>JAGPOW010000261.1:119778756-119821445 GCA_030014935.1 Caiman crocodilus | reverse complement strand
TTTTTTTTTTTTTTTTTAAATTGTGGCACCTTTGTGGGAAAAAAAGCAGGAGTCAATCTCACGGGGGAAAAAGGAACATGAACACAAGCTTGGCAAACCTCACAAACACGCTTGGCACAAACACAAACAAGCTTGGCAAACCTCAGGATAAGCAGGAGGGTTTGCAAAATCCAAAATCCCATAAAGTTTTCCCTGCCCTAATATTTAATTACCTCAGGGAAGCTGTGAAGCATAAGTCATGTTCATAAAACACTTGGAGAGCCATGGGTGGAAAGTACCGCATATGTGTAACAAATTATTACAAAACAAGGGCATGATTAGAGGTTTCAGATGAAAAACCCTAAGGGAGGTAGGAATGTACCTCATACAATTCATGCTCTTGCTGGTTTACCCTAACCTGATTAGTGAGGGGTAAACCCTGGGTCCCAGCCCATTCCCACCAGCTGGTACCATTGTGGTCAGTGCTTACGTTGTCTTCTTTTCAAAAGACAGAGGAGGAACTTAAAACCTCAAAAGAAAAAAAAAGAAGACTTTAAGGTGTGCAAGCAGCATCTATATTCTTTGTAGGAATATCCCAGAGGATTAGCCAATATTCCTTAGACAGCTGAATGAATACACTTCTGTGACAAATGTAGGTCTGACTGTCTTCAGTTTCATCACTACAGTACAGGAGAGAGGTGGCTAGGTTTGAGTGAAAAAAAGAACTAAATGAATATGCAGTGGTATTTCACTTTGAAAAGATGCTGTGCAGTCTGTCAGATATGTGCAGAAGAATGATTTAAAAAGAAACAAAATAGCTATAAACAAGGAGTGAAAAGGGGCTGTCTGACATGCTAGTCCAGTCAGAATTTGTCCCGCTTTCGGTGATCAGGCTGGCTAACACAAGGCAGCAAGTGCTCCCATCCAACTTGCAAAAACCACACACACACATTCACCCTTGTCCATCAGTACGTGATGCAATCAAACTTTAACTTGCAACATATGTCCAGGTGATTTTCAAGTAAGCTGCGTACTAGTAGTTTCCCTTCAAAGGTGAATGGTCAAGCCACAACACAACACAAGCAGATCAAGTGAGCTGAAGCTGAAGCGCAGACATGGCCGCTCAGGCAACTCTAAGCACTCTAGCTCATTGTTTCCCGACATTCTCCTAAACCATCGCCCTTTTCTCATCTACTAGGGATCTGGCCTGAGTTTTCTTTCCCATTTAATAAAACATATGGGTGTATGTAGCATTCAGAGGCTGTTCTCCATAGCTGATGTCTGACACCTCCTGTGCAACTTGAGTTGTCCTTCTGATGAGACTCAGAAAGGATCCATAACGCTCCGTCGAGATTCTGATAAGGCACCTCACTCAATGTAGGCCCCTGAAAGATTATTGGAAAAACACCCCCATGACCAGAAAGAGCCATTCACCTTTCCAAGTGGAAGAGGATTGTAACAGATCAGAAACAGCTATAGTGGCTCCCTTATGAACATGCTCAGAAGGGTTGGGTTGAATTGTGCAGGAGGAATAGAATCTAAAACTAAGTGGCTCGCAACAGCACATATGCAGAGCTACATTTAGTTTATATAGCACTTAGCTGCCTGTAGGGGAAGTTGGACTGGGGATGATCTGTCTAGGACTTCAGTAAAAATATGACCATCATGCCACCGCTCTTAGCAGAATACAGCACACTCTTGTTTTAATTAGGACAAGCTGTACTTGCTGATACCCTTTCCATCCCTATCTATTTGGAAGAGTCTATGGTGCTAAACTCAGGAGGCCTCATTTGCAGAGGCGCCGAGAGCCAGCAGCTCCCACTGATTTCAGTTGGTAGGATGCTCAGCACCTCTGACAATTTGGATTGTGGAGGCACTGAGCATGTGAGCTACATCAGAGCTAAGCCTTATGCAAGGATGGAAAAGATGGGTTCTCATCCCTTCTTGCTCCTCCACGAGGGACTAGATGTAACAAATCCTAGAGCCATCTACAAATGTCAAAGCCAGTAAGGTTTGGGGTCAAATTTTCAAGGAACCTAACTTTCACTGAAACATAATGGGATGCTCATCTATGTCCAAGCCACTTTAGAAAATAGGACTTGGGTGCATTTGAAAAATATCTTTTAACAATAAATATGGCATTGGGGTATGTCATAAGGTGTTTCTTCGTCCCCTCCTTCCCAAAATCAGACACAAGGGATTTTTAAAATACATTCCCTGGTGTCCCTCAGAGTTACAGCAGGGTTGATATTGGACAGAAATACAGCATGCCTCTCCAGTCTCTCAGATACATGTGTGCGCACTCCTCTCTCTCTCTCTCTCTGTCTCTCTCTCTCTCTCTCTCTCTCTCACTCTCTCTCTCACTCACTCTCTCTCACTAACACACCACAGCATACACAAGATATAAAATTTTTGTATCATTTGGTGGGTGAGAGAGCTAGAGAGAGAGAGCCACAGAGAGAGAGAGAGAGAGAGAGAGAGAGAGAGAGAGAGAGAGAGAGAGAGAGGAGTGCGCACACATGTATCTGAGAGACTGGAGAGGCAACTGTTTCATATACATGCCACTTGTTAGTATGCATCTCACATCAGCAGGTTGACCTGAAGTACTCTGGGCATTAGGGCAGAGTTTCAAAAGTAGAGAGGGAATCAATTTTGATGACTGTTGAGCCATCAATGTCATTTAATGTCTCTGGGCCTTGGGCGTTCTCCCATTGAAACAGCTTTAAGAAGAACTATCCAAATTAACTTCTCAATTCTAACTCAAAGATGCACAGGAGAGGAATCTGAGTCTTCAATGAGTTTCATCTGACAGTTGAGGCTGCCCCACAATATTTTTGATGAGCGAGCAGCTGCAGTGACTGTTGACAGCTGATATAATCTGGACCATCTATTTCACTAACTCTAACAGCATGTGTTCTTTTCTTTGGGTGAATAAAAAAGGGTTTTTCCATGCATGGCTACTCTTGGTTAACCTGAACAGGAAGGAGAGTCTGATGGGTGAGTTACTAGCATTGGCAATCGTTCTTTTCTGAAGCAAAATAAGTCTTCTCTCATTACGAATTACACAAAAACGTAGCCATGCAAGAAGCAGTTTAAGGTAAAGCATGGCAGAAAACACCAAGAATTTCCCTCGCCCACTCAACATTACTCATTATATTACATAATTTTCTTTTTGGGGTCTCAAATGCTATGTCTGTTTAAATAAAACCTGCCTACTGGATTTTGTGTATATTCAATGTGGTCACACAGGTAGCACAAAAGGAGGCAGCAGTCCAGTGGGTCAGACAATTTGCCTCATTTGTGGTAACATCTGAGGCAAATTGTATGATACTCTGGGCTTCATTTTCCTGTCCAACACCAACCTTAGGGTACTTGCATCCTTACCAGTCTTTGTAAAGTCCATCAAGGTGGCTTTACATCAAGTGACAGACACTATTATTCTAAACAAAGTCTGGAAGCAATTGCTGTGACAGCAGTTAGAAGGAGTGCTTCTACAGTAAAAAGCAGTTGTTTTACAGAGCTTCTTTAAACATCCATTAGCTTTGGCAGACTTCATCCTTCAATCCAAAATGGAAGCTGCTGCTTTTGCTGTGTGGGGGGCATCAGGTTAAGAAAGACACCTGCCGTTTTCCTATCTAACCCTTTTCAAGTCGCAGTATGCTACATCTTCTCTTCACTAATGACTTTCAGTGTTTGCTGGCAGCTCTCACCCTGCTGTCTCATACAGCACTGCCAGTGAGGATGCCAAAAGAACAAACGGTCACTCAGTGGCCTTAACAACCTTTCACTTGAAAAACCTGCAGACAGATCCTGCTCTCCTCACAGTCAAGCAGGGCTTTGCCATTGACTTCAGTGAGCAAGATCTTTGATTGCCTAGTACCTAATAGTTACAGGAGCAAATAGCTCATTGAAAAATATCATGCCTTATCAAAGTATATTAATACAGCTTGCATTAAGAGAGTAACTGAGAGGGTCAATATATAACAGGGTGCACGTGGACAGTAGAAAGGCAAGTTCTTCTGAAGCACCTAATGAAATAATCCTTACCAGGACTGCAGTCCGTAAGCAGTGGTGAATGTCCTATATAAATTGGTACATGTGCTAGTATGACTTATTGAAAGAGTAATCTCTGCACTGGCACAATCAGCCTTGTATCATGGATAGGGTACACAGAAGCTAAACTGTTCTGGGTCTAATAGCCATTGGTGAATACATTTTAAAAATCACAATGTCTTCTGCTGCATGTGATGAAGACACGTACAATCAAAACTGATCTTTAGATTAGAACCATTTATTTTCAGATATATCTACTAGTAGCCAAGCTCATGCCTTGCAAATGTACTTCCCATTTGAGGAAGATAATCCTGCATTTAGAGCTGTACATTTGGACAATGCAAGTTCAGCTAAAAGCACTTCACATAGGAGTTGGGATTGCTTCAAGAGACTATGTAGTCAGTTCCTTCTGGACTGAGTGAGCATCTTATCAGGTCCTTCTGAAACAAGACAAGGAGCATTAGCTCTCTGCATCAGTGGGAGGAAGCCTCTGAGACAGGTTAAGAAATCCATACAAATATGGTTAGACACTGAGGATTATCTGATAGACCAGGTTCAGATATAAGTATGCACAAACTACCAAGCACATACTCTGGAATCTGGTTTATTGCATGTGTTACTATAGCCCCACATACATGGAGAAGGCCTTCTCCCCCTAGTCCTCCAAGTCTTTCCATAAACTAGGTCCATCTATTATTTTTCAGACAAAAAAGCCCTTATGCCTTCAGAGGTTTAAATCTCCTCTTCGGATCCCTCAAGATTCAGCTAGATATATTGATATATTATCCTAGATATATTATTATATTACGTATTCATTCAGCTAGTGTCAGCGTTGAGTGCCACAAAGAATTTTAATAGCACCCTTACAACTAGTCTCTGAGATACTGTGGGGATGACCCTGCATGGGTGAACTGCATGGGAAGAGAAAGCCTTCTCCACCAATTTATCCATGGAGGAGATGTCACAGGTGATGGGAGTGAGCTAGAATTGCTGGCAACATTTGGTGACTCAGAGGCGGCCTCTCTGGAGGAGGATGGGGTAACACCATTACTATATGCCATTATGCCTTGCGCACTAGCACCAACAAGAGAACACAGGTTGTATCTTTAAAGTACAGCAGGGACTACTCTCAGCTCCCTGCAGAAGTCCTTGGAGCACAGGGACCCGCAGAGTGTTGATCTACAGCCGCATTCTCTGCAAAGGCACTCTGGCACCCTCACTGCATATTAGACCTTCCATGGCTCTTCCAGGCAACATACAGCTTTACCCCTAATACAGGAAATATTAGCAGGAGAAGTGAAAGTTAGGGTCAGCAGCCTGATGCTAAGGGAGTTGTTATTGTTAAACATCAAGATGAGCACATGTGGCTTAGTCTGTTCAGTCAGCCTAGACAGCACTAATCAGTTTGTTCAGCCTTGTTATTTTTATAACGGCCTTTTGGCAGAATGAAAGAGCACCGTCTGCACGCTACTGGTTCTTGAAGCAATTTCTCCTTGATTGTCCCTCATTGATCCTGTCTCAAGAAACACACACTGCTCCTAAAAGCTGTCCTGCACCTCAAATCTCCAGTGGCTACTGACCTTCCATTCACTTGATAGTAAAGCTCCTAGCATTATAAAGCTACCAAACATCGAAACAGGCCACAACCAAAGCCCCATCTGGCTTATGTTTGACAGAATTCCTCTGTTCTCCTACCTTTAGCAGTCAGTCAAATCACCCCACAAGGAATCGGGTTTAGATTTTATAATCCATTATGATTTGCAGTCTTCCCAGAGTCCAAGGTAACTATCCCACTGCTAGGCAACAGCAACAGTTCAATAGAAGCTGAGAGGTGACTAGCTGCTGTACCGCTTAGAAGGGACTAACAGTATGGGGAATCAAACTATGAGACTGAAAAATGCAGGGACTGAAAGTTATTTCTTTTCCCATCATCTTTGGTAAATTACTTTCAGAGATGACAGAAATTGTGGTCATCTGCATATCTTGTATGAATGACTCCCGATTCCCATTCGAGTCATCCAGTGCTATGATGTGTTAGAATTTGCCACCTCAGTCCTGCTTATGCATTCACAGTCTTGGAAAAGTCACATACACCCAGCAAAAAATAAGCAAGTGATAGACTGCTCCTATGCACCTGCTGGGGGAAAGGGAGCTTCTCCCCATCCTTGAATACATTTCATACTTTCTTGAGGATGGTTTAGGGACAGCACATACATTTACGGGAACAAGGCCTAAATGTTTCATGCTGACGTAGTTTAAGACACCAGTCATTAGACTAATTTTTAGGAAGAGCTGAAAACCTGCCCCCCTGCCTTCTTTAGTGTTCTTAGGTTGAATGACCAAAAACAGAAGCATCCAAAATAGTAATATTTGCTTTGATAAGCACAGGCCAAACGTTTGTTTTTGGAAGTTCATGATATTTATTTATTTATTTATTCATGTTTTACAAAACATTTAGGAATATAGGACTGGAGGGGGCCTGAGCCATCAAATCTAGTCCCCTGCATTCACAGGCAATTATTAATCAAAGAAATCTCCCAGATTTTAAATAAGATGAGTGGATTGCTTCTTTGACAGCTGCCTATCCACCACTAATTTTTTTTTCTTTTACATAATTGGTAAATTAAACCCTCTTCACCAAGAATCCCCACCTCACCACCACCTGGTTCCTTCCAGAGGTGAGCACATTTGAAGCTCCTGTGTTACTTGTTGTTATGTCTACAAGGTATGAATCAGTTTCCAAACACTAGTTTAAAAATTGGTTAAAAGAATATGGTGACTTAATAAATGAAGGAACTTGGAATTGACTTGCCCTCCTCCTTTAACCCACCACCTTTGAGTCTGCTCTTAAACCAATGCAACCAGGCACTGACCCTTGTTCCAATTTGGCCCTGATATAGCTAAAAGTCAAATACTAGCAGATTCTACTGATCAATACTAACCTGCTGCAATGCACCCCAAAGCAGTATTAACTACTGTGTGAGGAAAAACAGCTAAGTAAAGGAGCAGTCACATCTCACCAGATCCAAAGTTTCCAACTATTCTTTTAAAAGGAAGATACTAAGTGAATCTACTTGACATGTTTACTGTGGAGTGGACTAATTAGCTCTGCAGTAAACATCTCATTGTCTGCACATGCACATGCAAGCCTATTAGGCTGGAGTAAACTAATAAACTCAGTAGCAGGGTAGTACTTGTAAATACAAGAACTATCCTGCTGCAGAGTTGTTGTTTTTTTTTACCCTGCAGCAGTGCTCAGAGATGCTGACAAGGTTGGCTGGGGCACAAGGGTGCTTCATTAAGGGGACTGCCTGCTGGCTAAATATACACTGGAACACCCTTGTGTCCTAGCCAGCCCCTCCATAGCATGTTAAGCCAGGGGGAGCAGCCCCAGGCTAACAGACTGATCCCCCACTGGGCCTCCTGCCAGCTACTCTGACCCAGCTCAATGTGCTGTAGTCCTGGATGCACATGTAAATGACGCATCCAGGAGCAATGAAGTGTGGCACGATGAGTGCTGGAGTTTATTGCTAAGCATTAATATGCAGGTATAAACATGCCCACTGATACATTGAATAAAATCCAGGTCCTCCACAAAGCAACCCAAAAGTCACAGGAGGACAATGGAAGGACCCAGTAAGCACCATTCCTGTTAGCTTTGTAGCCTGTTACCCGATTACTGCACGCTAGAACTCAGTTTATCAAATGCCAACACATATTCCCTATGCAAGTCCTACTTAAGTACTACCTCTTCAGTACTATAAGCATATGTCCCAGTTACTGGAGGGAGTTGAGATTCTCTTTCATTTCCACAAAGAATGGACTTTTTTTTTTTTTTCAAAGGTCTGGAATACCCCTGGTTTGTCCTCTAGCCTCCTAACAATGTTTGCTCTAACAATTCTGATACTTGCATGTGTTTTGGTTGCTGTTTTACCCACATGGTTTGACTGCTCTGAGCAGTGTTGTTCAGGGTTTAGCCCCACGGAGTTTTCTGATGTCACTGCCATTCTTTGACCATAGCAAGCATAGTTGTATCAGGTTACCTTTACTAGGACATTTTGGACCAGCTTGTTTTTGTTTAGGGTTTTAAATATTATTCTTACACTTTAAACCCACACCATTCTTTTTTGGCACAGATTTGCTATGTGGAAATTCCTGCAGGATCAAGACTTTGCAATTCAAGTTAAAATGTTGCAAGAGATGGACAGAAATTACTACCATGTTTTGTAATCATTGCAGTCAACAATAAGCAAGACAGGAAGCAGTGATCACAATGTGGCCTACCTGACTCAGGAATGCTAATTTGTACTTCTTCTGGCACAAAGAATTAACAGGAATATTTGCATCACAAATTCTAGTTAAAGCGTTTTAAAGTAGAACAATGAAATCTAAAGTAAGTGTTCAGTCAAATAATATTCAACTTTCAGACAGTGCATTTCATCAGTAAATTTCATGTAGCTATACCAGGGAAAGTTAGTGTCATTAACTATGTTTTGAAGGGAAACCAAAGAAAGAAAGTAGTTGAGACTAGAATAACACGACTTGGAATAGACAATGTTTATACTGGTTGAACCTATCCTCACACTGACATTAGCAAGTAGAAGATCCATGACATTACCCTCTCTCAGTGTAACTTACTGAAATCTAGTGAAGTTACTAAAAAAAAATATCATAAGTAAAACTAGAGCAGTGGAGACGATGTGTTTGTTCATATCCCAGGGTAGCAGCTAACTCAATGCAATGGCTACTCCCTTCTTCCTCCCATGCCACCCTGTGGCGAGAGGCTGGAATGGCATGCACAGTGGCATTCACCATGGGAGAACACGTGTTTGTCCACTCTGGACACCAGTGTAACTCACACCAGTCTACAAAATCGATGGAAGCTACACTTATGTTTGTATATTGTACTAGATCTCAAATCACCTGACACATGAAACTATGTTATCTTCCTCATGGGCAATGAAAATAAATTGTGTTAGTTGCTTAGTATTCATATAAACTAGAATTTTGAAATTTGATTCCAAATGGAGTACTGAGATTTTCAGAGGTCCACAACAATCATCAATTTTGTAGTATTGCACCGATTGTTCCACCACCTTGAAATGGAGTACACTTATTATTACAAACCACTGACAGCAAGAGGCAAGAAAAATTTCTACCAGAAATATTAATTTTAAATATTTGTACTATGTTTGGTATTATAATGTTTCCCATCTCAGGAAAATAAGATCAGTAATAATGTTGGACTTTAGCAATGAAAAATTATGATAAGCAAGTGCCCTTCAGGTGCTGAGTGAGAACCCAGGCATAAGGAGTTTAAATTAGGTTAATTCATACATTACTGACTGGCACCAAGGCATTGTAACACAATCCTTCTATGCCCATCACTGCCAAAAATATCCATTACCAATGGTAACATTTTTAGCAGTAGGCCACTAAGAGCTGGGAAAGGAGTAGAAAATTCTGTCATCCCTCAGATTCATAGAATTTGGAGTACTTCTCAGAATTTTAAGCATCTTAGTTTCAGACTGAACAGTAGCGCTGTACTACTCATCAAAGAACACAAAATTGAAAGCTATCATGCTGAAGGTGTTAGACCTCATTACTACAACATTGTTACAACATGCTGGCACATATATTAGATATTTCAATCATGTTGTACCTGGGTTCAGTGTCATCCAGGTGTTCTTTCTTAACCAATTCTTAAAGAAGAATCCTTAATCAAAAGATAACAACCATCTCACCCATACATGAAACAGAATATCTTCCAAAAGAAGATACCCATTCACTGCCTACTGAATTTAATAGCGGCCTTTTCATGGATTTCAAAATGGCCATTCAATCAGGCACATAATTTAATGGGAAAACTATTCCTAAGCAATCTTAACTATTTAATAATCAGAGGATCAAATTAAACCATGACTGAAATTGGTTGCAGTCCATATAGCTATATCCGCATCTGGAGATCCCTCTTCTTGAAGGCATCATGATCACTTGCATGCTTTGTTGGCAAACTAGAAAACAGCAACTTATAAAAGGGGTAGCAAGGAGTGTCTCCCTTCATAATAGAAATATAAAAATGACCATGTCTGAGATCTTTGTTCTAGATTTTCTTCTTTCAGCACAGAACCCTCTACTGCTTACAACTTGGGTCTGTGTGAACAAGCTAAAATACATAGACTCCTTAATAAACATGGGCCTGATATCATCTGGGTATTCAAATATTCATACTAATTAGCATGTTTCAGGAGTCCTGGATAAATCCTGAAAAAAAACCTTCTCAGCTTAAAAGCTGTTTCAGTAGAATTCCTGTTCCTTGCAGCTTAATGTCTAACAAACATTGATGCCTGTAAATAGAACCTAAGCTCAGACTGTTAAATGAAGACATTTTAAATACATCTCCAGAAAACCAAAGATGTATTTTTGCATCCTTGATCAAATGTTGGCAAAATCAGCATCAGGATATTCAGATTAATCTATTAAGAAGTTTTATTCATGATTTACTAGTGGTGCAAACCAAAGGAGACTAAGGTTTTGCATCTATAGAACTGCAGCTGGTGAAATGGGAGCTTAGTTAAGATCCAGCTGCAAATTTGGTCCTTCAAATCTATGTTTTAACTACATGATGCATTTATTTAAGGGGAGAAGCAGCTGGTTTATAGCAGAGCAGATTTTGGCCCTTTGTAGGGCTTGTGATTTGTGCACTGTTTCCAAGAACATCACGCACCTGCTTGCACACTGTTAGACAAAAACACCTAATAATTGCACTAGAAACTACAAGAAAACTACAGTATGTAATTTTGCAACTCGTGAGTTATTAACTCTTTGTCAGCTTCTGTTTGCATAATTAGCTAGAGCAAATGCAAACCTAAACTTGCAGATGTTCAGGCATGTATTGAGAAGAGTTAGCCCTCTTGACAAAGACAAGAATATAATATTGGACAGCTACAAAATTTAGTCACAGTTTGGTAATTTACGTGAGCTGACTCTGCGTGGTAAAGCAAGAGCCATATTTAAAGTTCTGCTGAGAATCTAATGCATAAATAACTATGACATTGTTACTGTCAGATACTTTGTCTCCAGGGGATTGTATTAAAACAAAGAAAACCTATGATCATTGGCATGAGAATGCCTTTGCCATGCAATCATCCTAATGTTCTCAAGACCCAAACACACCACAACCATGTCCACTAAGAATTAGGTGGGCAGGTAAGCAAGATCTCCATGGAGATCATCCCAGGACCCTCGTGGGCAGTGTGTGCTCAGCCAGGCAGATGGGATGGGGCTGTGGGCAAGCAGGGAGCGGCAGGGGAACAAGACAGACAGGGGTGAGGCCAGGACCAGGATCACAGAGCAGTGACAGTACAAGGCCAGGGAAGAGCTACGATCCACTCCACGTACAACCCTGCCTGAAATGGTGCCCATTGCAGGGAGATGTGGGGAGCAGATTGCAGCTCTGGGCCTTGACCACCCATCCTGCTCCTGGACACTGCATTAGTTGTGGATAGGACTGGAGCTAGGATCAGTTGTCCTCCCCACCCTCCTGACCTGCAAGTTTGCCCAAACTCCTTAACTGTCCCTCCAGCCCACATAATTACCCACCCCTCCCATAATTGATTATGTAGTGGATATTTCTCAAAATTCAAACAAAACAATTATTTAAAATTTATCGTCAAATTAGTAAGTGTTACTGAATGGGGTTGTGTAGCAGTGAGCTGTGGGTCTGATGCAGCCTAGCATTTTCAACACCTGCCTGAAAGACCAAACAGAAATTATACCATGTTCAAACTCACAGATCATCCAAACCCTTGGGCAAAATATATTTAAAATATATAGAAAAAAAATCAATGAAATAGACAAGAGTTCAATCTGCATGTCATACAACTTCCATGGGTTTCTTACCATTTCCCTTGCCATTGATGGGAGGATGGGGAACAAAGTCAGGTTGTAAAACCCATAGTTACACAATGAATGGAGATGCATGGTTCACAAAGAAACAGATAATGAAATGGAAGAATATCATCATAGTGGCAACACAACTTCCATAAATATCTGCTCAAGGAAAGACCTCCTTGGTTAGATTTAAGAGTAAGAGGTTAGGCTACTTTTTATTTGAAAACCGATGGGTCTTCCCCTTTACTTTTTTAAAGAACATTTTACATCTCTGCATAATTAAAAAAAACTCTAAAGAGCATGAAAAAAATGTTTTATGAGCCAAACATAAGAACTATAATATTTATTTTGCCAAGCTCATTATCAGGAGTGACATACAGCAAACAAGATGATCACTATGCCACTAATTCAGCTTTATATGGCAGTTTGCATTTGGGGTTGGGGAAAAGATTCATAAAACAAGACAATCATATGCAGTTCCCAGGGGGCCCTCCTTGCCATTCCACTCAAGCGGAGAGCTCAAGGTGCTGCATAGTGCAACAAACAAGCTGAAGCACAAGTTAAATCCAACCATTAGTCAAAAAAAATTAAAAATGAAAAGACCCTGTAAAATCCATACATCTTCACTGAGATCTGTGAAGATATATGGATCATAATCAAGCCAACTGTGAAGTGAGGTCTAGAAAAACAAGACTTTTAGTAGGAGGTCAGAATCACAGTAGATGGCCTCTTGCAAGGCACAGGGGGTAGCCACAATCTGGAGGAAGAGGAATGATGCATAATTACTCAAAGCCTCTTAGGGTTTCACTCCTGTGTGGTATGTATGACTGTGACCCAGTTTTGTAAAGCACTTAAACACATGTGCCTCATTTAAAAAAATGTGTACAGCTTGAGTGGATTCTTGATGAGGCTTTCTATCTACCTACAACGGTAGGCCTGTGCAAAGCAGCTAGTATTTGCTTTGGATTCAGCCAATTCAGGGGACAGTGATTCAATTCAGTGATTCAAAACAGTGTCCCGATTCGATTCAGCTGAATCAGTCAGGCCAAGCCCATCCCCCACCGCTTTCCCAGACTGGCAATGGCTGCCCTGCCCGCCCCAGCTCCTGGCACTTGGGGAAAAAAAAAGCCCTGACTCACTGGATGCTGCCAGGCAGGGGGCGATCCCCACTGCCCTACGCTGTGAGAACCTCCCACGGGTGTCTCACACAGGCTGGCTTCAGCCTTTTAAGAAAAAACCAAACAAACCCCAGACTCACCACTCCTGCTGGCAGGGGGTGATCCCTGCTGCTCCCCATTGCCCCCCACCACAAGGGGGGGCTCTGCACAAGCCTGCAAAGCCCCAAAGCCACTACAGGAGCTGCAAGTCCCAGAGCTTGTCTGTTTTCTCAAAGGGCCAGAGCAGCCATGGGGGGGGGGGCCGAGGCCCCCATGCAGCATGGGCGAAGGAGGCATTGCCTCCTGCCCAGCAGCACCCAGGCTTTTTTTTTTTTAAAGTACGAAGATGGGATGGGCAGGGCAACCAGGGAGGGGCTGGGGGAGCTGGCAGGGGTCCCCATATGGTCTCCTCCCCCAGTCCGCCCTCTTCTGTGCTTAGTACTTACCAGCTCCCACTGCAGCCACCAGGGACTGCCCGAGTCATCAAAGCTGTCTGAAGCTTTTCAAAGCTCTCCGAATCTTCGGAATCGATTCGGACCTTTAAATTGGTCCCGATTCAATTCAGATTCAGTCACCGAATCGGGCCCAATGTCCTTGGAATCGAATCACCACCTGAAGCTTCACACAGCCCTAGTAACTGCCACAATGAATCTCCTGTGCTGAGGTTCCTTTATTTTAAATGAAGAGCCATATGACCCCATCTTAGGCAATGACTAAATCAGTCAAGAGGTTTGGTTGCCCAAAGCACTAGTGACCAGGCAATTTTGCAAAAAAGTTAGCTTTTTTCCCTGCCCACTGCCCTCACTAACTCGGCAATTCCAGAAATCTGAATAGCTCATCACATTGTACGTTGAAGGTGGAATGCACTTTGCAATGATTGTAGCACGTGGGCTGACAGTGGACAAATAACTGGGGATCTTCCAAAGACAAAAAGATCTCCTTCTTAAGCAAAAGAGCTAAGTTTCCTAACTGGTCACTGTGGCTAAATAGCATGAAGTAGCCACTAAAGGGGAGACAAAAGCCTGTGCTGTTGTAATAGTGCTTTCAAGATATGAAAGCACAGTGAAATATGGTGGATTGTAACATCTAAAATAGTGGTACACCAGGGAAAGGCAACAATGCTAAGAGTAAGATATCTACTAATCATAATGTACCAGGTGCTCACTGCACACTGGCAATGGTAAAATGCTGCTAGGGGACAATATGCAACATGAGGGTTACTTCCATGGAGGGCAAAGCAAAAAATGCATTAAGCAGGGCACAGAAGTTATACAATACCTAGATACTATTGACAGGATTCTTGATTTTCACTTTCAAAAATCACTCTGATCTTTACACTGGATGAACTCGGGCATGGATTCAGATTATGGGCCCATCAGTCTGACCTCTATCCTGGGAAAGGTCTTGGAAAAGATTTATCAAAGAGGCCATCCTTAACAGACTAGCTGATGGCAAAATCCTGAGGGATAGCCAGCACAGGTTTGTTGCGGGTAGGTCTTGCTTGACCAATCTCATTTCCTTTTACAACCAGGTGACCTATCACCTGAACAAGGGGGACAAGATTGATGTCATATATCTTGACTTTAAAAAAAGCCTTTGATCTGGTATCCCATGATAACCTCTTGGCTAAACTGGCCAACTGTGGCCTCAACCACACCACAATCTGCTGGTTGGGGAATTGGCTCCATGGTAGGACTCAGAGGGTGGTAGTGGACGGGAGCCAGTCATCTTGGTGTGCTGTGACCAGTGGGGTCCCTCAAGGCTATGTCCTAGGGCCTTTACTATTTAACATCTTCATCAATGATGTGGACATTGGAGTCAGAAGTGGACTGGCCAAGTTCACCATGACACCAAACTCTGGGGTAAAGCGTCCACACCTGAGGACAGGAGGGTGATACAGGCTGATCTTGACAAATGGGTGGATGAGAACCTGATGGTGTTTAACACCAAAAACTGCAAGGTTCTCCACCTTGGGACGAAAAACCTGCTGCATGCTTATGGTTAGCACTACAGATGAAAAGGACTTGGGGGTCATGATTGACCACAAGATGAATATGAGCCTTCAATGTGATGCTGCGGCTAGTAAAGCGAGCAAAATGCTGGCTTGCATTCATAGATGATTCTCAAGCAAATCCCAGGACGTCATTCTCCCATTGTACTTGGCCTTGGTGAGGCCACAGCTGGAGTACTGCATCCAGTTTTGGGCTCCACAATTCAAAACGGATGTGGAGAAGCTTGAGAGAGTCCAGAGGAGAACCATGTGCATGATTAGAGGTCAGAAAAACAGACCTTATGACGACAGGCTGAGAGCCATGGGACTCTTCAGCCTGGAAAAGTGCAGGCACAGGGGTGATCTGATGGCCACCTATAAGTTTATCACTCACCAGAATCTGGGGGAATGCCTGTTCAGAGCCCCCCAAGGGATGGCAAGATAGAAAGGTCACAAACTCCGCCACGATCGATTCAAACTGGACACAAGGAAAATTTCTTTACAGTCCAAGCCCCCAAGGTTTGGAATAGACTGCTGCTGGAGGTGGTTCAAGTACCCACTTCGAATGCCTTCAAGACATCTGGACGTTTATCTTGCTGGGATCCTATGATCCCTGCTGACTTCCTGCCCCTGGGGCTGGGCTTGCTGATCCTTCGGGGTCCCTTCCAGCCCAAATGTCTATGAAATTATACCCTGCACACTTCAGTGCAACACAACATGATTTAGCAGGTTCTCTACGGGAATTTATGCAGAGTAGAAACAATTCTTGGGCTGCAGAGGTCTATGCAATGGAAAGAACAGCTTGATCTAAATACTAAAACAAGCAAGTTCAGGGTGATGGGTCCTCTTTGCACAAAGTAGAGATATTAGACAAAAAACACGGATCCACCAAAGATTCTGTATTTATTTCAAGCAAGATACACAAATAGATAAAGCTACTAACATTTAGTTTTGTTTATAAAAAGTGCAGTATTTATTAAATACAAACCATTGGGAAAAAGCAACCAAGTCTTCATTATGATGCCAACAGGAAGACAGAAATCAAAGAAGCTTACCAAGTTTATAATTTCTAACTGACTGCAGTATTTACTGTAATTGTTCACTGACTTAGTTACATGCAGTGATTGATCATTATAACAATCAATGTTATCCTGGTTTTTAAAGAGTTAATTCACCATAAGATTTCTTCTATCCCCACCCTCTCCCCCAAACCACAAAATATAAATCAAGGAAACAAACACCTCCAAGTTAAAAGTCAAGGTAAGAAATACTGAAGAAGTTACCCGTTCTCTATAGGATAATGGTAAAACATTTGCTTGCAATCACAAAGGTATTAAGCTTACAAAAGAATTAAATAAACATTTCAATCAAGACGCTCAGTAAGCATTAAAAAGTTTGACATTTTTCCAGTGGAAGGCAAAAAAAGGAGGACATCTTTGAAATACAAAATGGCCTAAGAACTGGACACATGGTTTACACCATAAAGGTCAGCTACCAAAACGCCATCTGGTTGATAATCACCCGTCGGTATAATCTAACAGCTGGAAAGTCCTCTCAAGAGCTACTGGAAGGCTAGTAAAAGGGCACGTTGTGCCATGTTCATCAGCTTTTCTCCTTCCTTAAATGAACAGAGAAATGGCCTAGCTATGATTGCACTGAAGGAGGAAACTGGAGTCCAGCTTCCTAGTTGGAAAGCACTGTTATTTTCTCAGTGCTATTAGAGATGTGGTATGGATTGTGGACTGGGTCTACAAGGATGATGCACAATCCAGTGAAGGTCCAGGAGGTGAAGATTTACCCCATCCAAACTGAAAGCCGCTAACCCAGAGGCACTTTGTTCCATTCTTTTAATAAAAGGAGAAAGCATACGTTTTCAGGACACTATACGTACCTTCCCATTTTACCCTGTATTCCGCTTTCCAACTGCAGCTTAAAGTGAGTGTTGGCTTTATGGCTATAAAAAAATGTGCATTTCAGTGCTTGACTTTTTGGGGACAACCAATTAATTGAAAGATACAGCAAGGAAGAACTACCATGAACACATGAATGTAAACTGATGGCTCTAAGTCTACGTTCTATTCTTCTGTTATAAAGTCATTTTAAATGTTTCAGCACCCACAATGTCACTGTGCAGAAAGTGCAATGATACTATAGAACACTTGCTTGCTCTGTATGTGTGTTTGTGTGAGTGTATGTCCATCCCAATTGTTGCAGTATTGGACTTTTTATTCTATTTCAAAGAATGGAAAATATGGGATAGACGAACACATATCAGGATTTATTTTACACCTATAGCCCAACTGCAGTCTGTCAAAGAATTCACGCTTTCTGAAGTCATCAGCAGATAGCACCAGAGGGCATCTCATGAAATGGCTGAAACTCATGGTATCACGGGAATTGAAACAAAAAATAATAATAAAGCAAAGCCTGTTTATCATGCTGGTCATGTCTCCAGATAGCCACAACAGTCAGCATAGCCTGCATATTTAAACCAGCTCAATTCTTTTAAAGCATCTTCGCAGGTTGAGAAAACTTTATTTGGGAATCTTTTAGCAAGAGTCTTCCAAGCCTGACTGAAGATAAGAGGTGTCAGCACCAATCCTACTCCAAGTTGCATGAGTGGAAGCCTGGTACAATCTGGCTGACTGTTTGGGGTTAGCACAGGTCTAAATCAAAATAAGCCAATGCTTTCACTTGATATACATCAATGTAATCAAGAAAAGAATCTGGCAACTAGTTCTTAATCTGATTTAACTTTTTCTTTACATATGCACTCCTACAAAATCGATCACATTGGCCAACACCGGTTCTAACTAGCATAGAGCAGGGGTATCAAACTCCTCCCAGGCTGGATCCAGACCACATGGCTCCTCCCAGGCTGGATGTACAGAGCTAGCAATGGCAGCTGTGACAAGCCCAATAGGCAATGGCAGCAGAAGGCCAGTGGGTATAGACTGAATGAGGTTGTATCACCACAGCACTTGGCAACCCCTCTGCTGTTGACTGTCATGTCCATTAGGACTCAGGTGCCACAAATTCTGCAGTGGACCCCACCTGTGACCTTCTGGTAGCTCAGCAGGCTGGGTGGGAGAGCTCCATAGGCTGGATCCATTCCACAGGCTGCATCTTTGACGCCCGTCATACAGAATGGAATTTGAGTTTCTTAAATTTTTCTACCATATCTCAACTTTCAAACTAATGACAACAATGGATAATGTAAATGAAAGCCTAAAGCTTGAAATAACACACACTCACAAACACACATACACACACACTTGCCTTCACCCAGTATGTAATCAAAACTTTCGTGGTTGCATTTACAACCACAATGCCAAGAACAGCATTCTTGAGGTAGCTAGAAGTTAAATAGCAAACTACAGCACAGACAAGACTACACAGGTGCTCACACTCTTTGCAAATGCACCCTTTGGAGACAATGTTATTTTGTGCATATGAGCATGTGTTCAAGAGGCACATAATATAGAAGGGGGTGAAGAAGAAGAGTTTGGTGGTGCCAAGATCCTGACACAAACTTCTCTCCACAGAAATTTACACTTAGAAAGCCTGACACTATATAAACTCCAAAACTGTCATGTACACACACACTCACATTAGAATAGTTTCATTTAGAAGCTTTCCACAAGTGCACAGTTCACACAACTTCTGCAGTCTTCAGGATTTAATGGTGTTTGGTGGTGACATTTGTTTTGAAACTGAAAAGAATTATCCAGTCTTGTGCAATTAGGTTTCTGTTGTATAGTTGCTGTACGACAGGGAGGGCAATGATGAAAAGTTGTTATTCCACGGTCTCCCACCAGTGCCCTGTTGCATCTCTGCCTGCTCTTTATATTTAATCAGAAGATTTTTGGTTTCTTGCACATCTTGCAAAGAGTTTTCTCCATATGCTTCTTTCAGCCACTGTCTGAACTGGAGAAATCAAACAAAGTGGGTGAAGCACCTAAGTATCAACAGACCAAATGCAAAAATAATGCCTTCCTTATTGAACAGCATCTTTAGTATCATTATCTTTCAAAAGCATTAGTAAAAAAATGATTTCTCAATTACATCATTTAAGCCTTTTACAGTAGAATCCTTGTGATCTAAAGAAAGATACCTCGAGTGCTTCACAAAAATACAAAACAAACACATTAGCATGTGTGGAACCCAGCATATGAACTGTCCTGAGGAAGTTGATGACACCAATGGCTTCATTAAAGTTACACATATGCATAAAGGCTTTGCCAACTTGGATCGCCATTTGGAATAAGGTACTCCTGAAATAAGTGGTGGTCTCGCAACAGAAACACCATGGGCTCAGGAAGTAGCAGAAAATTGGCATTTTAAAATCAACTGAGGTAGCGCCTTGTCAAAAAAAAAACAGTAAAAGTTATAGACTCCTCATATTCATAGTGCCCTTGTTTTAATCCTCCAAATAGCACATAAGGTATCAGGTGTTTAATGCACAAGTTGGAATGTGGTATTGTACTTTTAAAACAGTTCATTTGTGTAGCGAGAACAAAGGAGTGAAAAAAAATTTAAATGCGTAAATTATTAGAGGCTGGGCTAAACCTTGCTTAAACAAGTCTAACTAACAGCCTTCATTTTAGATACCTGTAGGAGACAGATAAGCACATGTTGCTCTCCCAAACAAAAGGAAGAACATGGAAGCTCTAGGTTTTGAATGTTTTGCACAGAGGGCTTTCACTGGGTCTTGTTTGAGCCATGGTCCTGGGTCAGAAAGGACTAGAAGATTTATGGGTGATATCTTTTATTGACCAACTACATGGTCAGGATAGAAATAGACATGATTTTGAATGCAATACCTCCTTCTTTAAGTTTTACTAGATGGTAAATAAAAAGGAGCAGCTCTGGTGTGAGAAGTGGGATACATTTTCCAATGAGAAAAAAAATTGAGTGCCAAGATGGAGCAAAAATAAGGAGCTGCTCGCAGAAACCAAAAAAGACCTGAAGCAAAATAAGATCTAGAACAACAGCTGCAAACTTCCAAAAAGAAGTTAAAATAAACTCCAAATCAAGAGCTAGAGGCTTCCTGTGAAGAATCTATACTTGTTGTTTTAAGAAATATTTATTAACTGCCAAGACAGACTGGGAAACCCACCTGCAAAATCCCCAGATCTGGTGGGTAAGGCAGATCCAAAGGTTAACCATCAGTTTCTCATAAATCAAGGGAAACCAAGGAATATATAGCTAACTGGTAGGCCTGTGCAAAGCAGCACGCATTCGCTTTGGATTTGGCCGATTCGGAGGACAGTGATTCCAATCTCCAAACTGAAACACTGTCCTGATTTGATTTGGCCAAATCATACCTGAAAGATTTGGCACCGCTTTGGAGATTTGGCCATAGACTAAACAGGCAGCTGACAGATGTCTCCAGCTGGTAAGTCTGTTGGGTTTGGAGGAGGGGCTAGGACAAGCTGCCCAGCTGGGGCGGGGAGGCATGTTACTCGGGGAGGGGGGCAGAGGGGCTGCATGGGATGTGGGCGTGGCAGTGCTGGGAGCAGGAACTCTACCCTGCCGCTGCTTGCCAGCTGATGAGGGGGCATGGGATGCAGGTACAGCAGTGCTGGGAGAGGATGCTCTGCCCTACTGCCACTTGCCCCCTTCCACCCAGAGCAAGCCCACATCCCACCCCCGCTGGCTCAGCAAGTGGCAGCAGGGCAGGGCCCCCGCTTCAAGTGCTGCCATGCCCATATCTCACACCCCCACCCTCCCCAAGTAACATGTCCCTCACCCTGGCTGGGATGCTTGTCTCAGCCCCAGCCCCAATCCCTCCCACCCCCATGCTGCTTCCCTCCCCACTCCCCAATAGACTTACCAGCTGGAAGCAGCTGTCAGCTACCTATTTAGCCTACAGATAAATCTCCGTAGCAGCCATCTTTTTCAAAGCTTTTCCAAATAAATTTAGAGCTTTTAATTGGTCTGCTGATTCAATTCAGGTTTGGTCCCTGAATCGAGCCAAATCTCCTCAGACTCGAATCAGCTACCGAAGCTTTGCACAGCCCTACTAAGAGGGACTTGCATACAGATTTGCATTTAAGGAGTTAAAAATTTATCTCCAGAAGGAAATCAATCACAGACCCCAATGGGAAAAATCAAGCCATCTGGATACTGAACTGCGCTTGTTGTAGTTCAGTATCCAGATGGACAGCAACAACAGTTTACCCCATTTATAACCAACAAAGGCCCAGAAGGGAGAGAGAGACTAGGCTATCCAAGAGGAAATAATATTACAACTAACCATCTTTTGGAGGGAAAAGCTTACTTGGTTTAGTTCAATATTAAAAGAAAAGAAAGTTTCTAGTAGCCACCTTGAGTGACAGCTGTGATGGCAAAAGGGAGAGTGAGTTATTCAGCAGTCATATGGTGCTTGGAGCCAGCCATCATTCTGAGATGTCTACAGAAGAAGCTAAGCACTAGAAGGAAAAGGAAAGAGGAAACCTACTTACATGAACAGAGGAACTATGGACCTTGTGTTCATGCATATCTAGGTATTAAAGGAAATTTCCAGGATAAACTAGCAATTTAGATGCTCAGTGAAATGGTATCAATAAAAAAGGAGGACATAAACAGCAGTTGAGAAATTAGTCATAGGAACTTGAACTTTTTTGCAGCAGTGCAGAGGTAGAAACAGCTGCTAGTGAGGAAAAAATGAAGGCAATCATATGACTCCTATACATATGGCTCAATATTGAATTTGCCTGGCAAAAAGGTAATTTGACCCAGTTCATGGTAGTTAGAAAAAGATATCAACTTTGTTAAACGAGGGAAACTGGTAATACCGAGAGGCTGGCCAATGTGTAGTAGGTTTTGTGAACTGCGTGGGATGCCAGCTCGGACCATTCTTAGACCAGATTCTTAGACCAAAAAGAAAAAAAGGCTACATCACAGAGGAGACCAAACTGGACCACCTACTTGGCCTCAAAGGAAAACAGTAAGTGAGAAACACGAGTCCCTTCAGAACTGGGTACACTGGGCTTGAAAATACAGGCTCCAAATTCCAGCATAGCTAGCTTTCCTTCTTGTCTATGCTCTTAGACCAAATACAAGGTCTTATTTTTTGTTTTCAAATACCACCAAGTTCCCCACACAAAACACAACCAAAGTTTTTCTGGTCACAGTGGGAAAGCTTGGAATTTAAGGATAAAGTATCATGCAGAAGAAGAGAAAAAACAATGGGAGAGGCAGAGGAATCAGCTGGCTGGTCCAAACATGTTGTGAAACACTGTTATGGGGCTAATTTCATACGTTTAAAATGATTCAATGTTTTGGGATTCCAAAACTTTAGTCAAGCTAACATAAGAAATTATACTGACAAACACACAGATAGGACATGGAGGGAGCCTATGTAAAAATGCCTCATGTTATGGAGTTTATCATCTCTTGGTTTCTTAGTGGGCAACAGCAACATACATCCTAGTGAATTAATTTCTTGAGAGGTTAGGGGTCCCAGGTCACTTAGACCACCATGTCTCAACCAGTATGCCACAGCACAAAAGTGTATTGCCAGAAATGAACAGGTGTACCACAGAATTTTGCCATGAGCTACAATAGGTATGAGGTTGGAGAATGCCTTAACAGGTGTGCCGAAGAAATTTTTTATTAATGTAAGTGTGCCTGGGGCTGGAAAAGGTTGGGAAACATGACTTAGACACAGGGAGAAGCCTTTTGGCAGATTTGTGAGATTCAATGGAGCCAAAACATGCCCTACCTGAGCTCACTTACAACAGCAGGAAATGGTGGAAACATCTGATAAGACTCTGGAGATCCCATTAGCTACATGTTAGAAGAGTACCAGAAAGACTGTGGCCAGTATATGCCATTCCTTTTGATGAGTCACAGAACAATAAACTTATGTTTATGCTATTACCCATGATGTTCTGGCATCACTGAAGGACATGCAGAAAGCTTCCTATGGGAACTCCCAAAGAAGAATCAAGGACATTGTTCATTTACGGAAAAACAAAAATGGAATCGCTGATTTAGGTGATATAGAAAACTAAAAATGGAAAGACTTTATACCTTTACTAAAAAAGATACAGGACGGACTGTAAAAATTATTTTTAAAAGTTCATATTACGACATGAGGATTGGTCTGGTCTAACAATCCTTGGGGGAAGAAAGGCAAGAGCCTCATGCAGGATAAACCTTGAAAGGCACCCTGTACCTGAGTGACCTGAATAAATGCAGTGGTGAGTAGAATATAGTTTGCTGGCCAATACTGACTTTACCAGTTCTGCTTGAAGGGACAGAATTGAATCCTGTGACAATTCTTCCAGGCTCAGCTCCCACATCTATATGATTTTTTAGGGAGGTAGTAGAGGGATAGGATTTCAGAACTGTCCCCATGCCATGCAGAACAAACACTGAGGTCACAGGCTAAACCCAAAATCTTAGTGCGCACCTAGGGAATATTCAGAAGTGACACATGCATACTATGATTTCTACTGACTACCAGCTAAGAAAACCAGGTCTTATGGATTACATGTCCAGAAACCCCAAAATGTGTCACATTTGCATAACAAAAACTACCATGGTACCATAATAAAACTAAGCCTATATTATGAGCAGGTATAAATTGGCAAAACTTGCTGAAATAAGAGATTCACTGATGCACATCTGCTGGGGATCTGGGCTGCAATTGAGAAAAGATAACTTGCAACTCATCATGTTAAAAACGTGGACATTTCATCTTGTCGTCTAATATACGCACTGTAGCAAAGGAACTGCAGCACCCCTCCATTGTGAAATGAAAAATACAATTATACGTTACTGCCTTCATGAGGCTATTTGCATATAGCAATGTCATTAGGGTTGTTAGCTGAGGCCAATTAGCAATGAAATGACTAACCCCTTATACAAGATAGAAGAGAGACCAGTCTGGAAACTCCCTCTAATTGTGTCTTTAAAAAAAAAGTCAGTTACCCTCATTTACACAGGGTCTATATGGATCCAGGAAATATTTGGTTAAATTTAACAGATAACACAAACAAACAAACATTTACCGTTGAAATCTGCATTATTTAAAGAGCAACAGTCATTTCTAAATTGTGTTATTGCAAGAAAAAGGGAATGAAAAATAAAGCAGACTTCCTCACCTCATTTATTTGTTTATTTTTAAAAGTCAGAAACGTGCTGAGCAATGCAAAGTGGAGCCAGAAAAGTGACCCAGCCTCTCCCACTCAAACACTTGCTCTTTGCCTGTACTCAGTTATATCCAGTCACCTACTGGATCAAAACACCAAACCATTTCCTCCTTCTCCATCCCAATTCCCAAAAGCCTACATAGGTCAAAAATGATATTTCAATTTGTATCCAACTCATGCATCAATTGTTAATTAAGTTCCAGGTATAATAAACTATTTGCCAAAGATGAAAGTACATAAATCAGATTAAGAACCCAGTTTAAATCTCCCTAACAATCATAGAAACTAATTTTTTCTTGCTTTAGCATGAAAAAAAATACCAAATCTCTTCAAATATAAGCTGCACTTGAATATAAAATGCATTTTCAGAAGAATTTAAGTTAAAAATAAGTTATTTTTGTATGAAACAAAAAAGGAAGTAGTTTTGTTTAATATTTTGCTTTAGCTTTTTTAAAAATTAAGAGCCAGAAAACTTGGGTGCATTTTAAAGTCAAGGATGTCTAACATTCAACAGAATACAGTATTCCTTGCCTTTCCACCTTACAAATTTGTTGCATTTTGAGTCATTTGTCTTTTAACTGTTCAAGTCTTGACACCCTCAGGTAACCCAAGTGTAATTGTGTGGGGGTTCGTTAAAAACAAAAACGTAAGCATCACATACGTGGTCAACTTCATGTCTTTCAAACTCTTGTAGCTGCCTCTGGAAACCCATATTTGGATTGGCACATGATCTTGCAGCTCTTACAGCAGATAGTGCATCTTCCCAGCCAAAGTCTGTGATCGTCATGATGTAGGCCACAACCAGAGTCACACTCCTGGAGACTCCAGCAAGACTGTGGCACAAACGAGACAATAAATAGATGCAATAGAACAAGACTTTACATTGTTCACACAGCACCACAAGGTCACTGCCTTAGGGTGCTACACAGAGGTATTCCCTTTAGTATCAACCTTTAGTGGGGAAGGAAACCTCTCTCTTTTCCCCCCCCCCTTGATATTATGGTTATTTTGAGCTTAATGTAGTGTTTATTGGCGAGGAGGATTTCTGCATTTGTGGGGACAGCCACAGACCCTCCATAGAAAAGGGGGGTGTGGACTTGGGATGGACACTAGGAGGAAGGCCCTCCACTGGGTTTGAGGTAGGAGAGTGAGAGTGAAGCGAGGTTTTCTATATCTAGATATGAATGGGGGTTGGGAAGCCTGGTTGAGCCTTTCTAGATAGGATAGTATTATCATTATTATCATCAATGTTTAAATAATAAATACATCCAATTATAAATGAATGATAATGAGTTCTAAAACAATGAATAATTAATATATGCATAAATAAATAAACAACATACACAACATTTTTTGGAAGAGAGATTCTCCCTCCACTAAAAGTAGGTAATTAAAACAATACAGCGTCTGTCACCATGAGGTAGAAATAGCATTATATTTTTTATATACTACACCGTTTAACTATAGAGGAGGGAAACTATGCATGGTGGTAGTGATGGAGGGACTGTTTGAACTTCTGTTCAGATGAGATTGGTAAAGGAAAAAAATAAAATGCACATCTCTCCATTCAAATGAGCGCACAACAGGTTTGTCCTTGTATTTTCCTCTTGTACCAGAAAAGTCATCCAGACTGCAAAAATCACATCTCACCTACGTCTCCCTTTTCCACCATGGAACAGGATCATAATAAAAAAAAGTAGCCTTATCGTGCATAAAGAGACATTTTGTTTTAATGAGACTAGTTTTCAAAGAATGAAAGGTTTTAACAGATCTGAAATACTAGAGGACAAGGGTCAAAGTTTCACATTCTGCAGTTACATCGATTACGGATGTGCTTTCAATAGGTGCTGCCTCTATGACTTGGTAATAATGGGCACATACAGACATGCAGAGAGGCTGCTTCAGTGTGCTGTAAATCCAGCACATCAGAGCAGGCTTGATTAATCATGGCACATGGAAACTGAATGTTCTCCAACAGCCTTCAGTCACCACACTGAAAAATAGCAACAAGGCACTTTGAACTAAAGGTCGGTGAACAAGCTTTATTTTAGTTGAACATGCCCCACTGCCATTTTTTCAGCACGGGGACACTAATATGCTTGACGCATAGACACTTTTAATTGGCTGAGCTTGCTAATTAAAGCACACCCCCCGCACACACACACACACACACACCACACGCCCCTGCCCCTCCAGGAGCACATCCATAAACACCTGATGATTGTACCTTCCAGTGCAAAGAAGTTTGGCAGAAACAGAAAAAGTACTATTCTCCAACTATTTGGGTTGGTCTAATAAAAGATATCAAATTCACCCAAGGAACCTTGTCTGCCTAAGCATCCTTACTACTCTAGGGAGAGAAGTAAGGAGAATCTTACTGTAGATAAGACTCGCATTAAGATTTTCAAAGTGCTTTGAAAAAAACCTAAGTGGAGTACATTCACAACAGCTTCATCTTTATGGCCATGGGGAAAAAAATATATATAATGGAAAAAAAAGAGAGAGATGCAAAAGTTAAACAACTTGCCCACTTCCAAACACAAGCCAGTGGCAGACAGAGGTTCAGAATCCAGGTCTCATGCTCTATATCACTACATGACAATTCTTGTGAATGATGAGGGGCTGTCCAACTGGCGGCCCACAAGTGACTGGCAGCCTGCAAGGGCTTAAATGGTGGCCCCAGGCTCCCACCCAACCACAAGTCCCCCTAACTGCTCTGGGTGCAGAATGAGCCAGGGTGTCCAGGCTCCCTTCCCCACCTCAGGGGGCAAGGTGGTGCAGCCCACAGAGCTAGGCAGGAGTGTCTGGGGCATCAGCTGCAGGTGGAGGGGTGTAAAAATAGTTGTGACCACAACTGCTGCAGCTACCTTGGGTGTGGAGCTATGACACCTAGGATGGGAGAGCCCACCATCCAAGACACCTGAGAGGTGTGGTGCAGCTGTAAAGCCCACAGCCAGGAAGCTTAGGGTGAGGTGCCAGGTCTGTGCATGGGGTGGCGACACCAGGGTGCATGATGCTGCCAGGAGAGTAGGAGAATCAAAGCTGCAAGAGCACCTAATAAAGTGATTGGGATTATAGGTTTAACCTTGAAGAAAAAAAGGGCAATTAATCTTAATGGGAAAGAGAGATGATGGTGAAATTCATTGTTAAAAGGCAGGAGGATGGATAATAAGAAAAAGTGAGCAGAGGAGTGGGGTACCAAAACTTTATGGTCTCCTCCTGGATCTGCAACTAGCACATTGTGTTCTGAAACAGCCACTTAACAGATTTGTGATTCCCAGTGGAGCAGGTAAGTTTGTAAAGCTCCCAGGACCTTTAGATGATGAGGGCTGTTGCCTTGCAAAATGTATTAACATTACAAATGGAAAAAAGAGGGAAGAACTCTGACTTAAGACAACAAAATAAGAGAGGTAAAAATAAGAATGCTCTTAAGCAACTGACATACGTACCAGTGAACAAGACAGCCTTCACCTCTAAGGCGACACTCATGGATAAAGCTGATGCTCTCCTTGAAATGTCTTGTCCTAAATATAGAAGAAAGAAGAAAATAAAAAGTCCTTACTTTAATAAAATCACAGCTAAGGAATCCAGAGAAAAGTTACTTAACATTGTTTTCAGAATACAGAACTAACTACAGTATTTGCAAAAAACTCTGTATTGGTCAAAAAACTTTAGAAATTGTATGTGGTTATTTTCCAGCTGAAGAAAAACTGATCTCATGCACAACTCTTTAGCAACTGCTGGCAAATACTTTACTCCAAAGACTGGCAAATACGTAGCTTAACCTTCCAGAAAAACAAATAGTTTGGTCCATCTTCCTGACCTCTCCCTGTGGATGTCCAGACAGGGTTCCTGAGGGAGGGGAAGCCTTCCATCCATCATAGCAGATACCAGCAATTTCCTATCACTCAAGTCTAATTTCAGATTTATCCGTGCCTGAATGGCATGGTTTCTCTCTGCATAGCATCTCCATATTAATCTTTTCCTTCTTTCCTAGGATGCCAAAATGCAAGTTCTGAACACGTCTTCTTTCCTACTCCAGACTCTACCTCTAGCTTTGCTGCCTCCCCCCACTCAAATCCTTTCAAAATGCTGCTGACAGTGTAATTCTCAACTCCTTCCTCTAACTTCACCACTCCTCCTAGTAAGTCTAAGTTCCCTCAACTGCTATATCAAACACCAAGTTCTGTTCCTTACTTTGAAAGGTTCACCTGTTTATCTATCCATCTCATTCCTTTACTGTAAAGTCCCTCTTTGCCTTTCAACTAGTTAATACAAATAGCTCAATGCTCCTTTTCTCCAGGAAAGAGAAGCCTTCTGCCATGTCACCTCTGACAAAGGCAGCAAAACTCTTTAGCCACAACACCTTTACCCTGCTCCCACATGCTCCTCTCTTGGCATGTGTGCAGAAAACAATTGCCTGATAAGAGAAACTTACAATCTATTCTGCTATTACCACTACTGAATGGCTAAGAATTGTAGGTATCCTGTTAGGTTTACCAAGTTTTCCTTACTTCCCATCATTGCCTAATCATTTGTCCTATTCACCTACAGTGGGACTTCAGTGCACAATGTTTATTATAGAGATCAAGGAGCCCAAAACAAAAGCAGTGGTACCAAAATTACACCATTCAGGGCAAATGCAATCAGTTTAATTCCCAAACACACTGAATTCATGAATGTCAATTTCTGAAAACTGTCTTGCCTATACATAGATTTGCACTAGTTTATTTCATAGATCAGTTTTAAACAAATGTGGACTCTTATTCCGATTTAAACTAATGTTATTTAAGATTTAAGCTAATAATCATCATGAGAACCCTATAAAGGCTTTCCATGCAGCTTAACTCAAGAGTTGCAAGTTGGAGTTAGACAACACAAACCTCCACAACAGAGCATTGATAAAGACCCGAGCATGCTCGTGAGAATCTGCTAGGTTAATGGACTTTTCACTCCCCTCGTGAAAACCAGTTGAACTTCACATCAGTGTATAATTAAGTACCTTGGCAGACACCTAGCCTGCTTACTAGTCAACTAAATGACTAATTTCTAAAGTAGCTCATTCTTAAGCATACGAGAAAAGAGACTATAACAGTTCTCCAAAAAGCCCAGTCACTGTTTCATGGATCACACAATAGGGCAGTGATCACTGGAATCACCCGTCACCTTGGCATGCTTACCGAAGGGGGCTTACCTCATTTTGAATTCCCCATGGGTAGACTTTCAAATCAGTTAAAAGGAGGCAAAAGTGTCAAGAAAATCATTTAAAATAATGCAGCATATCCATATGGAATCTTTCAAGAGCCACGGGAGAAGCAAGGAAAGTTGGTACTGCGCTCATTAAGCCAAAACATATAAAGCCAAAAGCACAGATTAATACCAATGTGCCCAAGGACTGAACAGGCAAGCCAAAAAATATCTCCTCCCAAGTTTTGATGAAGCAATTGGCAATTAGGTCTTAAAAAAGCCAAGCATAGGATGCAAAAAAAAGACAACATATAAAGAGAAAGAGCAAAGAAAACATAATAATAGTTAGCAAAAGAAATCAAGATGATGCAATATATTACACAAAGTAGATGCGTTTATCCGCAGTCTCTGTAGGTCACCCCAGAGTAAAAAGGACAATGCTGAACTATGACAAGGCCTGCAGAAATTCTGCACGGTTACTGTACCTCAAGCTCTGACTAGAAAGGATGGAAAAACTCCCCAAGGCACTTCTAAACAGAAAAAATGTGGTGCATTGTTGATGAAAATAGCTCTCTGAGGAAGAAAATTCAGTTTGAGAAACCTCCAGTGGGCTTGGATTTAAACCACAGAACATTTTTTTTTTTCAATTTTAACAAAAAAAAAATACTTTCTAACAAAATTTTTTTCTTCAATGAAAACCACCTATTTTCACCCTCCTAAAAAAAGTGACTTGCAAAAACTGTGACGTCATGTGGTGCCTGCATTTTGCTTGCAGGGTTAACCTATAGGCAGCAGAAGCACCTGACAAATGATAGTCACAGAGTAAATTAGGGAATATTCTTTTTAAATACTCAGGGCATGCCACCAGCATAGTACCTCAAGTAAATACTCTCTCCAAGAGGTCACTGCTTAGAAGAGTTAAAGACTTGTGGTTTTGTCTCGATTTACCCTGACCACCTTTTCTTTACATCCCTGCTAAATGGGAGATTGACATCCCCCGCCCCACCAAAGTTGTTTGAAACACTATAGAAGTGACCTAGAAAACGTTTTACTAAATAAAATGCTTTGGTTTATGCTCCATTTACAATTTCAAGGCTATCCTAAGAAAAACAAATCTCTCAAAGTGTTAATTATAAAACATAATGCAAATAAAGAAAATTAACCTTAGTGCCTTGCAGCTATGTGGCTGCAAGGCACTATGGTAAACAAATCGTACATTAATAATGAAAGGCCAAATCAATATTTGTTACACGGGAGGGTTGAACATTCAAAAGTCTATTTATTGGGCTGAAAACTCAATGCAAAGACAATTTCGTTATACACAGCATCCTGTTTGTACACTTACACTTCCCAGCTTAACCAATGCTTTGCATTCCAGCTCTCCTTAAAAACGTCACTGGGGCCAGGCCACACGAAACAGTCTTGTGAGACTAGCTACCTACACTTCTCGAATGACAAGCTGGGCGAACCAATACAAGTTTCTATTTCAGCTCTGTATTGCAGTGTTTAAATTGAACTTTCAGAAGTGTTTTGGGTTAAAAAGTGATATCTGTTTTTGTTTTTTTGGGTTTTTTGTTTTATGATTCATATAGGTTAGATTGCTTTCCTTATAACAGTCAATGACCTTATCTTACCAGCTTGGTCTTTTGTCCGTTTCTTTGATGTTTTGCCACTGTGGCCTTAACAGGTTGGCTGGAATGGTAACTAAGCTAAATGGGACATGCAAGGTGGCAACGAGGATGGCCAATGTGTTAGTATAATTCCTTAGAAACGCATGAGAAGGAAAGAGCTAGTTTTGTAATAGGACATTCCTAGATAAGTTAATGGCCAGCAAAATCTAGTGGCCTGAAGCTGAACTTACATGAAAATCTAAGAAATTTTCTGCATCTCAGAAGGGACTGCTTAATTTAACATTTTAATCAGGCACAGATAAGGTAGAAGACCCACAGTATCAGACAGATTCAATGAATGCAACATGTCCCCAATTCACTATTATATTTTGTTTTACTTTCTTTCTCTTAGGAAAAAAAAAGTGCTTAAGTTTATCATACAAAAAGGACTTGTACTTTATGCATGTCAAAAAAAGAGCTCCCCAATGGAAAAAGATTTTTTTGAATTAGAGGGTATTAGCAAATATATAGTGCACCATCCTAGGATCTGCATTGTTCAGATATCATACCGGTACTCTTCACCAGGCATCAACAGCTGCAGAGAAAATGAAGCAGTGCCTCAAAAGCATTTTTTCCCCTGAAAAACCTGCTGTCAGGTCTGCTGAAAAATTATCTTGTGTGTTCCTAGTCAGTTTTACTGACATTAAAAGCTAATGGAACAGTGTGCAGTATGTTACAGGACAACACTGTTCTCTTCCTTTACAGCAGTCAGCCCTACCCATTGATAGCAGGCAAGCCAGAATGATGGTCTCTTTTCTCCTACAAACTACAACAAACATTTTCAGTTGTTGTTCAATAAAGTGATATCAGATTCCTACCACCTGTTCATAAAATAAATGGAATTGGTTTTATGAAGTTATACTAGGAGAAAACAACATCCATATTTATATGGCCTGCATTGATTTACTTGACTTCTTCTATCATAAGAAAAACAAAAAGTCAGTTACTCATCAAGGTTTAAGTGATGGAGTATATCAATATTAGAAATAACAAAAAACTGCTTGCAGCCATTTGATGCTGAAGCAAGTATTGCAGATACCTGCAGTATTCATAAGAAAATAAAGTATTTGCATGAGAATTTCTCATCAATACTTTAAAAGTCTTGCTACAGTGCCAGAAAGCATGAGTGCTTAATGTTTTTCAGGGTAATTCCTTGATATGTGGTGATGAGGACTAGTTGAATTGTATGCTGCTATTAACATCTATTGCAAATTTTGTCCTTTTTATTTCTGTAAGATGAACTGATCCAGATTTCTAATTAGTGGAGGGGGCAGATTTGCAAACACCATGCATCTGAAAATATTGACAACTACTAAAATGACCCATAGCCTCTTCAGTCTGTTAAGTGAACAAAGGAACTTCCAAAACTAGGAATATGTCCATGCTTCATCAGCCAACCCCCCAAATATTACACAAATTTGTTTCAGAACTAAAATGGTGGATATAGAAAATCCTACTCCATTCTTTTACTTCAAGAGAAAACACTTAAAAAAACCCCCAGCAGACTAAGACCTGCTTAGGCTGTCATTTAATGAGAGGCTGGTTTTTATGTGCAAAGTGGTTTTAATTCAGGTGTTTTGCAATTCTAGAAAGAGGGGTATAAAAAAAAAAAAAAAAAAGGCAAAAGGAAGGGTAAGGAGGAAACAGGGTAAAAAAGATCTACATTCCCACACCACAAAATTGTCAGAAGTGGGTTTTTGCAATTTCAGAAACATGTGCTAATGAAAAGAGCAAAAAGTAATTTTGATATGTCAAATGCCATGCCAGAATCTTGCCACGGCACCAAAAAAAAAAAAACTCTCTAAAAATATCCACTGAAAGCATCAGCCAGAATATTGCTCTGATCTGAGAGAAAAAGCAGGGCTGTACTTCCTTCCGTAAGTGCCAGGCCTTTTCAACTACTTCTGTTTCTCTATAAAATTACTTAGCAGGAAGTAGCTGAAACCCCTTCATTGCTCCCCAACACAAACAGTGAACACTAGAAGGAAGACTTGGCCGCCATCCAAGCATAGTTATGAAATATGTTACGGTTACCCTTTGGATTTCTGAAACACCATCCAGTTACTGGTTCAAAAATCTTGGGGAGGAGAGTTCTAGGGGCAGTGGAGGAACTGGGAAGCCCGTGACTGGGACAAAACTGCTCTGCATGAATAGATTACCAATGCATGTAGAATAGTAACATAGCAACATACAAACAACCAGACTCCACATCGCTGACAGTGGCCGGCAACAGATGCTTTGGAGGAGACTGCATGCACATAAGGAGGCAGGAAAATCTGAATCCAAAACAGGTCCGCTTCCTCTAATTGGATATTGGCTTAAAACTACATTTATACATAACTGACATGAGATCAAAATCAAGATCAAGTTTCAAAGCAAGCATGGCAGTACTGAGTTTAAACAAACAGATGCACACACAACTTACAAGTTCTGCGAGGGTGAATCCGCAGCAGGAATGCACAGATACTTCACTCCCTGTATAGAAAAATAATTAGGAATGAGACAGCAGTATTAAGACAGAAGCACCGTACTTAACAATCAATGGACACATTTGGTTTTCACACTGGCACGACTCCATTGATTCTTACAGAGGTGTACAATTGTAAGTAAGATTCCAGATATTGCCTCATTTGCCCAGACTTAAAGTTATTTTTACATGTGTTTTTGTTGCTAAGGTACAAGCAGCCAACTTAGTCATGCTTACCCTGAGATTCTGAAGCAAACTCTTTAAAATGAAAGCATCTATATCAAATAGGTGTAAAACCCTACTTTCCTTGTCTTAGGCAACTTACTGTTTTGTTTCATCAGACATTAAGCTGTTATGACATCATATGCACTCTTGAATTTCTAGCATTCATTCTGAGAAAGCAGATTTATTAGAAAGCTTTTTTTTTTTTTCTGGTAGTCGCATTCAATCATTTCTCCTTACTTATTTACACCACAACCAAAAGTCAAGGGCATTTGGGAGAGAATTTTCTTTTTAGGAAAGCTTTAAACCTCAACCTTGTCTTCAAAAACGTGTCCTCATTCTCTTAGTCAGCCACTATTAAAATAAGTTATGAGCTCAAATAGGGAAGTTAGATAATCCCTTTTGAGGTATTGAAAAAATGCAGTTATGTATAATGAAAACTAGACAATATTCATAGTGGACTATTTTTATTGTCAATGCTCACTTTGCTACTTATCTAACATTTACTAAGCACTCTATTAAAAACACTTTTGAAATGCATTGCCTACTTGACTCGTCAAAGCCATGTTCTTCTAAGAACATACAGGGTACAACTACACAAGATGTCTGTATAAAGTGCCACTGTCTCCTGGTGCATACAAATTACTGTGCGTTAGTCCAATGCAGGGGCGGGTCATTATATCAGGTGGAGGGCCGCTTAACAAGGTTTAGTGAGCTGTCAAAGACCTCATGGTGTGGGGACACCGCCTCCCCACCCCGCATGGCACAGCAGGTAGCGGCACTGGTACCTGGCTCTGGCCGGTGCTGTACACTGCAGTGAGAAGCGCAGCCCCCACAGGGCCATTTGTTTCCCTGGCACTCCCCGGGGAAAGGCTGCTGCTGCCTCCATTGCCTGCCACAGCTGCATGCCATGGGGGCTGGTATGTGGAAGGGGCCCCATACCCCTCCCCCGTCAGCCGAGCTCCACGCTGCCGCCACCTCCCTGGGCATGGGCTCTGCACTGCAACCAGCCCCAGTCCCCACTCCCATCTTCCCTACCTGCTATCTGGAGGGAGTGGGACACAGGGGAATGCCACAGAAGTAGCCCTGCCACTGCTAATGGAGCTGGCCCTTCCACCCATGAGGGTGGGAGCAAGGCAGGATATATAAAAGGATATACTGGGGGCAGGTATAGGTGCCTTGCTCCCACCCTCACTGGTGGAAGGGCTCGACAGTGCACAATTTGTTCGGGGTGTCACGGGCCAGATAGAAGTGCCTGGCAGGCCAGATGTGGCCCACAGGTTGTATTTCGTCACGCCTGGTCTAAGGCACTGTTTGCTAGTACACATACAGATACTAGAAAAATGGCACATTAGCCAACATGCCAAAGCACATGTGCAGCAATTTGCTCTTGGTCAGCCCAGGGTCTTAAATGCTACCTGGCTAAGCCTCAATCTCCACCAGGCTGGGGGAGCTGTACCAGCTCCAGGGAGCTGAAAGACAGCCCGTGTCCATGCAGCTGGGAGGGAGCAGCCCTGAAGCCAGGATAGTTCCTCCCACCCCACTCCCTGGAGCCCAGGCTTGATGCTCATGCCCCCTGCCTGGCTGCTACATGGGGGTGGGGAAGAGGAGAGCAGGAGCAACCACGGACTGAACTGCTCCCATGGGGAGAAAATTTGCATCTGAACATGAGCCCTCAGGAGCATGCCTGGGAGTGGTTTAACATGCCTGAATTTTCTGCACAGAAAATTCAAGCACATTAACTGCACATGTAGATGCACCCACCACATAGTAGAGAAATGTACAAGCCCAATCCAAGGGCACTGACATCAATGGATGTCTTTCTACCGACTTCTCTAGGTTTTAGATTGGGTACTCAGTTACCACATTCATGAGCACAGTATAATACAGTAGGAAAAAAAACCCCAGAACAAATGGCTCAGATAAAGGCTTTTTTTTGGAAAACAGTCTTATAAGCACCTTAACCTAGCTTATTATACTGACACCTCCTTTGTAGCAATACTAGTTCATGTAAGCCTTCACAAACATTATACCTTAATAGGACACAATGATTCAACTTGATTTGTGCAGTCATGAAATTACACAATGTTATTAAAATGCAAGGCATACTGGCCATATAAAAACCCAAACACATATACTGTATGGGGTATTCTCATGTTTTACCTACAACCAAGTAATTTCTCTATTGCAACATTCTTCCATGGACTGAAGTGTACCATATGTCCATAAAAGTGTTTCACTCAATTATCAAAAAAGGGTTTGAGTCATTGAAGCTTCCCCAATAACAGAGGTGGACACCCATCTAGCCTTTGTTACAAGAGCTCTTGAATCCAGCCCATGGCACAATGCAAAAACTATTCTGACAGCCCCTTAAGCCAGAACTACCTTTCTCTGTGGCCAAATGCCCTCCGTTTCCCTCAATGTTGCTCCTTCAATGTATTCCAGAATAACCCTTCATCAAAATTCCCTGGAGTCATATGCCATCAGCATGATCCACATGCCATCAACATGAGCCTCCCATACCAACCCCTCCTTTGTAGGGGCTCGGAGAATGATCCAGCTCATACAAGGTTCAGGGGAGCACAGTGATCTTTTCACCCCACTTTTGGCTTTGACACTGCTCAGCCAATAAATTGACACAGTATCAGCTATGTTTGTCAATTGTTAGAACAGGAGCATGGTCAGAGCAAGTCCCTCAATCAGAGCACTCTTCACAGTCACTCAGCCTACCAGGTTTCTACCTCTCCTTGGTTCCGCAACTCATCTGGGCATTGCCAGCATGCTTCCGGAGGTGTGCCAGAAGCCACAGTATAGCTAGTTAATAGTCAATGACTGAGAAAGGAGCAGAGCAAGAGTGTGGGTGTTACTAGAAGGATGACAGCTATAGTGAAGGAAATTTGCTGGGGGTGGGAAGAACTGCTTGACAGGGAGACAGCAGCAGCTTGCAGTGGAGAGGGTGCAGCCTCAGCCAAAATGATTCTGCAGGATTTCTGACCAATCTGCTGCACATCAGGTGCTTAAAACTGTTTTGGGAGGGGGAAGGTAATGCACAGAAAGAGAGACATTGTAAAACATCCATGGGGGGGGAGGGGAAGTAGAAAAGAAGTAGAAGAGAGATTCACCTGATAAACTAAGTCCATTGCTAGCTGAGGGAACCAGCTTCTTTGATATCCAAAGATGACTGATAACCCACCTTCATTAGGATAAAGAAGTTCCTGAGTGGGACTTGGGGATCAAATTTTACACTGGCTCAGGTGAGTAGTACAGATCCACTCAGCAGATGATAGAATGATCAGCAACAGATTGCTCTTCTAAAACGGACTTCTCAGGGCTGTCCCACGCAATGGTTTTCACTTCAAAAGCTGTGACTGACATTAAGAGGACTGCACAAATGAGTCACTGTTGTAGGATTTGGTCCTAAATTTGCTGACTTTATGTTGAACATACCCTTTCAGGTCACATTAAATGCTCTTCTCCACTTTGGATACCAGTGTCAGAGCCCAGAACTCATAAGCCATCCTCCAACCAGACTAATGTCAGAAAAAAGCAGACTGAGACCAACACATGGTAGGAGATCAAGTGTCCAGCCTTTGTAGCCCACACATTTGAGGAGCCCCACTGATCCCAGATGCTATAACAGACCGATGGCTTTCAGAACATGTTGACTTTAAAAGAAGAAGTAGTGTGAGCTTAAGACCCACAATGTTCTTTTTCTTGTCACAGCTGGCTAGTTACTTAACCCGAGTGATATGAATTTGCAGCTACTATAGAATCTCATGTAGGTTAGTTTCATGCTTACAAGAGATCACATTGTGCTGAATGGTTCAGCCAGAGCATGGTCTTGGAAGGTGTTGAGCACTTATGACTTCCAACAAATCCAAAGGGATGCTACCAAGGAGTACTATTTATCTCTTAGGAGTGCCTTTGCTTATGGTTAATTAGTCCATTTGGCAGATATATCGTTAAAGTAGCTGGAGTACGTCATACTTCATCTATGCACATCACCTTTAAGCATTTTAGAGGACAGTAGTGGGGAACACCATGGCACAAGGAAATAAGTCACCCATGCAAAATACGACAAACACAAAATGAGTTGCGGGTGGAACCTGAAAAGTACCCAGCAGTAGTCTAACTGTCCCCAACAACAGTAAAAATCATGACTCCCCATGACTTCAACTGAAGCAGAGTCAAGGCAATACTCAGTAGCGTTTGGAAAACCCAACCTATCACCAAATATTGGTCCTCGACAGTAAGAAATCTCAGAAACAACAGCACTCATTTCAAACTGTACAGACCACAGAAGAAAGATTACATCGTGTTCTGTAACGGGCAGGGGTTGTCAAGGTGACACTTTCCCCACTGCCCCAGAGAAAGATGGATATATTTTACCTTTAATAACTAGACTTGCCCTGCTGAATTAGTTTTTTCTTTTTCATGTACCTTTGAATTTTTTTTAGCTGGCTGCACATTGCAGACACTGGCAACAGGAAGTTACTTAACTGTTGAATGCTGCTGCCTATGTGATCATAAAATAACCCACTTGAGATCATAATGTTCTTTGTGTATTTATGCCCTAGAGACATCACTGTCTTTCCTGTGTGCACACACTGCAGATAATATCTAAGAATTGTCCCAAAGGGACCTCCAACCAGAACAGAACAGTTTATGTCAACGGAACATATAAATACAGTAGACTCAAAGACTTTCAGATGCTCTTGGCTTGTACATTATTAATATGCAGAAGGGATATAGATTTCACTCTTGTATTTATGTCTGTAATTTTAGAATTTTGGCAAACAACAAGCCAGGACCTGCCAAAATCACGGATGTATAGATTTTCTGACAGAGTACACGTTTATCATGACAACACAGAGGTCCAATGGAATGACAACCAATGGAATTACTTAATGAGTTTTATTCAGAAAGCTGCAATTCTGCTTGAAAATGTAAATGCTTGGCTCTACCAGGTAAAAGCCAATTAAGTTGATACAGTTGGGAAGGTATTATGATGATTTTCATAAACGTATACAATGTCAGCTGTTTTTCTGCCTCCCTCCTCCCCCCCGCAAAAAGAAAGCTTGCATTCTGTCATCTGCTGGAAAGACAGACATCATTTTTTTTCCATAGGAAAGACCAGCTTTATGTTCTCAACTGTCCAACCCCACCCCTTAAAAATTATGAATTTGATAAATTTATTTAAAGTGTTTTCTTTAACTAAAGACAAAACCTTAAGAAATTACAAGAGCTGAAAGGTAAATGGCACCTGAAGAAACAAATCCAAATTAAGTGACTGCTGTTGCTAGCACCATCTTGCTAAAGCTTTCCTTCAACGCTTACCATGTTTTCCATGTCTCCTTCAAAATGAGCCACTTCTTAAAGTAAATCAAACCACTTTTTTCATTAAACTAAAATAAGTGCTTTTATCCATGCAACGAGACTTCCTTATACATGTTAAATGTGAACTAGTGGTCTATGCTCCGACTAAACAAAAAAACCCAACAACAACAAAAAGGAACTCAACAAGTGAAGCAGTGAAAGCTCTTACAGTCATTATGTAGGCTGAACAAGCAACACTTCATAATTCAGCATTATCGACCCTCCAAATGTTGTTTTTACATCCTTAATTACCTCCCTACATAAGCCTTCACCTTCCTTTACACACACACTTTCTATGTCTTACTCATGGCTTTTCATACCAATTTTCGCAAGATGCTATATTCAATTAAATGCTCTTACGTTTCTTTTATTATAGTTATAAAGTATGTGCTAGACTGCTAAGTCAATACATTAAACGATCATTTTCTTTTCAGTTTTCTGTTTCAGCAGACAGAGTAACCACCAAAACTAGATTTTTGTCTCAGGCCCTGAAACTAAATGTTACAGTTAAACCGATACAGCGAGAGGTAACAAAACCAGAGCAAGTATTCTGATTTCAAGATTGACAAAGTTGAAACAAGCGAGAGTTAAGTAAAATTTCAAAAATTCACTGTTATTTGTGAAACAACTACTACACTTAAGATTTCACAAAACCAAGTCAATTCTGGTACCCTATATCTCAAGTTTTCCAAAATGAGGAACACAGTTTAAGCAAATAAGTATGGACACATAGCATGCTAATAAAAAGTATTTTAAAACTTCTAATTATTTGAAGTGTCATTACCTAAACAAGAATTGAAGACACCACATTTTTAGTGCTTGGAAAATTCAGTAAAAGATTAAGAAAAAGAATTCTAATTCAGAGTCTTATTAGTTTTTTTCTGAATTAATTATTAGCATAAAGATCATTGGAACAAAGCAGCACTACTTTTTTTTAAATCACCCTGGATAAAGCTTTTCCTATTATATTGATCAAGGGCTAAATGCAAAAGGAAACAAATGTAGCTAAACCTTAATTTCTTAAGCTTTATTACCAGCCAAACTCAGAAGTAATAACCGGCATTTCGGATTTTCCTACGCAGAAAAAGACCTTTCACTAGCAAAATGACATACTGACATCTAGCGCATTTGAGATAATAGGTCTACAACTGAGAATGGGAAATCTAAGCAGCACATATTAATTTCATTTCAGAATACAAAGAACAATCTCTTTAACTCCAACAGGATGCAGCACCATACATATGCTAATATAAGAATGGCAGAATGTGTCTGTCATGTTACCTCTTTAGGCAACATGAACTGAATAGTGTGTTATAAATAATCAAGAACATTTTAAACTCACTAACATGAGTAACATTTGATTTAAAATAAGCCCTAAATTGCACTAATGTATAGGGTATTGAGGATTATAAAAGTCTCCAGTGTGTATTTTGAATGATTTTGTTTTAAAATGTTTTTGAGTAATCTTGCAAACAAACAAACCAACCAACCAAATAACTGTGTGTGGGGGGTAGAACAAGAGGCTTCAGGATTTCAGAACACCAGAAAGATTCAATGACAAATAATGAACCTAGTTATATTTTAACTTCAATAATCTCTTCCTTTCCCTACTCCATCCTTAATTTACACTTCAGCAACTTTAAAAACTTCAATATTAGTCAATTACTGGTCAGTGGGAAGAAGAATACTAACTTTAAATTCAACCACCCCCTCCACAAATTCTGTTCTAAGAACCAAAATATCTTTAAAAATAAAAGATAAATGTTATATTTTTGGCATTAAACTTCTCTGTATGTAAATTTATGTAAAGAGACCATCAACGACTTCCAAGAAATTTTTTTTTAAACCCAAAACCCTCAGTTTAAATTTGTGAACCCAGATGCAAATAGGAAACCTCTAGCACCTGGTGAGCTTTTTCAGGTTACTCAAAAGCCATGTGTTAGTTTGACTTGTCAGATCAACAGAGGATAGGAGTATTATTTTTGTTTAGAGGCATTTCAGCAAAAAAAGCTAACATGGGAAATGGCCAGCAGTTTCCTCAAGCCAAACCAACAAGAAGTTCCCAAGAGAATTTTGTCCAGTACTGCTACAGAATGACCAAACTGAAAACTTCAACCGTTTATTTGTCCTTTCAGTTATTTTCTAAAGAGTCATGAATAAAATCATTAGCCAGGATGACTGCTCCAGAAAGTATGTTCATGATTCAGCAACAAGCACATTTGTTTTTGAAAAACATTAACACACGAAACTGGCTGTGGGGAGGTGGGAAGTTTTTGCAGTATTTTTGAACATTTATTTCTGTCATCCTTACTAAGCCATCAGCCTTTTCATGATGGAAGCACTTTATCCACCAAGCCCCCCTGCAACAATCTGGTGAAGCATCTTCAGATTAAAAAACAAAAAAATCCAGTAAGGCTGGAAACAGCTATACTTCAAATAAAGAGAGTCCCAACAAAACACAGCAGCATAGAAATACAAAAATGTTTGAAAATCAGGACTTTATTTAGACAGAGTAACGTAAGTTAATTTTAATTCTCACTTATTCCTGCCTATTGTTTACCTAGTAAGAGGTTTAGGGCATGTGTAGATGAAACAGGGGGCCCCTAAATTGAAGTGGTGGGTTTTTAAAAACATTGCTTCAATTTAGGGCAAAGTAAACCTCGGTATCATGTACACCCATGTCTTACCTGCCGCTCCAGCAGCAGGGAGGGGAGGGCAAGCTGCTGGCAGGCGGGGCGCTGCTTCTCTCTGCAGCAGCAGTGGTCCCCCCCACAGACAGCACCCGCCCGCAGGCACCCTGCTTGAGTAGTCCCGGGGGGCATCGCAGCTACAGAAGGAAGAACTGGGTCCTGAGAGGCTCATGCAGGCAGGCATGTTTCAGAGGGGGCAGATCACACTCAGCGCTTTGGTGGAGCCTGCCTTCCCAGGCTGCTGCCAGGCTGCCTGCACAGAGCCCAGTGCTTCACTCTGTGGCTGTAGGGCAACAAACTCACTCCTTGGAGGTGGTTTAGCTTGCTGTGCCCAAAAGTCATTTAAGGCACATTATGCCGCCGAATATGCTACAGCGGGTGGAATTAAATGCACAATACCCTGCTGATACATGCAAACACCAACACCATTAAAGTGGTGCAAAAGCATTTGACTTCCTTTAAAGTATCGTGGACAGATGCCTCTCATTTTGTCTATACACGTCCTCAAACTGTAAACTTCAAGGCAAATACCACACCTCCCAATTGTTTGTGCTACAACTTATTATAAAAAAACCTGAAAAAAAAGAGGCCTGTAAGTATTACTGCAAGAGACTATGATATCCCAAATCACCTGTTCATCAAGAAGGAACACAGATGCACATGCATTACATAGAATCATAGAAGTAAGGTCAGAAGGAACTTTGTAGATCTTCAAGTCCGACAAGAGGGCAAGAGGAAAACTGGGTTCAAATGACCCCAGCCAGGTAGGCATCAAGCCACTTCTTAAAGACCCCCAGGGTAGGAGCCAGCACCACTTCCCTTGGAAGTTGGTTCCAGATCC
>JAGPOW010000261.1:119766170-119777256 GCA_030014935.1 Caiman crocodilus | reverse complement strand
AAAAAAAAACAAAACACACAAGTGGTTCCCTTCCTAACATTTCAGGTTTCCCCATTTAATCATCACCTGGCACAAGGATGCACTTCTGAGTCCAAACCAATGTCTCGTGGGTTAGTTTCTGACTGAGGATGTTTCTTAGAGGTTACAGGGCAAAGAGCAAACACCAAGACTCTTTTGCACCTGTAGTTATACCCATTAGCACAGTATTTCCTACAAAAAATTGGAACCATCCTCAAGCATATCAGAGGGAAAAAGAAAGTTGGGGGTAGGTTTCCAGACAGGGGAACATGTAAGGATAGAAAGCTGAAACAGGTGAGGCTTTTACTGTTTAATATTTCAGTGGAAACCCTGTGCTAAGCGTTGGGAAATAGGTTTAGGTACCAGAAGCAGAGAAACAGGATAGGCACAAAAAAGGCGGCAGTGACAAGATTTAGCCAGAGACAGTATTGAGGGAGATTGTTTAGACTGTGCTAGGAAAAAATAGCTGGGTCCTCTGGTGCCTACTCCAGTTCACTTTAATTCAAAACTTCATAAAGCATACAGTTCACTTCATGGCTGGACATGGCAATTCTACCGTTAAAACAGTGCCCTGACTTGAAGTATCTGGCTACAATTACAAAATACAAAACTTAGGAAACTCATAGCTCAATGTGGCCTATAAAAAAGAATTATGACAAATCAAGTCTTTAATTAAACTGTCAAGTAATCATCTTCCAGGATGTTGGTGACTTAGCAGATATCAATAGCAATATCTCTTATCAAGTAGTAGTGACTTATTGTTTATCAGCTTCCTCTACTACTTCATCTTCTGACTTCTCTGTCTTTACTGTACTATATGTTTATTACGTGTAAAAAGAAATCAGGTAAGTTGCAGCACTGCTTGTTTTCTGCAATTTTTGTCCTTTTTATTTCCACTTTCAGTCTCAGAGACTTACTGTGTGTTCTGCTGTAGCTAAAAAAAAATAGCTTCTTATTTTTAACTTCTGGCTGTTTATTTGTCATATTCCTACTTATTTCCCTTCAATCACCACTTCACATTTACCAGCCATAGGTTATGTTCTGTCTAGTAGCATAAATTGAGCTGAATTTATGTTTTAAACGATAACTTTTGAAAAGTACTGGACTTCATTCATAGACTCTTGTATACCCAAAGCATTCAGCTACCACACCTTGTTGGAGAAATAGTCTTTTAATACTAGAGTCAAAATTAACATGCAATCAAGTTTCAGTGTCTTGACACATCAGAACAAAAGCATCTATGATGCTTACCACAACGAAGGCAACTTTCATTAAGTTAGCTGCTTCTGCAAAATAAGGAGAACAAGGTCTCATTCCGATGCATTCCACGGAAATATTCTTTGTTGTAATGCATTAGTTTTAGTCATTGAGTGATTTGAAACAATGCATCTACTACTCCAACTACAAGAGCTCACTAGATATTAAAGTTACAAAGACCACCAGCATTGCTTACATTATTTAAGAAGGTCCCAGAGCTAAAAGTTATTCAAATAACAGAAGATAAGATAATAAATTAGTCAAAACAGAGATTAGGTAATGCAGTTATAGTTTTAAGCTTATTTTATGTAGTTAGTGCAAGAAAGGGGAATTTGGAGATATTGTAAACAAGGTGTATCTTGGTACAATAAATGGGAATTAGAATATTTTTAACAGAATAAATAACTCAATTTCTAGCAGGTGCTCCAATGCAATAGAAAGAATGAAATTAAAAAATAAAAAAAGACAGCCATGTACCCTACATTATCGGAGCACTAGAGAAAGATGATGATGCTATGTTACTCTACATAGTTGTGTACAAAGGTTTACAAATCATTGAAACTCAACAAAAACCCAAAGCATCTGCAATGAAAGGACACTGAGATGCAGTTTGTGCATCCTAAACTGAAATGTGCAACATATATGCATGAGTAATACACCAAAGGTTGGAGAGAGAGAATGCAAGACAAGAGTGCGTGCGAGAGCACAGAGTAATTTTTTGGACCAACTGCAGGCATGTATTACAGCTACCTGCAGTTTGAAGGAAATGAGATGGTCTTGAAATAATCCAAAAGCTCTTTCCAGTTTGCTTGTACAGTGCAGTTGCTTTGGCTTCACCTGGATCAAGTTGCAAGTGTTAATCTATGGTACCCATCAAAGGGAAAAGATGTTCTTTTAGCAACAAACGTGCACAAAAGCCAACTATGCATGATAACAAATTTCCAATGAGACTCACTGTAAACAAAATAGTGAACAAAGGATGCCTTCTGAGCACAACATGAGGATGTTAAAACGAACTCTATAAAGTTGTCCAACTCTCTGTGTTGAGATGCCCCCCACTGCCATAATGAGTATACCTCCAGGATGCCTTGAGAGCACAGAACTTGCCATGATGATCAATGGACAGTCTGTAAATGACAGAGTACGACAAATAAATTTTGAAGGACTAGATGGTATTTTTACCAATGTCATGAGGTTGACACAGCCTGGTCCAGAGTTGACCAAGAGTACAAGAGTGACAAAGTGACAAGTGCAAGAGTGACAAAGTTAACTGCTAAATGTTTGGTAAACTTTGTGGAAGGAACTGGTAGTTTCAGTCCATTTTCTGATGGACAGGTGTGTACCATACATACAAAACAGTCACCGCAATTGGCATCTGGATTAGTAGTCACTCATAGACCACGGACTGAAAGGGCAGAAAGAGTGCACTGTGCTTTCATCTTACATTCTGAGGCCAGAAGAGACCCGACCACCTATAACTAACAGATTACAGGACTTCCCCAAATTAAGCTCACTGAACTAGAGCATATGCTGTAAAGATCTGATTTAAAATTTTTCCAGCAATGAAGAATAAATTGCAACCATTGCAACTGTTCTGATGGTTAGCTACCCTCACTGTTAAAAATATCTGCTTTATTTCTAGTCTAAATTTCTGCAGCTTCATTTTCCACCCACTGGATCTTGTTAAACCTTAGTCTGATGTTGAAGTGTCCACTCTGTAAGAATCCTTAACTTTCTATTTGTTAAACTAAACAACTCCTAGCAAGCAGGGGTGGGTGAGGGTATAACTTCCAAGGCCCTTTTCCAATTCAGAATCAGGCTACCTTTACCAAAACAAAATAACTTGCATGCCTCCTGTCAGCATTTACACTCTGCTCCCAAATCTGGCACCTGAGCATCTCCCAGAATACTATACCACGGTATGAAAGAAAGCATTGCTTGCTGGTATTGTACCTGTCTTGGGATAATTCAACTCACATTACCACTAACTTCAGCAGACTTTAAGAGTCCCTTTGTGAATCATATTAGTCTTCTCTCTAATCTGGAGCAATAATAAATAGAACATATAAATAGTAGAGGCAATATTTCTATATGGCTCCCAAGAAAGGTTTGCTTAAATATCTGGCCATCTCATGATCCCTGGACAGGTACTAAGAAGTTTCACTTGATTACAGAGCACCAAGCTAGACAGTTACTTCAGAACTGATTGCTCCGGGCTCTTCAATCACTCAACTGCAAACTGATGCTTGGCTTATTCCACTTGGTGTTTTGCCCCACCAGACTGATGCAAAGGCATACATGACACCTACAACTCCACACAAAATTCTTTAAGGCAGTGGCTACTATGATTTCTTAGAAGTGGCTCGCACCCTTGGGCTCCTCATTGTTTCTCACACTCTGCACAGAGCACTGTGATTAATTTATGGAATCTGAAGTAACCAAGAAGCAGAACAGAAAGGGGTTGGCCTTATACTTGGATTATTTATTTATAAATGTACAAATGACCTATGAATAGCCCAACTTTGGCAGTATTATCTGCATGTGCTGGAGTACAAATCTCACATGTTAGAACAATGTCCTTGTTGCCAGGCTCAAGCAGAAGATCCATCCATCCATTTGCTTTTTTTAAATGGAAGTGTAAGCATTTTTAATTTTAAAAACTGAATATATTATATGTAGAATGATACTGGTGTTCAGCACTTGAATCACTTCTATAATGAAGCGTTATGAATATAAATTAATTGCAAGTTCTATTTTTAAAACACCACAGCTAGTTCCTAATGACACAGCATTATATACACTGCAGAGGACCTAAGTAGGCGATACTGAGGGAAAGCTTGGCTCATATTTAGCAAGCTTCTTTCCACCTTAAAAAAATTCATCCCAAGTTCTTCAGAACACACCTGATAAATGGCACCCTGTCCTTTAGAAAGAAGTTGGTTCATAGCCTTATTGTAAACACAAACTCTAACTAGAATATAAGTGTGGTTTTAAACCTTCTTTATAAAACATTTTTTTGGGCACAGATATTCCATTTCGAAACCAATCAATCATTTCCTAAGCCTGATCTTATTAGTTAGAAATTTGAACCTTACCAGGAGGGACTTTTGAAATTAAATCCTGAATGAAAATATATTGTTGTTTCTAGTGGCTGCTCCCGAATAAATTTTAAACATTTTTAATGAAAACCAACTCATTACTTACCCACTACCAATATGCCCAACTACTAGAAAATAAAGGTTTCATAGTCCTAAATACTACAGACTACACAAAGCTTTAGGCAAGAAAAATGTAAAATTGAAAAAGGCATTTATTTATGTGTGTTCTTTTTCTGCCCTAGTAACCACATTTTAAACCAGTGGGGACCAACCCTTTTGGCAGGCAAGCCACAAATTAGCCCTGCAACCTCCTCAAATGCCCATCTGATCCCCTGCCCATGCCCCATCTGCTGCTCTGCTTTGTTCTCTATCTGCCACTATGCCACCTTTTTCCTCTTTAGTCTGCCATGTGCCACACACAGGCTGCCTGTGCCACATGTGGCACCTGTTCTGCAGGCTGGCCACCCCTGTTTTATACATTTCAAACTGAAAGCATATTTAAAATTTATGGCAAATTGAAACTCATCATTTATGGTGCCTGTTTACTTTTTTATTTTTTACTCAGCTTGAACAATGTCTCTAGACTAGTCAGTCTCATTTTCTGGTACTCACTATCAAGCATAGGCTGCAAATCCTACAGAAGCATTGTCTCAAAATGAAAAGCTGTTATCAAAATTTTGAAAATAAGCACACATGCAAGACTTAAGAACTATGCTATGCAACTGTATTCCTTCTAGCATGATACTGTAGCATGATTACTGTAATTTCTCTAATAAGCAAAAATTCAAAATCATTTGGACAGAATGCATCAGTTCAATATTTCAGAAGTATCCAGTATCTGAATATAGCTCTAACTATGACGTGCCACGTTGATCACTTTAATAACAAAACTTTAACAATTCAAATAATAAAAGAGAGAACTTTAAGACACTAAAATATTTGCCGTTTCCTGCATATGAAATACCCAAAAAAAACAACCAACCGAAAACAAACAAACCCTCTCCTCTCTAGAAAGTGGTGGTAAATTCAACTATCATGTGAAAAGTGTTTTTTTAAGGGGCAACTACTGCATACATATTTAGTATGGATCTGATTTTGCAATTGTTCTCGTGTACGAACCTCATGGCGATTTTAGTGGAAATGTTATGCACAGAACAGTTCCTGAATCAGGGTTCAGACCTTTTTAGGCCACTGAAGACCATGGTTGGCATGGCCACCAGCTTCCATGGGAACTACAGCAAACCTCAAATCATTTGCATGGAAAAAAAACTGTTAATCCTTAAAAGGCAAGCACAGTTCAGGAAAGGCTTAAAAGAAACCATTCTAAACTTCTTTTCATGTTTCACGAGCAAGGTATCTTAAGGGGTACTAACACATTGTTCAGCATCTTAACCACAATCTAACAAAAAATTATTTCTAAATGTAAATAATGAAGGAAGTAATGCAACTTATGTTTTTCTAAACCATCATTCTTATTAATTACTTAGTTGCAAGTGAATGCTGGATTGAGACCATGAATCAGAACACAAAAACAGCTTGCAAAGTAGGTTGCTGCTGCTGTTTCTGTTTTGTTGCTATTCTCTTTCTATCTTCCCAAGCAGGATGCAACTGTGATCACCTGAAACCTGAGATCCTGCTCCTGCCTTTGTTTGAAGGTAATCTGCATCATCACAAATCCTCACAGGAGGAGAGAGGCTTCATACCAGCTATGAACTGACTGCTCAGAGGAGTTTTCCATGGGAAATCCTATGAAATATGAACTTTCATTTTTACCCACGAGAACTTTTACAATCTTGTCTCCAATGCTTGGTGAAGGGCGTTTGTGCCAGAAAGCTTGCAATTAAAGAGGTTTTTTTGCAAACATCTTGTTGGTCTAATAAAATATATCATCTCTACTATGAGTCCTGATTGCCTTTCTATTTGAAGAACTCAGGAAAAGTTTTAACATTTGTTTTCCACACAGTATGTCCCGAGTGAGAGCTAGTTATAGAGAAAGAATACCAAGACTGCACTATGAGTCTGCAATCAGTAGTTTCTTCAGCTTGACTAGAAATTTGTGGTAATGGCCTGTAAAATAAATTTTAAAAAAGCTAACACACCAGAGGAAGGACACGCAGTACACATCAAATGTGAAGATTACATCTTCCTTGGTCAATGAAACTATATATCACTGCAATGAATAGCAGACTTGAAACCCAATACATTTTAGATTTACCATGCAATAGACATGCCTTAATAAAAATCAAACCTATATAACAACAAAATAAACAGCATAAACTCAGTTAGTTCATGGTATGGTACCCCAAAATGATCTTCATGTTTCACTCACCATTAACTGTTCATTTGCCAGTTATTGAATATCTATTGTTAGAAGTTTTAACAAGCCCCAGAACTATTTACCAATTTACCCAAAACAAGGGGAGTTTTTGCATAAACCAACTATTCAGCAAGTGAATACACAGAACCTTTTTGATGGGAGGGCAGGGAGCAAGCAGCAGACCAGTGGAGGTTCCAGAAGACAAAGAAGTCTGTGTTGGCTCACAACGCATTTCCAGCAAAAGCAATTTTCTTTGTTGCCAGCTCTCATTGAGACAAGTTTTGTCATGTTTGATGGAGAAAGAAACTCATTTGCAAGATAAGCATGGCTAGTATAAACTGAATGAGTATTTTGGGTGCATCGGCATAGGTATGTTAGCCCACTAAGTCTACTGGATAGATTACTGAACTGGAACCCAGGCTACCCAAATTCTATTTCCAGCTCTTTCCCTAGCTTGCTGTGCAACCTTAGGCAAGTTACTTTGCTGCCACAAGCCTTAGTTTCCTGATGTGAAAAATAAAACACCAGCACATGCATCCTTAGTAAAGCATTTGGATGCTTTGTAATATACTGATGTTATGTCTTGTACAAATAAGAGTTAGACATCATTATAATCATACTTTAGGTCAGAGGTCAGCAAGACCTGGCACACGTACCAAGCATGGCACACGGGGCCCTTTTGCTTGGGACACCACGGCCAGCCCCAGTTCTGGACAGCTGGTGCCAGTAACGGAGCCCGGGCTGCTCTCAGCAGGATGTACAGTGTCCCAGCTGCCTGCTGGGAGCAGCCTGGGCTCCTGGCTGGCAGCAGCTCCCCAGAGCTGGAGCTGGCTGAAGCTGGGAGGCTCCAAATAGCTGTACCGGGCTCTCAGCTCCGCACTGGCGCATGCACCCACACGTCAGAGTGGGCAGTGAGGGAGGGGCCCGAGGCAGTGCAGCCCCGGTCTCTCCCCTGCTCCCGGCACAGAGGTGATGGCAGGCTTCTACAGCCCAGCGTAGCTGTTCGTAGCCAGCCCAGGCTCTGGACAGCTGCAGCAAGCAAGCAAGCAGGAGGCAGGCTTCAAACAGCTATGCTGGGCTTCACAGCTTCAGCATCAGTTCTGTGCTGGTGGTGACTGCACGGGCACCTCAGGACAGGCTGTGGAAGATGGCTGCACAGGTAGCCAGACTTAGCCAGGGATAGTGATAGTAGTGCACAGGTTCCTGCTGCCAACAGCTGCTCCCCTCTTGTGGGCACACCCCTGGTGTCTCCTGCGGACCAGGAGCAGGTGCTGGAAGGATGAACCTGCCCACTGCTCCTGCTGTCCCCAACTAAGTGCAGCACACTCCTCAGCTGCTTCATGAAGCTCAAAGCTGGAGCAAAGCAAGAGCAGCTCTTGGGCTCCCTCATGCCTGCATCAACCAGGAACAGCAATACTGGGGGGCTAGGTTTTTCCTTCCAGAGCCTGCTCCCAGCCAGTGGAGGATACAGGGAGGGAATAAAATGGAGCAGGTGCAGGAAGAGGAAACTTACCCACTGCTGCCACTGTTTCCAGTTGTGGCAGCCTACACAGATGCTCTGGGAAGCCCATGGCTAGAATCAGTCAGGAGCAGATGTGGGGCACCCCCTGTGCCTGGGTCAGCTGGGAACAGTAACAGTAGCAGCAGAAGGGGGACATGATTGTACCACTGCAGCCTTTTTGGATATTTCTATTACACAGAAAAGGACTGGAGATATCCTACACAAAATATGTGTAGCTCTCTGGGTGGCATGCTGAGGGAGATTGGTGCACAGGTAGTATTCTCTTCTGTCCTACCAGCGAGCGGATGCGGAAGATGGCACGAGAACTGCATTAGAGAGACCAACTGGCGGCTTCAGCAATGGTGGCTCGAGGCAGGCTTTGGCTTCCTTGACAATGACCCGCACATCATGACAAGGGACATGGTCAGCTGGGATGGGCTTCATCTGTCCCCCAAAGGTAAGCGTGTGTTCTCTTCTAGGTTGGTGGATCTCCTCCAGCAGGCTTTAAACTAGGCTCGTCAGGGGGAGGGGAAGATGAGGGTGGGGAAAGCCATGGACCACCAAACCATGTGGCACCCACAAGGACAGCCCAGCCTGAAGAAGGAGAACATTGGGAACCTTCAAGCCATGAGGCAGCCAGCAGTACAGCACAGGTAAGCAACAAGAAGGTAAGAAATAAGGGGCCCCTTGGGATTCGGAGCAGGGGGGCAGCAAAGGCACTAGTCACAGGGCTCAAGTGCCTATATACTAATGCTAGGAGCATGGGGAGTAAGCAGGATGAACTAGCACTCCTGCTTGCAGAAAACACCTACGGCTTCGTAGGGCTAACGGAAACCTGGTGGGATTCTTCCCACAATCGTACAATACATATTGAGGGCTATAAGCTGTACAGAAAGGACAGGGTGGGGAAGAAAGAGGGAGGGGCTGCGCTCTATGTGAATAAGCAATATATTTCAACCCTCATCAAGACAGAATCGAAGGAGGAGAAAGTAGAGGATTGTGGATTAGGTTACATGGGGGTCAAGGAGAAAGGGATTTGGTGGTAGGGGTCTGCTACAGACCCCCACACCAAGGGAAAGAGCTAGATTTGGGGCTCCTGAGGCAGCTCTCGGGGACCATAAAAACTAAGGAGGCGGTAGTCATGGGGGACCTAAAACTACTCAGACATCTGCTGGGAGACACAGACAGCAAAGTCCCACCATTCATGCAGGTTCCTATCCTGTGTACAGGGCCTCCACCTGACACAGGAGGTACATGGTCCCACTAGGGGGAATGCCTTAGTGAACCTGGTATTGGCAATAGGGGCTAACATGGTAGGGGACCTACAGATTGGTGGTCACCCTGGGGACAGTGATCACCAAGTAAAAGAATTCATCATAAGACTTTCAGTGGGTAAGGTAACAGTAGGGTGAAAGTGCTAGACTTTAGGAGAGCTGATTTCAATGAACTCAGGCAATTAGTCAAGGATGCACTGCAGAATAGGAGTTTTGAAGAGATGGGAGCCCAGGAAGGTTGGCTGTGCCTTAAGGAAATGATCCCTCACGCATAGAGGGAGACTATCCTGATGCAAGGAAACAGAGGGAAAGGGGCCAGAAAGCTTCCCTAGCTGACCAGAGAAATCTAGAGCAGCCTATGGGCAAAAAGGGGGGCATATAAAAAGTGGAAACAGGGAGAGATTACCAAAGAGGAGTATACCTCCTCTGCTTGCACTTGTAGGGAGGTTGTTAGACAGGCCAAAGCTACCATGAAGCTGAGGATGGCATCCCAAGTTAAGAATAACAATAAATTGTTTTTTAAATATATAGGGAGTAAAAGGAAGGCCCAGGGTGGAATAGGACCCCTACTAAAAATGGGCAGAAGCAATTGGTGATGGACAGGGGGGACAATGCTGAACTCCTCAACGAGTTCTTTGCCTCAGTGTTCCTAAGCAAGGGGCAAGACAAGTCTCTCACTGGGATTGTAGAGAGGCAGCAGCAAGGCACCAGACTGCCGTGCACAGACCCTGAGATGGTGCAGAGTCGCTTGGAGGAACTGGATGCATTTAAGTTGGCAGCCCTGGATAAGCTCCATCTGAGGGTACAGAAGGCACTGGCTGGCCTCATTGCGCAGCCACTGGCGGGAATATTTGAACGCTCATGGCGCACAGGCCAGATCCCAGAGGACTGGAAAAGAGCCAATGTGGTCCCCATTTTCAAGAAGGGGAGGAAGGAGGACCTGGACAACTATAGACCAGTCAGTCTCACCTCCATCCTTGGCAAAGTCTTTGAAAAAATTATCAAGGCTCACATTTACAAGAGCCCGGCAGGACAAATTATGCTGAGGGGAAACCAGCACAGGTTCATAGCAGGTAGATCATGCCTGACTAATCTAATCTCTTTTTATGACCAGGTTACAAAACACCTGGACGCAGGAGTAGGGGTTGACATCATATACTTAGACTTCAGGAAAGCCTTCGATACAGTATCCCACACCATACTGGTGAACAAGTTAAGCGGCTGTGATTTGGATGACTACACAGTCTGGTGGGTGGCGAATTGCCTAGAGGGTCGCACCCATAGAGTCGTACCGGATGGGCCAGTATCAACCTGGAAGGGCATGGGCAGTGGAGTCCTGCAGGGGTCGGTCCTAGGACCGATACTCTTCAGTGTCTTCATCAGAGATTTGGACGAGGGAGTGAAGTGTACTCTTTCCAAGTCTGTGGATGACACAAAAACGTGGGGAGAAGTAGACAAGCTGGAGGGCAGGGAACAACTACAAGCAAACCTGGGCGGGTTGGACAAACGGACAGAAAACAAAAGAATGCAATTCAACAAGGAGAAGTGCAAAGTGCTGCACCTAGGGAGGAAAAATGTCTAGCATACCTACTGCCTAGGAAATGACCTGCTGGGTGGAACG
>JAGPOW010000261.1:119717827-119766070 GCA_030014935.1 Caiman crocodilus | reverse complement strand
TGGACATTAGGAAGAACTTCTTCACAGTTAGAGTGGCCAAGGTCTGGAACGGGCTCCCAAGGGAGGTGGTGCTCTCCCCTGCCCTGGGGGTCTTCAAGATGAGGTTAGATAGGCATCTAGCAGGGTCATCTGGACCCAGCACTCTTTCCTGCCTATGCAGAGGGTCGGACTCGATGATCTATTGAGGTCCCTTCCAACCCTAGCGCCTATGAATATCTATTATCCATTATAAACAAGGATTTTTTTTATTTATTTATTTTTTTAAGTGGGACCTTCTAACCATACTTTCTATAGGGATATCAAATAAGTGATCATTGCTAATAAAGCTAAGAACATATCTGTCTATAAAATACTGTAATTGAATCTTCCTGTGTTATCTGGATTTCTTTTCTGCTGGAATAAAGGGACCGTCTCATAAAACCTTTGCTTTCAAATGTTTCTAGGAGAAAATAAGAAACTCACTGATAAACACTGATGGCTAAGAGTGTAAAATTTAGTCAAGACTGGCAGTTTTTGTTAACCTGAGCACAGGTTGGGGGCCCCCTTACCTCAAGCATAGGCCGGGCACTATCATGAACTGAAAGAATGTGTGTAATATTGTTCCTACTCAGTTGTTCTGCATCTCTGGCATCTGTAAAAAAGGAAAACAAAAGAATTATTTTTAAAAAAAAAAGTTTCTAAAAAAACTAGTCCCCTCTCTCATGCACATATTGAAAGACACTAGTTTCTTGAAGTTTCATTAAAGCGAAATATAATTATATATATCTGTGTTATATTATTATATAACAATATAATTATACTATAAACAACACTTTTAAAAGAGGGGGTAGGGGAAACTAACTCCAAAGCAAATGATTTACTATATTAAGAACGGGCTTAAGTGAATAAAGAAATGTTTCCTTAAAAAAATCAGCAGTTTCATATATTTTGCATCTGAAAATTAAGTTTGCATCTCACACACAGATCACACATGTGCAGGTGAGAATCACAGGACATTCTGTATTTATCAGATAATTCTGACGGTCTACCAGCTAATCTATTGGGTACATGAGGACTTTTTCGATCCTATAGCTACTAAGCAGCTCCAAAACAGTTACTGTTGTTTTAAAAAATCAACTTGCTATCAAGAGGTTGTCCCTCCAGCCTCCAAATGCAATATCCACCCCCCAAACTGACCCAGGTTCAAGGTTAGTAAAATAAAGTAGTAGATCAGTAAAAGATTTTTAAGGACAGATCTCTCAACCTTTCAGAGTTAAACTGGAGAGTTATATCACAAGAAACAAGAAATTCCTAACTTCCCAAGTACATACATGCTGTTTGCTTCAAATCCTGGAAGGTAGAGATTCCCAAAAGGCAGCATAATATTTCATGACTAGAAAAATCAGTTGTAAGGAGTTGTTTAGAGAAGTTTTAAATTTGTTTATATTGTTCTTCTCCATCTGATGCGTGTTATTAGGATTCCTGATTAACTAAGACATTTGATTTTACCAATGAAGGGGCACATAAAATACTCCTAATACCTTTTTAAAATAATAATATCTATGCCATCCTTAACATGAACTTCCACACGATAATATGCTATACATATAACATAAATGAACATACAATGTTATATTTTTATAGACATTTGAGCCAACTTGCAAAGTGCCATGGAAAAACTGACTGGGAAAAAGTTGGGTTTTTTGTTTTGTTTTTTTTAAAAACACCCCTTTCTCCAGATTCAAGAGATCATGAAAATTCAAGAGAGATCTAATACCAAACTAATGCAAACCAGACCTGAAGGCAGCAGCACTGTATTTGAAAGCATGTCACCCACAAAAATCCTTGCTTTTCCCATATCCCTCATCGCCACAACAGCACTCCAACACTACTAAAATGGAAAAGATTAGTACTAGCTCTATGGGATGCAAAATAATGAGAGGAAATTCATAGAAACAAAGAAGAATTTCTGAATTTTGATATATTCATTTCAACTATTTTTTTCTGGATGACGTGGTAATCCCAACTAAACCTTCATATCATAGTACTCTATCGTGCGCTCCTACACACAAAGTACATTACACACAAACACATTCGCACAAAGTGACGCTGTCAAACAGAATAAGAGTCCTTGCTGGACATGTTTAACAGTCCTCAGCTGGCACTGAACTTATAGCCTTCACCAAAACAGCAGTGTAATGCTTAAGACAGCATTAAGGATCTATTGACAGCATGTAGCAGTATTGTCTTTTCGCTCCCTGCGAACTAGCCACCAAAGGAGAACATAACACATTTATTTAGTGCATATATATAGTTCATCATCAACTCGTTTGACATTTGACCAGTATTACATAAAAAAAAATGAATAAGGTTTAACAGAGGAACAGTACCAGATTAGATATGTTTTATCTTAAAAGATGCAAGTGCATTGACTATAACAAGATGGCTTTCAGTCTTGGACATTTGACTACAAGTGCTGACATGCTCAGAACTAGACTCCTGATTGAGACCACTGAAAATGTGGTGGTAGACATTTTAAAGAAAAAGCTTGGTTTCTTCATGAAAGCACTGCTAGAATCTGTAGTAGTCTGTAACCACATTACAACTTCCCCACAATAACCTTCTAAGATGCATGAACATGACCTAAAAGGAAAGCTTGTAGAGGGAAAAACTTCAGCCTATGTTCATTTATTCCTGACCACTTTAGTGAGAAATACTTCCCTCAACTGTCAAATGCAGCTTTTTTTCTCTTTGTAATGTGGCCACCTGTTTTAAAAACCAAATTTTATGAGCAGTATATGTTAGCTTGGTTTTATACATAAAAAGAGTACAGACCACAAAGGTTTCAAACCAGCTCTTTCTTGGTGCAAAAACAACAATAGTATCACCTGTACATTTCTTATCAATCAGCCCCTCCTACTTCAAATCATTACTCTCTACTACAAAGTTTCAGTCCCCTTTCTAAGCCGGAAAGCAGAACAGGGCATTTTAATTGCATTACCCAGTATTTTAGTTATTTGGTTTGATTTCTATCCCCTTTTCCCAACATAGGCTCCAAGTGGCTTATAATAAAAAAAACAGACATATTTATAGGACTGCCCTATTTATATAACAGGATAAAAACATAAAACAGAAGCCCACTAACCAATATCACACCCTAGTTTTATTTGCAAAATGCCAGCTCACATCAGAAGGTCTTTCAGCGCTCCCAAAAGATATCCAGGTTTGGGCTCTGGTGGGCATAAAGAGGAAGACTGCCAGAGCTAAGGAACGACTGAGAAGGACCTCCCATGCCTTTTTACCAAGTGAACTTGGTACGCTGATGGTACTTGCACAAGGTCACTCTTGGGCAACCTCCTGAAGACTCATGTGCACCAGAGGATCCAAGAGCATTCCCCAGGCTTTAAAAACCAGTGACAAGAGGGGGCTGAACCCCAATGATAGATGTCCTAATCACATCAAGTGAAGTGGTCTGCCCACCACCATCACCTCTGTCTTGTATGGACGGTGCTACTGTCTTGGATGAATCCAGTGCCTCAACTACAGCCAGGCAGTAGGAAAGGACTGAGACTGTGGGGCCTTAGTCAGATAAAAAAAGAGAGGCAGAGCTGGGTGTCATCAATATACTGATGCACCTTGCTCCAGATCTCCAAATAAATCTCATTCAGTAATCTCTTATACATATTAAGTGTGGGGGGGAGGAGGCATAATTAAGTCCTGGGACCCCACAGGGAAGGTCCTAAGAGGATGACAAGCACTCAATCATCACCACCCTCCCAGATCTCCTTGCTAGGAAAGTGCAGAACCTATTTACAGCAGTCCCATGAATATCCACTAAGTTAATGCTTTATCAGCATCTTATGGTCAACTGTATCAAAGGCCACTGAAAAATCTAGTAAGATCAGCAGGGCAGTTTCCTCAGTAGGTAAGATCCATTCAAGCACAATAAGAAAAGTGCTAATAAGTGCATTGTTACAAAAAAATGACCTTCAAGATGTTAATCTCTATAGAAGTTATAGAAAAATCAAAACTGTAGTTTCACACACTACAAATCTAGCATGTATGACTGTGGTAATGGTATTTATTCACTCAATTTCTTGTCAGTGTCAGACAAAAATCAGTTCCAAATACATTAAAGAATGTATATTCTCTTTACAAAGAGGCAGTTTTTTAAAAAGGTAATGCTAACTTTTGCTGGAAATGACTGTTCAATTTGTGAGCCCTTTAGCTGAGAATAATTTTATTAACATTGTGTTGTGTAACCCCAGTTAATCCAAGGTCTCAGAGACTGGCTGAGAGCTCAAAGAATAGGGTCAATCAGGGGAACCAGACTGCATGTCCGATATCTCAGAAATCTGTACGGTGTGTCCTCCAAATACAGTTGCAAGCTTCAAAAGTCAGTGAGCTGGAACAGTTCACCATACAGGAAGGGACTCTGCATTTCCTAGCAAGTAGGGCAATGTACTGAGACTCAAAGAAACATAGCTTCTAGTCCAGCCTCAGCTGCAGACCTGCTTTGCACAGTGAGGTGAAGTGACTTGTTCTTTTTCCCCCCACCCCGCTTCCTAGCCTTCACCTGCCTTTAATACTTTTAATCAAAGTTTTTCAGAGCTAAAGACCCTCTCTCACTATGCACTTATACAGTGTCTAACAGTAAGGCCCAGGTCTCCATCTATGTTAGCATGTGAAACAAATAAATACATATATAAGAAGATACTAGTGACTTAGCAGAGCCCATATGCAAGGTTCCCACAGCTGAAGACTATAGCCAGCTTTAAAGCAGCTGTGGTTCACTTTAAAAGATGACTAACATATATGGAACAGCCCAAGGGGACAATTTAGTTTTTCAGAAGGCTTAGGGGCCAATGAAGTTCAATGAATCAAGGTTATACAGCCAAAAAAATGCTATATATTTCAAGAAGTGGATGTGGGGAAATCAAGTATCCTGAAGCAATGGATCTTGGTAAACAGCTGGTTATAACATATTTAGCAAATGGTCTTTCAAATCATAGAAAATATATAGCAAAAGGAAAAAAAAAAAAAATAGGGTGCCTGGTTTGAAAATAAATCGTTAAAGTTTAAGGCCAGAGGACAGATAATTTAGTGAGGGGAAATTCCCTTGCTTCCCCCCTCTACAGGCTGCTGATATTAGAAGCAAGCTTTAGCGGCCGTCTCCAATAACTACACAGATAAGATATCCTGTCATTCACAATATCTACGCAAGAGAAACATGGTCATTTTCATATCGAAAATTGTTACGTTAAGGAATGAAAAGGCAAAAACATTTAGTGCCGCAACAGAAATTCTGACTTGTACTTTAGCCCAACACAGCAGCAGTGTTCTTCATTCACATTTCAAGGTCACTGAAATAATGTATTTAGCACTGTATTTAGACATGAAAGAAACTTCTTAGCCTGCATCCAGCTCATCCCTTACATCCATCCAGAACAGGACTAGTATTTAAAGCAGTTTGCATTATGCTTTGTCCAGTGTAGTTTAAAACCTCTTTACTTGAAGTCCCCATCAGTGGTTTCTTCAGAAACTTCTTCCCCTTGTAACTGAGACATTTCACCGCCAGGAAATTCCCCTACTCCTCTATATATCACCTATGATTCTTGGTTTAATTTCCTCTTATGCCTCCTAGCTCTAGGCCTTCATGTCATTAAACAGCCACTTTCCCAAAAGAAGCAACATCGCTCCTGTGGCAAAGGCCGTAGGAAGGAATTTGCCGTCTGGCATTGTCTCCCAGTTGCACCACAACCTTCCTGTGAGTCTCTTGGTCAAGCCACTTAACATCAGTGCCTTATTTCCCCTCTACATAAAATAAAGATGACACTTCCCCAATTCTGTGACTGGGTTGCTCTGAGGATGTATTCAATTATGATTGTGACAAGCTCCAAAAAAAAGGTGATGGGTCCTACAAGCATCTAAGACAAATCACAGGATTATACTAATTCTTTTAAGAAGTAGACAAGGAAGAAATGAAATTAGATAGTGGAAGCCATGTCACCTCTAAATATCTCATTTTCCCATCTCTGTACAACAGCAAAATCCCAAAAACATTCCAGTGAAGAAAGCCCATTATGTTGAGATGAGGTACGGGTATGCAACATTGGACTGAGATTCATCCCTTAGCTAGGAAAAGCTGATAACTAAAATCTGCTCAGGCTAGGTGTATATTTCTTGGATATTTTCCCCTAGCCAGTCACCTCCTCCAGCCTGTACTTATTCCTTCTATCCCCTTCAAATAGCCCTGTCACAAGGAGGATGTTACACTCAACACAAATTATAATTCTGGTGAAGACAAGGCAGTTGTAGTTTTACTATGCATTGGTAGCCAAGGTAAACTCTGACCTCCATCCTCCCACCCAAAGTGTTTACCTAAACCTGCAAAAAGTACAAGAACTACAAACTGGCCTGTCTTCAGGAAGATTTCAGCCACCTCATCTTTCCTTCTGCTGCAGACACACCCTGCACGTGTTTTTGAGAATAACCGGTTTGAGGCTTGGGTCAAAACTTTCATGCTTCAAAAACTAGAGTCAAACGCCCTGCTTTTCAGAGGTATGGGTCACCAATGGCTTCCTTTGGGTTCTGAAAGGAAAGCTGTGGTCCATCCAATGATGCCACCAAAAAAAAAAAAAAGGATTCCCACCTTCCTGTCCCTAAGCTTAACTCCTGCAAATAAGTTACTCAGAAGTCTCAGAAATACCATTTTGGGAAGGTGGAGGAGGAGGGGCTAACTAGCTATCCAAGTACATTGCTCCTGACATGTCATCTTATCTCCTTGCTCATCAGATATTAGCAAAGATTTTGTATTTTCAGAATGGCAATAATGAATGGTATTAGGCCTCAAGTGAAGCGCTAGAAAGGGATTTTTTCTTGGAAGAACTTTACAGATACCTATTTCCAGGAACGACATGGCTCAGTAAATGCAAAAGAATCATTCAGCATGCAATGTACCTTCTGCTGAGCAACAGGAAGGGCGGAAACTTAATTGAAGCTTTCTACCTCATCCATAGCACCACTGGACTCTTTGGGGGAATTAAGCCTCAGATTGTGGCTTTCCCCTTAGAATCAAAAACCCCCTGAATATTCCATTGGAAATACTTGAACCTTTCACACAGTCTTTAAAGCAGAAAGGACATGAGCTGCTTTGAATTCAGGGCTGCTGGACAGCATGATTTGTAACTAATAAAAGTTACAAGTAGCTCTTTGGAATCAATTGTACATAAATGATCCTACAGACATATTATGCTACAATCCCCAAAAATGTTTCCTTTCTTCCTGCACAGAAAGAGGCACAGGAAGAAGCAGGGGAGAGATGGGGAGAGACCTGCTGTTCAACTGATCTATTTGGAAACCAAGAAATTTCTTTTGACAAGAGGAAAGAGCTCTCAGTGACCTTGCAAAAGGCTTTCTTTTTATACTGGGAATTAGAAGTATATGGAGCATTTCATCCCCCAGCAGCCAACTGACAGTTCTATCCTGCAGCCAGCTCACTGTAACTTGCAAGTGGCTTTGACTTCCATTTGGAAGGAGAAAAAAAAACTGACAGACCAAAATTTTCTGAAATCAGAATGAAGAGGAAGGGTTGATTTTGACTTGCATTTCTTTCCACTCCTTTTCCGACCCATGACCCTCCTATGGAATTTATGCTGAAACCCAGAAGATAGTATGCAAAAATGTATTTTTCTATTCCACAGGAAGGGCAGTGGGTTTTGATATTCTCAGCCTACGTACTGTATGCTTTCAGATGAACATTGTACCTTCGTAGTACAGCTATAATGGATTACTAGCAAATAGCAACATTCTGCAGAGATACCAATTCATCTCCAAATACCTCATTTTCCTGCCTCTTGCTACAAGAGCAAAGTCCCCAAACATTCCGCCAGAGAAAGCCCATTATATGAAAATGAACCGCAAGTGTGCAGTATTCGACTTGGCTAAGTAAAGCCAATTAATGGGATCTACTCAGTCCCATCCAGGAAGGCATGGTATGACCTATAATGGAATTCAAGAACTTACTCAGGTGTGAACTTACACCTAAGTTTACTGAACTCTCTATTCCAAAAGATCCAAAATGCTTTAAAAGCAGGATTCCTGAGTCCTGGTCCCAAGCTCCGCCACAGGGCCCTGCCATTTGTAACCTGCGCCTTAGTCTACACCCAAACACTACACACATATAAAGATTTATCTCCTGTGGACATTCTGAATTTAATGGAGTCTAGAAATCTGTAAAGTAGTATTTTATCTATATACAGTAAATAAGCACTATCCTGGTAGAAAAGCCTGCAATTGTGAGATTAGCTTAACATCCATTCCAAAGGATGAAACCAGAGCAACAATAACAGCATCCTCCAACATCCTGTTCTGCTGGATCTGTAGTAATTTGGAAGGGGAATACATCCCCAAGTCACCAATATCACTTCCAATAACACCTCAATTTCGTTGATGGTTTCCCAGGCAATTACTAACAGGACCACTGTATTCACCTTGTAACCTTGATATACGCTCAAGGTGATATGCCAGCAGTTTCAAACATCAGATGACTTATTAAACCCCCCAAATACTGTAGCTTTGTGTCCAAGACCTTCAAAAGTGATGAGTAATTTGGGCACCCCCTTTTTGAATACCAGAAATCACCAAGTCCCAGCTCTCAGAATTCCAGTCTTGTTTTGGGATGTCTCAAGCGAAACATCCAAAACTCCATCAGGCATTTTTGAAAGTTTTGTCCCATCTCTCTGGCCTTGCAAATGACAACAAACAAAAAGACAAGCAGAAGGACACAGCCATTGACTCTCTCTTGGAATTATGACAGCAGTCAGCTGATCTTTGCCTTGCTTGAACAGTGGATTGTTTTGCTATATTGACAGCCCATCACTATTACTATTAGGTGGAGAGATTGTTATTAACTTTCCTAAAGTTTAATTCTCAATAAGAGTGTCCTACTAACAATGGCTAGCTCTCTCCCCCACTCTGGGCACACAGCTAACTCAACAGCTCAATTTTCTATTTGACAGAATGGTGTAATAGTAGAGAGAGAACAGGTTACATAGACAGAACAAGAGCCATTAAAAAAAAATGAAGGGTGTGAATTTTAACTTCAGTGAATGCAGTCTTTGAAGCACTCAGTCAATCTGACTTGCATTGACACCCGCTCCTCTCCTTTCCTCTTTTACATGAAGCAGCTGAACACTTCAGCTTCAGTTTATTTTCAGCCAAAAATGCTAGTGCTCACCGCATCTTCCTTAATGCCACAACTTTATCAAGCTAGACGTGATCTGACATACCATTAATAGCCCCTTTTGCAAGACATGTTGCAATAACCATTCTGCTCCAAGAGCTAGGAGGGTTCTAAAACCTAATCTGGGCTGAGGTGCTGACTCAGTCTGCAACCATGACCAACTCCCCTTCATCTTGCTGCATGGGAGACAAAAACAGCACCATGCTCAGAAACAGATGCTGCATCCGAGTTTCACTCTCTTGGGCGTACTGTCAGAAGTTTGCCACCAGGGCTGGCATGAGAATGGTGACAGTTTCGTATTCTGTGCACTCAGGGCAACTTGAAGGGACCATGTCCTTTACTTTTTGAAATGCTGAAGCAATCTGGGACTATTTGCAAGTGAAACACAAGGTAACATTCATAGTTGGTTGGGTTGGAAGGGACCTGAGCAGATCATCAAGTCATCTCCCTTCACTCCCACTTTATTCCTTATTCTTCTCATCATGGTATGTGGCCAGGTACAGATAGGGAGTACAGCTCAAAATAAAACTTGTCACTGATTGTACTCCATTTCTCTCATTTTCTTCTCTGTGTTTCACGTACTCTCATCCTAACCTCACCTTTGTGCATTTTTACATGTCTCTCCCCCTACTACCCATAAAGCTGACACCGTCAACTCGCCCCAATCTCCCCAGATGCTTCAGCACCATCCACAGCATCCTCAACAATGAATAGCACTAGAACACCTCTTAAGTTTGACTTATGGACCAGGGCTGGTTCCTGAGACACTCTATACCAGGGGTGAGCAAAACATAATCCCTTGGTGGGCTGAATCTGGTCCATGGGATGTATCTGGCCTGCAGCAGGTCCCTGGACTCTGCCTGGCCCAGGCACGTGGGGCTTCTTAGGCTGTGGCAGTTGTGGCCAGTCCCCCACCCACAGGTGAGTGGCAGAGCAGGGGTAGAGATGGTATAGTGGCTGGACTCCACCTCCCAGCAGCCCCCACAGCAGCAGCTCCTTCAGTCTGCTGCTGTTAGTGTCTTCACTGCCAACAGCTACAGTGCCACTGTCTGGGCACCCCGGCCTGTCTGCCCCACACCCACTGCCAGGGGCACGGGACAAAGCAGGTGGGTGCACAGGCAGGATCTCCATGGAGACTGGCCAAGAACCTCCGTGGGCAGGATCCAAGTCAGCCAGGTGGATGGGATGGGGCTGCAAGCGGTCAGGGAGTGGTGTCTGGGAGAGAGATCATGGGGCAGAGACAGCGAAGAGCCGGGGCTGTCACTCCCCGCATGTCCCTGCCCACAGAACTGGTGCCCATTGCAGAGATATACAAGCAGATCGTTGCTCTTCCCTGGGCCCACACAATCACCTCCCCCTGCAATCCTGGTACCCGACTGCTATCTGCCTACAACTCCACACCTGCCTGCAACCCCATCCCATCCAGCTAGCTGAGCATGCCCTGCTCAGGGTGAATCCAGTGGTCTCCAAGACCCTGCCTGCCTATTTCATCTGGCACCCCTGGGAGTAGGTACAGGGCAGATGAGCCCAGGCCAGATGGGATCAATTGCCCCCTCATACCCTGGGCCAGGCCAGCAACCTTCCCAGCCCCTTACCTGCAACAGCTCACCAAAACAATTGCCACCCCTGCTCTATAGGACATCTCTCTCCACATAGAGAGGGCAGCAAAACACTGATTTGCTTTGAAAGCAATGTGGTATCATGGAATGCTCCACAGGCAGACAGAATACACCGACCTATGACCAGGCCACCAGACACTTTGCACAAGACATGAGAAAGTGAACAACAATATTGCAGTGCCAGGTAAGTGTGAAATGGAGAGGAAAAACCTGCTCAGGCATGTAACAGATCAGGAGATCCCCGACCAGCACCATACTTGTGGCTCACAACTATGACTAGCTGTAGTCAATGCTAGTTATATATCATCAGAACTATTGCAGGACCATCTGCAGGCTCATCAGACATCAAGGTCCCCATTGTGACAGGCTCAGAAAACATGTGCAATTAAAAGATGGCCGCTGTCCCAACCCACTAACACTCTAAGTTACTAGTCAACTGGAGCTACTGAGTGCTGTTGTGAAAAACAGGCCATATATTCAGATACCTAAATATAGGTTCAAAGCCAGCTGTATGTTCCTTTTTTTTTAAATCCTGACCTTAGTTTTCTTCAGAATCTGGGTCTGAAAGTACCAAATAAAAAGCTGAATGGCACCCCTCCCCCTCCTCCCTTCACAAACACACACACAAGAACATGAACAGATCTAAGTCTGCAACATGGACAGTTCGGGTACTGTGATTCAGACATCCCACTACAGATCTCTCGGTTTCACAAGCAATAATAATAGGGGTCCTTAACAGGTGTCATAAATAACCTGAACAATGAAAGCAAGCATTGGTGGGACAGCAAGCTACTAAAGAGGAGGGCTTGAAATACTTCTTACAAAAAATCTGAATTGCCCACATACAAGCCTGGTAAGGCAGGACTGATTTACAGCATAGGCCAATATTTAGGGATTCCAGATGATGCATGTCCCCGTTAAACTGTTTTAATATTAAATATTTTTTAATATTACAGTTGTGCTGTGCAGAAGACTGAGTAAACTGGTTGTCCTTTTCAGGTCCAGCAGGTGGATTCAGAAATGGATTAAGAGAGTGAAAGAAGTTGTCCAGCTGTTAGACGATACTTCAGGCCCATAACCGTTAAAATAATCCTAAATTATAACCATAAAACTAATCTTACCTTTAAAGTTGCCAATGAACAAGCCAGGCAGAATCTGCGAGAAAGAAATATAGTATCAAATACAGATGTCTTGCGGTAACTCAATTTGGCAATGTTCGATTTGCATACAGGATAGAGCATACTACTATAGCAGACTATTGTCTATTCTAAAGCAATCTAAAAAAACCATGTTTCTCCTTGCAACTTTCCTCATCTGCAATATTTCAGGCAGGCAGCACTTTGAATGGTTTCCCACATGGAGTGAGGGGGTAGGAAGTGTGGATGATGAAATATTTGTTTTCATAGAGTCACCTCAAAAGTGCTTCACAAATGTGAAGAGGGCCTCAAGTCCCCTGCTGTAAATGTGTTATCCTTAATTATTCAGTGGGGAAGCACAGACAAGTGTAGAGTAATTTGCCTAAAGTCGGATAGCAAGTCAGAGAAAGAACTGGGGGTAAAGAGGGGAATCCAATGGATCTTCTAGCAGTTAAAGCAGAAGCATGCAAGTCATACTGCAGCTCTACTGTCGCTCAGGCCATGCTCAGCCAGTACAAGAAATCACTGTAAACAGCCACTACTTGTACGAGCGAGAATTGATGAAAGTCACCCAGTTGCATTTTCCCCTCCCAGACCTACATGCTCACAGCAGCGTTCCTATCAGCTCTTGCTGTTCTCAGTTACAGGACTTTCTTTAACTTGCAAGTTTCAAGGTTAGTGCAAGGGCCAGCTCCGAGTACACGTGCATTCAGACAGCGTAAACACTGGGCTGCTGTCCCTCCCCACTCTTTCAGAAGCCACTTCACTTTGGAACTGCAACCAGCACACGCAAAGGAAACACACATTGAAAAAAGAAAGAAAGAAAAATGCATGCCACAGCCCTAAACCTTACTCTCTGCCACTTTGAAGCCACCCACCTGAAAATCTAGCACTAACACCAAATCCTTTGAAACAGCTAACAACAACATAGCCAGACTATATGCTCCACTCTCCTGCAAGCACATGCAGAGCATACCACCATCAATGACAAGTCAGCAGGGACTTCCTACTGCCTTAGTAACACCCCTATGTCATCACAACAGCATCAACAACCTCTCTAGCAAAGCTATTTAAAGGAAAAACTCTACCCGTTTTGCTCACTCCAGCAATCTGAAAGCCCTAGAAGTTATGAAACACTTTTCATCAGGGATTAGTGTTTAAGGCTCTTCTTGACAACTGCGAGCGTGTTGAAAAGCAATGCGATTTGTGCCACTCAGAATGGCGGCCCAATGCAAGAGCCTAAACAAGCAACCCGATTTCTGACTGGTTTGGTCAGAATGGTTTCTCAAGCAAAAATAAGTCTAACACTTATTGTTTCACTGCCAAATTGGACAAAAGTCAAAGAATCCATAATAATCAACACCTCTCCAATCAGATTTGTGCTATATAAACACCCCTCCCACCCCGATTGCCTCAGTTGCCTAGACATGTCACCTCTTATCCCACAGAGGCCTAACCCTGAAAACACTCGGGTTTCTGGGACCTCTGCCCACCACCTTTCTCCTGGGATCACAGGACCTTTTTGATCCCCTTAAAGGACCTATGATGCTGAACAACACTTACTTGCTCTTTTTTCATTTTTCCCTTTGCCAAACTGGGATCTGAAGGACTAAGAAACAGAAGCAAGTCAAAGGCCATAATTTTTTTTTTTTTTTTAAATCACATAAATCAGAGTTGATGCTTAACTAAACCCAAGCAAAAGGAGTCCGAACTATCAATATTTTTCATCATGATTTATTCCCTCCATCTCTGCTTTTACTAAGATAATGTTCATTACAACAGGGGAAAAAAAATTATTTCCCCCCACCATGAGTTGTCGCTTCAGAAGGACAATCGCTGAGAGGGAATTACTTTTCCAAAATTGAGTGATTTAATCATGTTGTGAGGAAAGAGCAATTTCCAATGTCTCTCAGCTAAACAGATATGGAGAAGAGCCATCATCGCTGGGTGCGAGGGGAAAAGGAATATGAATACCTCCTCCCAAAGACAGCACACCCGTCATATTAGCGAGGGACCAACATTAGTTGGCAAACACTCTCAAACAGATGGAAATAGGAACAAACTTCAGCCGCACGTCTGTGCTTAGATGCTTTCCTTACATTTTTTAACTACAGAGAATTATGTATTTGGAGCAACAAGCTCAGGCCACAGTAACCCTACTGTATACTACAGCATTTTAGACCATACAGTAGTTACAGCAGTTCCCAATCTATGCTAGTGGTACCACCAGTGGGATGCAGGCAACCAGTCAGTGGTATGCATTAACAGATTTACTATAATTACTTTATATGACAAAGATTTGTTGGTGGTACTTAGGTTGAACTGAAAAATGTGCTGGTGGTACTGAAGGTTGCATCATTTTAAATAGGTGGTACACAATCTGTCAGAGTTTGGAAACCGCTGTAGTAGTACTTATACACCCTGTGTATATTCTCAAAGGAGGGTTATAGCTTAAAAGGTAGACAAGGCCACTGAGGGGGGAGGGGACGGGGGAAGGCTACAATGAAAAACACTATTTTTTCCTGAAAAAGGGATGAAAGAGGTTGACACTCCTCAAATCATCTCCCTACAGATGGAAAAAAACACATGGGTGTGGAGCTGATACTGACAGTTAGATAGAAAGTTAGGACATACTGCAAACAGAATGTCTGTTACCCTTCCTGTACCAACATATAAGAAAGGTGAAAGCTACTTGGAAAGAAGTGAGTCTTCTTACAATGCTTAATGATATTTCAGCACTACACTGTGGGTGGGAACTTTCAGCCCTGTCATCTGACAGCCCTCAGGAACTGTAGTGTCAGACCACGAAGAAGATGGAACAAAAGCAAAAAGGAACGGATGCGCGTGCCTATGCACATGAGAGAAGACATTGGAATAGGAAGGGGGAAAAAGGTGACTACATGATGATATGAAGAGCTTGTTGGCTTGTTCGACTGAAACATAAAGCAAATACTATTTAGTAGATGTGACCATAGACATGTTCTTTGCCTTGCAGTCAGCTATCAGTTCTTTCCTTGTTCATCGTAAAGTCTAATGGATAGATAATGTGATGGCAAGGCTTCCAATTTTCTCAGTGGGCACATGCATGCAGCCAACATTAATATCTTACGTCATGAGACTATTCCAGCTTATATATATTAATACTCCATATACATTGATTTCAGTATAATATGTTTTGTGCAAAGATTAAGAACTGCAAGACAGAGCAAGAACAAGCAGATCAGGATTAGCCCATTTCACTAAGAAAAGGTCACATAGGTAAAAGGGCCAGATGTTTCCCAGCTGTAAACTGGCATAGCTCCACTGATTTCTATGGAACTATTTGTCTCAGTTGAAGCTATCCAGACTGATTTCCATTTCTGATGAATCATGCTTCACACTAAATACTACTTATAGAATCAAGGTTGGAAGAGATGTCAAGAGTTATCTACTTATCTATTCAACATGTAGAGATGCTACTCAACTAACCTCTTCAAAAAACCTGAGTGAATAAAGAGATCTTGAAACATACCCTGGTGTCAGCTAACCATAACAGATACAGGAAGAAGTAAATCCCAGTGGAAGACTGTTCACTTAGAATACCCAGCTCATAGACAGACAATTCTAGGTACTATCAGCCTGAGTGTCATCTCTCATCCTCTCTTTTTATCATCTCATTTTTATTTCTTTAACCCATCAGGAAGAGAGACCCTCTATTATATCTATTTCGTATTCTTTACTTCAAGAGAAAGGGAAAAAAAAGGAACCAAAAAAATACCTGCAGCCAAGTGACAAATTGGTCATTGCAGCATGCTTGCTATCCATTTCCCGGTTTTTTGTGTGTTGGATAGGAACAACTATTGTGAACACATGCTTCCAATGCAGTTTTCCATAATCAGGAGCTGACATGCTTGAGGAAAAAAGGTGCAGCTAATTTTACAGCAAAGGAAAAGAAGCAACAAAAGGAATAACAGACAAAAGGGAGGACCCCCAGCCTCCTTTCTTCATCCCAACACTAATGTCCATACAAAAACAGATAGACTTATTACAAGCATGTACTATATTTCCTATGACATGGAAAAGTATAGGAGCGGATAGTGTTTCTGTCCTCATGACAAGGACCAGCACAAGGGCTAAACCACCAGTGGCAGTGACAGCAGCGGCAGTCTCTAATGTCTTTCTTTCTGTATCAGAACCACTGGGAGCTACAACTAATTCTTCTCTGGCTTCAGGACAAAGATTTTCTTAACTGAAATAATCCACCACCTAATGAGCTGCTCAATTTCTTCTGTAGTCTGTATCATGTGTGGCTATAACACAAGAGGCACTAAAGTTACAAACTAAGGCCATGCATACTGATAAACTATGACAACCTAAAGAGGTCTGTTGGATCCAAGAGTCAGCTTTGAAGATTGCCAGCCTCCCTTTTTGTCACCAGGGTAATAAGAAAAACAAAAGGACAGCCAGACCACAACCTGTCCTCAAGATCGTCAAAACTGCTCTGACATTTTGAGGACCCAATTTAAGACACCTTAAGGAAGACTGCTTCTCAAAGTGCTGAAGACTGATTTTTTTGCATATATATGATTTTAAGTTTATGCATAGCCTTGCAAAGATCTTCACAAGGACAAAGTAATTATCACACAGTAAAAATGACTATCCAACTCTAAAGAGAGCCAACTAACTATAAAAGTTAATGCTTGACAATGTATAATGACTCTATAACTGGTTTCTATCCAGCCTTAATTTGAATGCCTATCAGGGTCCTTAGAAAGAGCCAAACTATAAGGGATTCAATACATGCATATGTTTTCCCTAAGTTATGTTTTTAAACTTTGATGTTACTCTTTTATGTCATGCCAACTGGGATTTTAAACTTTGCGAGAGACTATTAAGAACACCTATCCAACAATGTTTCTTCTTCTTCTCTCCCCTCCACACTCCTAAAGACAGCACCTCAAGAAGCACTCCTCATCACAACATCATCCATAGATTCTCAGAGGAAAGGGTCATTACAGATTTCACCTTTACAGCCTTGTCTACTGGTCATTCAGAAAATAGTGATCCCAAGAGTGCAATTTTTATAATGTTTATATTAACTGGTTTGTCCATGTTCTAAAGACGCTTCTCCTGTGAGGTGTTAAACAAAAAAAAACAAAACTGTACATGTTTCTCAACTGAGCTTCCAAAAGCCTGAGGTGGTAATTCCATTATGTGTTTTCAAATATACAGCCCAGAAAAGGGGCTATTTAGTGCCGCCTTCTCCCCTTTGTAATACACTTAACACACAGTTGAGGTGGTCACCCCAAAGCATCTGTGAGATATATGTTGACAGAAAATATTACTCTCTTGCTTATTTCTCAGTAGTAACTTGTAGAAATCATTTGCTGCAGCTATGTACTTACATCTGTGTTGAAAACAGAAGTGACAGCACTGAAATGATTTTAATTCTCTTTTTATGACCAGTGCATAAAAAGCTAGTAAAGGCAAGGTTTAATTATACAGTGAGTAACACCATCTTCCTTTCTATCTGATATACTCAGAGGGCCAGATCTCCTCAGTGACTTCACTGAACAGGTTTTAGCCTACTAATAGGTGGTATTTGCTTGACAATTACATTTTCAAAGTGCTTGCTATCATTCACTAGACAGTCCTAACACCTCTCCAAAATAAAGCAGGTAATATTCACCCCATTTCATAGATGTGGAAGAAAATACAGAAGGATTAAAACCCTGATTCTGCAGTCACTGATTTCACTAGGCACAGGGTCACATGCAATTTGCCTGCAGTCATAAAGCAAAGTCAGTGGCAAAAACCAGGAAATTCTGACTCCCAACTAAAGTTCATTCTGTTAGACCACCTGCCCCTCCAAGGCTAGGCAGATATGCACTATCACCCTGCGTAACTTTATTGCAAAATCTTATTAAAATTTTACCCAACAGCGGCCTCAACACAAGAGAACTGGAGCTGGAATTTAAGCCTAAAGACAGCAGACTAGGGTAGATTGCCCTAGGTTTTGACTTGCATCAAAACAGGCTGGAACAATTGTTACACAGGCAACTTGACCCTCAACTGTGCCCCGCAAAGTATTAGTCGAGATACTTCACTGGTACTTGAACCAAGACACTGGGCTACAACACAGACAGATTTAGGATTTTGAAAAGTGGGGGAGAAGGAGGAGGAGCAGGTAGTGTGGTTCATCATTCCTATATAACAAAACACCTTTCTCCAGGTAAAAAAACTAGAAGCTTTACTACTATACTAGGGCCTTAGGGCTGTATTATTCAGTTAAATATTTGTTTTTGCTTTGATCCAACTGCATTGGAACAAGTTAAAAAACAATATGCCGGGCTGTGAAACAGGAGCTTCATCACCAGGAGCAGGATTGCAGAACAGAGGTTAGCCTGACTGGTGGAACAGCAAGAGCATTAAAAAGGAGAGAGGGTCATTAACACCTGTGGAATGAAAAGTTTAGAAGGAAACAGGTAGATTTTAGTGAGCCATCAATTCAATTGAGTTTCTCACTATTGCCTGACTAGAAATGCTGCTGTCACTGCCAGGCAGGCGGTTTTACACTTTGGGTGGAGCAGGAACCAAAGCGGGGATGGGGGCAACTGCACCAATGCAGATTTCCTGGATCCACCTCTGCGCTTGTACATTTGTAGGATCCCAAGGTAACAGTCTTTGTCCCAGGACAAACCAGTCATCTGCTCTTGCCTGGAGCCAGCCAGATTCCAACATCCTGAAACGCACTTGCTGGGAGAAGCCCAATGGACTTCTTGAAAGGGAAACACATCCTATTGGACAGGGGTGAGCAATATTTTTTGGGCAGAAGGCTGCCTACTGAGTTTTGGCAAGCCATCAAGGGCCGCATAACAGCAGCCCAGGGCAGATTAATATACATTTTCTAAATTTTTTAGAGGCCCCGTGGGCCGGACAGAATGGCCTGGCAGCCACATCTGACCCACAGGCTGCATTTTGCCCACCCCTGCTATAGCATATACCCATTTTAAAACAAACCCACTGGTCTACAACTGGAAAGGCCAGCCTGGCCACCAACAAGCTGCCTTCTCCAAGGGCTGCAGCAGCACCCAGCCTGCAGGCAGTGCCATAGCAAGGGCTGGGGCAAGCAGGGCAACCACCCTGGATGCTGAAGCAAAGGGGTGCCAACAGGCACTACCCAGCCAGGGTGGGGCACAGTATATATCCAGAAACAGCTCACTTTGGTGGGATATGGGGGGACAGGGGAAGGGCAGCTCCCACTGCTGTGTGCACTCCTGGGCAAGCATGGGGGGGATGTACCCCTGGATGTGTGCATGGGGCAAGGGGGGGCTGCCACTGCAGACTTTGCCCCAGGTGCCAAACTTAGTTGCTACAACACTGCCTGCAGGGGCAGGGAGGAGAAAGGTGCCAAGACTCTGGAGAATGGTTAGGGACCCTGGGGAAGGGCTGCAGGCAGGCAGAAATGCCCACATCTTTTCCCTGGAGAAGGCTTTAAGGAAGATCCACGGCTGTGAAGGCAGAAGAGGGGCTGGGGGCTCCACGAGGCATTTCTACTTTCTCATGCAAATAAGAGGCAAGGGAGGCCCACAGCAAGGGAAAGGAAATGGCAGGAGCCATGGGTGGGGCCAGGGGCAGCTGAGCCAGCCCTGCCCCACCCCTCGGCAGCAAATGTGGATCCCCCCCACCCCCCACCACGTCCTGGAGGAGGAGGAAAGCTGCCGGGCACCAACGGAAAGCAAATCATCCTGCAGCTACGAGCGGCTGGGGGGAGGAAATCAGCCACCGCCTCGGGCCCTTCAAACGAGTCAAATCTGACTTAAACAGAAGCCCCTTCTCTTCCCCGTGCACAGCAGGCCACAGCCCTATGTGCTGTTGACCGCCAAGGAAGGGAGTAGGTATCTTTAGCAAGGGGGAGGGGGTGGCCTGTCTTTTATAGCAGGGTTACAAACATCATCGTCACAGAGAGAGACTGAAACTAAGACAGACACAACAAGGAAGCATCTTCTGCGGTGGGGCGGGGGGGGAAGAACACGGCCCAAGCGGGGTTGCAGTCATCATCGTCATCATCACACACACAAGGAGGCATCTTTTGCAAGGGAGGGAGGAATGGTTCAGCCTTCCCTTTCTAGCGAGGTTGGAATCATCATCACACACACGCACGCACACAGAAATAAAAAGAAGCAGCTTTACCTTGTTCATCCCATTCCCCATGGCTCTAAAGCAACCTGAACCTCAGCACCGCGACGGGACTGCTCGGTGGGCTGCCGCGGGTCCCCTGTGCATGGGAAAGGGTGTGCCCCGCGTGCGTGTGTATGCGTGGGCTGGGGGGTGTAATTCGGATTGCTCTGCACTGGCAGAGTGGCTGATGCCCTCCCCTCCAGCCCTGCCTGGGCTCTCCTGCGGCTGCCCTGTACTAGGGAGGAGGGCTCCTACTCGGCTGGCGCTGGACAGCACAGGGATAAACTACTTAGCAGGATTCATCGCCAGGAACTCACTCCTACTCTCCTAAACCGCCCACTCCCACGTGGGGATTAAAGCCCAAAGCCTATGGAGCGCCTCCAGCCCGGGGGCGGGGCACGCTGGGGCTTGTAGTCCTAGCCGCCGCCGCCAGCCAGCCAGAGCCGTGATGGAGGGAACTACAGCTCCCAGGGTGCCCCGCGGCTCAGCCCACTCCACCTGTGGCGCACACACCCACGCGCTGGGCTCTGCCCGCCCTCATTCCTGGAAGGATGAGTAAGCGGCGGCTGCTGCTGGGTGGGGGTGTATGTGTGTGTGTCCGGGCTGTCGCCTATAACTAATTGAACCTATTTCTTGCCCTGTTATGCAAATCTGGGAGTTTTGTACCAAAAACAGAAAAGAAAAAAATAAAGAAAATTAGCAACCCCCCCACAGCACCCCCTGCATTCGGGGCTTTTTGCCAGGAAATTACTGCTGACTCACTTTTAGGCTGATCTCTCCACCAGCTTCTGAGGGACTGGGTTGCTGTGAGCTTCACCCAGGCTTTCTGTGACCCTTTGTGGTCTTTACTGGCATAATCCAATCACTTTGTGTTTGCAGTTTTGGGTGTGCTGATAGCTTTGGAAATAAGTGTTATGGAGCAGTGCTTTGACATACCTTGAAGAACTTGCACTGATCTGATAACCTCTTGCCTCTTCAGATGTTAACCTGCAGTACACATCTAAGGAAGGGTTTTGGCCTTTGGCATGTGTACCAATGTTGGTAAGCTACAGTGAACTGAAGTTCCCTTTAGACCCCAGTCTTACAACTGGATTTACATGAGCAGAGGCATGTTGTAATGTAAGTGGGCCTTCACGCAGGTGCAGTGCCGACTTCTCATGAATTAATATGGTTTGACCCACACTGGAGCGTAGGTTGCTCCAAGTATGTCTCACAATTTAGGCTCCCTAGTGTTATGCTTCAGCTCAAGTCTGAATTCGTTGCCTGGCATGCGTGAGTTAATATACGAATGCCAGTTGGAAGTTTGAAAGAAAAAAAAGTTTTTATTGCTAGCAATAAAGGTGCAAGGTAGCAAGCACACTAAACAATATTTTTAAGCATCTTTTATACTAAAATCTACAAGCATACTATTTAGTGATTGGTTACAGGTAAATGATGTAAAGAGTTCTTTACTGAGCATGTCCCTTTTCCATGTATTTCATTTCCATACATGTATGTTTTATTAGCATACTTTCTTCCCTCCTAGGGGTGTGTTTTTTAGTATTATAATGAGCTTTTAATGAGCTTTTTTACCTATTTTCTAGTGTATTTCGCTGTTTATCTTCGAGGCCCCTGGTCTGGTACAGCCGTTTTCTCCTTATCACTGCAGATGGGCATAATTCACAAAATAACTTTCCAGTCTCGCTGTGTATTCTGTCTCGGGAGGATGGCTCAAGGCCATTTATTAGGCTTTTAGACAAAAATGGCTTGGTTATTTACAACACTAGTAACTAGAAATAAGCACAAATACATGGAAACTGATCATTGAAGAGAGGCTATGGCAAGCACAGCCAGAAAAGTTTGATTCTGTTCCCACTGAAATCAGTGGTAGACTTCAAGCACAACAGAATTAAGCCTTTAGGAGTTGGCAACCTTTTGCCAGTGCAGACCACCCTTTGCAATGCAAGTCTCTGCTTCCTGGGGCAGAAGGGTATGCTGCCTGCATTTAGCCTCACTTCTGATCCCTAGCCCCTCTATAATGAGGGTAAGCCCAAATGCAGTGGAGCAGCAGACTCTGAGGTAGAAGGAAGCACAGTGGAGGGAATGGGTGACACAGCTCTGTGGCATAATCCCCTATGCTAGATCATACCTTCCTGGGCTAGATCGGGCCTCCTTGTGGCTAGATCTGGCCCATGGGCTATATTTTGCCAGCCCCTGCCTTTGATACATTGGCACAGATGCTTGGAAAGTTTGAAAATCATTGCTTGAATTTGGTCACACGAAGGCCATAGCTGCTTGAATGCCCTAGGGCATCATGCCTTGCATTGCTGGCTGACAACAGCAATGCTGTTGAAGGACAGCATGTCACTGAGTGAAGAGACACTATGCTTCACCCTTCCCAGGCCTATCTTCTAAATATTGTCAAACAGCTACTCCACCCATGGAGGTTAGTAGTGGTCTTGAATATTTCATTTGTAAAGCTATCCAAAGCATACATTACTGTATTTTTGTGAAAGTGTGAAAGAGAAAAAAAAGAGAATTGTGCTTTGCCATGATAAGCACATTCTGTTTCAAAGAAGGAAGACTCATTTACAACCAGCTATACAGCAACATTTTGTGTGCATGAAAGAACAGGCTTCAGTGAAAACAATTACGGACTGAATGAATCAAACCTTTCCCCAATACTGTATTTAAAGGTCTTGTCTGGGATGACTTCACGGCCTAGTGGACAAAGCAGCAGTTTGGGACTCAGGACATCTGGCTTCCATTCCTGTTTCTGCCCCCGATCAGCTGAGTTATCATGAAGAAGTTACATTACTTCACTGGCTCAGTTTCCTCCGGTGTAAAATGGAAATAACGTTTTCCACCTTTGAGACTGATGGAAGAAAAGTACTGAATGAAACCTGCTTGTCGTTATGTTAGACTAGTCATTCTCAGACTTTTTTTTTAGACTCAAGGCACTCCTTGGAAAATGGGAGCTCTTAACTTTAACTTATTTTTTTACTACAGAATAATAATAGCACAATTCTTCTGTTGTAAATTACTTAGAAAGACCACAACAAGTCGGAATGTTTTGGACACTATGAGTTCCTATTTGAGATGTCTGGGTTTACTTGTGAATCATGTGTAGATGTTTGCACACTTAACAGTGCTTATATTGAGCATCACCCTTAAAAGGATCTCATGGCATCCTGGGGTGCCACAGCCCTCTGGTTGAGAACCACTGTATTAGACAGTAATGTGGAAAAAAAATCCAAATTAGCTTCAATATTTTTCACTGGGAAGTTTATTACTGTTTGTCACTGTTATCTTATCTTTTATGTCTATATTTTTCTATCTCTTTTTAGGTTTCATGATTACTCTTCTACTCCAGATCAAAATTCTTTGTCTAGTAGCATTCTGCAGCACACAGGTAGCCTTTTCTGACAAAACAGCAAAAGTTGGTTTGGCATCCTGTCCCCAGAGAGTAAGATATGTTGAGAATTGAAAACTCTTGTTGACAATGGAGGATACCCAGCCTATAGATTATCTTAAAATTCTTACTTCTGTGATCTACCTAGACTCCTCTTGCCCCAACCACACACCTAAAGGTGTACGGAGTAGGAACCCTCAGATTGTTTCCTATATCTCTTGCAGGTTTTTTCTGAATAGTTTTATCCTTTAGTTATTTTGTTGTTGTTTAATAAACCATGGTATACTGCATGCATCCTCAAGAGATATATATTTGCATAGTTGCATTACAGTGAGTGGACTGTATTCTGATTGTCACCTGCTAAGGACCACAGTAGCGAATATATACATCGTTTTTAAGCTTTTAAAAGCCCATTTTAAAAGAAGATCATTTCACATTGATGTGATTAGATTAAGTAAATGGATGCAGCAAATGAGCATAAAAGCACATACTGGACCAGGTAGCTTACAAGTTCCCTGAGAAGTAGAATTCTTTCAGCACAGCATGTAGCCACACAAATCCTACGTTTCTTCTTTTTCTTCACATTGCTAGGGAAGGGAAGAAGGGCAAGGTGATCAATAGCCACATTTTAACTTTATTATAAAAGACTACAGTGATGCCAAGCTCTCTGATTATGGCAACTGCCTTTGACACAATTCCCTGGATAAAATGTTGGAGAAAAATAACAGTAAAACTGATCTTTTCTTTTCTTTAAAAAAAGAGAAAGATCAAATCTCCTTAAGTCATCTTTTAACTAGAAGGTTAGTTTAATGTTCTTAAAAGGAAATAAATAAATAAAATATTATTTTCCAATCTCATAGTCTGTAAACATAGTGTGACATTTTGATAAGTCAATACCAGGCAGAAGGCAACGTCATCCTTCCATGATATGCCAGAAACTGATAAGAATGGAGATGAGTTTCAGGGAAAGTGTGTCATGACTGTGCATGGCTGGCAAGGAGGGAGATAAAACACAAGAGCTGGTTTCAGATAATCCAATGGAATATCTAATTGTCAGTGAGAAAAATGCTCATTTGACAAAACTCAAGTACTTTGCTGAAAATAAATAGCATTTAACATCAAATTAAACAACAACAAAGGATTTGGTGCCTGTCAACCTGGGAGATTAGTAGTATAAAGAAGAGATCATGGAGGCAAATCTCATATAATTCCGGTTTTCCTGATAGATAATTACAGGGAATTCATACTACGTTATGAATGTAGCACGCAGCACTTACTGAAGTCAGTGAAGCTTCTCTAAATAATATACCCCTGTAACTGCACAGGTTAAAGCCTGCCCTTTACAATTTGTTCCAGCATGTAAGAGCTCCCAAGAGTTTTTCTTGCTAGCCACAGCAGATAAAGCACATCTTTCACTAACCCTACTCCTCTCTTTCCCCAACATCAGAGAACACAAATGTTGGTGGTGGAATTTGACATGAACCATCAAACAAGGCTATAAGCAAGAAATGGCAGAAAGGCGCCCTACCAAAGGCCAAGGTCCAAAATGAAACTGATGAGTCAGAAAAGAGGAACAAAACCAAGCTGTTTATCAAAACACCATCAGCTGACTCTAAAGATGAAAGAACAGTTCAGATTTATCAGACTGTTTAGAGGAAGGTTCAAACCATTTGAATATAGATTAGCTGCCATAACAATCTTATGCCAAATAATTGTATTCTTATATCTCTAAAGCTCTTGACAAAGATCTCTGTTTTCATATACCTAAAATAATTTTAAAATTAACATTTCTGGGAAGTCCATCTGGATGTCTAAAGAGTCACAACTAATCTGCTTATACACTAGTTTAGGTCTCTTAATGAAAACATTTGGGAAAACAGAATTGAAAGTAACAAGCCTTGAGAACTCTGATTTCTTGTGCTAGTTAAAGATGAATCACAGCTGCAATCTTTACAATAGTAAACTCTAACCCATAACCTATAATACTGTCATTTAGGTGTATGCACTTGCCTTCACTTTTGCTCGTGGAATTAGTCTTCACAACAGTTTGTTTATCTTTCACTATTAGACACAATCAGTTACAAAAATAGGAATGCATTTTCCATCAGCTGCAAGCTTTATTCCACTATAATAACCTATTGTGTCCTAGAGCTCCAAACTCTTCATAACATTAGACACTTTCAAAAAAAGCAATATCAAAAACTGAATTGCAAGATATTAGCATATAATGAAATACTATAAATAATCCATTGTTGAATGAGAATGAAAATATCAAAATGTACTTACTGTATGCAAGCGCTGCAAAGGAAAACTGCTTTTCCTATTGGCTAAACTGTGTTCTCTGTTTACACCTGTACAATCCCACTGAAAGTAATCTTCAAAACCTCCTTGTACAGAATGGAAGTAATTAACTTCTTGGTGTTCAAAAATTTTATTAAGTTTTCCACTGGACATCTTTACACAGCACAGCTCAGGTTGCTAGGCAGAGCAGTAAAATTAGCATAAATTTTCCTAAACAGTTCAGCATTCCCACAGGCAAATCAAGGAATTGGAAAATGGGAGTGCAGGAGATGCCACCTGTGCTGCATACCACTTCCCTTTCACCCCATCCCTCTCCTCCCCTCCTTCCTCCCAGCCTCTCCCTCCCCACCACTCAACAGACAGACTGCACCATAGCAGCAGCTGTAGGGAACCTCTGTGAGGCCCTGAAACAGGGAAGACTCCCTCTTTCCCCCAGCACCCTCACCACCACATCGCCTTCATTGTAGGTAGCTCCCCTCCCATTTCCCCTCTCCAACAGAGTCGGACTCTTTATAAGCCTAATGTGATATCCCTGGGTATCAGCTACTAAATTTCATCTCAGCAAATTGCAAGCATGTACTTGGTTTCAGTTTCAGTGATTTTATGTCCTGTTTTCCTTGATGCTGCGGTCAAGTTTCCAGCCATCCTTCTGAACCATATCACCTGCCTCCCTCATAATAACTAAATCATCTTAATAACCAAAGAGCTGCTACAGGCAATTTAAACTTGGCCATATAGATTATAAATCATATATTATATGTATGATAATATTATACATATCACATATTTTATTACAACTTAGAGAAACTAAGCGTGTATTCAGTTCTTATCATTCTTTTCTTTAGTGTCTGACAAACTGAAAATATTTGATCCTTCATTGTTCTTTTTTTGGATTCCACACAGATATTTTCCTACTCTGTCTTATTAGACAGGATATATATAAGGGTGGCAGAAAGTAAGAATTATTGGACTCTTGGATTATTTTATATGTATATCAAATAAGCAGGAAAATGCTCCAATAATAATATTAACTGGAACATATATATAGATCGAGGAAATATATATATAAATTGATAAATAAATATATTGATATATATAAATATATGTGTACATATATAGGAGAGAGAGAGAGAGAGAGGTTTCCCTCGATTTATGCAGTACGTGTTCCCAGAGAACAGCACATAAATCAAATTCACATAAAGTGAACCCACTTTAAAATGTAACAAATAGGGATAGGTTCCCATGGCAGTGAGGGAGGGAGGGAAGCAATGAGGCTGGGACTAGGGAAGGGGCAAGGGGAGGGGTGCAGTGCTGCTTCCAGGCCTGCACTAGGCAGCAAAGCAGAGGGAACAGGGCGGCATTCTCCCCAGCCCCAGCTGCAGTCTCCCTAGAAGTGGCTAGTGCCAGCTACCTACACCATGGCACAGTGCAGCCCAGGAACTCGGGTGAGTCCAGGCACAGGGGTAAAGGAGGAGCATGGTGCAGCCCAGTGGCTGTAGGCAGTTGGTGCCAGGTGCTTCTGGGGCTGCTGCAGCGGGGGTGGGGTGAGTGGGGCCACAGCCCTTTCCCCTCTCCCCACAGACTTACCTGCTTTTGAGGGGGGACCTCTATGCTGATTCCATAAGAGCAAATTTACCTTTTCCATGGTTCTCTGCACCCCATTGCTAATGTTCTCCCCCTTGGTAGCAACACCCTCTGTAATCTCCACACAATCTAAAGCCTCAAACATTCCTATCTACCACCTGACATACCTGTCTATATTTTGTATTCCCCAAAGATTTTGTGCTACATCTACAGCACCCCTGTTTTATTCATTTTCTAGCAAATCCCTCTTTTACCACTGTTCTTAACAGATATACTTGTCCAAGTCAGAATCATCTCCCCTTAGACTTCTGATTATCATAGATACTTCTCTTATATCTTGAATGACTACGTGTACTGTTGACAGTAACCTCTTCTTTGGGTAGCCATGAATGTCTGTGAATGTCTGAGTAAAGAAATATGCTGCATTTCACAAACACATCTTATATGTGGCAAAGCTGTTTAATTTTATTTCATTGTTGTTAGTTACATCATCAGGACTCTCACTTCCTATAGTTGGTGACCACACATTTTTCTTTCCAACCTTAGCAGTGTAGTTACCCAGGACAATTTTGATGTTGTGCTTTGAAAAACTATATAAGGTGGTTTTCTTAGTTAGTATTTGTAATTTTTCCGCTCTGTTATTTACCAATGTGTTTACTTCACATGCATCTTGAGTGGCAATATGCATACCATTATGAACTCTGAGTTCTACCTGGGCATCCTCCATTCTTTGTGGCTTTATTTTTACTGCTAATATCACTGTTTCTGGCAACACATTGCTTTGTACATTAGTATACAACTTAAAATTAATAAATATCCCATTTGCTCCCAGGTGTTCATCCATTCATTTTCTGTGAAAGTGGTGTATCATCATCATTGTCGGCAATCCCTCAATTTGACAATGATTTCTACCATGACTCATTGATGGGTCTTGAGATGACTTGAGGGCCTTATTACACTTTATGCTGTGAGCTGCACACATGATGATTAGTGTTACTGTTAACTTGAAGTTTGAAGTAGACATACAGTCTAGAAACCTTCTCTGATTGTCCCCCACCTGCACAACTGTGATTTGCCACAGGGACAGGACATAGGTTGAAAACTACTGCGCTAGATGTCTGATGAATCAGGCTAGACTTTTATCCTTGTGTGACAGACTGATGCCCAGCTCTGCTGCCCAGCATCATGGGTATGTCCTACATCCCTGGTCCACATTACACCTGACCCTTTCACTTGCCACAACATGCTGTTCTAAAGATGACCTTGTACTTGCCTAGAGGCGATCCAGTTGTTCTCTGCGGGCCAGGGGTTACAGTAAAGGTGCATCTTCTGTGGCGATCCTCTTCCTCTACACTCCACTCCTTTCTGTTTCGGTGTTATTGCTATTCATTGGAGCATCACAGGTGGAGTGCACTTCCACCCAGCACAGTGTTGGTTTGCCCATGTGTGCTCAGGCCGGCTGTGCTGTTGCAGGCAGGCGAGTTGGGCAGCAGGCTGTCACATACTGCTATACGGGCAGGGGTGTAAGAGATCCTGGGATACTGAAAGACCTCGACTTAGGTGGTACATCTGTGGGAAGTGGCTTCACCTTAATGGAACAGTAGCTGGGTAATGCAGATCAAAGATAATCCTGCCCTGGATTGGCGTAACTTTGAGACACATAATGAGTGCTTAAGACCACTTTAAGGTGTTCATGTATGGACAATCTAGGAGTTAAGAGCTCCAGGAGCTGCCCAAAAATTCCTGTGTAACAATGCCCTAAGAGTCCAATCCCTGAGCCACAGATCTGTTCACAGAAGTTGCAGGTTTTTTTCACAGGGGAGAATAGGTTGCAAATTGGGATTTCTCTCCTTTTTCTTCCTCTGCTTTTTTTCTCTGTTTTGAGGTCAAGATGCTCCACCTTGAAATGGGCTGCTGCTTGGTGGAGGTTGTGCCCCATTGGGGTCAGTTGGCAGCCAGCTCCTCCCAACTATTTATGTCAGCATCTGTTGTCTTGAATTATGCCTTTAATGTGTCCTTATAGTGTTTTCTCTGGCCACCATGAGATCTTAGGCCATTACTAAACTGGGAGTAGAGCACTTGTTTTGGGATTTGAGAGTCAGGCATCCACACACCGGCACTTTTATATATGCTCCAGGCATGGGCGACAGCAGTGCTTTAATTAGAGTGGCTCCGGGAGCCACTCTAAATGCCATAGCATTTTGTGTATCAGTGTCCCTGCTCTTCAAAATGGTAGTGGGGATGCTTGAACTCAAGCTTGTTCAATAAGCTTTAGTTCAAGTGCCCTGCCACATTTTTGAAGCATGGGGACACTAACACAAGAGATGCAGGAAGCTGCTGGAGCACAGTAATTACCACACTCCATTGATTAATTGAGTCCGTTCTGATGCACTTGTAATTACAGCACATTGGAGTAGCCTCTGTGGTTATGTATAGGCACTCACAATATCCAGTCCAGCTAAAATGGTATTTGAGGATCACTAACTCAGTGCTGGTAATCACTGCTTTAGATACTTTATCAAGACCACCATGCACAAGCACAATATCTCCCCCATAAGCTTCATTCTGGACTGGGTTACTTCCATCACTTGGCAACTTCTAATAGCTTTATCAAGGGTTAATTCTGGGTTTCCCAGTAGCCTCTCTGAATTTTTTGTTCTGCATTCCAGGCACAAGCTGGTCTTTTCTCAGGGGCTCAGTTAACCACAAAACTTTCATCACTTATACTTTATTCTTCAGGTCAATCCTAAACCCTTTCCTTTTGTACCCTGCTAAAAACCTCTCCTCTTATATGTTGTGAAGTATTCCTCAAGTTGCTGCCATATGTTGCCATAACTAGTCTTCTGGGTGCATCCCCATGAGTGCACACATTAGGGGTGTGTGAAATGGGCTATACGCGATTCAGATTTGAATTTGGCCCAAATCGGGGACAGTGATTCGATTCACTGATTTGGATCACTGTCCCTGATTTGATTCAGCTGAATCTGAATCTGAAGAGTCGATGCTGATTTGGAGAATCAGCAATTCAGCCACAGACACAGGTTTAAGTGTTTTTTCTACATACCTCAAGGTACCAAGCACAGCTCGTGAATGCTATGATGTTGGGGCAGATGGAGCATCCCACAGGAGCACAGGGGCGTCCCCAGTGGTGAACCCAGAAGTGGACAGGAAGTACTTCCAGCGATCAGCCACAAGGGGATCCCCAGACCTAGGAGGCACCAGTCACTGAGCGGGGGGGGGGTGCACGGGAACCTCCCCCTGCCCTTTGTGCTCCCCGGCAGACCCAGAAGTGGGTCTGGTTCATTTCCAGGTCCACTTCCAGGTCTACTGCTGAGCGCTCTGGAGAGCCACCTGCACTTCTGTGGGATGCTCCATGCACCCCAGCATCACAGGATTCATGAACTGCCGGGTACCTTGAGGTATGTAGAAAAAACATTTAAACCTGTGTCTATGTCCGAATCTCCAAATCTTTCCGAATCTCTTCAAATCGATTTGGAGTGTTCTGATTTGATTCAGAGCAATTAAAGGATCTCCTAATTCAATTCAGATTCAAATTCAGAGATTCGGCTGCCAAATCAGGCCAAATCGCCACTGAATCGAATCAGTGACCGAAGCTTCTCACAGCCCTAGCGCACATACAGTTTGCAGTGCCTCAAAGTCATATGAAATGTCACGAACAGCATGTGGCTCATGCATTCATGAACTGCACTGCTAATTTGCAGTGTGGCAGGGTTTTTTTTGTACTGGGAAATCCCAAGTCAAAAAAATAAAATCCCAGTATAAAAGCCGTGCACTGCATGTGGCAGCACCGTGTTCCCCCAGAAACCGGAACCTGGCTGCTGGCCAGGTTCTGAGTGGCCAGCTTGGCACTGCTGCTGCCCCAGGAGGCCCCCAGGACCCAGCCTCCCCTATCCTATCCAAGTTCCTATGTCAGTATTTGTCCCATGGGGAACACATGCTCCTGCACGTGCACACTCTTGGGAATTTGCCCTGTGAGTGCATCAAAACAGGCTACTGTCAGAAATACGGCTACTTTCTCATTGTCTTCATTTTCAGTGGCACCCATTGTTTCAGGTACAAAAGGAAGGGCTGTTTAAACCTCCTCCACATTTCAAGAGCATTCTGTTTCTTGAAACACAGCGTGGTTTAAACAGCCCTTTCTTCCATACCTGAAAGAATGGGTACCACCAAAAATGAAGATGGTGGGAAAGTAGCCTTATGTAGCCTTCACCATCCTTTCACTGGGGTTATTGCCTTCAACTTCTTTTTCTTTTTTCACTCCTGGTTTCATATGATCCATAATCACTCTGGACTCATGGTGCTCAGTAGGGATGCTCTTTAATCAGGGATTCATGGTTAAATTCCCTACTTAACAGAATATTCTTCTGCTGTACCCTTCGTCCAGACTTCCTGTATATGGGAAACTTGAGGTGTTCACAAGTCTAACTCCCAATGCCACACCCAGAAGGAAAGTAGCCTCAATTCCCATAGCTTTAAATTGCTTATTTCACCTCACTACATACCAATATATAACACTAACTCACATGGGGAAGATGAGAAAGTTCTAAGCAGGACAGATTATTGTACTGGATCATCCTGTCCTTTTCTATGTGCCTTGCTCCTTCTTTTAACATTTAGAAATGCAGATGAGATAAATGTTACTTTCATGACTAAGGCTAAGCTGCAGTCCATTCAATTTGATTTACTGCCATTCAGCAAAATGCCAAGTCATGCAGTAGCTAAAATAACCCAATGAAGCTCACAAAAGCTTGTGCTCTGTGTGTGTGTGTGTGTGTGTGTGTGTGTATGTATGTGTGTGTGTAAATATTTACTCTGGAGTGGAACACAAAATATAGGTAGGCAAGTATATCAAAATATCAAAACACAAATTTCAGGCAAGTCTTCCCAAAAGTTTAAAGGGGCAAAAGTTGATGATAAAGATCATTTTAAATAGAAGGCAGGGTAGGTTTGCACCTTGTAGACTAACCTAAGTAGGAAGATCTCTCTCACCCTTGCTTCTATTTAAAATAACCTTTGCCAGCAACCTCTACCCCTCTAAACATCTTGGAAAGACTTGGCTGAAATTTCTGTTTTGATATGCTTGCCTAGCTGTTTTGTATTCCATTCCACAGTAGAAAACACAACATAGTTTGCTTTTTAATTTTTTTTAGATTCCTTTCCATCCATTCTGCAGCAATGAAGGAACTGGATGAAGTGTTTTAATTCATTCAGTTTCTGTGATCACCAGGCATTCGATCAAAACTCCTTAACTTGTACCTACAGTATCCAGCATTCCCAGACATCCCCAATCCAAGCACAAGCCAGGCATGGGACTAACTGCTTTTGCAGATCGACTTAGATCAGATACAGTCTGTCCAGGATGGTCATGTTGTTTTGAAATGATCCCTAGGCCTTTCCCTGAGAAAATGGTGAAAAATTGGTGGTTGTTTATACACATGCTCTGGAGTGTCACATGTATCAGCATCCCCATGCTGAAAAATGGTGGTGGTGGTGCTTTAACTGAAGCTCATTCAATAAGCTTTAGTTAAAACATCCTTGCCACCATTTTCCAGCATGGGGATGCTGATACACATGACACTGAAGTCTGCTGCAACACAGTAATTACCATACTTCAGCAGACTCAATTAATTGTCACACCAGTCACACTGAATTAATTAATTAATTGAGTCTGCTCCAACGCACTGTAATTACAGCACATCAGAGCAGTCTCACTGCACAAGTATAGGTGCCCAGCATTGCTACAATGAAGTCAACAGAAATATTCTAATTTACACCACCTGAAGATCCAGTCCTAACACTGTCAGCAAGTTCTCTCTGGTCTTAACTCCACCATGTGCCTATGGGCTAGAACTTGGAAATATGGCCTAAGTTCAGTGAAGTCTTTGGAGATATGAAAGACCTATGCTGATGTAAATCAGGGATGTCAAACTTACCTTGCCACCCCAGGCCAGATCCAGGCTGCTGGGTTCCTTCTGGGTTTGATTTGGACCTGACAGTGGTGAGACAAGTGGCAGTGCAGTGAGTGGTGCCAGTGAGGCAAGTGGCATCATATTGCACAGCTGTTGCTTGTCTCTTTGCCACTGAAGGTGATCCCCAATAAAGCTTCAGAGCTCCAAACTCTATGGCAGGCCCCATCCTCAAATTCACAGACTGACCAGGAGCCCCACAGGCCAGAGGAACCAGCTCAGCTTGGGGCTATATTTGACACCCCTGATATAAATGAAAGCAGATTATGGCTTTAAATTTTTTACTTTTGTCTGGGGACAGCTCCTCCACTCATTGAAGTCAATGAGTGTTTTGCCACTGATTTCAGGAAATGCAATTGTCACAAAAGCATTACTTGACCTAATCTTAATGTAAATAAACAAACCAGACATTTCAGGAAATTTCACAATATCCTTTTTTCCATTATTATTAGTATTTCACCTGCTTTGATGATTACTTTATTTGTCATTGTCTGGCAGAAAATGAAATGCATCTTAATCTTTTTTAATATCTGAGTAAAGCCGTACTGCACAGAGATGGGTTCCTAGTTACGAATGGTGCCAGCTTTGAGTAATTTTACGATTTAATATAGTTGATAATATCTGACCAAATACTCCAGAATAAGTCACTATAGAAATGAAGGTAGGTTTCCTGTGTGGCTTTACACATACCATGCTAAAATACAAAAGAAACCTGTCTTAGTTTCAGTTATGAAATAATAAATACTGAGCCATTTTCAGAGCTCCTCCATGTTTTCTGAATTGTTGGAACAGGTGTGTTTCTCAAACTTTGTGAGACACAAGCTCAGCTGAAAGCAAGTTGACATTAAGAAGCAAAAAGCAGAATTGAGGGATAGTGCTTCAAAACTGAAAGCCAAGAGCAGTTTCCAACAACTTTAAAGATGCATCAGCATTTTAAAAATGTAATTTTGTATATATTAATTATCTTCCCAAGCACTATAGTTTATAGTAATCTCACTGCAATGATTTGCCTTACAATTTTAGAACACTTGACTTTTATTTTAAACATAAAGCATATTGCATTTTCATACCAGTGGAATGCTTTGTAGACTACGAGTTAATTTTCAAGGTCATAAATATGAAATGCCCTTGTCTGTTATGAATATTAGCTTTGTGCATGTGAATAGGGAAATGTGGCAACAGTCCTTAAAAAAAGTCTTCCTACTACTGCCAATTATACTACCAGTTTATCATAAATAGGGTACTCATTACAGTGAGCAAAGGGACAGTCAAATTCCAGTCACACTGAAGATAAGTGACATTTATAAGAGGCAAGATTTTAAACAGAGCTCAGCTTAAAATGTTCCAGGTCATTAACCACTGTGAACTGACCTCATTTGATCTTTGAGAGAAATGACAAGCTATCTCTCTCTGAAGCAGAATGAGACACGCCAGAAGCAGAGATAACAGTCTGACCCCAGTTCTGTCCTTGGATGCATACATTTTATCCAGCCAAGGCAAAGGTTGGATATTGTGATAGGATAAGAATTTTTTTTGTAAAATATATTAATTCTGTGTGACTGTAGGCAATTGTTGTATTATTGAATGCCTCAAATTATACTGAATTAGCCACTTGCAAAAAGGTTTGTATCACAGTTTTCACAGACCTGAGCTAGGAAGTTTTGAGAAGAACAATGCAATTGTTAGCCTGGATAGTCTTTCATACAGGTTGGAAACATCCTGGAACTGTGAGATGGCGACAGTGTGGAGAAACTGGTTCATTTTAAGTTGGCTGCAGTAGGGTGGACCTTGAAAATGATTGGCAGGAAAAAAGAGAAAAGAGAGCTGAGGCTGAGAAAGCTGGCCCGAATCAATGGGCTAGGGCTGCAAGCCTGCAGCCAGAGTAGAGGGGCTAAAGCTAAGAGGGCTAAGGCCTCTACAAAAGGATTAAACTGTGGACAGAGTTACATCTGTGAAGCATGGGCTTGAATTTTAGAGATGGCATTCCATGAATTTAGCTTTAAAGGCAACTTGGGTCAGCAGGGTCAGAAGTCCCAAGGCCAAAAGACTGAGAGTCAAAGGGGAAGAGTTGGAATAAAAAGTTGAGTCTAAGTGAAAGACAGAGAGAGCGTCCTGGGCTCACCAGTCTTTGAAGGCAGCCTCCCCTTACTATTTCTAACACCAAGATGTGGCAGGTGATGAAGCAGGGTGAGACCCTTGGTGGCTGGAGTGGGATCCAGACAGGATCAAGGCAGCCACTTGGGGGGCATCACAATGGCCCTTGGGTGCTATCTCATTACAGAGATATGTAAAGAGAGGAACAAATGTTGGTATCCCCACATTAACAGCCACACTGCTTCCTCCCGAGTGAAACCTGCAGTGGGGGGAAAGATGGATCGGGAGGAACAGTTAGTGGGTGGACATTGGGATGCACAAGAGATAAACCAGAAGATCTGAAGTATTTGCCTCCTGCCTCTGTGATTCTGCCATTCCCAACTTCTGTGCTGTGGTTTAGGCATGAGACGCGTCTGGTCTTCATTTAAAATTCAATAGAGTTTAAAAGTTTAAAAAAAACAAACCAAAGGACAACAACTGGATTTGGTACACTGGTGCAACAACACTGACATCAGTGGAGTTGCAACCACTCCCACCAGGTCTGAATGTTTTCCAGCATGTCTCCACCAGAAAGGGCATTAAGCCCATGCCTGGCAATCCAAAAAAGCTGATCCTCTCACCCCTACAAGTTTTTCCCTAATGTTGGCTATACCTTGACAAGGTAGCGTTCAGGAAATGTGCATTTCCTCTACTTGTTCAAGATGACACTGTACCTAGGTGGAGGACTTCAGTCTGGCACCTTCCATGAGCATTCTATTCTCTTTTGAAAAATATACAATATAAATCTCAAAATGAAGAAGACAGCTTCCCCTACCGGTTTGGTTCAGGGTTGCTAGAATGGGGAAGGAAATGTAGATTTCTGTGTTCTCATTCCTCTTTCAGTTATGAATCATTGCTTAACTGATAGCCAGTCAGTATACTGGTTCTCTTTATGTGGTGGCATGGGCATCTATCAGAACTTTTACCCTCGCTTACCCCTTTCTCTGATACACATTTCTCCATCCTCCCACTCTTCATCTCTATTTCCCATGCTCTTCTCTTTACTGCTGTTCTCACAGTCCCTCTGCTGCGCTCCATACACAGTTATTCTTTCTGCCATCCCTTTCACCTTTCTGTTACTAGAAACCAAACTACAGAGTGGTGTACATCACCATGGTAAATTATAAGTGCAATTTTGGTTCCCCACACAAGCATCAGTTACAAACTGCTGTATTAAAAAAACTGGGGCTACACAGATCCTTCTGTCTTCAGTGATACAGTGCTGGCTTTCCTCTGTATTCCCCTTTCCCAGGAAGATTTGTACATACCACTGCAGCAGACAGGGAGGGAGCAGCACGTGGCATCTCACTGACACATCAAGTTGAAAATTTTCTGCCAAAATGCTTCTTCACCCACAAACTGGTTTTTCAACTAATTTTTTTTAATAGAAGATCTCTGCTTTTTAAGGAAAATGTAAAGTTTTTATTGAAACATCAACTTTTTTCCCAACCAAAATTTAAATTTTCCATGAACACATTATTTTTTAATTTTTATCAACAATTTCTGTGAAAACATATTTTCTTTGCTTTCATCATAATTCTCCAAGAGAACAATAGGCCTCCTTTCCCACTTACTTAAAAATTTTCCATGCCAGAAAGTTCAGACACTCCTCTTACTAATGCTTTCCTTTCAAATACCTTGAATAATACACAAGACTTGAGCCTTGAGAATTATTTCCAGGTATATCTCATTCACAGCCCCTCTGTACAAAAAGAAGATCTTTTAGATTCAATAATCTGTGGCCCTCCAACAAGATATAGCATGCAGAACAATTTTATCTGGTCTGTGAATCCCAGGTATCAGCAGCAATTTGGCAGCAAGGGAGCTTCTGCAAGAAAAATGGGATTTAGATATGTGCTGGCAGCTGGTGGCAGCTGAGTTGGAAGCACCAACCTGCCACAGAGTGAGCAGTATTATCTTGGCCCACAGTTCCTAAAGGTTCCCAACCCCTATTTTAAATACATTAATAACTATTCCACTGTGCGCTCACTTAGGGTAGTGTTAGGCTTTAGAATTAAGTAAGATTTAGTATTTGATGCACAGTTCTGTTCTGAAATGTGATTCTACCAATGGCAATGGGGTTTTAAATTTTTCAGTGGCTTCCCTAACAAATGTGATCAAGTTCCAGCTATAATGATGGGGTTTTTTAAAAATATCAGTGACAGAACATCATCCTGCACTCTAGGACTCAAGATGGATTTGTTCCTTCTTATACATCCTCACCAGCAATGAAGGGTCAATAAAGCTAAATTATACCTATGCAAGAAAGTGTAACTGGCAGGAGTGTTGTTGACAGCACAGTATAAATCCAGAAATTCTCCTTAAGCTGCTTCTACAAAGGCCTCTTAACCCTTCTCAGGACAAACAGGAATAAAATGCAGGAAACACTTAGTCTGGACATTGAAGCCAGCAGACAACTCTAACAACATGCATGAATACAGTTTCTAAGAAAGTGTCATACTTCTATGATGGCTTCTCAGAGTACACCTACACTTTAAGAAACCAAGGAGTCCTCTTACCCTTGAATGTCTCTCTCAGAGTGAAGAATAGGCAACGTGCTGTCATAATATCAATTTGGTGGTTAACCAGGGAGAAAATTGCTACTTCAAACAAAAAAGCAAAAGGAAAAACGGTGACAGATATGGATGGCAGAAGTCAACAGAACTAAATTGCTTGAAAACAAAGATAGGCGTTGAATACCGACCGTCTTCCAAGGCACTGAAGCCATTCAGCTTATCTTGTAACATAACCAACTTTTATTTTTACCAGGGAGCGGCTAAGATGATGGATGTGGAAAGTTTTACACATTTCAGGTGACAGCCCTCTGAGGGCGACCAGGACCCTCGGGGCCCCACATACTCAGCACCTCTGTCTTATAACCTTTCTTTAGCAGTTTCATGAATTTAACCATAAACTAGCTGCACACTTTTTCGTGGTACTCAAAGTATCGTCTCAGCCTTTTGGGCTTCACTGCAGTATTGTTAAAGAATAAGGTGACTCTTTACTGCTGACAGCAGAGTTCTGCCAGTCTTGCATAAGAGTCATCAAATGAGCAGTATGCGTGTGAAAAGGCTGTGTTGGTCTGGCACCTATTATGAGAACACGACATTTCTAGACTGTGATATGTAACCCTCAATCTATATGTTATTAATTGATTGTGCATTTTTTCCATTACAGTTAATATCTTGAGCAGTTTCATTTATTGTCTAGGGGTGGAATTTTCAAAACTGCCAAGTGTTGGCCTAGGCTCCGCTTCCACTGATACAAATGGTAAAAGGCCTACTGATTTTAATGGGAACAAAGGGAGGGCTGAACACTTCTGGAAATCCTACCCTGTATTTTTAAACCTGAAGCCATCCCCCCAACAGAACATTACAGAATGCCTCTGTCAAAATATGTTTGTGGCTAAGTTTTAAAAAAACATTTAAAAATTCTCACTTTTAATTGTTGCTCAGTGAATTGCAAATTTCAGACATTCTAAACCCAAATACATACGCAGAAGTGGAAAACCAAGTTAGGTCACAGAAACAGGTGAACATCCGTGAAGGAATGATGTAAGAATTAGTTCTCTATACAAACATCTTAAATAAAACCTCATCAGGGCTCATTCATTTCCCCCATCCATAAATCTCATAGGTGTTAGTCCTCATCAAAGTTTCAAAATCCTCTTTACCAAATGTTAAGATTGATATGATAAACTACTCTTACTGCTGAACTGAATTTGATACCAACAGCCATATTCTGAAGTAGGCTGTTCCCTACAAAAGCTTATGCTTTTCTGAATGAATTATTCTCTAAGGTGTCTGCCATCCTGCCCTGCCTATTGCCTGACTTCAGACTAACACAACTGATTGCTTCACCACACTTCTTGTTGAAATTTTATCCTCCCCTAGCTCTTGGAACTCCACCCTATCTCTCTCTCATTCCTTTGGATCATCATGTTTTCTCAGTGAAGTCCCATTGAGCTTTGTCCTTCGCTACATGTTCTATCTCTATACTTTATCATGGAGCAAGTTATCATTTGAAAACAGCTTCAGCTGCTATGTCTTTGTCAATCACTCACAGATCTGCCTTAACCCTGAGCCAACGATGAATCCAGGAAGGGTGCAATGGTGCATTTGCATCCTCCTTCGATTCCTAGTCCACCAAAGTTTAAAACCAACTGCCTGGGAAAGGCAGCAGCATTTCTATTCAGGCAGCAGTGAAGGGGTCAATTAACTTTGTGTCTCATTGCAATCTACCTAACTCTCTTGAAACTCTTCATTCCACAGACGTTAATGACCTTTTTTTTAGTAACCTTGATGTTCTGCTTATCAAGCTATCCTTTCTTCTACAATTTTACTGTTAGCTAGTCCTGGTAATGTAGCTCCTGCTTTACTGCCCTGAAGACTATTTTTAACTGTAGCTAAAAACATTAATTCAGGCATGGAAACCTTAACTCAGATGTGGATATAACTTTAAGTGAAGTACTAGAAGCACTGTCAAGATGCTCAGGAGGGCTAGATTTTCTTTTATGAATCTGCAAGGAAACTATACATTTAATTCGAACGACTACAGAATTAATGAAACAACATTTTTGATTACGTTTGCCTAGTTTGTTTGTTTACAGCTTCTTACTATAAAAAATTTCCAAGACCCAGCACTTCCTCAGGTCACAGAGCTAGATTTCTATTCCAAGTCAAATTACACCAAAGCTACAATGTTAAAACTTGGGACCATCTCTACAATTTACTCATCTCTACTCAGTGATTATTGTGGGTCCCTTGATGTTAGTCTAATAGGGCACTTGTACACATGATGCCATTACCATGCACACATGATGAAAATGTCACTTTGTGTGGCTTAATGGTGTCACACTGTACATATGCAGGAGTTTGGGGGGCTTTAAATGAGTTTGCATCATTGCAAACTAAACTACATCTGATGTAGTTTAGTTTGCAGCAATGCATTGCATCTATTAGCTCACCTCCCCGGTCGTGGGAGAGATGGGCAGGCTCCACAGAAAAAAAAAGATTGGGCCCTTCACTGCTTCTGCCTTTAGCAGGCACCTGCTGAAGGCAGAAGCGGCAAGAAGCGATCAAGGGGCTTGATCCTTTTCTTTTTCCGGCAGAGCCTCCCTGCCTTTCCTGTTGCCAGGGGGTGAGCTGCCGGCAGGCCAAGCAGCTCCTGAGCTGTGGAGAACCCCAGTCTTTCCCTCCGTGGCAGCAGTGGTGCCCCCTGGTCACTCAGATGGGTTGCTGTGAGGCTGGGTTCTGCCCCAGCTCTGGGTCAAGGAAGAGTTGGATCAGGCCAGGTGCTGCCTCTGAGCTGCAACCCACTAGCAACCTATCCCAGCAGCCCCCAGGGGCACTGCTGCTGCCAAGAGAAGGACTGGGGCCCCCTGCAGCTCAGGACCTGATCGGCCCACCGGCAGCTCACTCCCCAGCTGTGGGCAGGCTCAACCAAAAAAAAAAGGAATGGACATAACAGTGATGGAAACCCCTAAATTGAAATGGGGGTTTTAAATTGAAACCCACCATTTCAATTTAGGGACATAGAATGCAAACCTAAGAACTAAACCCCTGACACATGTACAAGTGCCCATATATTCTACAGAATGATACAGTTTCTACTTTCCATTGCCTGACATGCCTTTCTCTTGCCAACTGCTAAAGCAACTGACCCTCCAAGTTAATTTTGAAAATATTTTGGTCTGTGTAGAATATACAAGTGAATTCCCTGATCTTTCTATCCTGCTTTTTAATGAAAGAAGCACATCTTTGTGGTTAAGGCACTGGACCTGTTTTTCAAGAGATTTTGGCTTCATTCATGCCTTTGGATACATCTACACTTTAGAGCACCACACAGAAATGCCTGAGTGATCCTTAAACAAGCTAGCTTGGGTAGTGGATGCAGTCTAGCTGCAGTAATATAGAGCTCATTGTGTAAGTTACCTTATGGAGAAGCATACTAACTCACTTAAAGCTAGTTTGAGTACTATACACATATGCTGCAGTCTACAACGCAGACATTTCTTTTGTTAAAAATTCTCTCTCTGTGACCTATAATCTCATGCTATCTTTCTGTGCCTCAGATCTCATCTGTCAAACAGGAGCAATATTATTTCCCTTCTACCACCCTTTGTCTGATTATGTAGAACCAGGAATATCCTTTAGTACATACCCAGAATGCACACTCTCATTTGGGCTCCTACATCTCATTGCACTAGAAATAATCATAATAAGACACAAGCAAACAAGTATATACTAAAACTATAGCACTTTTCCCTGCGTAAGCTACTTGAGTAATGTTTTGTATATGATAGTTCCCCAAACATTTCACCTTATCTATTCTTTTAAATCTGTGTATTTTTTTTGCAGACAATTTTTTGAGTACAAGCAGCCCTCGTTGACTAACCTTTTGAAAAAGGCAACCTTGTGAGAACTGTATTTCCTGTTATGTTGCACTTTTCAGAAGACATTCCCAATTCCTGAAAGAACCACTGAGATGAACTTTGGCAATTTATGCTTGCTCCTATAAATAAGGATAAAAATTCAGCTGAAACTAAAGTCTTGTGTATACTTTTTGTTTTCTATGAGTACTTTTGAATATCAGGTGTTGGATGAGTGGGTGGGGAAATTCAAGTTTTGGTTTAACCAAGCCTTAGAAAAGCTAGTTTTGGCGGAACTTCCCAAACCCTTTCTCACCCTCTGGTCCACATTGAAAGATGTTGCTAGTTTTTTATTCATTCCAATCTTGGTTTGAAATATTTGATTCTGTTTCATTTGCACTAACAACATTCCACATCCCTCCAAGTTTCATTTTGCAAATTTGATCCAGTTCCTCTTCACTCCTAATACTAGTTTTAAAGGTCTGTTCCTACAGTCCATATTCAGATAAAGTACCTTTGACTCTGATAGGAATTTTACATAAAATAGAAATTCAGCCTTGGCAGTAGCATTGACATTGACCAGACTAAAGGGGCTGAAGAAAGGGTAAATGATGCAGAACTGAAGTAGACTATTTGAATGGTTTGTTTGGGTAAAGATAGGTGATGCCATTATAAGAGTGAAATGATGTTTTCAGCTTTGAAGTGAAAACTAAGATACAGCTCATACCAAACGTCAACAAAAAAGGGTAAGTTGTTGAGATGCTTTGTGATAATTATGATGGAATGAATGGACTCAGAGAACCAAAGGCTTAAACATATATCTGTGACCCTGCAACACCGACAAATTAAACAGAGCTTAGGACAATGGTTAGCAACCTGGGAAAAGGTCAGATTTGGCACAGGAAGATCTGATCTGGCCCATGGTGGCATGGATTTTTGGGCAGCATGCAGCTTCACCAAGCTGCCTGTCCTCTCTGAAGTACTCTCTTCTACAGCTCTCCCTGCTGCTTTCTTGTGCCCACGCTTACTCTGGGTGCAGAAGGGCCAAGTATCTGTTCCCTGCAAAGCTCCTGCAAAGGAATTGGGCCAGAGATTTCCCATGGTAGGGGGTTCGAGTTGCAAGCTCTGGCCTGTGGTTGGAAAAGGTTGCCAAGCCCTGGTTTAGGGCTTGATGATAAATTTCGGCCAGGTTATTCCTCTGCTCCCTTGCACTAGTTTTGCCTCAAACTCACAGCAGCTAAGGCAGAATCAGCTATAAAGGAGCAGGAGAATTTCCCTCTGCTCCCTGGGCTATCCCCGAGTCTTGCAGCACCTAAGACAAGGGGTTTGGGAAGGGATAAATTCCCCTCAGCTCTCTGGGACTGCCTGGGGTTGGGAGGGCTGCTTGGGGTAGGGAGAAGCCACCCAAGGTGGTGCCCCCATGGTGGGCTGCGTGGGCAGGCACCCGGCCTGGAGGATGTCTTCTCCCTCCCTCTTTGAGCATGGGAAAGGGGAGGGGGGAGTTGCCCTCAGCTCCCCAGGGCTGCCTAGACTGGGGAACCCAGGCTGGAGGAAACCTGAGGGGTAGGCTCCCCCAAGGCAGGCCAGTACTAAGGTGGCCATCATAGAAGACAGTCCGGTTGTCCTCTATTGATATGAAACTGGATGCCTTGAAGAGAAAAATAGAGGACATAAAGGCACTGGGTTTCATATCAATAGAGGACAGAGTAGCAGAAAACCAGAATGTCCTCTATGATGGCCACCCTAGCCAGAACCCATACAGGGGGCTTCTTCACCTCCTGTGGGGGGACAATGGGGGGTTTGGGGACACTTGGCTGGGCTGGCAGTGGCCAGCAGGCTGGGAGATGTGCCCCTTGCCTATTGGCCTAGCCAAATGCAGGCCTCCTCTTGCCTTTCCCAATTGAAAACTGAATGTCAGTTTGACTGGTTATCAGTTTAACCTACACAGCTTAAAGGAAGCTACCCTACATTGAATCAGTTCAGCCTCAGGCTTCTTGGCTGTCTGTACTTAGCCTTGCTGAACAGAAGGCAGAAAGAGAAAGAGAGGGAGAGACAAAAGGGAAGAAATAAGATAGGGAAAGAAAAAGATACACAAGGTAGAGCCAACAGGAGTGAACAAAGCATGTAATATCAGTTGTTAGGAACGTTAGTAAAACAAAGGCTAGTGGAAAAGGTGATATCTGGGTACTACTTTCTCAAGTCAGGCTACCTTTCAGAATGAGGACAATAAAGGTTTACTGATGTCACAGTAAACCCAGGTTGGCAAACATGGTGGTAAAGCTCTCTCTTCTTTTTTCCCTGGCACTATGGTCCTATCCCTGAAGTTCTTTTATTTATTTTTTTGGTAAAGGACCCAAAAAGGGAGTGATGGGTGAAATAACCCATCCTCTTGTTTTCCATTCACCCATTAGACCTAATAGCTGGCACAGTCATTTCCAAGCCCACACTCTTCTTATTTTCCAGACATGATCTTAAAACAGTCTGTGGGTGGTACCGGTAGAACATTTTATCTAGATTAACTCAGCCTTTCTAGCTTTAACCTGTGTTTCATCTATGCTATATTTTATAAACATATTTCTGTCATGGGCTTAAATGGGGTTTTGTTACCTTTGACAGCTTAGGCCTCCATTGACATAACATCCAGTGTTGCACCTTCTGAAGTTAGGAGGGCTTTTGCCACTGCCTTGAGTATTATGTTTTAAAGGATGATCTCTATGAAAATGAATAATTTTCCAGCAGAACAACATGAAAGAGAACAAGAGGTGAGTATAAAATACTATCACTTGCAAATCCAGCACAAATTTAGATTGTGAATTCACTGTGGCACGGTCATTTAGTACTACAGCACATGGACCTCCATCTGGAGCTGCTTCATAGTGGGTGATAAACAATAATACTGTATTTACTCAAATATAAGGTGACCCTGAATATAAGATACCACCTAACTATTAGATTCTATATATGGAAAATGTATAAATTCATTATAATTTTCTAGGTATAGAATCAAATTATTGAAGGTATGTCATGAATTTGACCCCCTTCCACTGCTACAGTGTGGAAAATAAATCTGGGGGGATCAGGTAGCCCCCTAGCCCATTGCGCCCCCCACCCCTGTCTTCCCCTGCAGCCCTTTCCCTCATCCTTACTGTCAGATCTTCCCTCCCTGAGCACATGGAAGTAAGGGGTAAATTTGAAAACACTGACCTTGAAATAAACATACCTGTAGTAATTTGGATATAGGTAAATTATTGCAGGTACATATATACTTAGTTCATTCAGAATTGATACATTTTACCTTCTTGTGAAACTCCTGCAAATTTTAGCACAGATACTCCATAAACACACTTTTGAGCAGCACCTTTATAACTACATATCTATATAAACACCTTTGTATAAACTCTTCATTCTATCTATATATCTGTAGATATATAGATAGATATAGATATATCGATATAGATATAGCACACTCGCTCTGTGTGTGTGTGTGTGTGTGTGTGTGTGTGTATAAAGATTTTGTTTCAAGGACCAAATCAGTTCCAAATTTTGAGAAGTTCCACATTTTGACTGAGCAGAACTCAATTGTTGAAGTCTGTGTGTGTCTACCACTGGACAGAGGTCCTTCTTCCCAGACCAATCAGTCTGGGGCTTCAGATACTTCCCAAATCTGTGGCAGGTATCATACATGTAAGCCCAAGACCCAGAGGCCCTAGGATTTAGATGCTTCTTAGTCTCATTTTCTCCTAGCCAAAAGACCATAGTAGTATAAACTATGTGTAGGATAAACTATGCTTTTTTTTTTGTTTTTTTTATATATAGGCAACCCCTGCTTAGTGCTTTTAATTGGTTCCTGGAAAACTGAGTGTTAAGCAAAATGAGCGTTAAGCGAAACTGAAAGTATTTGACAACCCAAGATGATGACCACAATTGTTTTTAATGACCCAAGATGGTGATCGTGAGCGTTATAATGAAACTTGCTGAGCGCTAAGTGTAATCAGGTATCAATTTGAAATAAGCATTATAGTGAAATAGCGCTAAGTGAAACAATGTTAAGCGAGGGTTGCCTGTATTTCATATTCCAGGTCAAATCAGCCAATTCAGTTCCAAATCACATCGACTGAGCAGAACTCAATTGTTCCAAAAACCATATCAATTGACCAGGCAGAACTCAATCATTTCAAACACCATGTATGGCACTACAATTGCATCCTGCATCCCAGGCTCTCACCTTGGGACTTCAGATAATCCTAAATCTATAGGCAGGCATCCTACCTACAAGCCCAAGCCCAGAGGTTTTAGGATTTGGGTGGCCCCACTAGATCTTAGGCTACAAGAGGCTGAAAAGCAATGCACAATATTGGTTCAAAGCCAAAAAAAAATCATTACTTACCATATAGTTTACTGTACTGGGCCCCACCACAGTCAACAACATTTCAAGCCATGGTGACTCCATAGCTCAGCAATGCTCAGTATGCGTATGTGTTTCAGATACACCCCACACAAAGGATCCATGTGCTGATTAGCCCCTCACTCACAACTGGAATCAGATGTTTTTGTCATCAGTACCATAGCAAGTGGGAGATGAGTGGGGCAACCGCCCTGAGCACTAAGACAAAGGGTGCCAACAGGCACTGCCTAGCCTGGGCCGGGTGTAGGACAGAACTGCAAGTGGCTCATTGGGGGGATGGTGTGGGTATGGGGGGAGGGTGGCTCCTGCTGCTGTGTGCATTCCCAGGCAAGCATGTGGGGGGGGGAAGCATGTGCCCTCCAGATCTGTGTGCAGGGCCAGGGCGGGCTGCCGCTATGGGCTTGCCCCAGATGCCAATATCCTTGCTACGGTACTGTTTGTTATGAGTCCTGGGATCCTCCAGAAATTTATATGCAGATGAGGCACAGGGCAACCTGGTCCAACTCCACCTCATGGAAAGCGGAGCCACAGTAATCATATGCAACAGGCTGAGGGAAGGGATGACAGAGGGATTCTGGATGAAGTCTCTGGCTCTGGTGATGTCTGCCAGACATTTAAGGCTGGTGAAGAAACAGGAATTATTGGAAATAGGAAAGAGGAAGCAGGAATCAATAGCTCTCATCCAGGCTCTTCACCATATGACATTGCTTTTAGTGCAATACCCTTTTCTTTGGCCTTCACAAATGCAATTTTTCCCAATTTACACCTATTCAGAAGGGATCATTTTCCTAGCCTATCACTTTGACTACTGCACCAACCTCTATGTATCACTTTAGGCTAGCTCAGCCTTCTCTACTGTATCAAACATTAAATTTTGCCTCAACTTTTAGGATTCAACACCCCATCTCTTCTTCAATATCAGGTGTTGACTCCCAACTCCCATCAGTCCACAGTGCCAGTGCTTACTGCCACCTGTTGCATTTTCAGAAAAGTAACTATCTTCGTTCCCACCTTCGCATGTGGAAGGAGCTTCCCATAACTCCTTTAAAGCTACCTCATAAACCTTCTCCATGTTGTTCCTTAAAACTGTCATTTTTGCATTGCTTACAAAGATCTGAACAATAATTAAGCTGCTGGTATGCTCAGACAAATGACAACTGTACTGGCCAAGATCATCTCTTGCATTCCTTTTCCTCGGTGTATCTAGAGCCTCTTACTTTATACTTACTATACAAATGCTTTGGGAAGGGACCAACTTTGTGCTGTGTCATCATACAGCACCCAGAACAATAGGACCCTGGTTTGTAACCCCAAGTCCTAGATTCTATTGGAATACACATATTACAGAATAATAAGAGGAGTATGTGTTACACAGCTAATAGTGATTTCCTGGTATGCTCAGAGGAAAAGAAGCCAAAGGTTTCTTCCAAAGCATAAAATGATTGTGTGCAATGTAAGTTATATTTATAGAGAACATAAAGATAACAAACCTCCAGTCAGGGCCTCTAAGCACTACTATAATATTTAGAACAAACCCACATTATACATTTTGGTCTTTGTCCTCATGCTAAACGACCTTTACACAGGTCAGGTAGAATAAGGGATCTATAAAACAGATGCAATAGAAAGGACCCTGTACAGTGGTGAAGCATTGAAAAAGGCCTGACTGCAAATGAAAATTAGGCCTATTGTCTTTTCTATGCACACACTGTAAAACATGTATTTTCAGTTTGGACGGTTTACGCTGCACCAAACCCCCCCCCCAAAAAAACCGCCCAGCAAGCAAAGGTGGAACATATGCAAAATTCTTATGACACAACACAGACTCACCCTACAAGATTCTTCATGCTGAGTTACCTTACTGACTTATCTCTTGGCAGATGAAAATTAGGACTTTACATTTAAACATGAAGTGCACAAAAACCAGGATCATG
>JAGPOW010000261.1:119704622-119717727 GCA_030014935.1 Caiman crocodilus | reverse complement strand
CTACATACACCGCATACAGATACCACACCACATACAGTGGTGTTGAGACAATGGTGTTGGTGAGTGGCTGAACAAAAACTTTCAAGATGGAAATATTTCTTTAGGCCAGTCAGGATTCTTGCAATATACATGACCTTTAACAATATAGGCAAGGGAATGGAGAAATGCTATAAAAATATTAGAGAATGAAAATGATGATGCACAACCAATTAAATACCTGAGAAATATATCTCCTACCCATTTATAATACAAAAGTGCTCAAAATTATCCCAAATTATCTAATCAAGAAAATGTCAGCAGAAAGTTCTTAAAATACATTCTATACATTACATTGAGTTGTTATAAAAGTAAAAAGAAAAATGTGGCTGGTGCTGCAGAGATCTAGATTTTCTTTTTATTCTTGAATCACATACTTTTGCTCACACTAGGTGCAGCTACATAAGTTTACTGCACTAGGTGCATAGTTTACTGCACAGTAAGTGCACACGTCTACATGTGCACATGCTTACCGTACAGTCAGGGCCAAATTAACCCTTTAGTGGGCCCTAGGCAAATAAACTCAGGGCACTAGGCCAGGCAAGACCCCACACCCCAGTCCGGCACTGCCGCATGAAAGAGGCAGGGCTCGGAGCTGTGCTAGGAAGCAGCCAGGTTGGCAGCGAGGCCAGCAGAGGGAAGGGAAAGGAAGGGAAAGGAGATGGACAGAGTCGTTCCCACCACCACTGCAAAGGGAAAGACCAGGCCCCCCTGCAGCTCAGGCCCCTAGGCATGTGCCTAGTTTGCCTATCATTAATCTGCGAACAGTAAACTTTGCTGCTCATGAGTAAATTTGGTACCTGCAAATGCAAGAAGCAAATTTATTCATGAGCATTTACTGCACAATAATGCACATGTAGATGCCAACTGGGAGCAGATTTGCTCCTGGTCAGCCCTGCCACTAGGGGGCCAGCCTGAGCTTAGCCCCAGGGCTCTGGGGCTGAGACCCTCTCCTGTCCCAGGGCTGTGTTGCCTCTATGGCAGCCTCAACCACAGGCCCTTTAAAAGCTTGCAGGCATATTGAGCCCTGGGGCAGAACAGCAAGGAGCTTGGGGGGAGTCTTGGTCTCTGCCCCCACTGCACAGGCCATGGGCTACCTGTGCCAGCCTGCCTGTACCCCAGTGCCACTGCCTGGCACTACAATGCTGCACAGCTGCCATACCATGCCATCCAGCCCTGCAGACTGCTGCTACACCTGCCAGCATCAAGGCCCATCTGCAGCTAGCTACTGGGGCCAGCGCCAGCTGCCCATGGACAAACCCCAGCAGCCTGCCCAGACCCTGCAGGTGCTGCAGGGCATCACCTCACTGTGTGGCTCCTACTCACATCCTGTCTCACTGCACTGGGCACTGCAGGCAGCTGCCCAGAAGCACAGGGACAGAAGTGAAGAGGGCCAGAAAGCCAGCGTGGGAGCCCCTCACCAATGCCATTTGCTGCTACCCACAGCCCCAGCTGGTCACAGGAGGAGGCTAGTGTCTGCATGGCACTGTGGGGCGAGATGGAAGTGCAGCAGCAGTTTGCACAAGGTGAGCATTCCAACACCCATGTTAATGAGGGTCTGTCAGGCCAGATGCAGGAACATGGGCACAACTAGTCGACACAGCAGTGCCGCATAAAGATCAAGGCCTTGTGGGCACAGTGGGCCATCATCGCCAACCACAATCATCAGTAGGGGAGCGCCCACAAGTCCATGCTCTTTATGTGGCAGCTGGATGCCATCCTTGCACCCTAGGACCTAGGCCATAGTTATGTACAACAGCATGGGCAGCCTGCCCAAGCCCCCACTCCAGCCTGACACCTGTGGTGATGTGCCACCAGGAGAGGGCCCCTTGGGGTGCCAGCAGCCTGTCCTGCCAAACTCCCCACCCCCAGTCTTTACCAGCAGCTTGGGAGCCTGGGCCAGTGGCTGCCCCAACAGCTCTGCAGCTTCGGCCCCAGTCACAAGATGCAATCATTCATGTCATGGCTAGCTGCTAGCAGCGCCAGCTCCTCCCTGGGGGATCCCAGCTGGGCATCTGCACTCCATGCCCCACTGCCTGATGTGTCCGTCAGGAACCATGCACCATTGCTGCCAGCCAGGACCGACTAGAGCCACTGGGCATGCCAACCCTGCCCCCATACTGTGGGAAGGACCCTTACAGACCTGACCCCTACTCTCTGCCCAACCTGGCTATGTTCTCATGGCCCCCAGGTTCCACCCCCACAGCAAATAGGGAAGCAGGAGTCATGTAAAAGTTTACTGAGCAGCTGATGCTCCTGCAGCTAGGCAGGCACAGGCCTCTCGCAGGCCAAGGAACAAGTTGATGCTGGAAGCAATGTCCCCAGCTGTGCGGGGCAGAAATATGTAGCACAGCCACAAGTAGCCCTCCAGGAAGAGGTTGCAGGACAGGCTGCATTTGCCCCCTGCACTAATGAAGCTCAAAGTTTCATGTCAGGTGTGCAGGTGCATCCAGGGCACCAGAGCAATCAGCAGCAGCTGGGCACAGTGGGTCAGGCACACTTAGGTCCAAGCAAACAGCTTGTCATGCAGTGCCTGGGACATGAGCAACAGGGGCATGCTCAAGGTGCAACACCAGTGAGGAGAGGGGACTGGTCCCAGGTGCCACCCTGAGAAAGCCCCTTGTGGAAAGGGTGGGGGTGTGGACAGCTCCACATCCCAAAGTTATCTGGGAGCCCCATACCTCCCAAGCCGAGGTGCCATAGGCTTGGGGGCAGCACAGGAGACCAACAGGCCTGCAGGAGAAATGGGGACGGTGGGGTCTGAAGTCATGGTAGCCAGTGCTGTCAGGAAAGGCAGGACTGTCCCAGTCTGGAAACAGGGCAGAGAGGCAGGCTGCCTGCAGCCAGCAGCTAGTGGCCCAACAGCCCCTGAGGGGTGAGTGAGGACAGGGGGCTCATCCATTGTCTACCTGGGCTCAGGCCAGCCCAGCCAACTTACCATGGACTGTGGGCACCCATGACACCCAACCTCTGATCTGAGGCTGGGCAGTGCACAAGCCCCTGGTATAGAAGATCTTATCTCAGAAATGTTGCAAACTCTCACAAACAGCTACTTTCTCATGGCTCTGTAGGCCCTGCAGCTGTACACAGGGGAGGGGCTGCAGTTGACAGCTGGGATGTGGCCTCAGAGTTGCCACCTCTCACAACTGGGGCCCTGCAGATGCGCCAGCTTCACAGGAGGAGAACCCAGGATCAGACCCTCCTCCTGGACTGGCTGGTGATGGCCATGGAGGACCATCAGGCAGATGTGTGGATGTGGTACATGGAGGATGTTGCCTGGTAGGACAGGTGGTGGGCAGAGGACATGGCCCATGAGGATGTGTGGGACTGATGCGAGGAGGTGCAGGACCAACATGAAGAGGCACAGGTCTGGGCGGACTAAGAGTTCAGGGAACCCTTGGCCTTAAAGCAGGAGCACATGGAGGCCCTGTGGGAGCAGGGTGCAGTCCTGGCAAGGGCAGTGCAGGCCATGGAGGATGACCACCGAGTGCAAGACACCACTCTGGCCCTGGCAGTAGCCTTTGTGCTGCCTGCTGCCCTGCCACTGACCCTAGCCATACCTGGCCCCTGGTAGCCACCCACCACCCAACAGCAGGCCCTATTGTGGGTGTAGGTAGAGGTTCAGCACCACCTCTGCCAGCCAGGAGCCCCTGTCCCAGCCCCCACCCCAGGTCTCCTGCCATCCAGCACCCCGCTACCTGGACCCAGTCCCACCACTCACCCTGGCTCCATGAAGGTATGGAGGTGGAGCTGCCTGCAGTGGGGTCAGGATCATGCACCAGCCCTTATGGCCCTGTCCACTGGCTGCTGGAGGAGGAGCCACCCATGACAAGGCACTAGTGGCTGCCATCACCACTGGGTGAGCCTGCTGGCCTCACCATGGCATGTGTACCCATGCACCTGTGGGGGAATGGTCAGAGGCCAGGGTGCTGGTTGCCTAGCCTAGGTTCCTCCCCCTAAGTACTCCCACCCCATGGCCCTCCACCCCAGGAGGGCACACACACAAACCACATTGTAAATAGTTTTCATAGCGGGTGGGGGAACTGATGAAGGGTCTGTGTTGTTGGCGGGGGGGAATTTGGGGTCTGTTTACTGTGAGGGCAATAGAGTGCTTTTCTGAGAACTGTCTGGAGCGAACATGGTGCTGGTGGTGGGCAGTAAGGCAGGGATCCATGGGCTGCTGTCCAAGTAAGCTACAGTGGGGAGTGCAGGAAGAGATGGTCAGCCAGCACCTCTCACACCCAGTGCCCTAGCTCCCAGTGATAGGTGTGCAGTGCTCCTGGGATCTCAGCAGTGGGGCCCATCACTGTTGCTGCCTGGTACTCCCACAGCCAGGCATCTTCTGACCACTGCACCTCCTCTGCCTGGGCCTCAGGAAACAACACCCCCCCAGGCTTCACAGATGTTATGCAGCATGCAGGCTGCAACAGTGATCCAGGGGATGTCCTCAGTGAACTTGAGGTGGCAGTGAGGATGCATCAACAGCCCTTGAGGCTTACTCCACCAGGTGCATGTGTGGCCCAGGCACCTGTTGAAGTGGGTCTGGTGAGGGTGTAGCTGGCCAATGTAGGGGTGCATGAGCCAGGAGAGGAGTGGGTAGGCAGGGTCCCCATTGAGGAGAGGCAGGACTGCCATGGTGCCCAGCTGGAGGTCTGGCACCCTCCCAGCACAAAGCACCCACTCTGCATCAGGGCTGGCAGGATGGAGTTCCAGAAGATGCCAGTATCATAGGCATTGCCTGCCCAACCACTGCTTACATTGGTGAAGGCACTATGGTGGTTGATGACAGCCTTGAGCACAACAGAGTGAAAGCCCCTCCTGCTGTAGTAGAGGCAGTTGCTGTGGGGCGGGGCAGATGACAGGGATGTGGGTCTTGTCCCAGGCCCCAATGCACTGGGGGAATCCCAGGGCATGGAATCCTGCCAGCACCTTCAGGGGTCATGAACACAGAGCACTGCATGCCCCAGCACGTTCTGGAAGGCACCACACACCTCAAGGATGGCCTCTCCAGTGGCCACCTTGCCCATGCCAAAGAGGTGGCCCATGTAGCAGAGGCTTGTGAGCATGGCTTCAGCAGGGTGATGGCCAATCAGCTGTCTGTGGGGATAGGATGCCAAATGGTAGTGTCATGCAACACCAGCTACAGGCAGAGCTGCTCCAGGAGGTCCAGAAAGGTGGCTCAGGTCATGCAAAATGCCTCCAGACACTGCTCGTTGTCCCAGGTGGCCTGGATGATATGCAGCCAGCACTACTGGCTGGCCTGGTAGGCCCAGTGGTGCTGGAGGCAGATGAGGGCATGGACAGCCCCAGGGATGGCATCCAGGAGACCACTGTCAGTGTCCCTTCTGAAGTCTGTCCAGCAGGACAGGGTCCAGGTGGCAGTGGCCCTGGGATGGTGCAGTGCAGCTGGCTAGATGGATGTCTACATATGCGTTTGATCTCAGAGCAGTTTACTCACGAGTAAATTACTTGCAATGAAATGCTCCGGAGCAGGCATCTACACATGCAGGGTTTCAGGAGCAGATTGCTGCTCATGGCAGCAATTGCTCCCACCCTTACTGGCCCTGCATCAGCTCCCTGCAGCAGCCAGGGGGAGCACTAGGCTTAGGGCAGCTCCCCTTAGCAGCTGCCTAGCTGACCCGGAGCACCTGGTTAGGGATCTACATGTTCGCTACTGCTCAGTTACTAATCTTGAGTAAATTTTCTACTTGCATTTGCAGGTAGTAAACTGCTTCCTACTGCCTTTCACACAGCTGCACACATCTACACACACTTACTCTACTGACTCCCCCAACAGCTATTGACAAAAGCTTGATTAATAACAACCACACATATTTAAATCTGTTGTCTTTGCCTTTGTTTTTAGTTTATTTTCAGATGCATCAGATACAAAATGTTCAAGCTGACACGTGTCATCAGATGGGGCATACAAAAAACTAGAACTCTTGGTTCCAAAACGATACCTTTTATTAGACCAACTGGAAAATGGCAAGAAAAATTGTCCTTTTCTGCAAGCTTTCGGGAATCAAAGTCTCTTCTTCAGGCTCTGGGCAAAGTGTAGATGGTACAAGATAGTAAAAAAATCCCCATAGGTCAAAAATAAACTTAATTTGATCAGATGGGGCATTCATTTCTAGCTGCACAATCATCCATTGTCTGCTGTATTCTTCGATCTCCTAGAATCTAGATAAATCCCAAATTACTCAGCTTTTTCTTGGTGCAAAATTCTCATTGGTTTTAACAACTCTGTTTGCTGTTTTGTGTAGCAGGGACCAGGGGAAAGGAAACAAGAACTTTCCCTTGGTGGGTGGGTGGTCTCATCACAGAACAATGTGCAGCATTCAGCTCACAAAGTTCCAAATCCCATGAGATTCATGTAGACTTAGTGGGTCTGATTGACCAACCACCCAGAGGCCGTCCTCTCTCTGCATCAGCTTCAGAGTCCCCTTTCCCCAGTTCCAACTGCTAGGGACTCTCCCACCTGTGGCTGAACATGGGCTTCCCCTTGTAGGGGGAATTCCCCATAGCAGAAGGCATTCACAGAGAAATAAATGCCTCAGGCTCTATTAAGTTTTCATCAGATCCCCCAAGGGGCTGATAGAAAATGATTTTTCACCCTAGTCCCATCTCATTCTCACACTACCTGTATCTTGCATAGAGTCCTTTTAAAGTTCAGGGACAGGAGTGATGAAATCATATCAGAGGAAAAAGTTCTGAGGGGAAGGGTAAAGGGAAACCTGCAGAATGGACGCCCCCACATCAGAGCAGATTTTTGGGAAGATGGTCATGTTTGGTCAACAACAAGCTTGCCTGAGTACAAACTGAGTAAAATCCAAGAAACAAACTGCGCTCTGCTTCATGCATTGGCAACACATAGGGGGTGCATGCAGGTGCACGTGCACCCCCTCAGACCGGATGCCACTGCCTGAAGGCAGTTGCCATTCGCCACCCCCACTCCCCTCACCAGTGACACCACAGATGGCATCCACAGGCAGTTGCCGATCGCTGCTGACCACCATCAACACTGCCGGTCAGTGCTTGCCACCCCCACTGACACGGCTGCAGCCACCTGTAAATAGTCCTCACTAGGCCCACCCCCACCACTGACATCAGTGCAGCTGCTTACAGGAGCTCCCCGCTCGCCACCACCACGCCCCCACCACCAACACCACCGCTGCTGCCCGCAGGCAGTTGCCATGCCCCCTCCCAGCCTCAGGAGACATGAAGTGTTCATAGCTTCATGGATATGAACTCAGAGAGTAGCTGAATTTAAGGGGATAGCTGAAAGAGCAAAATTTAGCCCTGAGTCATGACTTTGAGATGGGACCAGGAGCAGATCCAGGGAGGGTGTACTTGCACCCTCCATCCCCTTTGATTTCTGATCAACCCAAAGTCTAAAACCAACTGCCTGGCAATGGCAGCAGCATTTCTATTCAAGCAGTGCTGAGGCAGTCACTTGACTTCATGGCTCATTATTCTCTACCTGATCCCTTCTAAACTCTTCATTCACAGGTGTTAACAACCCTCTCTCCTTTTTAATGGTCTTGATGTTTCACCACTCAAGCTAGCCTTTGTTCTGAAATTCATTTGTCTGTTAGCTGATCCTGGTAATGAAGCTTCTATTTCACAGCTCTGCAGATTGTTTTTAACTCATTACAATGAAGTTATATTACTTTTTTTGTTCAATTGAATAGTGCAGCTGAGGGACCCCTAGCATATTAATAAAGCTTCTAGTTTCTTTTTACCTGGATAAAGACATGTGTTGTTTTATATGTGATGATGCACCTCACCATCTGCACCCCCTCCTTTCCAAAATTCTAGATTGACCTATGGGTGGGACCCATGATTTGTGATGATTAGTGACTGAGTACTAAGAGAGAAGAGTATGACTGATTATGGAAGTTGGGGGAAGCCACACTTGGTCTTCTGAAAAGGCATCTTTTTTTACGAAGACATGCTCTTCATGGGAGGGGAAACATCATTTTTACTGTTAATCCCGAATACAGTGTTCAGCTCCAATCCTGTACCCATATGAGTCGATCAAAGTTTGATTTCAGTGAGCACATGAGGACTGAGTCCCACACTGCACTAATATACTTTGGTAATATACTCTAATATACTTTGGAAGTACACTGTAATATTTTTGCTAAAATACTTGGCATAGCCCTATACAAGCCAGTGTATAAACTTCCCCTGTTCTCTGTTACCCTCCCTACGGTCTGTCACCACAGCTCACGTGCTTTCTATTTACCGTTTTCTTCTTCTTTCATACTGATGGAGTGATTCAGTCAGCATCTCCTTTAAGTTACAGAGTAATCTCACATGACAGGATGAACATAAAGTGTGGGGGCATTTACAAGAATTTGGAAGCATTACTATAAAATATTCAAAGAAACAAAGGAACCTCATAAGTCAGATTCAAATTTTTTCACAAGTAAAAATTTCACAGAGTATCTTCAGTGATTTCCCCTTCTACACCCAAATAAACTAAAAATAATCATGAATTTATCACTTGAACAGGTTCCATATAATCAGCTTTTAGCTCAATCTCTGGCCTTTTCTGTCTGACAGTGACATCTTTTGTTTACATTGAATTAATGCAATTCATTTCCCTGTACTAAGAAAATAAATATCAGAGTTGAATTTGATGGACACATTTTACATACCCTCAAATTCTTTCACACATAATTCCTGTGGTAAATATCATGTGTTCCTTATTGGAAATAAGCCAAAACCTCGTCATTGGATCAGGTTCCAAATTTTGTAGCAAGGAAACCATCTTTCTGCCTTATTTCTATGCACATCATGGGGCAATACTCCTCTCTTAGACCCTCAAGGCCATAAACATTAACCCACACCTGTAAACTGTTTTCTCTGCCCTTTACTCTCTCAAAGAAGTCTAAGAAAAAAACAGAAATTCTAAGGTAATGCCTTCTTCTGATCTCCATAGTATATCTTACCTGTTCTTGTTTTTTAAATCGTGGGGCCATCTTTAATGTTGTCATTGCACACCAAGTTACAATAATGGTGCGTGTCAGGTCCCATATTCTATGCCCTTTCATAGTCAGATGTTTCAATGGGTGTTCCATCAATCCAGGGACAGCTGACCTCTCTTCAACCATGTGAACTGAAAGCAGCAGTAAAATGGCTCAAATCCTACAGTTAGTACCTTTGGTATTGTTCAGAATGGTTTTATTCCCTACATTTGACACCAGCTGCTAGCCAGCAGCAGCCTGAGGAAGCAAAACTTGGACTCCTAAGGGAAGAACCAAAAATAAGTAATGCAGTCCCAGTTCCAAGATAAGGCAGGAGTCATTGCTTCCAGCTGCTACTGGTTTCCCATGGAAAAAAAAATGGTTCAGTTATTACGATCCAGCACAATATGCTGTACAAAACCATATGCCCTTTGCTACAATTCAGGAAAATAGCTTGCCACCACTGCAATGCCTGGGCAAATGGAGATGCTAAGGTCAAAAGGATACTGCCAGAGCTAGTCTGTGAAAGTCCTTTGAAAATAATTGTAAGAGTTCAGTGTATTTTTTTCATTAATAAAAATAGCATTACAGGTAATGAACATTTCACTTTCAGAACAAGTGTCTTGTGTGTTTAAATCTCCAGGACATTCTAGAATTTATTGCACCAGTAAAAACTTGAGACACACCAATGTTATGATGGGACTACATACCTTATGCTCTTGTCACTCTTAAAACCTACTGTTAGTAACCAGGATTCTCTCCCATATGACCAATAGTTAGACAGAAACCTCCCTTTAAGATTCTGACATCACTGGGCATGATCAGGGCAGATCCAAAAGGGATGTGGTGGCATCCCTCTTTCAGGCCACACCACAGCAGTAGTAGCTGGGGACTTTTTAAAGTCCCTGAATCAGGTAAGAATTGCTCCCTTTCCTCTCAGCACCCTCTGTTGCCCTCTACCCTTTCAACACTGCTTGTTCCACTTCACACAGCAGGTCTTTAGCTTAAGCTAGAGGCAAATTCTCAAAAACAATAAGGCCACTGATTTCAGAGGATTCATTTATATGATTTTCATTGACAGGTACCAGCAAATTGTTAAACACAGTTAGGATTTTCTTTGGCATGAGGCATATGCACAAAGCTGTACAAAGCTTTTGCAAGAAAGCTCATACCATGGAAAACCTGCCTAGTGCTAAGTTCCTCAAAAAAGAGTCTCTTAGAATTAAACTGGCAGCTCTGGTTTCCCTGAAGAGTGGACTACAAGGAAACTGAAAGCTTTCTTGCTGCTTTTAGTCCTCTAAGACCTAGATGGGGATGAGAGAAGATGATGTCATAGAACATGAGCCACAAGAGACAACTTTCCAGGAAGGGAAAGTCCCAGAACCTGCTGGGTGGAAGGAGAGTCCAGGAAATTCTTTGCAAAGTGAAACTGACAGTAACTCATCCAGATTTGCTAGTCACACTTTGAATTTTACTGACTTTTCATGTTCACATGAACCTGACTTAAAGTGGAATGAGACACATGTGTGAAGTTAACCGACAAGTTTTCGTTTGCCAAAACTGGGGCTTGTGACATTTTCCTCTTTATACCACAAATGCAGTATTAAAGAACCACATTGGCACACCAGCACCTGATAACCATGCTTATTAAAAGGCACACAAAATGCTAGGCCTCACTACATACAAGTATGATGGCAGGGTCCCTGACGGCTGTTGCAATATTAGACAGTGAAGACCAATGGAGAGTTCAAATACTTAAAGGGATGTCATACATTTCCTGTACATTACCCTGACCAAACAGGAACAGGCAGATTTTGCTTGGCCTCACAAGGCATGTCTACATGGTCTCCTCTCTCAACCCTAGGACTGCGGCTGACAAATAAAGCTCTTTCCACTCACTTCTACGCAGGTGCATGAGAGATTGGCAATGAGGCAGAAAAAATGGCTTGGAGGGGTTGTGAGTCCATACCATACGAATGTGTTCTTGCTCTCTGTCTCATAAAAACCTAAGAACTGCACTGTGGAAAATGCTCAGGTCTGCTCCAAGCCTCTCAGAACTGCTCTCAAGCCATCTAGTCTGCCTACAGCCTGGTCTCTTTGTGCCCAAACAGAAACAAGTTTGTAGGGCTTCTCTATCTGGTAGTAAACTTGAGGCAAGGAAGAAAGCCATATCAATGTGGCCTCAGAGTCCAAATGTGAGAAATCCAGGAAAGACCCATTTCTCTTTTTTCTGGTGCAAAACAGATATGAGCTTTCATTTCCCCCTCCCTAAAAGCAATTTTTAAAACTGAAACCTGACTCTTTCCACAACCCTGTAGTTTGCGATGCTCGCTGTTCTCTCACACAGAATTCCCAAGATATAATGCAGTACATGAAGCATGATAGAATCAGAGAATATTCAGGTTGGAAAGGACCTCAGGAGTTCATCTAGTCCAATAGTCCAGCCCCCTGCTCAAAGCAGGACCAGCCCCAGCTAGATCATCCTAGCCAAGGCTTTGTCTAGCCAAGTCTTAAAAACCTCCAAAGATGAAGACTCCACAACCTCTCCGAGTAACCTGCTCCAGTGTATTACCACCCTCCTAGTGAGTTTTCCTCATAGCTAGCCTAAACTTCCCTTGCTGCAATTTGAAACCATTGCTCCTTGCTCTATCATTTGCGACCACTGAAATCAGTCTAACTCCATCCTCTTTGGAACCCCCTTTCAGGTAGTTGAAGGCTGCTATTAAATCCCCTCGCAGTTTTCTCTTCTCCAGACTAAATAGGCCCAGTTCCCTCAACTGCTCCTCAGAAGTCATATGCCCCAGTTCCCGCACCATTTTTGTTGCTCTCCACTAGACTCTCTCCAATTTGTCCACATCCTTTCTGTATAGTGGGGCCCCAAAATGGACACAGGACTCTAGATGTGGTCTCACCAGTGCCGAATAGAGGGGAAGAATCAATTCCCTCAATCTGCTGGCAACTAACACATCTGTTCTGCTCTTACTAATGCAGCTCAGTATGCTGTTAGTCTTCTTTGCAACAAGGACACACTGTTGGTTCATGATGTTGTGGTTACGGTGCTTGTCTGGGATTCAGAGAGCTAATTAGCCACATCAGACTGAAGTCAGGCAGAAGACAGCGCAAGGTGGCACCTTAGAGACTAGCTGGTTCAGAGATAGATATGCCTTAATATGTGACAGCCTACTTCATCAGTTTTTATGAATCATCTGATTAAGCAGGCTGTGGCCTACAAAAGCTTATGCCTCTCTGAACAAGGTAGGTACCCTGCCACCTGAGAGTCAGGAAATACTTGGTCCATGTTCTGTTCAATGACCTTAGACAATGTTCTTAAAAGTCTCTGCCCAATTACCATTCAATCAATGGAGGTCAGAGTATGCTTACAAGACTTAGGAGATCAAATGTACAAAAAACTGTGAGATGTTACGGTTATGAGAGTCCCAGAAGTACCATAGATGGAAGTACCAGTTTGTTCTAAGTCTGTATTTGTTGCTGGGAGGAAGGACTTCCTTTGACAGAAGAATAAGTAGCAAGCAGCAACCTTTCAGCAATCATTCATTTCTTCCTGATCCATGAGACTATAACCCAAGTGGCAGCCCAATAGTTGCCACCCCTGCCCAGTATTAGGCATGGTGTGGTGACAGTGGGGCAGGGCTTCCAGCCAGCACCAGTTTACTTTTCAGCCACACCCTGCTCCCACCGAGCAGCCCATGGTCCCAAGAAGGTCTAATGCTTAACTGATTTAACTATTTACACTTTTTTAACAAAACAAGAATAATAGGAAAAGTTATTTACAGGTGAACTTAAATGGCATAACCAGAATCACAAAACAAACCAGAATGCATTAGTCAACCCTTGACTCAAGAACCACAGGCAGGGTAACTGGCAGCTTTCAGCCACTGCTGAGATGCTACAGCAAGGAAACTGAGTGCTCGCTTCCAGCAGCTTCAACAGGCTTCCCAATAAGTGACAGAGTGCAACGGTGCCTCTGTCTTCTTCTTTTCTTTGCCTCTGTCTTCCTAAGTAGGGACCAGAACAGCAGCCTCCCTGCTGGGCCCCCCTCGGGCCCCGGGAGAGGCATGTCTGGGCCAGGGGTT
>JAGPOW010000261.1:119640408-119704238 GCA_030014935.1 Caiman crocodilus | reverse complement strand
GTGCTCTTTCCTGCCAAGGCAGGGGGTCGGACTAGATGATCTGCCCAGGTCCCTTCCGACTCTAGACACTATGATACTATGATACTATGATACTATGGTGTAGGCTCGTCTGGTCTGCAGCAATCAAATTGTATTAAACCCAAACCCCCTCAAAGAGGCTGAAGGGTGACCAACCGTGGCAACCAAAAGGCAAGCAACAAGCAACAGAGTAGGCTCCAGCAGCAATCAGCATAACTCAAGCACAAAGCTCAGGGACTCCATCCAACGACAATCAGCTGCAGAATAAGGGACAGGACTGAGTCCCCTCTGGGGCAGTCAGTGGCAGAGGGTCAGCAGCTCAGGCAGCTCCCAGGGGTTGCTTCTCTAAACCCCTGCTCCAGATGACTAGCCGAGTGCCCCACATGCCTCGTGACTCACGTATCCCTCTCTGAGTGCTGGCCCTCATCTGGGAGCTCTGCTGCTCCTCAGGATCCCAATGCCTTGCCTGCTGCTGTCCTGCTTCCCAGGGGAAGGTAAGGGGTTTCCTCAACTCACCAGCCCACTCTGTGCTCTAGATAAAGATGTTGCCTGCACTCCTGGCCACTGCTTCTTCTCTGCAGTGGAGTGGGGGGCTGACTGCCACCCCAGCCTCCGGGACACCCAGCATGTCCAGCACACTGCAATGGGGCCTTGGGGTACCAGCTCTCTGCCCCAAGCCCTGGCCGCGGCTCCCTCTGCTGCAGGGCTGAAGGCAAGGCTGACTGCTGCTGCCGCCTTCTTTTCCCAGGGCCTTCGAGGCTCTTGAGGGGGTCTCTCTGCTCTGTCTACTGGGTCAGCTCACCCCAGCTCTTCTTAAGCCTCCTGCATCATTCCCCACAGTCACTGTCAGTAACCCCCCCACACGCCAGTTCAACTGCTGCTTTTATCCCCTCAGGCGGTTTCTCCCTGGCTTGCAAACGGGTCAACCAGGGCTCAGGGTGGCAGGCCCCCAACCCCGGCCATCCCCCTTCCGTGCAAATGAGGGGACTGAAAACCCCTTCTTTCATTTGTCTTCTCCTTTTCCACAAGGCAGGGCTCCCCTGCTCCACATGTGGGGTTGCTCAGAGTTCACCGCCACTGTTTCTAGCCCAGGGTATGTATCTCAAGCAAATCTGGTGAGCCCACATTGGCAGTCTGTTACAAGAGTATTCAGGGCCCCCCCTTTCATAGCACCATTACCACTTGCAAAAGCTACAAAGGATGTGGCTGATGTGGGGTGAGAGAAAATATTTCCTCCTTGTTTAAGAACATAGTACAATGTGTTCAGGTGAACTGAAACTAACTTGTTGGCTCGCTGATCTGTACTGTGGTCTCGGACCTCCTAAATATTTGGGTGGGAAATCATTAGGGAAAAAAAACTAAGATGCCGAATGGAATGAGTACATGACTTTTCCTCTAACAGGGTATCAAACCACTACTACTTAGACAGTGAACTGACAAGACTGGATGTCATTTGGCAATAACAGTTAAAGATCTGCTGTTTTTGACAAGTGCAGGTTGTTAAACTCAATGTCCTGATCAAATTCACAGCAGTAATTACAAAAGATAGGTGGGGATAGTGTGCATGTGTGCATTTATTCACCAGTTTTATGCTTAGCTCTCCAATCTAATCTGTAGAATAACATGGTTATATATTATTAAATGTAATTTTCCTCATTGTTGCATCCATGGTAATGAAAAACACTACATAAATATAAGGTGGAATTACTAAAATGTAAGGACTGTAAATGTAAATGACTGATTTTTTTCAAATTTGGCAGTAAATCCTAAATTTAGCCATTTAAACTGATTTTTCAGGAAATTGCTGACTACCCACAATATCTCTTGAAGTCAATGGCAATTTGATTGTTGAATTTCTTACAGAAATTTCTATAGCATATTTATAACATTTTCTTATTCATTTTTCTATCTGGGAAGTAGGGAGAGGGGAGAGTGGTCAAATCTTTGAAGAGAAATGGTATGAGTGTCAAGATGAAAAACAGCAATCAGCGTTGACAATCAGGAGAATAATCCAAACCATCACCATCTAGATTTTTAGATCTCCAATCCTTTACAATACTGCAAAGGTTCTCAATCTTTTTGGACTCAAGGCACACCTCCCTGGACCCAAAGGCCAGTCCCCTCCGTAACTATTTTTAATTGACTGGTGTCCAATATCAAAAATGAATGTATATATTAGAGTGTTTATCTCCTTGCAGAGGAGCACAGCAGTGACAGAGGATCAGCCAGGCAGCGGATTGGACAGTTAAGCTTATCTACTTATCTCCTCACACTTCCAGGCAGCTGTTGGCACCCCAGTTAAGAATTACTGGAATACTGTTTCTAAACCAGACTTTAACATGGGTTAAAACCAGTACAGATCCATTCATTTCAAGCAACTTTGTCTACATTTCTACTGATGTAAATGAGAAAAGAGCTTGCTTTGGTAACTTCCTTTTTCAAGTCCTCATGACAAGAACTCACAAATCCACTGGGATCTGACAAGCTGCACTGTGACTACTTCTGCATCAGCCTCAAACGTGCAACCTCTGCACTGTTAACCAGCTAACTTAGCACCCACACCACCCCAGCTCGCTGTTCCTGTGGCTGACTTTTAAAGAGTTAGAAAAAATAATAGCATTGACTAATAACTACTTCTTCGAACTTTAACAGAGAAAATTGCTATTATATACATTGTTTCTAAAGCAACATATACACAACATACCTACAGGACTTGTTACGACAATGTATGTGAATATTAGCTCGGATATTCATTATGATAATACAGTATGTTTAAGCGTTCAGCACCCAATTCTGAGACAGCTACTGGGGAAAGCTTCAAGGATCTTTTCTTGAGTAAAAGCTTTTGGTTCTGGCCCTAACATTATTCTGGCTGGACCCATACTTGTTACTTTCATGGAAAATATATATTTTGTCACCTGTGATTTAAACCAAACTGGAAATCAAAGTGAATTAATCAGATTTGAAATATCCAACTTCAATAAAATTCAACAACCTAATGGTTGCGATTTGAGATTCTAGAAAATCTGTTATGCTCAGCATATCACTCTGGCTGGCAGGTGAGCAAATATGGCTTCTACCAACTTTCTGTTCCTCTTATCAGAGACAAAGAAGTAGGCGGCCCAATTCCCTTGAGGCTATTATGCCAGAGGGCAGCAGGGTTTGCTCAGGCTTTACAGAGAAGGGGTCTTCAAGAGGGTATAGCAGACCTATTTCACCCTAAAGGGGGATTCCCTAGGTGGGGAAATTCCCAGCTCTCCTGTTGCAGCAGCTTCCCAGCCATGACTGAAAGCAGCCAAAGCAGGGGCTGAGAATCTGGCCCCTACCATTTGTTGACTGAAATTTTACGATTTCATAAAGATGTGTGCATTGAAAAGAAACCAAAAGGGTCACTCTCTTGCATAACTCAGTACATCTGTGCAGCCATGTTCCACATAAAAGAGTCAGCCATCTCTGCTCAGTTGTGATGCAGCTGTACAGTTTTAAACTCAGTTTTTATGGGGAGGACATGAGCATTGAGCAACAGTCGTATCTTATGAATTAATTAAATGTTGTAACTTTTTGTAAAATAGCCTTAACAGAGTTTGCCACAAGACGGGCCTCAGCTAAAAGCAGCTATAGCCCAAGAAAGAAGCGTAGATTAGAAAGGAAAGAAAGAAACTTTTAAAAAAGATGATTAGGAAAGCCAATAAAAGGATTGGCCAATGCTTCAATGGAAAATGGATGAGTTGGTTTATCACAATCAATTTTTTAATGGTTGTTCAGTTGCATAAGTCAGGGTACTCTGGTTCAATTAAAGTCATTGAAATCTATATATAATATTTTTAAGGTTACTTCCATGTGGTAACCTATTTAGTCCTACAGTATCAGCTAACATATACATTAACTTCTTATGGGAAACCCCAGTCTCTCACACAAGAAAGTCCCGCCCTTAAACTGAGGACCCCCAAATCCTCCCTAAACTTTTACTCATTTGCCATCTACAAAATAATCTCTAGCATCGTAGATTAAAACTTTCCCTTTTAAAAGAATGGGGTCACGGGCAGTGGCGATGCATAGTGGGTACACATGCATCCCTGAGAGCACTGGTGTACCTCCTGACAGCCAGTGTGGGGACAGCTCCCCACTTCGGCAACTGGCAGAGAGAGCAGGCGGGAGTGCCGGTGCCCCACCCTGCAAGTGCCAGCCAGGGGAGTAGGGGTGCCAGGAGAAGGTCAGCGTGATCTGTCGCAGGCGGACCCCTCCCCCTGGTTGGCGAGATTGGCCGTGGGGAGACTCCCCCAGTCGCTGACTGGCCACTGGGGGGACATGTGCCCCCCAGCTCAGGAGGCTCCAGTTCCCAGACACAAAACCACTTTGGAGTGGTGCATAGTCCTATTACATAGCTGACATTGGAGTGTTTAATGTACTCCCTTCCAAATAATATCAGGATTCAACCATGCTTCTCTGGCCAGCTAACAGTACATTGGAAGCATGGGGTTGGACTAGCCTCTTTGGGTCCAGAGCCAGTTCAAACTGTGACGTTTACAAGGCAAATGAGGTGCTAAATACCAAACATGGGGTGCAAAGAGCTATTTATCTTTTGGGCAGCTGAGAACAGAAGGAGATTTTGTATAAAGGCCAGAAGGCATAGGAATAGGGACCTGTGTTATTGTCAGGGGAGGGTGGCTTGGATTTGTGCTATAATCACACTGCAAACTAGACCCAGACAAAAGTGGAGAGTAGCTGAGGCAAGTACAGATCTAGAAGCTAAGCAGAACTTGCAGGATCAGGCTGCACTCACCCAGGATGGGAGTATAGGGGCTTTTTCCATGAGGATGGACAAGTGGGATGAGCTTAAACACATGCCTATGCCTAACCATCTGTTAGGCCCAACTGCCAGAAGAGCTGGTATAGTTCCTCCGTGCATGGAAGATGGACATGTACCTCACAGGCATGCCAGACAAACCAAAATGGCCTAATGTCTATGAAATCTATGAAACCCTCAGCATGGGTAGGCATCAAATCTCCTTAGGGCGTTGACCTTCTGAAAATCTACACATAGCCGCAGACTCCCACTAGGCTTAGGCACATCCACTATGTCCTCCATTCACTTTGGGATTCCCTGATGATCCTTCATTTTAATATTGTCTCCACTTCTTCATTTATTGGCTCTTGGAGTTGTTGTGGTATTCTCCCCTACACTTCTCTTACTATCTGTCCTGTGGGTGTTGCAATGTAGTGAACTACCTCCCTAGCTTCCCCAGGGATTTCACTGAATACATCCCTAAACTTCCCCACTATTCTTGCTGCTTGAATCCATTGTTGCTCAGTTAGCTGGATGTGTAACTTCACCATTTTCCACTCTTTCTCCTCCTTTGGGTTTGGTCCTAGTTCATGTTCATCCTCATGTGATGCAACTCATAGTGCCTCTCTTGCCTTTCATGGTTTTGGGGGTTTTGTATGATATATCTGTTTAGTTTTTCACTTATCCAGTTGAGACATCTCATAGTTTACTGGACTGACCTGTTGTAGGACTTCATAGGGACCTTGCTCTCATGCCAACAACTTAGACTACTAGCCCTGCTGCCAGACAGAGTCCCACTTCCAGCTTTTGTTCCCAAGCCTTTCTGTTGTACTGCACCTCTTGCCATGTTTGCACTTCATGCAATTGCTCTTCTGCTCACTTTCCCATCTGTCATAGTCTCTTTTGAAGCTGCAATACATATTGTACCATATTTGTAGCCCTGTGGGGTTGGGCTTCCCAGCCTTCCTTAATCAGATCTACTATCCATCTAGGCTGGTGTCCATAAAGGAGTTCAAACAAGGAGAGAAGCCCATTCAGGCCTGTGGCATCTCCCTCACTGCAAGTAGTAAAGGAGCCAGAATCTGCTCCTGCCATTGAGATATTTCAGTCACAAATTTCTTCACCAGATTTTCAGAGTCTGATTAAATTATTTAACCAATGCATCTATCCAAGCATGGTAAATGGAGGTTTCAAATGTTTCTCTCCCAACTTTCCACATAAGTCCCCAAACATGTAGGACAAAAATTTGTCCCTTGGTGTGTTAATATTTCTTGGGGTAGGCCCACCCACATAACCATCTTTAATAACTCTTTGGCTACCTTTGGGGCTGTGACAGCTTGTAGGGGCACTGCTCCTACATATTGTGTTGAATAATCCACAAGTACCAAAATGTACTTGTATCCTGTGCTGCTATGATATCTACAGCTACCCTTCCAAAAGGAGTTTCTACAAAGGGAAGGGGAACCAGAGGAGCTTGAGATGGTTAGCTGGGGACTATTTTCTGGAATACAGGGCAAGACTTACAAAAGTTTCCCACCTCCCTTCATAGACCCAGCCAAAAAAACCTTCTCCTGACCTAGGGACAGGCAATTATTTTGACTGGAGGGCCACTTAACGAGTTTTGGAGAGATGTTGAAGGCTGCAAGGGTAGCCCCACCCCTGGTCACCATTTTAGGACTAGAAGTCCCCCTGACCTTTGCCATCAAAAGTCCCCCCCTCGCCCCAGAAGTACTCTATCTTGGAACTGCAAAAAGTGATATATTAAAAATCAAACATGCACAAGAACATATTTATTTTTATTTGAAAATATATATTCTTGTCCTGATTTGTGTTATGTCTATAGAGGTGATTGCATAATAGCTGAAAATGAAGTCTTACTCTTGTATACTGCAGGGAGGCAGAGGTTGTGGAGGAGTATGGATGGGTGTGTATATGTGGGGTGTGGGGATATGTGTGTATGTGAGTGGGTGGGAAGCTGTTTATGGGGATGTGTGGGTGAGTGGGTATGGGGTCTGTGGGGTGTGTGGAGGGGATGGGTGCACGTCATTCCTCAAGGACACAATCCTTAAAGTAGAAGACCATTCCCATGTGGGGGAAAGGTAGCAGAAGAGCTAGCAAGCCCTCTTGGCTTAGAGATAACATGGTCCCCTTGAAAGAGAAAAAAAAAGAGGCATACACACAATGGAAGTTTGGGACAGTTGTCAAGGAGGACTATACAACAGCAGTCTGCACATGTAGGGAGAAGATTAGGAAAGCTAAGGCAGTGACTGAATTTAAGTTAGCAACAGAAATCAAGGACAATAAGAAGTCCTTCTTTCAGCATATAGGGAGCAGAAGGAAAACAAATAGAAGCATGGGACCCCTGCTTAGCACCTCAGGACAGCTGATAACTGGCACTCAGGAAAAAACTGAATCCCTGAATACCCACTTTGTTTTGGTATTTCACCAAACCGAAGGGGAAACCATATCAGATAAGGTTCAGAGGGGGCATGGTGGGAATGACTACCTTCCTACTGTTGATGCTGAGCTCGTGCATGACCGATGTCACTGTGGGACCCCTGGTGAAACTTTTCCAAAACTCATGGTGCTCAGGGGAGAACCCTAAGGATTGAAAGAGGGCCAATATTGTGCCCATCTTCAAGAGGAAGAGGGAGGACCTGGACAACTATAAGCCAATCTGCCTAACTTCCATCCCAGAGAAAAACCTAGAAAAAAAAAAACCTCATCAAGGGGTCTGTGTGTGACACCCTCACAGAGGGTAGGATTCTGAATGACAGCCAGCATGGCTTTGTCACAGGCAGGTCTTGTCCTACCAGTCTCATCTTCTTCTACAACCAGGTATCTTGCCACCTGGACAGGGGAGAGGAGGTCAACATTATATACCTAGAGTTCTAAAAGGCCTATCTACTATCCCATGATATCCTTGTGGGAAAATTGGAAGATTGTGGGCTTAACTGCTCAGTGATAAAGTGGGTAGGAAGCTGGCTGCGAGGTAGGACCCAGAACAAAGTTAAGAGGGAGTGTGGTCACGCCTGAAGATAAGTTGCAGATTCAGGTGGACCTAGACAGGCTGGAAAGTCAGGCTAATTGGAACCAGATGAAGTTCAACACTGAGAAGTGTAAAGTGTTCCATTTGAGGGCAAACAATCCCCAAAATACCTACAATCTAGGTGGCACCAATTTGACTAGCACCATGAACAAAAGGGACCTAAGAGTAATAATTGACCATCGCATGAACATGGGCCATCAGTGAGATGCTGTATGCAGCAGGGCAACAATACTCTGGCATGTATCAACCAATGCATCTCATGTAAAACCAAGGAAGTGATTTTTCCACTGTACTCAGCACTGGTGAGACCGCAGGTGGAGTACTGTGTCCAGGTCTGGGGACCACACTTCAACAAGGACATGGAAAAACTCAAGAAAGTCCAGAGAAGAGTCACCCATATGATCAGAGACTTGCAAGGCAGACCATATGAGGAAAGGCTGAGGGACTTAAGCCTTTTCAGCCTAAAGAAGTGAAGGCTAAAGAGGACTTGGTAGCAACTTACTACTATATCAGGGGAATTCATCAACAGCTGGGTGAACAACTGTTCACCAGGGCACCCTTGGGGGAAAACACAGGAGTAATGGCGACCCAACTCCTAGAAGATCATTTCAGGCTTAACTCTAGGGAAAACTTTTTCACAGTCAGGATATCTAGACTGTGGAATAAACTCCACTCAGAGGTGGTACAAGCACCTACTCTGGAAATCTTCAAGAGCAGACTGGACATTCACCTTGCTGATGTCACCTGAACCCAGCTGTCTTTCCTGCCTACTGTAGGAGGGGTGGACCAGATGATTTTGTTAGGACTCTTCCAGCCCCTAACAATCTATGAATGTATGGGTATGTGCACATAGCAATGAGCAGGGCTCTCCTCAGGGGCACATGGGCGTGTGGGGTTTGTGGTGGGATGTAGAGGAGGGTGTGAGTACGTGCACAGGAGTGTGTGGTTGTGGGGCTTGCAGGAAAGAGTTTGAGAGTATGGGAGCCCCCTGTGCATACCCCCCGCCCGAGCCGGTCAGCACCTGCCCCTGACCCACAAGACCCACAACAACCCAGAACCCACATGCCCTGCAGCACCTCCCTGCCACTGCCAGTAGTGCACAGCCCCAACTCACTCAGCGCCTGCTCCAGACTCACCCCAACAGAAGCAGATCAGCCAGAGCCTTCACTACAGCCCTGACCCAGCTTACCCTGCTCTGAACTCACCTGCTCATGCTAAACAGCAACAGCAGCAGTGCTGGCCAGGCAGAAATGTTGCTACGTATGGGGGGAAAGCAGCCCCTCTGCCTCACTGCTGCCTAGTGCTAATGGCTACAGTTGTCCAGAGCCCACACTGAGGCTGCCCTGTAGCTCTACTGCCTTACCACTGCCTCCGGGCTGCCCTGTGGGACAGCAGTGGCAGTGCAGAGCAGCTGCAGAGTGGCCCTGTGTGGGCTCTGAGTAGCTGTAGCAAGAAGCACCAGGCAGCGATAACGGGGAAGGGCTGCTTTTCCCCTGCACTGAGCAGCAGGTTCTGCCCAGCTGGTGCTGCTGCTGCTGTTTAGCATGAGCCAGCAAGTCCAGAGAAGGCATGAGGCAGGCTGGGGTGTGGGTCCTCACCAGTACCATGGGGCTGGGGCTAGCAGTAGCAGCAAACAGAAGCTGCTGCTGCCACCTGGGCTGCCTAGTAAGGCCAGTAGCTGCAGAGTCACCCTAGCCTCGCTGCGTGCCCATGGGGTGGCAGGAGGTATCATGGCCAGACAGCGCCTGGGCCAGGTGGAACTGAGGGAACCACTGCAGGCCAGACAAGCCTCCAGCCCACAGACCATATTTTGCCCACCCCTGTCCTAACCCTTGCCTTCATTTTATTTCTTCCCAGATGATCCCCTGTAGGAAATTCATGAGCTGTCTTCAATAGATTTTTTTTTAATACTTTAGGGGCACCAAAAGCTGCTCTACCTCCTCTTCCTCTACTTTACCCCAACCAATCCTATGAAGGAGGTACTTTCTCACCTCAAATCAGGGTATCACAGTTGCCACCTCTGGTTGCAGTATTTCCTTGTTGCAGTGCACCAGCCCTTCTTGAAATGCATGTTTAAAATCATCCTCCTGACTTTGATCCAACTAGAACTGGCCATCCTCCAAGAAGGTGCTCAGGTCTAATAGCATTTCCTACCCTTCACCTCCCACTGACCCATGGATCTCCCAGATCAGTCCTTCTTAAGACTTCACTGAAGTGGGGCCAGTCATGGACAAGGACCACTGGATAAGTCAGATGGAGTGACAGGCATATGCAACAGGGAACCCATGCCCTGTCATCAGAACTTTCTGGGCATGGAGTGCTGGTAAGGAAGGAGTTAAATGCCGAGCCTGGCCAGCTAGTCAGCTGACCGGAAGGGGCAGGCCAGGACTATAAAAACCCTGAGCAGCATGACAGTAAGGGGCCAGCAATCAAAGTGGAGAGAGTGCCTCCTAGAGCTCCAGGGAGAGGCTTGGTGAGCAATCCAAAAGCTAAAGGAGTGGAACTACGGAAGCCCCCGGAGGGATGGCAGCCACCCCAGAGTACGGACTGTAGCCGACGGTGGGAAGCTGAAGCATGAATCCTGCGTAAATGTAAGCTGGCATGCTGCTCTCCTTAATAACATTTTTTGGTGGCAGTGATTGCCCATGGATGGGACCGTTTATTTTTCTTTTGGGTATTGAATAACACCAGTGGTTTGGGTGAGGCTATTAGGGGAAGGAGGAGGCCTCATCTGGGGGCCCCCTCATCTGAGGGCCCAAAGTGGGGACCCTGGCACCAGCACGGGCATGGTTTTTTGGGGGTGCAGACCCTGGCATAGCTTTCTGGGGGGCATAGACCCGGCACCAGAAAATGCGATCTTAAAAGGCCAGGGTGGTCTGGTGCACCTGGGGTGCAATTTTATTTTTATTTTTTTCTTTTGGGGACTAGAGTGGTGTGAGTTTGGGGCTATTCCACAGATTGAACTTGTGGCCCCCTGGCTGTGGGGCTGTTGACCGGGGCCTCTGGGCCAGGGAGGCCGGGTTCCACATTGGAGCAGAAAAGAGGGCCTCAAGACACCATAAAAGGTTAGAGCCAAACTCTGTTTGGTGGGTTTAGACAGGGAGACCTGGCTAGAGAGAGACCAGGATCGAGGCCCATGTAGGTGAAAGGCCCCAACATACAAAATACAATAGGCAGTCTTCCGCTCGCAAAAACATCAGTATAATTTGCATCGAGACATGGCAGATGAGTAGAGAGCAGGACATAAGAACTTTAAAGAAGACTTCAAGGGTGCCACACATAAGGCGTGGATTAACAGGGAAGATGGCACTGGGGAGGGTGACCTGTAACAGCATACTAACATTTTATATCTACAGTTGTCCATCAGCAGATTCACCCATATCCACTCATAAGATCATGTCTCACCACATAGGTATTCCAAGTCCTTGTGGTCCACTGTGGTGGCCAGAACCAGAGGGATTACTATCATGAGCAATAAATATATGCTCTTGGAGACATCCAGGCAGTTGTCTAGCAGTTAAGGTTAGTTAATGCAAAGCCTGCAAGTTTGCAACCCGCAAGTGGAATTTGTCTGTCACAGTTTAACCAAAGTGTTAAATTTAACTGCTTGCGCTGATCATGGGACTGACTGGGCCCCCAAAATAAGCAAAACTACAAGATTAGCTGATTTAACAGGTTTTTCAAAGGTCAGCCATAACAAGATCTGACCACCTAATATAATTAGCACATTCCAAGGAATAACAAAAAAGGGTTAAGCTTGGGAAAAGTAATACTAATATTCAAACCTCAAAGAAATGTGGTGTCATTTGCTTATTGGGCGAATCCGAGTTTGCGCGGTAACCTTTCATGATGATTTCTAATACCTTTTAATCCCACAGGGTAACAGCTATACGGCAAGATTGTGAGTGGCTCTAAAGCCAACAGATTAGCATAAGCTAAGACATAAAGGAACGTGCAAGTAACCAGTTTGAAGGACGGGACCGAAGGACCGTCACTGTACCAAGCCTGGACTCCCAGTGTGAGCAAGGACTGGATCCTGACCAAGGGACCTTCCCAGTGACCCCTCGGACAGCGTTGATCAGGGATGCCCAACTTCGCTGGAACAACTTGGTATGCATCTGGCATAGAGGGACTGCTGATAAGTTGCCAACCCCATGTGGGAGCTCTTTGTCATTTTATCTATCTGTTGTTATTATTTACTATTAGCTCTTTATTACTATACTATTTGTTTGTCGCATTAACCTTTCTGTTAACTGTTATATGCTAAGCTATAAGTAAATTTACTTTTAGCTCACTTCCGACTTGCCTTCTCAATTCCCGAACCCAGCAGCCTAACGGCTGATACACTCACAGCGCCTAGCCAGCCTGTGACAGTCCACCACCTTCTGACCTGCCTTAGGCAGCAGGTTTAGCTATACACCAGTATTTGAGTGTATCCTGATTCTTCCACTGCAGGCACTCTCCATCTCTCCACAGGTATTTCAATCACTGGCTGGGACATAGGTTCCCTCTGTCAGGGGACACACCTTGGTTTCATCTCCCCAAAGCTGTAATCCATCTGCTTGGTCTCCTCCTCAGGGATGGGCATCACCATGCACCTGGTTCAGGGCAGACTAGCAAAATACCCCTTGATGGGGGATGAACTGGTGTTACTGATGTGGAAGGTTTGGGTATCTTCCTTCCTTTTCATCACCCTCTCAAAATGTTTGGGTTGTTGGCCTTATGGCCCTCAGGCCAATTAAACTTCTCCCTTCTCCCTCTCCCTCTCCCTCTCTCCTTCTTCAACTATTTCTATCAACCCTACTGTCTCCTTGAACATGGTGGGATCATGTTATCACACCCATGCCCCTGTTTCTCCCTCTAAGTCCCAGATAAATTGCTTGAGTACCAGCTATTCTATTATTACTCTTTTGTTGTCTCACCTGGGCTGAACCACTTATGTGCGAGGTCCTGTAAAACCTGTCCTTGCTGCCAGGCCCGAAGACCTATTGTGTCTTAACAGTTCCAAAATCTGTTGGCATGGGCAACTGGTGCCTCCTGAGTCAGACCGGGGGGCATTGCCCTCCCCCCGAGCTGGCCAGTCAATGACTGGTGGGAAAGGGGGAGTCCCCCCATAGCCAATTATGCCAGCCTAAAAGTGCCAGGGGCACTTCTCCTGGTGCCCCAACTCCTTGGCTGGGGACATCAGTGCTCCCACCTGCCCCCCTTGCCTGTCGGGGAATGCTGGCTGTCAGGTGGTATACCAGCACTTCCCCCACCCCTGTGCATCTCCACTGTCTATTGGTGATACCCTACTAAAATTCTGAACCTTTTCCATATGGATTCTTTCACTTTCCTGTGCCTGCTTGCCTCTGACTTCAGAAGCGCTCAATAAGCAGCCTATGCTTCTCCTGTTAGCAGAGGGCTTAAATGCAGAGCCCAGCCATCCCAACCCCAGCTAATCGCTTTCACCGTTCATCCAAAAATATCTAAAGATGCCTCTGGATCATCGTCCCAAGTCATCTTGGTGGGCATGAATCCTCTATTGTTGACATCAACCCTCTCCTCTGGTCTTTGTTGCTGCTGAATTGAGACCTTGAAAATCATTTGCTGTCATGCCAGCATTGCTCCCTGTTCTTCCATCTGTTTTTCCTGGCTTTGTATCAACTGTATCATCAGGTTGTATGCCCTTTGATTGGCTTCTTGTTGCTGAACCAAGAACTGTAGCACCTTTTCTGGATCCATTTTCACCATATTTGGCTGCCAAGGGTGTTCTCTGCCTTATATTCACTTAATCTTCTGTGTTCCCAGCCAATGCACCAAGTGTAACAGCTTCACTAATAATCAAAGCCTGTTCTTCCCCATTAACTAACACCTCCCCTGCCCCCTCTCCCCCAGGAAGGACAAGAAATAATCAGCACAAACTGCTTGAAGATTGCTTCAGGCTAGACATAAAGAAGTCTTTTCCTTATAAGTCAAGTGCCAAGAGTTTGGAACAGGCTCCCCCCTTCCGAGAAGCAGTACAGTCACCCACCCTGGTGTTCCTCAAAAAGCATCTTGATGCCCATCTTTCTGATGTAATTTGATCCCAGCAGTCTTTCCTGTCCAAGTGCAAAGGAGCTGGGCCCAATGATCTGCAAGGTCCCTTCCAGCCCCTAACATCTATGAAACATGGGTGATGTAACCTGCTGTCACAATCCTTCTTTCTCTGGCTTCACCTCCCTTCTTGGCTGCCATACCTTGGTCTTTTTTAACTTTGGGAGGCAGGTGGCAGGGTCTGAGTTTGCCCTTGCTGAATGTGTTGTTCACTGGGTCTTCTCTCTCAGCCTCTTCCCCCTTAGTCCTAGACTGAGCATCCTGCTCTGTTACTCTTCCTCTTCTCCCCTTGGCAGCTAGCTATATATATATATATATATATATATATAGGAGCTGCTACTTTAAAGTCTTAGTCTGGGGCTTCACCTTTTACCACCTACATGAGTAATTGAGTTCACTATCCACACCTCTGCCATGTTCAGGCTCTTCTGGGACCTCCTTCCTCCTCTCACAGTCCCACCACAAACTATTGGATTAGTCTCCAAAATATCCAAACAAAATGACACAAGCACCTGGTTGACAACAAAAGGAGCTGCTAGTCACTTAATTGGTGACTCCACTTTAGCCACTATGGCTTCTGCCCCTCCATCTTTTTCTCCCCTATCAAGTAACAGAGCCAGGGTTCCCTGTTATAGTCACATATCAGTTTCAGTTTGTTCATTAAAAATGTCTATGCTAGCAAGCTTGAGGGAAAGGGAGGTTTGGCTCATAGGTGGTACTTTCATTCTACATAGTACAGTTTCATTATGCATGTGGTCCCCTTCGCTTTCTCTCATCACTCATATGCTTCCTTTTTAAAAACTGGTATCAAATATATGGCCGAGAATATCATGCTACTGCTGTTCTGGGGCATTCTCCATTTAGAGCCCTCAAAATGCCCCCCATTCTCCCACTTAATTTTAGCTGTGTTTTGTAAATGGTCACTCTAAAGCAACTTTATCTTCTGCACTTTTCAGCACTACCCTGATTGCCAAGGCTACTACACACTAGTTCTGAGAAAATTCAAAAGGGCTTAGCTGCAAGCTGAGCAAACCCCAAAGCATACAAGATGACAGATACTGATGCACTGAGACAACACAGACACAAATGCATCAGCTCAGCAAAGCGAGAAGTCTTGGGATTGAGTACAAAATAATCAGTTGCTTCTTTCTCCCAGCTTTTCAAAGTGAGGGCTCTTCTAGACTAAGCTCAGGATATGACTGACAACCTCATCAGATCACAATTTGATATGATGAATTCACAACATTTAAAAAACTCAAGACATCCAGCATCTGTGTGAGTAACTTCAGTGAGCCAATATATGATTGGGTTTTTATTTTATAGGGGAGGGAGTTCATTTTGGGTTTTGCCCAGCCTGCACTGGAGGATGGGGTAGGTGGACTGGAGCCCCTGCTCCCCCCATACACACACTTGGGGGGCTCCAATTCACCCACCCCACCCTCCAAACCCAGGCTAGGCAAACCCCAGACCAAGTTCCCTCCCCTCCCTTCTCTCCCTCCATACTGAAGACAACTCCAGGACAGAGCTGGGCTACCTCAGCTGAGCCCTGCTTCCAGTGCTCAGAAGTTAATGAAGCCACTCCACTTTGGAGCACCTTCAGCTGAAACCTCATGTAATGATAGGACACTTTTAAAGTGCTTTGCACCCATGCACTTCTGCAAAGTGCAGTTCAGTGGCCAACTGCACAACAAAATGTCACTTGCGTCAGTGCCTTTAAATTCTCCTGGGAGAGTTGCTGCTTTCCTAGAAGAAAGCACAAGTATATGGATGTTCAGGATTTTTCTCAGAGCAAAAATGACTACGCTCAGAAAAAAACAACTAGGGAACAACCAAGGTTAAATAACTCTCAGGAGAGTTTCTCCTGATGCCTATACAACTAAGAGAAGCCACAGTACAGTTCCCCCGGCATCCCAAGGTGATTTGCTTCCCCCAAAGCTGGGAGACAGTATATTGTTTGCTGGACTCTGCTGCTCCAGCCAAGCAGGGAGCAGAACACACCCTTTCGCAATCCCACATGGTGCTATAAGGAGACACAGGCCAATTCTGTGCAGTAACCTAAGTCAGTCAATAAGGGCTGTCCTGTGCCTTGCTGCCATTCTGTCTCTAGGCAGATTGAGGTAGCCTGCAGAGCATACCAAGAAGTATGCACAGGGACCTCCTAGCTGCACAGAATTATCACTGCAAGCTCTCCGATCTTCATGCATTGAGCACTTGAATGTCTGTTCAGGTGTCTCCAGGTACATTTTTCTACCAAGAAAATAAACCCAGGAAAATTCTTCCAGAAGCCTAAGAAACATAAGTATTATGCAGCGCTAAGAACTACACATGCAAGAATCTTTTTTTAATGAGACCTTAGCTTCCAAGAAAGGGGGTTGGAATGAACACAGACACTCATGGCCTTACTGGAAAGTGGAATAAATCTTTGGGTTTGAATTCCAGCTAATTCACAAGAAGTATCTCTTCAGGATTTTATTTATAACTGTGCTGGGACTCTCTTCAGTACACTAAGAAGTCTTGAATGCTAATTCCCCCATCCCCCACAAGTGACATGTAGCTGGCTTTGCCAATGACCACTGGTCACAAGAGCCAATGGATTGGGAACCTTTTCACTTATCCTTACTTCTGTGAGATGCTGCATACCCTCCATTCCCACTGGTATGAAAAGAAATTGAAGGCTTAGCCTATTGCAGGATTAGTGCCTTCATTACCATCATAGTGACTTAACTTATCTCTCCTGATAATAAGCTACACCCAACGCTCACAATCTAGTTTCATTCATATCATTTGGTTTTGGTTTTAGGTCTTACTGAAAGGCCTTTTCTTGGTTTTGGTGACTACAGCTGTTTCTTTGTAGTAGGGCCTTCTTGCTATTTTTGAAGCCAGAGATAGGGGTGGCTTCTTCTGCAATATCCATTACATAAGAAACAGGAGACACAGTTTCTTTCCTCTTTGTCAGACCAATAACATCCCTCTCATACAATCATTTCTCTCTCCGTTCTCATCCAACCTTTGTTTAAAAAGAAATATCTTTATAAATAGGTCATGTTTTGCTGTGGGGTCTTGAGATACGAGGTCAAGCCAAGATACAGAACAGGCAGCAGAACGCATCCCATGATTCCCTTGGCTCAGCCTATACCCTAGGAGGTTGAAGGAAGACCTGGGAGAACTTCACAGAGATAACATCCTCTCATACAGCAGCACAGCTGTAACTATAAAGATTTCTGCAAGCAACAGCTAGCCCTGGGGCTCCTTCACCCCTTACAGTAGATGCCCCATGGCAAATGAGATCAGTTCACTCTATAACGCAGCCCCTCTACTGCTTTGGGTGTTGTGAGTGGAGGATGAAACATGTTTGACATCTAGCTGGACCATGACCCATCCTTTTGCATTACACAGATCCCAAGAAGATCTCTGTGGGATCCAGAGGAAGGAAGACGCTATGGATACAGCTGGCAGACAGAGCTGCATGCAAAAATAGCATGCATATTCAAGCATGCAGTCACCTGTGGATTTCTTTCAAGTAACTTCAATATTAGAATTTATTTGTATGGAACCAAAAGTGCCATTCTGAAATGAAAACAAGAGGCAAGTCTATTCTGATGAACTTGAAGACAAAGTTCAGTCACAACTCTTGGACATGCTGCAAATTGTGTGTGATAATAATTGGTATGCATCTACACTGAACACCCCTGGGGAGGGTCACATTTGGTCAAGTCCTGCCCACCCACTCCCACTCAAATGCCTTAAATCTAGAAACGTGACAGTAAGGCCATTCTAGGACAGCACTCTCAAGATCTCTGTATCCAGCATGCTTGAGAGAGCTTCAAAGGGTATCCTGAATTGGCTGAACCCCTGCATTTCTGGGTCTGGTGCATACAAGCATGGTTTAAATTACGGGGGGACACTGGAGATACTGAACCCTCCCCCACAAGAGATGAGAGCCCCCCTATAAGATTTGAAAATCATAAACCTAGGAGTTTCCGATTTTATTAGGGCATTGTGATGATCAGCCCAATTTTTTTTGCAGACCCCACCAAGAGTCAAAGTGTAATTCAAACCCTGCATACAAGTAGAGGGGTGGGGAATGTTTTAGAGTTGTCTTCCTCTAAACTGAAGAGGACTACTACAAATGAAATCTCCATTGTGCTGTGTATGGACATATGAATAATTTCTACTTCAAAGATATTCAGGCATATCCTTGTAAGCACACATCTAACTCCCAAGAGCAAAGTGGGAATGAAGTCTAGCATTGAGCTGATACAGTATAACGGGGTTCTCTCAGGGCTGGTCTGGGCCAATTGCCCGCCCCCTCTCCTGCCACGCCTTGTTTCTTAATCGGTTCTAATTTCGGCAGCAGTCTGACCACTCTTGCGCCGAGGCTCTGTTCCTCCCCTACACTGCAGCCCAAGCTTTGCAGATGGCATCCAGGTGGCAATGCTCCCAGCCTATAGCCAGACCAAGCTTAGCCATCATTTTCAGGCCTCAGACACACATGTATTCATACAGCCCTCCTCTAACTAGTGCCTTTCATGCTCCATCCCCTCTTACAGGGTCTCTTTCATGCATTGAAAACTTACATCATCTTGCTCCCTCTCAGAGTGGGCCCCTTCAGCCATAGGCTTTATCTAGTGCACACCTTGGATGGCAGATGTACCATCTTTTGGGCCTCTCCCATGACCCTCACCAGGGTAGTGGCCAGCCAATTACCCAACCAGGGCTAAGCTTGCCCTGGCCCCTCTCAACCAAAAGCCCAGTAAGGGTTGGAGATGAATATTCCCTATCTGCAGGTTTGGTGACACAAGCAACAGAGCAGCACAAACAGAGGCAGTCCCATTTCATAAGTCTGTGCTCGCTGCAGGCTGGCACCCATGCCAGGGTTGAAGTCATAATCCCATGCAAGCAGATGAGCCAAGAAGGAATAGAGCGGTGCAGAGGCAGGTTTAGGAGCTGCACAGCAGCAAGACTCTAGCTACCCCGAGGCAAGCAGGTGACAGGACTGACTCCACTGACTGGAAACCCAGAGGAGTTTTCAGCCACCAGGTGAGCTCTAACTCCTGGGAGAGGGGCAGCAAGAGCAAGCTATGCGAGAGGCTTCACGTGGATCCCTATACATGGACCCACAGGATAAAAGGTGCACATAGTCAAAAGACATGAGTGACTTGGAGACTCGGGTGCTTAGAACACACCATTTCTTTTCTGTAGTTTGAAGTTAATTTGGAAATTGCATGGAGTTCCCAAGCAGGGAGAGCACTGACCCACTAATCAATTGGCAGTCCCATTCAAATTATGGCTACAGGTGGAGGAGCCCATTAATTAAGGACAGTACTGATTTAGTAAAATATGAATTCACCAAGGGTCAAATAATGAATGTATTTATATGTTAAGAAGTTAATGAATTCCCATGATGGGAGCACATGGGGTGATGTCTGTATGAATTAATTAATGATAATTCGTGTAAGCCCATAATTGCAATATCAAAGGATGTATCTGGTGCACATCTAACAAGCACGGTTACCTAGGTTGCTTCAGGAGTAGACTCATGGCCCAGAACCTGCACATCACGGACTTCTGGCAAGAACCACAATTTGACACCTAGTTGGTGCATGGAAGGATAAAAGGAGAGGAGGAGCCCCAAGAACATCTGCCATATAAGCACTTCACGATTTCTGATACACCAGAACCGTCCCTCTAATTGTAAAGATCAAGACTTGACAAACAATTTAAGGGGTATACCCCATAAGCAGAGCACTTCAAGAGAAAATCTGTATGGCCCTGTGTGGCATCCCACCAAGGAAAGGACCTCCAGAATCTGGCGGCGCAGCCTATTTTGATGCGATTGTTCACAACCCCTCAAAGATTTGTTAAAGGAAGTTTACACATCCTTCCATGCTCATTTCTTAACCAAACCGTACCTTTTCCTGACAAACCCTGTCTTAGCCAAAATGACATTTGGTCCTGTTCTCATAAGCCATGTCTAGGCGAACACAGCCGTGCAGTATACGGTGCTGCAGATCCATCTGCAGAACCACTCACTGCACATTCAGTTGTTTCCTATGCTGCTACCTTACAGTACAGAGGAGTTTTTTGACCCCTGGAGGTCCAGGGGTCAAAGACACATGCAGAAAAGAAGCAGGGCAGTGCACATGGAAGCAGTGTGCACTGCCCAAAACCAGAGCCTGGCTCGCCAGAGCCACACTCCAGCTGCCAGCCAGGCCCCAAGCTGTAAGAGTGATGCAGCTGCAGTTTCCCCGGCTCCCAGGACCCCAGGTAATGCAGAAGCTGGCACAGTTGCTGGCCCCAGCCTCACCTACCCTACCCTAGGTAACCTGCCGTGTGCCACAGGATGTGTGGCAGTCGTTCCCCAGGGACAACCAGCAGCAGCACAAGGTGTCCTGCTGCTAGTTGTCCCCAGGGAACCAAATGTCTGTGTTTGTCTGGATGTGTCCGTAGGCTGCTGATACACTACACATTTACCATGAAGTAAATTGACATTACTTCCAAATTGAAATGGAGAAGATATTCAAAACACAGCTTAACTCTGGTGTATGCCACTCCTTGATAAAGTTTTTCCTCAGAAAGGGAACAGTAACTATATACCAATGTGCCAATGTAAGGTGCACAGCTATACCAGTCTGGTGTCTGCTCCCCTAGCCATTTTATTTTGGTTAGCTCCAAACAAACTTTTTTCTGCCATCTAGTGACCAGGTCCTGTACTAGTGCTTTCTGCAGCCGGACAGGTTGGGAGAGCCGTTATGTACCTGCTGCTTACTACACAGAAGTAAAATCCAAAGTAAATCACTCTGTGGTATTATGTTCCCTAAAGTACATATTTAGCACTCTTTAGCTCTAGCTACACTGCAATTAGAGATGTTAACACAGCAAACAGACATACATGAGCTGCTTTTAATGTAGCCAACTCTAAGTCCAACAGCAATAAAGCTACTGTAATGTGGACTTCAATACAAGCTGTCCATAGCTGCCTGGTGCCCTGTATGGTTAGCCTGAATTAAAGTCCACGTCACTTTGGATTTTCTGCCATAGGTACCTAAGACTGCTAAATTAAAATGATTGTGGGTATGTCTTTGCATGCTGTATTCATATCTCCAGTTGCAGGAAGGCATCACCTTTATTCCATTTACAGCTAAATCATTAAAATGCAAAGCACACAGGATGTAATCATTTTTCCCCCCCAACTGTGAGCTAGTGTTAATGCTGGCATTCTTTTGTCTTTTTACCCTGTAGTTTAGGAATCAAAAACAGCAGGCTTAAACAGAAAGAACTGAAAAGTAATTTGAGCATTACTCAGAACTGCATGAGGAAAAATGTGTACCACACAATTGGTGTAATTATTGCTGAGGTACATAGCATGGTTTGAAATCTTGCTGACTAATATGTTGTTACTGTAAGAATGAGAGTCTTTTCTTTCTCATTCTCAATCACTTTGGTATTGTCTGGACAAAAGTGTAAAACAAAGATAGTAGTAGTGTGTCTGGTGCCACAGTCATTCAGGGAAGGCCATATTGTAAAAGCCTGTCTTCTTTTCCAGTGATATAGTTGGTCCAATAAAATATACTATCAACCATGCCCTGCTTCTAACATAATGATTTTTTAGCAGACGCAGCAGTTCCAGAATTTATTTGCTGGTTACAGTGATCTGCATGTCTGACAAATGTCAGAGCACTTGGACTGTACACAGCCTTAAAAATGCAGTTGACTTACAAGGGTTTTCACAGACTGCAGTGGATTCTTTTGAATTCTTCATATTCTTTCAAACATTCTTCTCTTGGAATAGAAGACCCATATTTAATTCCATAGACCATACATTTTTTTTCTAGACACAGATTTGCCTGTGAGAAAACCTGAAACATTGTAATGTCTTCCTGTGGGAGTTTATCTAGACTTCTCCTAACCAGGACGGCTGAGTGTCTGGCCATGCTAAAAAATATAGCATAGTACAGACTCCACAACTGACTTGAAACAGGCTAGCTTAGATATCAAAAGCAGCATAGCTGTGGCAGCATGGAGCCCACTTGGGCTATTTTACCCATGAGTAATTAAGGGGAAATTAGTTTGCACCAAACTCCTCTCTGCCATGTTTGCTTCTAGTTCCCACAGCTATATACACATGTTCAGTTTTTACTGGAAGAAATTCCATTCTCCCAGCGATGCCAAACTCCCTCTGCTGCTTGGCTGATGGGCACTGTGGAGGTAATGTAGATGAAACATCATCTTTCTAGGGCTGCTTGTTATATCTGCATACTCCATCTTGTCTGAGATTACAATTAGATCTTTGGGGCAGAGGCTATGTCCATGAATAGCATCTAGCATATTTAGACCTTGATCCTAACTGGGGCTTATACTGGGATAGAGGCAACAATTAATACAAGCAGAGGGGTGCAAATATTTGACAATCCTATCCCTGCAGTAATTCTTTTCATTGAATAGAGAGAGAAAAAGATAATTTCAAAGTTGCCCTAGACATAGTCCTATTGTACTGAATATGAGAACAGTCATCCATGTTTTCATACTGAAAAGCTAGTATGATTTGCTATTGCCTGGGCAGAGTTGAGGAGGAACTCAGCAACACTCCAGGCTGGACTGGCACATTACCCATTCTCTCTTCTTTATTGTGCAGGCAGCAGGCCAATTTTCATTTTCAGCCTCAAACTACATAGTCAGTGTTGAGTGCAACAAAAACAGAATTGGTCCTTTTTTCTTGGTATTTCTGTTTAAAGAGCAAACAGGGTAGGTGTGATGCTGAACCTTTAACAGGAGAAGGAGCAAAATGGAGAAGTGACACGTTGGAAGAAGGCAGCTTAGGGAAGAGCAGACTGAAGAAAGTCAAAGGCACCACTAAGACTTGGTTGGGCATTAGCAACAGAGGGGAACTAGCTGGGAGCAGGGAAAATACCAGAGAAGTAAAAGTATGGGTGGAGAGCCAGAGAGAAAGTGGGATAAAGGGGAAGACTGAAAACTACTTGACAGAGTTGGTATATACCTATTTCTGTGTACTGAGGGACTGACCCACTGGCCAAGTCGGTCTTTATTATGAAACCCAGAACTTCCATTACACTTCACAGCCAGACATGAACAACCCCAACTCCCACATAAGCTTTACTCTGCCCTTTCAGAAACCAGGGAACTGAGATACTTAGAGGATGAGCTGGAAGATTTCAAGGCTAGCCTCCAATTTGGGGAGCCCTCCATTTTGAAGTTCTAAATGAACTTAGCATTTTGCAGTGCTAAATTTGAGCTTCTCTCTAAAAGTGTATCACACCTACAGATCCCCTTGAAGATTTTTGGAGCTGAAAGTGTTCAGCACTCCTGAAAAAAAAAAAAAAAAAAAAAAAAAAAGCAAGCTACTGTTCATTTTTAGGCTAAGCACCAAAAAACTAAATATATCTGAAATAAATTAGTGGTCATTTCTAAGGCCATAAAAAGACAGTCACTGCCAGAGTTCCTGAGCAACTGCTTCCCAGTTTGCCATTCAATTTTCTAAACTATTCTCCCTTTTAACCCTGAAATAAACTCCCATTAAAGAATGTCAATGCTGTCAAATTTAATGCAGAGATCAGTGGAGGAAGAACATTATTGTTCCTGTAACAGTAATTAGATGCACTGAAAAACAAGATGAGGATTAGCTTCCTACCTGAGTTTTCCATGGAGGGATTCTGCTAGTACTGGGGGGATTTATGGTGTGAAATTGAAGTTAGAAGTCATTACTAACAAAGTAGGAGGTCATTGGTTAATTTTCTCTCCTCCAAAAGGCAAGGAGGAGTCTTTTTTGATTGCATATATGCAGTTTGTCTGATGGTCAATAAAAAGGCCTTTCACTTTCCCAACTTGAGTTCTGAGTGCCTGATGTTCAGCATTTCAGGGTGACAGTTTTAACCACAGCCATTAAGCACAGAATAATTTACTGGCACTTGCATGATAAGAAAGAGTCAGGCCACTGTGTAAGGCTACATAAATGCAAAGGTCAAAAAACCAAGTAGGGTGGAAAGCCCTCTGCAAGATGAGTGTTGCTAGTGCTGTGCTGAATCATAGGGTAGATGAAAAGGGGTTTGAGGGATTTCTCACCTCTGCTCATATGCTCTGGGGGCTTGCAGTGCTACAGGCAGCAAAAAGGAAATGGAGGTGGGGGGTGTGGAGAGGAAGAAGAATTGTGCAGATGTGCATTAAGGAAGTAATTCTAAAGTGTACGAGCTCTCTTTAGAGCGGTGGTGCATCTGGGAGACTGATTAGAATGTTTCAGGGAAGTTCAGGGTTGCTCCTGTGTGTGGGAGGTACGTGAATAGATGGGGATATCCCACCCTGGGCAATAAAAAAAAGAAAATGTACATACAGCCGTGGGATAAGTGCACTGTGTCACATGGGTCATGCATCTCTGACTGCCTCCAGTGAATTGTGCCAGCTAATCCATACAACCTACTGCAGGATACATGCTCTGAAATAATGGGTAACACTGAGCAGGCACAATTTCAGTTCATTTTTCAGTGACAAGATTTCATCAGATAAGGAATAACTTTCTTAAAACCAGAACACTCAGGATATAAAACGCTGAACACATGATAATTCACTTACCAGTTACCTGCATCCATCCCATATCTGATTTCACATTACCACAGTGTGGCCACATTCAACTACAGACCTGGATTTAGAAGTCTGCTTCACTTTCAATATACAACCTACATTGTGCTTTCAGTCTGTAGTAACAAATTATACCTATCAAGATGAAAACATCCTTTTATGGGGACGCTCTTTTTCATGCATGAGTGTATGTTTGGGGAAAAGGTGTGTTCAGGAGTGGCCAGAGTGTCTGTGACAATGATATTTGAAGGCAGCCTTTATGACTCCCCAACTGTAATGGGGCTGCTGGAGATCTCACAGCTCAAGATAAAGCCCCAATCCTGCAAAAATTCATATGTAGGCTGAATGCTGGGCACTGTAAACAAAGTTGAATAGAATTAGTCGGAGTATACAATTAAGCAAATGCATGTCTTTTCAGGCCATAGTCTGCATGCCTTTAATGAACTTGTATTTAGCCCCTCAAATAGAATCCAGAATGCTGTATTAGCCATTTAGACTACCTTGAAATGCATGGAAGAGCAGGAAAGTGCAGAAAAGAATTCAAGATTAATTAGGCCATAAAAAGAGAGCAAGAGGAAGCATGATTCTGCAGCCTTGACAAGGGCCTTTTGGCATGAGAGCCTTGGGTTCATGTCCTGTCTTCAAGGCCTTTTCCTGTTTTTATGCATTAAATATTCACGGATTAAAATGTGCCAGGAAAATTTTAAAATGCCTGTAGAGTTCAGACATCCAAATCATATTTTTTAGGATTTTGGTTTTGGATTTAGGTACCCAAATGCCTCATACATATTTTATTGGATATAAATCTTCAGTTTCTTCCCTCAGTCTCTGTGCCTCAGTCTACCACTTATAAAATGGAGATAAATCTCCTTCTTTACCCCCAGGAGTGTTTGAAGGAGAACTCCATAAATATCTGGATCACATCTATGACAAGAGGGGCTAAGCTTCTGAGTGGCTCTCATACATCAGTGATGTGACCCATGTAGCAAATTATTCATAAAACAGATTAAAGTCGCTCTGGCCTTTGACAAGAGACAATAAAGCCACTTAGCAAGTAAAAAAGCAAGACAAAAGCAGTAAACAAAGAAATAATTATGGAACAATGGCATTAAGGTGAGGCATTAATAAAATGTCTTGCAACTACAGAACAAGTCTGGATAATTGCCAGTTTATCCCATTACTTTATTGCTGTGGGAGAAAATAAAAAAGTTTGGGAATTCACTGGTATGTGAACCCATGGTTTAAAAAATAAAAAAAATAAAATTAAAAAAAATGTATTTTTATACAACTAAAAAAGGAGTTGGGATTCTTTTTAGATCTCTGGCTCCCTCCAGTGGTTTTTGCCTCACATAAACCAAGAAGGGGTCTCACCTTTTCACATACATTGTTCAGGAGTGGGTTCAGGATTGATGAGTCCTCATGGAAGTCATAGTGGATTGAAGCCTCAAATAGTGCTGCAAGGCAGCAAATTCAGACACCCCTCTGAGATGACATTGTCCAGATACTATTCATTTCTCTGGACAAGATACAGGGGTTTATGTCTGCTTTTAAATTGTCTGAATTTTGTAGGTGCTCACCTATACAGAGAGCAAGATTTGATCCTACACATGGGGAAAAGATTATGCTCTAAGTTACCTTTGACTTCCTAAGTAAATTCAAATTCAGACTATTTGATGGTGTATAAGAGATCCAGTAACACTGAAGACAATGGGAGCTTCAACAGTAATTCCTTTTGAAGCAAGACTGTTATGGTTAGGGCTTCTACAGTGAACCTTGACAGGGTGAGGTCATGGAACAGTATTCAAGTAGGGACTCTCTTTTGTTCTGCTGCCCCCAGCTGCCTTGCAGCTGGGTGGAAGCAATAGTGAGCAGGTGCTGCACTCTGAGAAGTCTAGTGTGGAAAAGGAACCTGTGAAAAGCAATCTGGAAAGAATAACTAAATTAGGTGCTTCTTGAGCACTTCATGTCACACATGATTTATTCACCAGGGGCAGCACCATATGCACCTGTTGAGGTCTAATTAGAGTTCATTATTGTCTTAATGAAAATTAGAGCCCATCTCCCCCTAGCCCCCAGAAGCCATACATAGGCACCATACCAAAGCTTTATTTTCCATTCACGAAGTGTAAGTATTTGCCTATAAAGTCTAAGTTAATACACAATCTTTCTTCCCCCACACATGAAACCTGACATTTGGGACATGAAGTATGTGACATTCAAGTACAGTACTTTAAAAAAGACCCCCCAAAATCTTTAAACAAAGGAATAAGTAGTAATGTAGAAAAAAAAAAAAAAAAAAAATCAAAGAGTTCCTTAATACTAGAACTCATCACAGAGTTAGAGTTCAAAGTTGAAGTCATAAAGCCCTAGGAGTTATATAAGTCAATACAAGAAAGCAATTGCTAAGAACAACACATGGATTTTTTTTTACGTTTTATTTAAAAATTAAAAAGTTAATTGAATATTACTAAGCAAGTCTAATTTCTTGCCATTTTGGGATTTATTGGGAGGAATCTATAATAACCAGGGGTCTGAGTTTTCCATTTGCCACATAAAAAGGTGAATTTTCTCCTTTAAGAGAGAAAAAAAAAAAATGCAGGAAACCACTGGTTTCCCCTTGCAGGCTGGCAGAGTTCTAGCCTGCAAGGGACTGTTTGGGGCTGGGTGGAGCATAATGCAGGTGGCACCACATGCACATGACCAGCAATGCAGGCAGGCAGTGGTGAAGACCAGCTCCCCAGCTGCCTGCAGATAAGTCTGTAGAGGAGGGCCATAGCCAATGCAGTGGGATGGGAAGAACAGATTGAGGCCCCCATGGTACCGGAAGTAGTGGAGCAGGGTTAATGGCTGGAGCAGTGCCCAGGGTCCAGGACCAGGGCAGAAATGTGAAGTTGGGGGGCCCAGCTGGGGGAACAGGGTGTCTGGAGGGTGGCTCATCCAGAGGGTAGCAGAGCGACTGGCTCCCTGCCTCTGTGCACATTCCCAGGGATGGGTTGGGCACTAGAGGCAGTATGTCAGGGGGTTATGGCTGAACACATGCCCCTCCAGATTTGTACACAGGGAGGGGAAAGAAGTGGGCTGCCTGCTGTGGGGCTCAGGGCTCCCTACCTTGCTGCCCTCCCACAGAGGCCTCCACAGTCCAGTGGACAAGACCCAGTGAGGGAAGGCAGAGCAGGGTGGGGGGGGTTTGGTGCTGCCACCGCTGCTGCTGGGAACCCCGTGCCAGCCATGACATCATGGTGAGGTGTCCCTGCATCAGAGCTGAGGTTTAGTATTAAGGGGCTGTAGCAGGGGCACCAACAGAGACAGTGGGCTGCAGGTTGGGACTGAGGGGCACCAGCAGGGTTTTACAATACAAGCAGTGGCTCAAGAGTGAGGAACAACAACATGGGCAGGGGCCGGGCACCGGCATATCAGGGCTGCTCAAAGAAACAAATCAAATTTGGGAAAATTTAAATTAAACAGAGAAAACCAGGGTGGTTTCACACATTGATTTTTAATGGTTTCTGCTCTAAAACAATTCTTAATTGAGGAGAAGGTTAGCCTTGTATTGTGCCCAAGTCTTCACTGCACAAAAAGATGTGTTTTTAAATGGAGGTGGCTCTCTCAAAAAAAATCAATTAAATAAGGCCATTTTACTTCTGAATGAGAGCACATACACAGGGATTTAGTGCAGTTTAATTAATGTGTCTTAAATTCAGATTTCTAATTCATTTATCTTAGCTTTCCCAAGTATCTGCCTAGGGATGCAATGTTATACAGATAAAAAAATACCCATGCCTTGGTCTTACTCATGATTTTACAATGTGTTCCCTGCCCAGGTAAGACTGCAACGACAGATTGCATATGGCTATGTGACAGTGGGCCATCTTCAGCTGCATTTGTTGTTGTTGTGTCCCTGTCAAGTCTTGCTGGATTTTCCTTCTCTGGGGACCAGCTTCCCCCTTCACTCCTCTGCCACGACTTGATGTTACTTGGTTCTAAACAAAGAGGGAGGCTGACCCCCAGGTTCCCAGACAGGCTCCAGGCTCACCACCCATATGATGAGGTGGTGCCTTAAGGGCAAAAATGCATGCTCCTACCTCCCTTTGACATGCCCACGCCTCACAGGTTTTATAGATTTCTCTTTATGTTGGGATCTCAGCCACTGTGGGCTTACCCCCTCTCTCTAGCTAGGTTTATCAGTCAAAACTCACTAATCAGGGCTTGACTTTGAGGCTCGAGTTCTCCAACTCACTTGGGCTCAAGGCCCTCTGTTCCATACTTTCTGCAACACCAGGCCTACTGGCCTTCCTACACTGCACCCCTGTGGCACCAACCTGTTGGGGCTTCAGCCCCCTCCAGCTTTGCCTCTCTTTCTGTAGTTAGGGCCTTTTGCCTAAGTCCACCCACTACGACACGGCTTCAAGGCTCCCATCTCCCCTTCAAGCAACTTTGGGCTCATGGCCTTAGGAGTGCGCCCCTAGTGCAGCAGGGCTTCTTGAGCCCTCTATCACAGCACCCCTCAGCACTAATGAGGTCTCCTACAGCTTCAGCCACAAACCACTGGCATTTTAACATCAAACATAAACCATAGGCTCCTATCGTCATACAATGAAAATAATAGAAAAAAATAAGAGAGGAAAAGTGCCCACTTACTTTATGTGTGCTTCTGTCTCGCAGTGTGGCATATTCTTCCCAAAGAGGTTACTGCAGCTGCCCCATAGTCATCAGAAGTCTCCTTTTGTGCTGCCTCCCTGGCCTTCTCCACTTGCAGTTTATATGGTTCTGGCCTTCCCCTTCCTGCCACCTGACCAGCTGGCAGGGCTTGATCCTTAACCCCTGCTTGGCCAGCCAGCCATGCGTGGAAGGTGCTGCATTTAAAGGGGCTGCCCTGTCTCTTAATAACAGGGCTAGTTACAGGTTGTGACAAGATACCCAAACTAGCTTTGAACAAGTGTGCTTACGTACTAAAAGCCAGTCTAGTCACTGCAACAAAACCAAACATTATATAGTAATTTATGTTGCTTTTTGGTATATTAAATTAGCCCATTTAGGGCACATTTAATGTAGATTAATTAGCTCTACAGTAAATATCTTGGCACCTATTTGTTTGCCCCTATTAGGCTGGACTAAACTAGTTTACACAGCAGCAGGGTAGTACTTGTAAATACAAGTACTACTATCCTGCTGCAGAGTGAAAAACTCCATCATAGTGAACGTGTAGACACTGCCCCTGTTGGCTGGAGCACAAGGGTGCTTCAGTGTGGGGGCTGCCTGCTGGCTAGTCCCACACTGAAGCACCCTCATGCCCCACACAGCCCTTCTGCAGCATGTTGAGCCTGGGGGAGCAGTCCTGGGCTGGCAGGCTGACCCCTGAGGCCTCCTGCCAGCCAGGGCTGCTCTGACCTAGCTCAATGTGCTACATTCTCAGGTGCACGTGGAAACAGCACACCTGGGGCAATAAACTCTGGAGCATCACATTAATATGAACATGTAGATACACCTTCAGAGCTCCATTCTGCTGTAGCTAGACTGCTTTTAGTGCTCCAGCTATCTCAACTGCATCTACAATACATGCAATCAGCAGTTCTGACATTCGTTCAAGATAAAACCACTTGTTTTGGTAGTGAAGACACAAGTTTTTGCCACTAACGGAAAGGTAGGTCTTTTATAACGAGTTACAATCTTATTGCAAAATCTTGGGAAAGCCAAGGCAATGGCAGTTTTGTGTCAATGCAGATGGCTGAGTTAACGTTTAGCTCTTCCCTGTATCCACCTAGATTCATCTTGACGGGGAACCAAGCTAGAATTACCACTGTATTACCTTGTCTACACTAGGATTTTACAGTAAGATGGATAGCTCATGTTAGATAACTCATAAAAACACACCTTTTTATTATGAAAGACACCGTCTCAAGCTGTGTCTGAAGTAACCTGTTCAATAAACCAGGTGTTATTGAACATAGTTGCTATTGAAGGTGTTACATATTGACATGGGAGAGAACCCCTGGCATTTCAAGTTTCCTTCTTCTCTCTTCCCCCAGTCACTATACCACATATGAAATGTTGGAATCAATTTAATATAAGAAATTAAATGCTTAATAATAGCTTAATAGGAAATAGGAAACTAAATGCTTAATAATTAAAAACATTTAATAAATTAAATGCTTAATGTCTTGATAATCTTTGCTGTTTTTGTCCCTGGGCCATAATTGCTGGGTTGCTGCTGAGAATGTTCATTTTTACAGCTCAGCTCTCCTGTTACTCACAGCTAATAGATTTGTTTAAACCAATGTAAAAGAGATGTAAAACATCCCATTCTGATTCAGTATCTTTCACCTTCCCAGTCATCTGTGCTACTAGAAATGGTTACACAAGGTACAAACAATCAATATTCCAACTTAATACACAATCTCTTCCCCTATCCTGTGAACAAAGGAAAAACTGACATTTGGGACAGCAAGCATTTGGGGCAAATGGTAGGGGGTACATGGGGGTGCACTTTCCCCCCCATGATGGGGCCGGTGTTGTCCCCACCCCGCAACGGCTGACACAGACACTGTTGGCAAGGCTGGTGACCCCCCTGACAGGGCTACCACCATTGGCGGTTTCTGTGGATGCCCCGCCCCACCCCCTGGTTTCAGAAGGTACCAGTCACCTATGCAAGTAGCTATGGCAAGTACAAAAAAACCCCAAAATATAAAACCCTCTCTATGTAAAGGAATAAAAACAGTATAAAAATTCACAAAAACAGCCTTAACGTTAAAATCTGTTACAGAGTTATGGCTCCAAACCAGAAAGATAAAGCTTTAGAAGTTATACAACTTTTTTAAATGTAACCACTTAAGACAATACGCATGGAGCTGTTGTTTGTAGTTGGTTGGTTGTTGTTGAGGCTAACTTTTCGCCACTCTGGGATTTAAAACCTATACAGAATGGCTTTCATTCATGTTGGCTTTGCCAACTCTTATCAACACTTCTATTGGAAGAAATCTGTAATAATACAGAATGAGCAATGAGAACATGGATCATTGCTTGTCACTAATACATGGGAGCCATGCAACAGGTGGTCCTTATTACTGTAAGAGCTTAGACTAGATCCTGGGCCTATCATTCCCCAATCCAAAACTCTGGTTCTGAAATCAGAGCTGCAGTTCAGCCACTTTCAGAGTCCCAGGCAGATTTTTTAATAAAATTACTTTTGAAATATTAGAGAAGCATCATGGGACTTTGTTTAGTCTCATGTAGCTAATCTGAACACCCCATAAACTATACTTAACAATGCCACAGTGGCTACTCCCCCACTTCCTGACAAACATGTGGCAGCAGAGTCTCTAGTGACATTTCATACTACTAAGTTGGCTTTTTTTTTTTTAGTCTTTAGATAAATCAACAACAGCATATGTGGTAGCATGCTACAAAATTATGACAACTAAATTACAACTAAACTCTAAATAAGTGGTAGTAGGTGTTTCATGGCATCTTATCTCTGATTTTTTCACTTAGTGATAACATAAAGATTTCTCAGCTAAAGACAGTGTATGGTATTGATTTCCTGTTACTCAGTTACCAACCTCAGATGTGGACAGGAAGAAAGTTACACTTAAGTGACTCAGCTACATAGTCTTTCTGCTTCCTTTTTTGTGTTACGCAATCAGCTCTGCTGCTCTCAGGATCAGTATCTCCAAGGCAGTGACTATGCTTTGTTGCTATTATCTGAGAAAAAAAGGGATAGGTTCAGATTCACCCAACACTTGCTGTAGGGACAATGGATGCAGAAAGCTCCTTCAGGTAGTTCTCCTCACTTGCTCCTTTAACCCCCAACAGTCCAGCATCACAATACTTACAGCTCTGGAACTTCTCTCTTGGTGAACTTGGTCTCCAGAATAGTCACAGAAAAGAAACCCAGGAAGGAAACCTGAAATTTGTTTTTTAAAAATTCAGAGAGATGAAAAAGAATGAACATCTAACTGTGAATTACTAAAATTTGTCTGATCTGTTCTTGTGGTAATGGGGTTTTCTTTTTTAGATATGCGCTTTGGCTGCTGAAAATATTTCCTTGTGTATTGGGGGGGGGGGGGGCAGGATTTTTTGGTTAAAATTCCACACTCTGGGCACTCTTTGCTCCTTTACACTCTCAGAACAATTCCTGACATTTGCCACCAGATGGCAATAGAGTCATTTTTGAAAGAGTTGTATGTTTTGGAAGATCTGAGAAGATTAGAAAATGAACAATGCCTTTAACACTGTGTTATTGTTTAAAGTGGTGTTTCTCAACCCATGGGTCGCAACCCAAAAGTGGGTTGCAAGAATATATGAAAGGGTCATTAACAAACTTTAAAAATGGATTCTCCTTTAAAGGAGAAAAACACGGGAAACCTTGGGTTTTCCTTTGCAGGCTGGCAGAGTGCTAGCCTGCAAAGGGCTCCTTGGGGCCCCCCATGACTTACATATACCTTCCTGCCCTGCACATCCACCCCCTGCCCCACACACTGCGGGGCTGGGGCCTGGGGCAGCAGGTCGGGAGTAAGGATCACTGGGTTGGGACCGGCCTTCAATGTTTACAAATGGATCCTGTTACAAAAAAGATTGAGAACAACTGGTTTAAACTTTATCCGGGTAAGAGAAGGACGCGTATTTGAGAGCTACATAAAAAAAACCTAACTAGCTGTTTTTCCTTTGCAGAAGCCTGATATGATGCTACTTGTGGTTCAAGCATTATTTGAAATAAGGAATCCCCGCATAATAATTTCCTGGTAAGTAGGATGAGAATAAAGATGTGTAGGCACTCACCCCTCTGCCCTATTATTAGTTCTTCAGGGGAATTTAGTCTATACAAAATAAGCTTCACTCTCAAACAAAAGAGACAAACAAAACAAAGGCTCTCTCCTCTCCTCTCCTGATATTAGAACCACTTTTTGCTCTGGCTTCCCCCTAGCACAGCACCCTGGCTTCTCCTTACAGCAAGCTAGTCCCTCACAACTATCCCAGTCCCCACCTTTTCTGAGAACTTATGAAGTGGGATACTCCTTCAGTTAGCAAAATGCCCGTGGCTGAACATTTTGGAGGGCTTGGCTGCCCTTGGACAGGCCCTGCTCTTACAGGACAGCATTCACTACTGTCAAATGGAGTGATGGCTCATCTACTTCATATTTTGATCCAAAGCCTGTTGAAGCCAGTGAAGTTAGATGCAAAAGACTGCAGTATATGGGAAAGGAGGGGCAAGCCTGTTGTATTTATGACTCTTAGGTTGTATTTACACTCATCTTTTTCCCCTGAAATTTTCTGCTAACAGCACCTTAGGAAAAAGTAATGAGATAGACATGCCATCAATAGTGTCCAGCATTCTAAGCAGATTTAGATAATACAGATATTTAATATTAAATGTGTATTGTTATAGAGAGCAAAACACTAGGCATTATTTTATCAAGCACATTTCATACTTACAAAAGGGGGCAAAATGGAGAATGAAACATTGTGAGTCATCATGGTATACTCAAGGTCACTCAGCAACCCTGTGGCAGAAGGATTTTGGTACTGGTTACATATATTCCACAATTGGGGTGGGAGCAGCTACAGATAAGGATCCCAAGAGGTTTTTCAGGCAACGTTCTATTATGTATTTTGGCTAAGTATAGAGAGTCAAAAAGCCCAAGGCTGAATCAATTCAATCTTTGCAAGTTAATCTCAACTGCATAGATTGAAATGATAAACAAATGAACAGACATTCACTTCTGATTTTGGAAATTCAGCCACATGTTTGTGGTGGTCCAGGCCAGAAGCTGAAGGGTGCTAGAGCTGGAGAGGTGTAAAGCATCCTGGAATTCTGGAGGGCTGTGAGTATCTAGAGGGAATCTGGCACAGAAGTTCAATAAACCAATTTAACCTAAATCAGTTAGGTCTGAGACTGAGTCCATCCAGGTTTATATTAAACCAGTTCCAGGCATTTTGAAAGCAGTTTATGTGCACTGAACTTCTGTTGTGTTACAGACCTGAAACACTTTCCAATCATTTATACCAGTTTGTGTGTAATTTCTGTCCCTAACCATTTTGTATTTTTCACAGAAATAGCCATAATGAGTTCCAAACTGAATTAAAGGATCATCATAGTTAGGTCCTAATTCACTTTCATTTTTGGAAGAATATTTGGGGATGTACATTACATTTCATAGGTACATACTAAAAAAATCACATGGAGAAATATATAGCAGTGTCTTTCCCTGCCCCATTGCATATTAGCAACTGCAAAATCAGGTGTCGTCTGATTATAAGCAAGAAAACGTTGTGTTAACAGTGAACTCTGAATGCACAGTATTAGTCTGGTATAATATTGGTAAGGCTCAGTGCATGCTGTAGCTGACTTTCTCTCTCAGACTTATGTCTATGTTTTCCATCACCTGTTGTAATGAACCATAGGACTGTTTGTGGATACCTGAACTCAGAGTGTTGCAACAATCGCGTGAACTTGGGCATCAGAGAAATTGACATGCAGTTTTGAAAGTTGGGCCCTAAAACAGCCATGATTTGGAGGCAATAGACTGTGTTAAGTTAATATGTCTTCTCTAGATTTGCTTATTATATTATTGGTAGGGACCTATTTAATTTGCAATTTCACAGATTTCATAGAACCCGTGAAATTGGGCATTGTCCATGAAACCAAAAAAAAAAGTACTAAAAATAAAATGCTGTCTCCCCAGTAGGAGCCAGCAGTTCTCACAGCCACTACAACCTAGTCTCACAGCCCACTGGAGGGGGAAAGAAGGAGCCACCAGCATGACGGGTCACAAAGGGGAGCAGTCAAGATGGGGAGCAGCCATCCCCCTCACCCTGCTCTGGTGTTTAGCTAAGAGTGCTGCCTGTCATGTAGCTGTGCCCCTCTCCCCAATCAGTGGTAAGGAGCGGGGCCACTAGGACCCCTTGGTCAATCAGCAGTGAAGGGCAGGCTCACCACAAAAAAGCCACACATACCACAAGGGCCCATGAAAATCCCTTTTGCTCAAAGGTAGATTCCCTACATATTGGGTCAATGAAAGGCAACATTTGTCTTCCTGCTCATACAATCTAGCTTACAACTTCTATTCCACTCCTGGCAGGAAAAAAAAAAAAAGGACTTGTTTTTTACTTAAATGATTTTTCAATTTAATTTTTTATTAAGTTTTTAAAAAAGCATCTTAACAAAAACAAACTTATAGTTTTAATTTAAGATATGTTAAAGCTCAAATATATCATCATGGAATATGGTTTATAACTTCTAATTATATACTATTTGAGACAATATATTCCTTTTGAGACAATATAAACCTTTTTAGAAGTTTTATAAATAGATCAACAGGTCATGGACTATATATTAAGGCCCCAATCATATGGGGTTCCCAGAGGCTTCTCTATAGGTTAGTAAAGATTAAAGAAAACCACTCTACCCACTGGGACTCAGTGCTCAGTCTAGAAGATCCCATTAAGCATCTCTGTGATGCTTAGTTCCAGTTCTCAAACCGTGGGTTTATAACTCCAGAGATCATAGGCAGGCAAGGTTCTTTGGGTAGATGTGCTATCTTTTATTAGACCAACTAAATAGTTGGAAAAAATGTTCTATGCAAGCTTTCAGGCAAAAAATTAAATCCACCCTGCATTCATCTGAAGCTCATATAATCCAGAGTCCTCAATCTTTACACCTTAAGAGAATGCTAGTGTGAAAGGTACTGATTTGAAGTTCTTGAAGAATTAAGTCCTTATTCACAGGACATATATAGCACAGGAAGAAATATAGCAGCAATGCCAATTTCTTCATGTTACTGCACTAACAATGTACCACAACTCTGACCTGGAGGGTGTATCTATGGGGTGATCTTCAATGTACTTCCAGGCCTCAGTGACACTAAGGCCAGTAGATATGATAATTTTGCTGTGATACCTTTCTGTGGTCCTGGCTACTGGTCTGGTGACCTGGATCCTATTTCTGTCTCTGCCATTAATTTACTGTGTAACTTTCAGGAAGCCATTGCACTTCCCAGTGTCTGCTTCCCTATGGCAAAGAGCATAATGACACTAGCTTTCCTTTCTTAAGCATCCTGAGACCTATATAAATTAAAAATGCTATGCAAGAGCAAACTTCTGCTTGAACAGTTAAAACAAGCTTCTACAAACTTGCATTAATAACTTGAGCTGGTTAGAACTTTTTTAACTAAACATATTTTCATCTAAATATGCTGACTCATCCAAGCCAGTATGGCTGTGGAGACGTATGAATTCAAAAAAAAGTTCTCTACTGGAAGCAGAGGTGTGCCTATACACTTCTGCATAGTGGCTGTGTTGCCAGTGGCAGTGGCAGGTCAGCAGTGTAGCTGCTGCTATTTTTGCTCACACTGTCCTACTCACTGCCCAAGCCTGTTGCTCCCATCATGCCTCCTTTAACTATGCTACCTACTAGAAGGTTTCTAAATTTATCTTTCTGGGTGCTATAGTGACTACTGACAAGAGAAAGGAAGAAAGAGAGCGAGAGAAAGAGAACAAAATAAAAAACCTGATCTTTTCCATTGTAAAACAGTGATGTACAGACATTCAGAGACATTTGGGTGGAGGTTAAATCAGGTTAAAAATGGTCACCTGACCTAAGGTAAGTTGGGATGGGAGGGTTAGCAGAGGGGCTTGAGTCTGTGGGCAAGTAAGGTCCGCAAGGGGGCTAGGAGAAATCAGGGGGGCTAGTGAGGTCCACAGGGAGGACTGGGGAGGTCCAGGAGGGTTTGGTGAGGGGCTAGCAACAAGGAGGGTTGGGGGCAGTGGGGGGAGGGGGCTTGGCAGGATTGGAGTGGCTCACCAATCCTGCCAAACTCCTCCAGACCTCCCCCAGATCCACCCCAATGCCACTAAACTGCCCCCAATCCTACAGACAACTCCAAGGGCCAGTTTTACTAGCATTCATTAGTACTAGGAGCCTGACTGAAGTAAGTCAAGGTGGAGGAAGAGGCAGGCAGATGTAGGGCTGACAGCTCCACAGGGGTAGGGGAGATTTGGCAGGATTGGGGGAGCTGCTGGCTCTGCAGGGCGGCTTAGGTGCATGGGGGGGTGGCAGTTCTCTGCACCCCCAGGACCAGGGGCTATTTTTCACCCCCCATCCTCCCCACCCCACAATGAACAAACCCCACACTGAACCAATCCCGACTTACATCAATCATCTCTCAACACCGGCAAATGCCAGTAAAAATGGTACTAGCAGCAGCTTGCGGGACAGGGTTTTTTTATGGGCTGTGAGGCAGGGGGGAGGTTGGCTGATCCTTAGTAGGGGACTTTTTCATCTGGGGGTACAGGAAGGGGCCGGAGGCTAAAAATAGCCCAGTACTGGGCTAGGGGTAGTGCTGGGAACTGTACAGTTAGATCAATCTCACTGGACCCAATCTGAGTTAAACTACCTCTGAAGTATGGCTAACCTAGATTGGATTGGCCATTTTGAGACTTATCTAACCTTCCTGAATTTCCGTACAGTTCGCACTTAGATCAACCTAACTAGAGATCTAAGGGCAGTGACAGGCATGCAGCTCCCCGCTGTAATTCATGGCACTTCTGAATTACAGCAACCCCTTAATCCAATAGACATTTGCTGCAGGGTCCCAGGGGTGGGAGACTGAGCTCCAGTTGGGAGCAGTGTTTCTGCAGTCTCTCTTCCCTCTCTTCCTTGAAGACAGCATCAGGTGTGGGGCTCAGCAACATCGACTCAGCACTGCTCTGGGTGTGCACTGAGAGACGATAATGAAGGTGCTCTGCTTTGAAGCACCTTAATCTGGACTCTCATATAGTGGGGGTTCAGATTGTCATACAATCAGACACTTTTAAAGCACTCTGCAGCAATGCTCTTCTGTCAGAGCATGGCTGTAGAGCACTTCAGGGGGCTAACTGCATGCCAAAAAGTCACTTGTGTCAGCGCCTTCAGTTTCTTTCAGCACTGTAAATGTAAGGTCTGCACCTGGGAAACCTAAGTGAGATTGGGTATCCATTTTAATAAAATCTAAACTCCCCAAATGTCTGTGTCTAGCCCAATTCTGACAGTTTTTTAATGAAAATGTTTGGTTTTCAGTCTGATATGGACCAAAAATGAAATCTGGAACAAAAACAAATGTTGAAAGCTCAAACCTGCAAGTTGTCATGAGAGAGAATTGTCATCCTCTTTCCAGCCTGCCCTCCAAGTTCAGAAAAATACATCTTTCTCCCTCTTTTTTTTTTTTTTACGTCTCATCTCCTCCTCTGCATTCTGTGTCATCATACTATTCCTCAAATCTTTTGAACTGTGCCTTCAAACTAGTGTCATTCACACAGGGAAAAAACTAACATAAAAGTTTCTCAGGGACAGGTAGAATATAGCATGAGCTTGTTGATCTGTGTGCTAGTGCCTTCCCTTTGTCATCAGTTATGTTTTGCTGAAAGCAATTCAGTATTGCATGTGCTTTTGTAGCATTTGGTTTCCTAGGTCAGGTTCTTCTGCATCCAACATATTGACAATTGCTAGAGACACTCTCAGCAAAACTTGGCCATTCAAATGCTAAGTAGTACAGCATCTTGTTTGTCTCCCACTTCTGACTAGTGATCATACCAAAGCCTCCTACTTCATTGATCTTTTTTCTCTGATGCTGTTCTCTATAAACCACCAACAGCCAGATTGTGACTGGCCCTGGAATGGAACTGGATGCGCAAGGATCTTTGAGTCCCAAAGCCTCATCTCTTTCATGGGGCCTGACTGTTAGCTTGGCATGTGGGGGAATGTGAAAACTATTTCCTCTGTAGGCCTCAAAGAGCTCCAAGGCTGTAAACAGACATTGCATTTATTCCAAGAGAAAGCTTTTTGCCTTAGGACCCTAGAGATGTACAAGACTACTGTCCCATTTCAGGTCATTTTGAAGTATGCCAGATAAAATGCACTCTCTCTTTTTCCCTGGGACATTGTGGCTGTGCATCTGCACTAAGGTTGTTGTGAGCTATACCTAACAAGCTGGTGGGCTGTGTGCTCTCACTTGCCACCTAATGGCAAAGATGCAACAGTGCAACTTGGAGGGCCTGTGCTGCCCTTATAGGGGGTGAGCAAAATGCAGCCTGAGTGCCAGATGCAGCCTGCCAGGCCATTCTATCTGGCCCGCAGGGCCCCTAAAAAATGTAGATAATTAATATTAATCTGCCCTGGGCTGCCTGTCATGTGGCCCTCAATGGCTTGCCAAAACTCAGTAAAATAAACCCTCTGCCCAAAATAATTGCCTACTCCTGCCTTATATTGATCCAGGTCAACATAAAAGAGTGAAGTGATTAAAACTGCTGAAGTTTGGGTCTTCTCAGTTAATAGCCAGCAGCTAGGAATAGGGGCAGTTTATATGTAAACATTTACACTAGTGCTAAATGTTACTATACACAGCAGGTCCCACTGAGTTCAGTGCATATATTTGCATGTGCAAAGTAAACAAACAAGGTTCTTTGGGTGAATCTGATATATTTTATTAGACCAACTTAAATAGTTGGAAAACAATTATTAAACAAGCTTTCGGGTTCAAAAACCCTTCATCAGACTAAGGAGGTTTCAGCAGTTGGTGTGTGCTCTTCCTGGATGGAATGAAAAGTAAAGATGACAGAGGCTGGGCTGGTATGCATACAAGACAGGTAGTCAGTGAAAATGCAGATTGAGGAGTCAGTGGGTGAGAGACAGGCTGGAGTGGGGGGGAAGAGAAAGAAGGAGGATGAATAGTGGAAAGATACCTGGGGAGTCAGACGGCAGGCAAGTTATAATGTGTCACAAATCCAATGTCTATATTTAGTCCATGATTTTTGGTATCCAGGAGGTTGATGAAGTGAAGTTCATAGGCTTGTCTCTGGGAAATGTTTTGTAAGTTTCCTTTGAGGATCTGAGAGATTGGAGAGAGAGTAGTTGTCTTGTGAGAGAAATGTGCCCCCACCAGTAATTGGATATTCTTGTCATTGATAGATTTCCGGTGTGCATTCATTCTGGTGCGCAGTTGTTGTTTGGTCTCTCCTACATATTTTCCATCAGTGCATTTGGTGCATTGGATGAGGTATATTACATTTCTGGAGGTGCAGCTGTAAGATCCTGGGATGCTGATGGCTCTGTTGTGGGATGTAGTAATAGTGGGGTGGTAGAGGAGTGTTGACAGGTTTTGCATTTCTTGTCATGGCACAGTCTGGATCCTTTTGGTGTGTTCTGGGCTTGAGGAAGTTTGCTTCTGGTGATGAGGTTGGCGAGGTTCGGTGCTTGATTGAAGGCTAGGATGGGTGGCTCTGGGGAGATCTTTTTAAGAATAGGGTCTCTTTCTGGTATAGGTTGCAATTGTTTGAGCATTTTCCATATAGGTTTGAGGGAGGGGTGATATGTCATAACCAGTGGTGTGCAATTTGTGGGGGGTTTTCTTCTGTACTGCAGCAATTCTTCATGTGGTTTCTGGGTGGCTGTTTCAAACGTGTGATCTACCTCTTTGGAGGAGTATCCTTGTTGGGTGAAGGCCATTTTTTAGATTTGTGAGGTGGCAATCCCGGGTGTTCTCTTCAGTGCAAATTCGGTGGTATCTGAGGGCTTGGCTTTATATCACAGCTTTTTTGGTGTGTTTAGGGTGATTGCTGGTTCTGTGCAGATATGGATGTTGGTCTGTGGGTTTCTTGTATAACATGGTCTGTATTTTATCATTCTGGATGCTGATCACTGTGTCTAAAAAGGAGATCTTGGTGCAGAAGTATTCTAGAGAAAGTCAGATGGAGGGATGGTGATTGTTGAATTTCTGATGGAACTCAATCAGAGATTATGGGCTTTCAGTCCAAATGATGCAGGTGTCATTGAAATCTTAAGTATAGTAACGGTTTGATGGTGCAGTCCTTGAAGAATTCTTCTTCCGGGTGGCTCATAAAAAGGTTGGCATACTGTGGGGCCATTTTGGTGCCCTTAGCTGTTCCCATCATCTGGAGGAAGTGTTGATTATTAAAAGTGAAATGGTTGTGCATGAGGATGAAGTGTATAAGGTCAGTAATATCTTTTGGTCTGTATTCTGAGTTGTAATCTTGTCCCTGTAGGTATGTAAGGCAGGCTTGGATGCCATCCTGGGGTGGGATGCTGGTAACGTCCATAGTGGCTAGGAGTGTGTTGCTGGGAAGGTGGTCTATGTTTTTAAGTTTCCATGGAAAGTCTATGGTGTCTTGGACAAAACTTGCTCTTTGGGTGATGAGCAGTTTTAGGAGTGATTCAACGAAACCTGATATTTCCATGGGACTTAGGGTCCCATGGTTGGATATGATATGTCTGCCAGGGTTCCCTTGTTTGTGGATTTTAGGGCGCATGTAAAAAGTCCGCGGGTTAGGTAGTGTGGGGATCAAGGTCTGTAGTTTTTCTTGTAGTCTTGATGGAAATGATTTGATGGTATTGTTGAGTTTTTTGGTAAAAAGGGGAGTAGGATCTTCCTGTAGTTCTTTGTAGTAGGTGGTGTCAGAGAGCTGTCTGTTGGTTTCCTTTATGTTATCCTCACGGTTTAGGATGACCGTGGCTCCTTCTTTATCTGCTGGTTTTATTACTATTTGGTGGTTAGATCTTAGAGAGTCTATGGCCTTTTTCTCTGGTAGAGAGAGGTTGTTGTGGTGGTGTCTGTTGCTGATTTTTTTCATTGTTCATTCTTTCCCTGAAGCAGTCAATGTAGCAGTCAAGGTTACGGTTTCGTCCACTGTGAGGTGTCCAATCTGATGTTTTTTGAACCCCTTTTGGGTTTTTTTGGCATTGATCCTTTCCTGAACGTTGTCAGAGGATGAGTTGTTGTTGGGAGTGGGTTGTTTGGTCACAGAAATATTCCTTGAGGCAGAGGCATCGGAAGAATTCTTCTAGTTCTCCATATTAAAGTATTTTATTAGGGTATTTTTCTGGACAGAAATTTAGACCTTTAGAAAGGACAGATTTTTCAGTTTTGGTAAGCGTGTGTGTGGAGAGATTGATAATATTTGTGGGTTGGTTGCTGGAATGAGGCAGAGCAGCTAGAATATACGGGGTCAATACAAACATAAACTTACAGCTGCCACGTGTAAAAAACATGTGTTGACTTTCAGGGATACATGTAGTAGGTGTACTGATCTAAGAATTATAGGCAAACAAAACTCCTGGGTTGGAGACAATACTTTTTATTAGACCAACTAAATAGTAGCAAAAAAAATTCTGTCTTTGCAAGCTTTCAGGTCCCAACACCCTCCTTCCAAATGCCATTTGCAAGTAAACAAAGTACTTACATCCATATAAGATTGAGGCTTTTGATCTGTAATTGTAGTCCTTCTGTCTGCAGGCATAAGATGTGCCTCAAGTAATCATAAGCTATTAGTAAATATTTATTTAGCTATCTTTATTTGCTGTCTTTGTTTGATAATGCTCATCTTGCCTGAGTAGAGATTATGGAACAGATGGAACAGCAGGCCACATAGCCAATATTTATGATTTCTTTTTCTTCGAGGGGAGGGGTGCAATGGTGCAGCCACACACCCCTTTTTGACTGGATGTCATCATGGGAGCATGCAGGGACTTTTTAAAAGCAGGTAAGAATCCCTCACCCCTTGTGCTCAGAGGCACGTCCCCTCTCCTTCCCTTCCTTTCCTTCCACCCCAGCCTACCAGCTTCTGCTCTCCCTACTGCCCCCAGGGCTAAGGGAGGCTCTAGAGATGCCCCTGCCTGCTCTAGCTGGGAGTGAAGGAGACATGCCTCTGAGCCCAGAGTGGGAGAGGGGAATTTTTACCTGCTTTGAGGTTGCATCTGACATGCCAACTCACATGCTCACCCTCCCTGGGGGAGTTCTGGTACTCAGAGCAGTAATCTTAGCCTCTGGGTATGTCTTTTAGATCTGGACGCCTGTATGCACGTGCCCATAGATGTCTGGTAGTGGCTGTGGAGCACTGGGAGGCATGAGGTATGAAAGGAAGGAATATGTGTTTGGGAGGGGGGGTGTTGGGAAGGGTATGGAAGGCGTCAGTGTGTGTGTGTGTGTGTGTTGGGGAGCGGTATGGGAGGGGAGAGAGTGTGTGTTGGGGAGGCATACGGAAGGGGGTGCATGTGTTGCGGTATGGAAGGGAAGTATGCGTGCGTGTTGAGGTATGGAAGAGGTGCGTGTAGAAGGGGGGGGGGTGCACGTGTGTCCGGCGAGTGCCCGAGCACAGCGCCGAGGAGGAGCGGGGAGACGAGCCGGGCTCGGATAGCAGCAGGAGAAATACAGGAGCAGCCCCCTGACAGGCGGGTGCTGGGGGAGGAGCTGCCAGCATCCTCCTATTGGTGCGCGGCGGAGCGGGCACTGGGAGCAGGGGAAATCGGAGCCGGAAGGATTCGCTTGCAGGCGCTAGTCTTGGCCGCGCCGCCCCAGCGCTGCAGCGGGCAATCCCCGCCCGCCCGGGAGCAGCACCCCTCCGGGGCCCGGCCGCAGGTGAGGGGCGAGTCGCAGAAAGCGGCAGGCAGCGGTGCCTGGCAGGGAACAGCAGGGAACCAGGACTTGGTGGCCCAACAAAAAAAAAACGCTTCTCGCCTTGTGATAGGGAGAGCAAAATAGCAGGCAGATTTTAATGGAGGCAAGGGACCAGGTCCTTTGGTGTAGCCAGCCCTAGAGAGGAGGGGACTTGCAAAGGTTTCTCACAGGTAGGCCATTTTTCTAGATCCTCTGCAGGATGGTTTGACCAGCTGTGACATGGAGGAGGCAGGAGGCTGTGTGAAAGACAGGGGTTTATCTCCCCCCCCCCCCACTTCCTGTGGTAGTTAAGTAAGGGTTGCCTGGTGTCAGAGTTGCCTTTGGAGGCTGCATAGCACATTTTATTGCAGTGCTGCAATGACGCTGGTATCACGTAGCAGGGTGTTTCACAAAGAAACAATGTGGTTATTGCACACACAACAGTTTATTTCATAATTGTCCTCACTTTCTGAATTACTCTACAACTAAACAGGATTCCCTGGGCTGGATTGTAACTAAGGTGACCATCATACTCTCTTCTCTGTTGATATGAAACCCAATGCCTTTATGGTCCATGGGACCTTTTCAAGAGAAAAATACAGGATATAAAAGGCATCAGGTTTCATATCAATAGAGGACAACCAGACAACCCTAATTGTAACCTCCTTACCTCTGGGAAAGTATCTCATTCCACCTACTTCCCATGGATCTCAGTGAAGCTACTTGCAAGGAAAAGCAGTCTTTTTCATACTGAATAACATCTTAATTTAGCCTGTGAATTTAGGCAAATGCAGAAGAAGATCAGCTGGTGAAAACTTTAATGCATCCAGGTGAGCAGCTACTCCTAGAATTTCATAGATTTCGTAGACATTGGGGCTGGAAGGGACCTCAGAAGATCATCAAGTCCAGCTCCCTGCCCCAGGGGCAGGCAGTCAGCTGGCATCATAGGATCCCAGCAAGATAAGTATCCAATTTACTCTTGAAGGTGTTCAATGTAGGTGCTTGACCCACCTCTGATGGCAGACTGTTCCAGACCTGGGGGGCTTGGACAGTAAAGTAATTCTTCCTTATGTCCAGCCTGAAATGGTCTTACAGTAATTTATAACCGTTTGACCTAGTCATCCCTTGAGGCACTTTGGCGAACAAACATTTCCCCAGATACTGGTGGTCATCCCTGATAAACTTATAGGTGGCCATCAGATGACCCTGAGCCTGCGCTTTTCCAGGCTAAAGAGCCCCATAGCTCTCAGCCTGTCGTTGTAAGGTCTGTTTTCATGATGTCTGATGTTTCTTTCTTGCGAAGGATTTTTGCAATCAGTTTGAAAAACTACCAGAAAACTGGGCAACACTCATCAATTTAATGCATGTTTTGCTTCAGGTAGACTGACGCAAAGCAAGTTGTGAAATGCTGTTTTAACCAACCAGCTAAAGTCTGTTTAAAGATGGACAGGAACAGGGCAGAGCAGCTAGAGTATCCTGGGTCAATACAAATATGAACTTACAGCAGGCACATGTAGAAAACACTTGTTGACTTTCAGGGATAAATGTTGTAGCAGTACTGATCTAAGAATTATAGACAAACAACTCCTGGGTTGGAGACAATATTTTTTATTAGACCAACTAAATAGTAGCAAAAAAATTCTTTCTTTGCAAGCTTTCAGGTCCCAACATCCTCCTTCCAAACACCATTTGGAAATGTAAACTTCATTGTTAGCCAAGAAAGAGGATTTTTTTTCACCTCCCTGAATGATACTAGACACCGCCAGGGATGAAGCCTGCCTAATAGTCAACAATCAGAAAGCAACTCTCTCACAAAAGGAGTTACCCAGGGGAAAAAAACTTGCATCCTCTATATCCCCTGTGCAAAATTAAATTTGTTTTCTATCTGGGAGACCTTTTACAGTCTTTGAATTCTCCACAGCCTGAAGAAGGGTGTTTGGACCCAAATGCTTGCAAAGAAAGAAATGTTTTTGCTATCATTTAGTTGACCTAATAAAAGATATCATCTCTAATCCAAGAGATTTGTTAGTCTATACTTGTTGACTTTACCATTAGTGAGTCATGAATCCATCTGCAATTCATATTGTTAAAACAGTTCCCAGCTGGCAAGTAGGAGGGTCTGATTTGCAAAAAGCTGGGCTGCACTAATCCTCAGGCTGTGCTGTGTATTGTGATACTTCTCAGTGGGAAAAAGATGTCTTTCCCTGAAAAGTAGCTGCAGCAAGGTAAGTCCAAGTAAGTGAAGTGAGGTACTCAACCAGGAGTAAGAGGATACCACTGCACATCTCCATTCTCCTTGTAGATTTGGTACAGTCTGTGGATTGACATACACACTGGATTTGTTTGTAACCACCTTTTTGTTTCAGGCTTCAAATATTCAGCAAGGTGTACTAAGGAAAAGTGATATCTTCACTGGTGATGGCACTTCTCATGCGAACAAATATTTAATTTGAAATTCTGGGCAATCCTGGATTTTCAAAAAAGACAAAATGACTCAGTGCTTTCAGAAAATGGCAGGTAAGAACAGTTTTGTTTTCTTTTGATTAGCTAGAACTATGCACACTGGATACTCAGAAATGTCTCAGTTAAGTGAGTATTCTATTAGGGTCTTGAAGTAACATTAAATACCTAAATTACTTAGTCTACCAGGCTTGAGTGCCCTTGAAAATTTTACTTCAAAGCTACAATGCTGAGTGCCCTCTGCTCCCTAGGGAGTAGGATCTTCCTGTAGTTCTTAGCCTAATTAAGACCATGGAAACTATGCTTAATAACACCTGGATTAATGATTTCCCTGGGCTTAATTAGGGTAATTAAGATGCAGTTTTGGACCATGTGACAATCTGCAGAGAAGGGCAGAACTATCAAGGCCCCTCAGCCAATCAGAAGTGTGGGGGTCCCCACCACACAGCTCATGAAAATGGTGACTGGTCCCATGATCTACCTACAGAATCGGCCAGCCGCTTCCTCAAGTTCCATAGACCACTCCTGCACTGCAGCTACAGCCTATTTGTATTATCCCTGACCATAACATAATGGGTATTAAATAAAATTATTATAATTAACCAACTACTCACTTTGAGCTACTTGTCAGGGCCCTTTTACTGTCCATTATTTAAAATCTGCATATCACTAACACATTTCTCTCTTTTTCAGCTCCAGGGAGAAAAGTACTCATAGTGTTTGCTCATCAAGAACCAAAGTCTCTGAATGGGTCCTTAAAAGATATTGCTGTGGAAGAACTGAGCAAACAGAGTTGCAGTGTCACAGTGTCTGATCTCTACTCAATGGAGTTTGAGCCAAGAGCCACAAGGAATGACATTGTCGGTGAGACTGACTGAAGTACATCTTAAAAAAAAAAATAATAAAAAATTTAACTCTCTCGTTTATCTCGCGCTACTTGCCAGAGCTAGATTGATGCAAACATCATATGCTATCTGTAAAGCAGCTGAGGAGGCTTTTGGTAGAAAACAATAGCTATTTGTAAAACCCTACTTCTTTCTTCCTGTGGACATTTTGTAAATGATGCTAATCTAGGAATCGAACACATGCTATTGAGTTTTATGAGATTTTTCTTTATTAACTACAGCAAGTAGCAAGTTGGGCCTGTTAGCTTAAATAGATTGGAGGCTCTCTATAACGTAGGTTTTAACTTAATTTAGTCTCTTTGGGCATGAATGTTTCTTATAGCTTGCTGATATTTGTGTTATCACCTTTATTCAAACCATGTAATCATCAGTGCAATAATAGATTTCTGAGAATAATCCACGTGCATAGACCAGTTTTGTCATCCATCAAGTTATAAATAATTCTAATGGAATATAGTAAATCTGCCATCCCTATATTAGTGGTATTAGTAAAAATCATACTATGACTTGGCTCAGCTGACAGCAGGCACATCTACACGTGCCATTAGGAGGCAGTAATAAACTGTACAGTTTATTGCTCCTCAGTTTATTACACCCAGGAAGCTCCTGAGCCCATGTCTGCACATTAGCCCAAACCACAGTACACTGAGCCGGGTTGCAGCAGCCCCAGCTTAATTGAAACTGGTTGGAGCAGCCCTATGTGCTGCAGAGGGGCTGGCTGGGGCATGAGGGTGCTTCAGCATGGGGCTAGCCTTCAGGCAGTCTCAGCATTGAAGCACCCTCATGCCCAAACCAGCTGATCAGCATCTTGTATTTACAAGTACTACCCTGCTGTTGAGTTTAGTAGTTTCCTGTGCCCTAATAGGGGTGCACGTGTAGACACTGAGTTGTTTACTGCACAGTTGACTAATTAACTGCACAATAAACATCTTGTGTAGATGTGCCCAGTGTCTGCTAACATAAAACCCACAACTGAAAGAATAGAGAAACTGCAAATACATTACAAAAGAGTACAAAGAAGTTTGCATGATGTCTGAATCAAATGTCACAAATCCAGTCTTGAAAGGTGCTAGCATCCTCAGCTCGCACTGACTTTAGTGGAAAGTGTAATTCTTTAGCAGTTGCTCAGGTTCAGTACCAACATTCTTCTAACCCAATTCTCACTCATGTTATGGCCTTCTTACTCTTCTGTGAAAGCAGACTGGACAGGGTGGTATAAAGGGGTTATAACATAAGTGAATGCACTTTGAAAGGGGTTAGATTAATCTACAAATCTTCATCCTGGTGTTGCTACATGGCTTATGAGAAAACAATGGAATGAAGTATCCCAATCTAGGATGGCAGTTTGCAACCTGTATTTGGTCCTTGGTTGAATCTGATGGAAGCAAGATAAACAATGTCCACATCCTTTCTCTACAGGTTGCTTGCACAACTCAGAACAGTTTAATTATGGAGCAGAGTCATGGGAAGCTTACAGGAAAGGATATTTGACAATGGATATTGTTGAGGAGCAGAAGAAAGTGCAGGAAGCTGACTTGGTGATTTTTCAGGTCATTATTTGAAAGATCTTTTGTTGTAATCTTAAAGAGAAATAAATGCAAGAGTAAGGAAGTAGACCAGAAAGCTATTAGATGCAAGTATTCTTAATGAAATCTGACCAAAATAAGCAGGCAACAGGTCTATCATTAGCACTTTGCATGTCAGTATTTTGGGTGAGCAGGAATTTTTCATCCAGTATCTCAAGGGTTTGTGCAGGTCTGATGTTATATGTATGTTTGAATATATTTGGAGTGCCAGATAATATTAAAATCAAGCAAGAATGCACTACAATTCACGTTTTAGAGTTATCTACTTCTAAAATGCCCTTTGTAATTGGAGTTGTCCACTGCTTGGCCTTGGGCATAACCAACAATCTACTGTCAATCATCTGCTGTCAATCATCAACCACACTGACCATAAAATAGACCTCTCTCTAAATTTGTATCATATTACCTAATAATTTCCCTTTTTTATACTGTGAAGACATTAAATTTCAGAAGGTTCAATGAATACAATAAAATACCTTGTGAAAGAAGTGGCAACCCCATATCCAAGATCTGATATTTTTCAGCAGAATGCTAGTGAGAGAACAGATCACTTGTCCAGATACTGTTTCTGATAATTACCTCATCTTACCTAAATTAATTAAAAAAAATAGGGCTGGAAAGGACCTTAAAGGACCATCTAGATCAACCCCCTGCTCATGGTAAGATCATCCCTTTCTAAAACATCCTGGACGAATGTTTGCCTAACTTGTGCTTAGAACATGCTATGGCCTGCTGGTTGAAATTGGCCCATGGCAAAAACAGCATCCCACATTTCCAGAACTATGGGGAGCCCTGCAAACTGGATGATTTGGCCCCATGTTCTGGATTGGGTCCCTGGATTGACCTTGTGTGCAGGATCAAGCCCCTGGACCAGCCCCATGTGCTAGATTGGGCCACATGTATTAGACACCACTAAGTTAGACAAGTCTACCTGTCGTATCATTACTTCTACTTATGTTTTCAATGTCCATCTTTATTTTCCATTTTCTTACAAATGCTGCAATTTTTAAATCAGTTTGTGTGAGAGACCCCCTACTCACCATATCATCTGAACACCATACATGTTGTCTAATAGCATTTGAGAGTACTGTAATCAAACACTGGCAGAAGATTGAAATGAACATCATTCAGGAAGTGCTGTAACGATAGGCCTTATTGACTGTGACCTGAACAGTTTGACTGCTTATGATGATAGGAATTTCCTAGCATAAAAAGCAAGTCAAAAGAAGTGGTGGCTAAATAGGTTGTGATATTAACAAGATCATTTGCCTTTGTTTAGTTTCCTTTATACTGGTTCAGTATGCCAGCAATTATGAAAGGATGGATGGACAGAGTCCTGACCCAAGGATTTGCTCACAATTTTCCAGACTGTTTTGATTCTGGTTTGCTCAAGGTACATTCCATAGATTATTAAAATAGAAGATACTGTAAGTCATGTTTATGCTTATGCCATAATTTCCCATTATTAACATGAATGGATAAATGAGGCATAACAAATACTGTATTTTTTTCCACCAAGCTTGCCTCTGTATATCGTACTTAGGTTGATTTTTTTTTTGATTTTTTTTTTGATTTTTTTTTTTTTTTTTTTATTTAAGAGGATCCTGAAATAAAAAACAAATCTTTGATCAAGGTGAGTGGCAACAGATATGGAGCCAAGCCTGGTACCAGTCCTGCACTCTAGTTGGGCCTGTGGAACAATCTGGCTTGCTGATTCTGATCCAGCACATTGGTTTTAGAGTCACATGCCAGGTAGGACCCAGTGCACGGAGTCCAGGACTGCAGGCTGAGTCCAAAGTCACTTGCTGGGTCCAACCCGATATGCAGTTGTGAGGGTTGTGTGTTGAGTCTGGAACCATGTGCCAAGTCCAGGACCACGTACTGGCTCCAGAGGCACATACTAAGTCCAACCCTATCTGCTGCCTCCTGGGGCTGTGCCCTGGCTCTGGAGTTGACACATGGTCCCAGGCTTGGCATGCAGCCCCAGAGACAGTGCACAGGGACAAGCCTGGCATGTGGCTCTAGATCCACTGTGTGGTCCCAGACTTAGCGCATAATCCCAGACTCAGCACACAGCCCCTACATCAGCACATAGCATGTGGTTGGGGAGGGGGTACTCCCCCTGGGTGCAGAAATTTGGTAGAAGGGCTGGGAGCAGTGGCATCATAAACTGCTATAACTCCCAGAGCTGTGTCAATTAACACTGTCACTGCTCTACTTTCCCCTGCTCCACCCTCTCCCCACAGTTTCCAGACCCTTGGGGATCCCTTTTCATCACATGTAATATGCACCTCAATTTTCCTTAGCTGCTTTTCAGGGAAAGGTGTGGTTATATGCAAAAAACCCAAACACTATAGGCCTTTTAATGGCAATCAGTGGTCATTCAAAACTCCTCCTAAAAATCTTAGTGTTTCTATATGTTGGCTTTTATCCTGACATCCAAATATGCAGGAAGGGTGTCACTCACTTCAGTGTCACTCACTCACTCTTTCCTCGCAGCTAACCTTCTTCTAGCCACTGCCAAATTGGCAACAGCTTTGGACTGAGCAAGGAGCTGCCAGAAGAGCGAGTGACACTGAAGAGTGAACTCTGTCCCTGCTCCATAAGGACTGCATTAAGCCATGACTCTGGAATAATCCTTCCTTCATTCTGCCTTCTCAAAACAAAGATTGTATCTTATTTGCAGGGGGGGTGGTATGTGAGAAAATATGGTAATATACAATCAAGATATGGACAAGCTTTTTAACTTACCAATGGCTATAATCCCTCCTTGTCCTTCCTCAACTTCTGTGTAGCTTTTGTGGATGGAGTCTTTCTGATTTATAGGTGGTGGTTTCTTCTGGGTAGGGCAATGAATCTATTGCATCCAGCCTGTATTAGACACCCAATGCTTACTTAAACTAACATAATTTGAAAGTTGTTTTTTTTTTTTTCTGGAGGCTGTAGACATGCTAACAATGCCAAGGCACTGGTTATGTTTGGAACACTGTATTCCAGAAAGCATGTTCAGCAATTAGCTTCCAAAAACCCCTTTCTATACCTTAGAGAGCACACTGCTGCACAATGGGCGTCTCTTGCAACATACTTGAAAGGCTAGTCTAACTAAATATTGGGAGCCTAAAATAGAGAGGAACTCTTCGCAATGCTGCTTGCCAGCTGCTTTGCCTCTTATCGCTATGAAGGTCTGGCTGAAGTATACTACAGAACACAGCTGTGCTAGTTATTAGCACAGGGAGGAGGGTGATCTCTCAGGTAGGCCAGTCCTGGAAAATAATACCTTAAAGTCATAAACTAGGAAGGAAAACAGATGCTGAAATCTCTCTGCATAGCAAGCTATCAGGAAGATATGGTGGAGCAGCTATAAGGGTCTCTGCTTCTCTCATTTTAAAGAGCAGTAGAAAAAACCTGTTTTTCACAGTAGGGAGAATGTCATTTTGTATTATGCACACCTTGCCAAGAGAAAGGAGAAGAAAATGAATAAGGATCCATTATCTAAAGATATCCACCACAACCTAACCATAAACCCCACCATAAAGTGACCAGTTTGTTTTGAATATACCCAGTCACTAGATCTCACACATTTTTAAACCAACTGGGTTTGGGCAGAGTCTAGGCATAGTTTCCAGTTCTGGGACCGTAGAGCATGATTCCAGGCTCATGCATCTTATTTGATACTTCTCTGTAGGATACTGTAAATCTCAGAAGTGGTATCCCAGACCTGAACTGCCCAGTCACTTGCACAGCCCCGCAGCCCCACACTTAGCAAAGAAAGTGTGTGGCAGGGGGTAGAGACAGAAGTAGTAGTGATTTGGGACTAGAAAGTGCACATTGTGAAGTGCCAGTAGTAGAAAAAACTCTGAGAGTGTCTGGAAGGTTCTTCCATCTTGCATATAAAGTGAAATTCATAATTGAGTAGGTACAGACATATTTTGCTCTGTAATGACTTTGTCAAAACCCATTACAGTTTAAATTAGTCCATAGATTAACATTTTTCACTCTAATATTATCCTACTGTGGTTTGAAAAATTATAATCTCTAACAAATGACAGTGTAGCATTGGGTAGAAAGATCTCTGCTAAAAAAAAATGTCAGAGGTTGGGTTTGTGCCATGAAACCTCTTAAGAAATCTGAAATAAATCCACAAAAATAAATCATAAATATTGGCTATGTGGCCTGCTCTCCCATCTCTCCTTAGTCCATAATCTCTACTCGGGCAAGATGAGCATTATCAAACACCAATTCAAGACTTGAAGGATTTTTTTTATGTTACAAACAACAGTGACCTAGTGAGTAAAGTCTTTTTCTGTCCAGTGCCTACTTACTCTCAGACATATACATCTGTGGTAGATTAATAATAGACAGATAGTCAACTATTTAATTGCTCACTACTTTCAGGATTCTACCATTACAGAAAAACTGAGTGGCTGTGACTTTAATTATTACACAGTCAGGTGGGTGGCAAACTGGCTAATGGCCACCTCTCGGTGGTGGACGGGTCAGTATCAACCTGGAAGGATGTGGACAGTGGAGGCCCCCAGGGCTCAGTTCTCAGACCAGGGTTGTTCGACATCTTCATCAGTGATTTGGACACGGGTGTAGTGAACACACTATCCAAATTCATTGATGACACTAAATTATGGGGCAAATCGGACATGCTGGAGGGCAGGGAGTGGATTCAGGTGGATTTGGACAAGCTGGAAAAATGGGCAGAACAGAATAGGATGCAGTTTAACAAGGATAAGTGCAGAGTACTGCACCTAAGAAGAAGGAATCATCAACACACATACAGATTGGGGGAGGAGTTTCTGCTACTGTACTGCTTAGAAAGGGATCTCGGGGTCATAGTTAATTCAAAGATCAGCTATCAAAGAGAAGAACAGGAGTCCGCAGTGTGACAAAACTATCAATAGAGCTAACTGCACGCTATCATGCATTAATAGGTGAAGCACAAACAGGTCTAGGTAGGTGATATTAACCCTCTGTGCAGCACTGGTAAGGCCACAGCTGGAGTACTTTGTTTAGTTTTGGGCACCACACTTCAAGAGGGATATGGATAACCTTGAGAGGGTCCAGTGGAGGTCCACTCTTATGATTAGGGGCCTGCAGGATATGTCCTATGAGGAGTGGTTGAGAGACCTAGATCTCTTCAGCCTCCATAAAAGAAGACTGAATGGGGATCTGGTGGCTGTCTACAAATTTGTCAGGGTGGGGCAGCAAAGAATAGGAGATACTATGTTTACCAAGGCACCCTTTAGAGTAACTAGAAAAATCAGCCACAGACTGACAGAGAGCAGATTTAGTTTGGACATCAGGAAGAACTTCTTTACAGTTCGTGTTGCTATAATCTGGAATGGGCTTCCAGGGGAGGTGGTGCTCTCCCATACGTTGGAGGTCCTTAAGAGGAGACTCGACAAACACCTGGCTGGGGTCACCTGACTCCAGTCCTCATTCCTGCCCAGGGCAAGGGGTCAGACTCATTGATCTGCTGGGGTCCCTTCCAAGCCTGAAAATTTATGAAATCTATGAAAAGTATCATTAGGTTTCAGAAAGAATGACCACTGAGATGAATGTGGCTAGTTCTCACCCTTGAAAGCTGTTGCCTCAGGCAGATTACAAAATTAGATGCATCCTTTGCACCCAGTTCACATCTAGCAGGTTCTTTTGGCAGCTCTAAAGAAAAGAGTTTAGATGGTGATGCCTAAGCCTGTGACACATACCCTGACAGTAGAATTGGAGGAAACATGAGCTTTTAAAATACCACTGGCAAGGAGTGTCTAAAGACCACTGCAGAATACCCAAGTTAATTTTTTTTGCCTTCTGATAGGCTTTGCAGGAAGATCATTCTCTATCCAGGACATTGTTTCTAAATGTAGAAAAGGGAAGAACTTTCAGTGCTTTCAAACTCTGGAGCTCAAAGGCTTTACAAGGAAGAGCAAGTATCTGCCTTTTTCCCAGCTTCCCAGAACTACAGCACATGCAATTCATTATCAATTTTCTCCACGTACTTTACCATTCCCTATAAGAATTATGTTGTGAGGCTCTGTTATGCACCCAGCATCTTCCAGTGTTTCTGAAACATTCTTTTTTGCTATAGAGTTGATTGCTCTTCACCCTATGATTAAATCTTTATTTCTTAATTCCAGAATAAATTGGCCCTGCTTTCATTTACCACAGGAGGGAATAAAGAAATGTATTCAAAAGGAGGGATCAGTGGTGATATTCATTATGTCCTCTGGCCCATGCAGGTACAATTTATTATTTCTCAATACTGCCAACACCAAGCATTCCAAAGTCAGGAGAATATTGTAAAATTACTTCATATATCCATGACTTACTTATTTATTTATTTATTTTAGCTACAATGGCTAACCTTCCTTTAAATTAAAGAGATTGTAACGTAACTACTTGTCTTAGTTGAGGCCTTAAGAAAAACGCACATCAGATATGGCATTTGTGATAGAGGAAGTAATATTGCTAGCTGTTGCAGCAGTTTTGACTAGGAGAGCAAAGGCCTGGCAACTGTTATGTGCTCCTGCTGATACAAACCAAGTAAACTGCTTTCCAGATACTTTCTAAAAACACACAATCTCTTCACCACTGCGGTTACTAAGAATGTCAGTAAAACCACATTACTAAATCCATTTAGTGGATTTATAATCCACTATAATCCACCATTTATAATCTACAAATCAGACAAAGGGAAGGGTTTTAATCAAACATTCAGAAATAAGTGCCCATCTTGCTGTGGTTATCTGATCCCACCAGTCTTTCCTGCCCCAGTGCAGGTGGGCTGGACCCAGTGATCTGTGGGGTCCCTCCCAGCCCCTAACAACTATGAAAAGGGCATCACAGTAAAATTAGCTGACTTAAAAACGTGTTAAAACACTTTCAGAAGTGCATATGCCAGAACCAGAGTTATAGGACTGAGCTGGACACACAAATGTCAGAAACAAATGTAGTGCAAGAGTGAGTCACGTATTGCATTCCAGATAATCCAAGATAATGCAAAGTGGCACACTAAACATTCTGCCCTCTTTCACACAGGCAAATTCAGAAGAGAAAGGAAAACATATGGGTTCAGTAGCACTCTGAGAGAGAATTCCATAGATCAGGGGTTGTCAGCTGGGGGTATGTGTACCCCTGGGGTACTTGGAAAGGGGCTGGGGGGGTACATGTGGGTGGGCAGGGATGCCACCTCCTCCCAGAGGCAGGGCAGGGGGGAGGGGTGGCACCCCTCTGCAGGCGCTGCCCAGACAGTCAGCTATGGGAGAAGGGGAGCTTCATGCGGCAGCTCACAGGCCTCTCTGCATCTGGCCACCACTATCCCCCCCTCTGCCAGAAGTGTACCCAGAAGTTGTACACTCTTTAAAGAAGGTTGAAAACCCCTGCCATAGATAATGAAAATGCAGGCACAAATAGAGTTCAGAAGTATATGAAACAATATGCATATATCTCTTTTCATATAAATTAAAGTACATGTACTGGGTTGCAAAAGCATCTGCCCTCATTCCCTTGCTGTCCTAAACAGACAGACAGGTTCTGAGACATACTGTTTTACAAAAGAAAACATGCCTTATGGGGTGGGAGGATTCTATACAGGATTCTTTTTTCAAATCTGAATGCTCAAGAGCATGGGTATACCATTTCTGACATGTCCTTCTTGTTTTGGTGCGCAGCATGGCATATTGCATTTCTGTGGTTTCAAAGTCCTCGCTCCTCAGATCTGTTTTTCTCCAGAGTATGAAACTGAGGAGAAGAGAAAGGAAATGCTGACTGCCTGGGCACAGAGACTGAAGACCATTTGGGAGGAGAAGCCTATAAACTGCACTCCTAAGTGGTACTTCGGGTAATGTTCAGGCACAACACGACGGTGATGAGAATTTTCTCCTGCTTCTGGCTCAGCTTGGTGTTCTTCTTTCTCCAGTGATGTTCCTTACCACATATATGGATAAGTCTCAATGAACAGTCAGTAACTTGAATGCATCACGATGCTAGAGGGATCGATGGACAGTTAACAATACGGCATTTACCTTAATGATTCCTGAGGGGTCTGGTGTAGTAATGAGTAACATTCTTTCCAGACTAGTATACATTAGCACCCTGTTCCTAACACTTTTTTGTTAAAGCATATTGCCTACATTAAGAGCAACTTAACTGGCAAATTATAGGTTTGTTGCACTACAAAACTTAGAGGTTGCCAAGATTATTTCCACACCTTTGTTTTGTAACATTTTCCATTGACTTAATGATATTATTATATTACCGTATAAGAGGCAGCTCAGCCAGTTACCAAATGAGTTTGTTTTATGAAGGGAAATGGTCTACATTTGTGCCTTTGAACTGTGCTGCTTGACAATTAAAGATGCAGGAAGTTGTGTGTTCCACGTGGAAATTGTGATAATTTGTTTCAAAAGGGGCTTGTGCACATATGTTTCTAAAACAATGCACGTATGTTTCTGAGATCAAACACTGCCCTCCACTCATATGGGCCCAGGTACAAACCACCCCAGTAGGAGGGACAGTGGAGCCAAGGGCATTTCTTTGTCTCCCCAGCAACACCCCCCCACAACAGAGCTACCTACTCTCTCAAGGGGAAGGTGGCAGCACTTCTCATGGGAGTCCTTGCATTGTGGGAAATGTGAATGGGACAGGGTCCAAATATGGACTAGAAGTACCTAATGGGATACACTGATGGGTTGTTAATATCTAGAAATCTTGCCATGAAGGTTAAAACGGATAATTATTTGGCTCTGGAGCATAGTTGTGTGTGTGAGAGGCTGGGTTGCATGCTTTAGCAATGCATCTTGTTTTGATCAATTGCTGTTACAACCTATACATTTTCTACTAATGTGGAAATTCCTTTCCCTTTAATTCTTCTGTGTCAAATTAGTGCTACCAAGTAATACCAATGTAGCAACTGTATTTTAATCTTACTATTTGTGCATTACGTTAGCTTTTCCAAATAAAATGTTCCTATTCTTTCTGGTTGCAGCAATCAACTCTTACTTCATTTCCTGAACAAACATTCTGCAAAAGATTTTTTAAAATAATCTGAAACCCTAGACATTGTCCTGCTTCCGTTTGCACTGAAGTCGAGAGGAATCTTGATACTCCAGTTGGTGAAGAATTAGATCTAGTGAGATGTTGTCAAGTCACCATTCAGATTTTTGGCACCCACTCCACTATTAATTTGGTATCTCTCTAAACTAGTGGTTTTGAACCTTTTTCATTTTCAGACCCCTAAAAAAATCTGAATGGAGGTGCAGACCCCTTTGAATGATAAGTGTGGAGATTCACTTTTGCTTCATCATAGTCATCTTTCATGGACCCCTTAGACAGTCTGCAGACCCCCAGGGGTCCCAGAACCACAGGCTGAAAACTACTGCTCTAAACAGGCTACATTAATACACTTTCTTCGTTTTTACCAGAGAAAAGAGAACTGAAAGCAACACATATGCACACATGCTGCTCTGTGGTGAGGTGAGGAAAACAGCTTTTAAAGTTACCTATTCTGGAATTCAAGGGCTAACACATGTTAAAAGCTCACTGTGGAGCATTAGGACATTAGTATAGATTCCTTGAACTGGTCTTACACTTATCAACTAATAAGATGGCCCAATAATAAGGACATAAAAGTAACATTAGGTACTAATGTTTATTATTAGAAAATAAACAGGATAAATGCTATGATTCTGGATCAATTCTGGAACTTCAATAGGTTGAAGTTATTAGATGAATCTTAACACCAGCTAGTAGACATTTGTTATGAAGCCCAGTCCTTTAAGATCATCTGCTGTGGTTGCAGCAAAACTAGCACACTAAGGCACATACATAGATTCATTTACCACTTCAGTTTGAGTATCTGAAACCTTTATGATGTATTGACATGATCGTTATTTTCCCAAGCAGGCAGAATTGTTCCATTTTCTAGCTTAGAGTGCCTTTTTGCAATAGAGCTGCCACCTGGAAAGTTAGCTGCGTAGTACTGAGTCTGAGAAAGTAAAAAAGAACTACATATGGGTAGGGCAGAGACCATATTCTGCATGTGTTTCTGAAGACAGTTGTGGATGTCATGCTACAGCTGAGTGTTAGGAGTGGTAAGTGTGCATCATAATGACTTGGATTTAAGTGCTTAGAAAAATATTCTCCATTACAGCCAAAATCTGTGCCTTTTGGGATACTGAACACCTTTATCTTCCCCTTACATCAGTAAGAGTTGAAGTACTTGGCATCTTGCAGGACTGAAACCTCACCTGCCAAGACCCCTCTTGAAAGCTTGATTTATACAGCACTTTGAACTGCAGAAGGTGACTCACAAACATCCAATCCCAGTCATCAACCACTCACTCAGCAACATAGTCAGTGTCCTACCTATGGCCATTCCAGTATGCATAATAGTTTGGAATAAGTATGTTAGAGTCTTCTATTTTACTAATGCAGCACAATAAAGTCTGAAGTGCAATACTTCCAGGGTGACCCTACCTCACTAAGAAGGACAACTAAATCCCAGTATAGCAGGGGTGGGCAAAATGTGGCCCGCAAGCCAGATGCGACCCACCAGGCCATTGTGTCTGGCCTACAGGGCCCCTGAAAAATTTAGAAAATTAATATTTATTTGCCCCTGGCTAACTCTTATGTAGCTCTCGATGGCTTGCCAAAACTCAGTAAGCAGCCCTCTGCCTGAAATAATTGCCTACCCCTGCAGTAGAACCTACTCCATACCTGAAAATCTTTGTTATTTTGGGAAACGTTTGTAATTCAGTCATTCTAGGGCAGAGGCAGGCATAATACGACCTGTGGGCCAGATCTGGCTCACCAGACAATTCTGTCTGGCCTGCAGGTGCCTGCCAATTTATTGTACCCCACCCAGTCTACATTTCTCACTCCCACCCTCATGCATGGAAGGGCCTAGGTGGGCCAGCACACAGCTTCCCAATGGGACTGCTGCTGCCACTGCTGCAGCAACCAAGGGACCTGCTTGGCTTCCCTGGTGTCCAGTAGTTCCTCCTCATCTCCCTGCTTCAGCACTTGCTCCGGGCAGCAGGTAGGGAAGAGGTGGGAGCAGAGGGGAACTGCAGCTGAGCAGGGAGTGTGAGGCTGGAGCTGGCAGAAGTGCAGAGCCTGCACCCAGGGGGGCAGCAGGGGAGTGGAGCTTGGGTGGACAAGGTGTGGGGGTGAGGGAGGGAAGAGGGTATGGGGACCCTCCTATGCACTCTCCCCCACAGTGCCCAGCCCCTGCCTTGGCAATAGCAACAGCAGCAGGCAATGGTGAGCCCTTGGGGTGCTCATAGTCCATGCAGGCATTGCCACTTGGACATGCACTTCTAGTCAGAGCTGCACATGGCAGCACAGCCAGGCTGGCCCATTTTTATTGAGCGGGGCTCCCATGGTGTACATGCAGCTTCTGTGCCACCCAGGGGAAGCCCTGCACAATAAAGCCAGCTGCCTTCCCTGCTGCCACATACAGGTCCCAGGACTCCACTGGGAAGTAGGCAGGGGGGCTCCCCACCACTTCTGATGGCGTCTCAGGATTTGCATGTTGTGGCAGGGAGAGGGGAAGGCAGACAGCTCCATCACATAAGGCTTCCCCTGGTGGCACATGAGTGCCAGGAACTGCATGTGCACTGCATGGTAGAGCTGGGCCAACTTGATTGCGCTCCTTGCTTGCCACATGCTGCTATGGTTGGAGCTGTGTGCCACCAGGCAGCAGTGCCTGCTGCTGCATGCTGCTACTGCTGCTGCCACCACTGATAGAGATTGTGCACCATGGGAGGGAGTGTATGGGTAGCTTTCCACACCAACATTCACACCCTGCCCTCACAACCCCTCCACATAAACACACAGACCCCCACAACATACCCTATGCCCCCAACACACAACCATACCACCTCACAAATCCCACCATACACACACAACTGCCCCCAACCATGCTCCACGCACAATATATGAGTAATACTTTTTTTTGAGCTATTATGCAATCACCTCTATATACATTACGCAAACAAATCATGACAAAAATATTTTTTTGTAATAAAATTAAAATGTTATAGTAAGTGTGTGACGTTTAGTATATGATATGGGGTTTTTTTTCTGGTTCCAGGATGGCAACATCCCCCTCCAAAAGGCGTACTTTTGGTGGCATAGGTCAGGGGTTAGGGATGGGACCAGGGCTTTCATTTTACACTGATGTAAACTGGGGCAACCCAGTTGGTTTCAATGGAATAGCTCCTAACTTCACACCAAAGAGAATGAAGCCCATTATTTACATCATATTACAGAGTCCTAGGCCCAGCTGTCATGAAAATTGGTGGGTCCATCTCTGCTGGAATGCCACTAGGTTTTTGCCTTTGTCAAGGTCTAGGCTGAAAATAAATTCGATTGTCATATTGCACCTGTCATCTCATTCAAAGTACTCTTTCCCTATCAAAGTTGGATAGTCCTCAGACATTAGTAGTACTATTCCTCGTCACAGAGTTGCTACAACACTTCACAATAGTGTAAGGCTACCAGCCAGCTGCACAACAGTGCTTGAATGGCAACTGAGCAACTTGTTGTAACAGGAGTCTAAATGTATATCTGACAGCTATTAAGTAATACTTGCTTGAGTCAAGTTATCTATGCTTTGGAAGCTTGTGTGGTGTTGCTGACTTACAGGAAATTAAGTAGATTATTCTGCCTTGGGTAAGAATTTCTCCTGGTCAGCTGGGCAGCAGGGGGTGGGACAATTATCCTCTCCGCCAGTAGCTGCATACTGCCAAGGCAAACTCAGATCTTGGAGCCCAGGTGGAAACAATGTCCCCCTGTGATCATAGTGGGGGCTGAGACATTGCTCCCTGCCCCTGGTACCAGGCAGCTCCCAGCCTTGGCTCCAAGCTGCCTGCTGCCAGGGGCAGGAAGCAATGTCCCAGTCCATGCTTTGATCACGGAGCCAGGCTGGGGGCTGCTTGCTGCCAGGGGCAGGGAGCAAATGTCCCAGCCCTGGGCCAGGAGCTGCCTGCTGCTGGGGGTAATGGACATTGTCCTGGCCAGGCTCCGTGATGACAGCAGGGGTTGGGGAGCAGGCAGCTGTCTGGGAAAGAGGTGTGGGGTGAGAGGCAGGGAGCACCATAGGGTGGGGGGAACTGTCCAGGGCTGGCACCCAAGGGAGTCTAGAGCTCCCCCTGGCTGCCATATTGAAACAGCAGGGCAGGAGTATGCCTGCACTGAATGCTCCCAATGGACACATGTGTAGATGTGCACTCAAGGAAAGCTTACTGCACAGTAATTTTTCTGAGCATTAATTGCATGTGTAGACATGTCCAGTGGGGAGGAATATTGTTCATGAATTTTATCCCTAATTCAGGTATAAGATTTTTTTAAGACTTTTTGTTTTCAGTATCAGACAAAATGGATTGGCCCTTCTGACCTCAAAATCTGTGAAGGCTAGTCTGACCTCCCACATAACATCAGGCCATAGAATACCACCCAACAATAGCTTCAGCAAGTTCATATTATGCTGGAGGAAGTATAACTGATTGTAACAGGCGGCTGTACTCCTGTCACTGAGAAGAGACTGAGAGACATAGCCAGGTGGTGAGGTCCTTTTAAGATCAGGATCTTTAGGGCCAGGAGGAAAGAAAAGTCAGAATGGAAATATGAGGAGAAACTATTAGGCATGGCAACCAAGAAAGAAGAGACTCCTGTGCTAGTCTGACCAGCCAGAGTCAGGTGACTAGTAAAGGGGAAGGGCCAGTGAATATAAAGACAAGATCCAGACAGACAGCTGTGGTTGTGGAAAGGAGAAGCCTAGCCTGGAAGCCAGAACTGACTGCCCTTGCAGGAGAGAAGAGATACCCCAGAAGCAAGAAAGAAGATATCATGAATAGATTGTGAGTAGACCTAAGGAACTGAGATTTCAGTTGCTGTATACGGGTGTTTTGTTTCACTTCTTTATTTTTATTTGAGCCTGAATGGGTGCAGTTTTGTGTTCTGGGTTCTGTTCATGACCTAGTAGGGGACCTTTTGCTGATAACATTCAGTGGACCAGATGCAGCTTTAAGGAAGATGAGAAGACTGCATGGCAAAGTGCCAAGGAGCTGCACTCTTCATTGGGTGACCTAGGAAGGGTTATGACGCCAGAAGAGAATAAAGAATACTTGCTCTGAGCCTTTGGCAGAGGGACAGAGGCAGGGAGCTTGTAGGCACAGGCCAGGGATTTAATCCACTGGCTGGATCTGAGACCCTAGGGGTGCATCTACACGTGCAATTAATGTAACTGAATAAACTCTGGCACAATTTGCACCAGACTTTATTGTTCCAGCTGCCATGTTTACATGTGTGCCTGGGTCTGCAGCATGTTGATCTGGGTCAGAGCAGCCCTGGCTGGCAGAAAATCCAGGGGATCAGGCCTGCCATCCATGGACTGTTCCAGCCCAGCTCAACATGCTCCAGAGGAGGTGAGACTTAGCCAACTGATTAGAGAGACATAAGTAGGACAAACTAACAAGGACAGTAATGCCTGCCCTCTTGCTCTCCCTTCCCCCAACTGCTCCCTGCCTCCAGCTTTCCCCCGTACCTTTTTTGTGACCAAACAACCTTATTTTGAACAAGGCATGGCAGGCAAGTAAAAATGGGGAAGGCAGGACCAGCTGTACACTGAACTCCAGAGACACCTGCCCATTAGGATTGTGCAAAATTTCGCTGGCCATTTCGTTTCGACACTGTTTCGACTCATTTTGAGGTCAAAACAGCAAAATCGAAATGAAACAAAGGTCATTGAAACAGCCTCAAAACAAAATGAGTCCTTTTTTAAACACATAAGGAGTAAAAAGAAGTCACCAGGTAACATGGGGCCCCTGCAGGACATGCTTGGCAATCTGGTGGTTTGCATCAGATGAAAAAGCTGACCTCTTTAATAAATTCTTTGCCTCCATTTTTCTGAGCAGGGACCAGGACATCTCCCAG
>JAGPOW010000261.1:119622262-119636833 GCA_030014935.1 Caiman crocodilus | reverse complement strand
CCTAGGGAAGTGGTTCTTGCTCCTACCTTGGGCATCTTTAAGAGTAGATTAGATAGGTACTTGGCTGGGGTCCTGTGACCCCAGCACTCGTTCCTGCCAGTGGCAGGGGGTCAGACTAGATGGCCTGCTTTAGGCCCCTTCTGACCCTAGATACTATGAAACTATGAAATAGAGCAGTTCTTGTTGTAAAGAATTCAGCCCATAAGGGGTGGGAATACTTTTGACACTATGTATTCCTGTTACAAATCCCTGGGTTTATCTGTGAAACATGGCTGTAAATTTAACAGTACTACCCATTGCATGACAGTAGGGCTGTGTGAGTCTTCGGATCGTGGTTTGGATCCAGGGCCGCTTCGGATGCTTCAGCATCTGAAGCAGCATGCCTAGAGCAAAGCATGGGCTCATTTAAGCTGTCCGAAGCAGTTCAGCACTTCCGAAGAGCTTCAGAAAAGTTTCGGATGCTGAAAGTGAAAGTTAGAAGAGAGAGAGGGAATGGGGGAGGGAAGGAGAATGGTGGGGAAGACTGACATGTGTAGGTGGCCAGTGAGAAGGATTTCTCTCTGGCTACCTTTCCAAAGATATCTGAGGGGGTGGGACCTAGAAACAGTATAAAAGCCTGTTTGGAGGCCTGCTCTTTTTGCTAGCTTGTTCTTTCTCAGGAGCTGCGTGAGAAAGGTACCCTAGCAGACTCAAGCATCTCAGCTTGGTTAGTTTACTCAGTAGCTGAACTTGCCTGCTCCTTTTTGTTGTTAGAAAGGATTGGATAGGATTTAGCTTATCTTAGCTATTCAATTACTATTACTATTCAATTCATTTCTTTCAATTTATATTTGCTCTTTTTTTGTTGCAAACTTTGAAAAAAGAAAGCTGTGTTTTCCCTGCCAGCGTGATCCATCACTGTGCAGGGAGGCACATGTGCACAATATAAATAAAAAAAATCAGATATTCATAGGAGAAGACGACAGAGACAGACAGCACACAATTTTTACGTAACTCTTAACACTGAAGCAAACAAAGAAGAGTCCAGTGCACACATGCAAGAAGGAATAAAACACACAACACAGGAGTGACACACACACGCACACACAGACCTTTTGCAGCACAGGAAAGATCAATATGAAGTGTGCTGGAAAGGCAGGTGACAGGTCTTCTGGCAGGGGAAGGAGAGGGGGTAGGGAAAGAGCTAGAGCTGCAAGCTGCCCCCTGCCAAACACAGACCCATTCTCTTCCCAAGCAGCTATGACATCAGTGCTGCCAGTGGAAGCAAGGAGGTGGGAGCAGTGTCTGAACCTGAAATCCCTGTACCTGCACCACCTCTGCTCAGTCCAGAAGTAGGCACCAGCAGTGGAATCACTGTCTCTTCCACCCCAATGTCATTTCTCAGCATGAGCCTCCCACTGCCAGAAGAGGAGCTGGAACCAAGGATACTGAGTGTGTTGGCTCAAACATTTCAGGGGACTGAGCAGGAATCAGAGTTTGTGCTCCACACCCCTCAAATTTTTCCTAGACCCAGGTCTCCTCCGGAAAGCAGCACCTCGGAGGAGGCTGAGGTTGTGGAGGCAAGTGGCTCAGCTGAAGCAGCTCCTCCTGCTGTTGAGCCTCAGCTGCTGAGGAGTGGGATAAGGCAGGGTCCTCATCCTCAGCCCAGAAGCTGGGGAGTAGTGTAGTGTGGGAGCATTTTGAGCTGGCAGATAATCCTAGGTTTACCATTTGCCAGCACTGCTGAAGGCACATGAGCTGTGACAAGGATGCAAGACACTTCCCCACCATGGCCGTGATGCTGCATCTAAGGAGGCAGCACCCCCTTGCCCTACTTCGTGCTCAGCCTGCCACCAGTGCAAGTGTGCTGAAAGGAAAGTCCCCCACTCGCTCCAAAGCCCCCTTTTCCCCCAAAGCAGAAGCAGGCCACCCTGGACCAGTGGGGGAAAGGTGGACAGAAAGGGAGGCACATTCCCAAGGCGAGCAAGATCACCCAGAGCATTGGGGAGATGCTTGCCCTGGATAGCCAGCCCTTCTCCCTAGTTGAGCAGCCAGAGTTCAGGTGGTTCATAGCACTTCTGGCTCCATTTTACAAAGTGCCTGCATGCACCACCTTTAGCAAGACAGTGGTGCCTTCCCTGCATGAAGCATGCAGGGAGTACTTGAGGGAAGAGGTGCGCAAGGCAGTGTCACAGGTAGCCTTGCACTTCACCTCCAACATCTGGAGCAGCTGGGGTGGCGATCACGCCTACCTCTCCCTCACAGGGCTCTGGTGCAATCAAGTCAGGCTGTCAGTGAGCTCTACTGCAAGCCAATGTGCTCAATGAGTCCCACATGGCAAGGGAGATCATGGGGGCCATGAACCGCATGGTGGCTCATTGGGCAGGCTGAGCTCACCAGTGGTCACCGACAACAGGGCCAAAATGGTGAAGGCTGTCTGTGATGTCAACTTTGTTGGCATCCACTGTGTGGCACACAGGCTGCACCTAATAGTGAGGGATGCCTTGGAGGGGGACAGGGCTACCAGTGACGGCACCGCCACCACTACTGCTACAAACCAGTCAATTTTGAAATGCAGGAAGGTGGCAAGCTACTTCCACTGCAGCATCAAGGGGGAAAAGATGCTGTGAGATGCTGGTGGGACTGCTGGCGGCGCGCCAGCCCTGTAAATGCCAGGACAAATGAGCCCCTCATGAAAGGCGGGTAGGAGATGCTATAACCTCCAAGTAATGCACACATGCACAAAGCCCTGGCTAGGGAATGCCCAGACCTGTCATATCTTTAGGGTTGAAAACCCCTTTGTCAGGCTGAGGAAGTACCTGCAGTTGGTCCTGGATGGAAGGAATAGTAAAGAAGCCAGAGGCTGGCCTGGCCCACAATGCAGACAAGAAAGCCAGACAGTGAAAATGGAAATGGAGGTGTCAGGGGTTGAGGGACAGACTGGAGTAGGGGGTAGGAGGAAAGGGGGATGTAGCAGCACAGGTAAAAGTGCAGAGGTGCCTGGGGTGTCAGATATCTGGCAGGTTGCAGTGTGCCAGAACTCCACTGTGTATATTGAGTCCATGAGTTTGTGTACCTACTACCTAGGAGGCTGATGAAATGCAGTTCATAGGACCAGCTCTGAAAAGTGGTTTGCATTGTAATTTGTTCCCTCTCAGGATCAGGCCTGAGAGACTGGAGGCAGAGTGTTTTTTTTGGTGAGACATGTACCCCCAGAAGTAGTTGGGTACAGTTGTCTTTGATAGATTCTGGTGTGTAGTTTGTGGGGGTACTGGAGATAGTTGGCAGGTTTTGTGTTTTGAGCTGTAGGAAGTTGGCTTCAGTTCTGGTGATGAGGGTAGGTGCTTGTTTGAATGTACAAATGATCTCTGATCCTGAGAGGGAACAAATTACAATGCATCCCCCTTTCCCCACTACCCCCACCCCAGCCTGTCCCTCACCCCCTGACGCCTCCATTTCCATTTTCACCATCTGGCTTTCTTGTCTGCATTGTGGGCCAAGTTAGAAGACGGAGAGGGAATGGTGATGCTTTCATTTCCATTTTCACTGTCCGGCTTTCTTGTCTGCATTGTGGGCCAGGCCAGCCTCTGGCTTCTTTACTATTCCTTCCATCCAGGATCAACTGCAGGTACTTCCTCAGCCTGACAAAGGGGTTTTCAACCCTAAAGCTTCCAAAGATACATTTTTTTAAGTACTCCTTTCTTTTTCATAATACACATATAGACATAAAAACACAAGATAAGCCATCACACACCATGAGTAACATCATATGTCCAACACAACACAACATCTTTACTTGTTGCTGTCAATTCCTTTATAAAAAGAAAGGCTCTGTGACAGTTCCATTTGGGTACCTTTGATGCTGCTGCTGCTACTGATGTTGAGCCAGTTAAGTTATTGCACCTGTTGTCACAAAGTGATGGACTGGCTGTGAGGCTGTAGGGGAGGAGGAGGCCCCACTGGGGCGCACTGCCATGTTGTGCAGAAGCCCCAGCGCCAGGAAGGGCATACCTTAACACACATCCACCGTGTCACCCACCCACATCACAAGTTTTACCTGCTAGCAGCTTGAGGTGCAGGGCACCAGAAGACAGATTCCCCCAGCGAGACACACACACAGCTCACAGGCTTCGTGGCCTCAGCAAGGGCCACCACCCCTGCAGTTTTCGGCCCACTGCACCTTAACACACAGTGGGTCATCTATGTCATGAGTTTTACCTGTCAGCAGCTTGAAGTGTAGTTCCTCCCAAACCCCTACACCTATCTTCTTGAAACTTGGCAGACTTTGTGGCCTCAGCAGGGGCCACCACCCCTGCAAGTTTCACCCAAATCAGAGACAAAACAACAAAGTTATAGATATTTAATTGATCACACAGGCCTACATGACAGCCCAGGGTACCCTTGAGAGGATCTCAAGGTTCCCCCCAGGGCACCATACCTCCCTGCCTGAAAAATCACAGCTCTAGATCAGAGTCGGCAATGTTATTGGACTGTCAAGAACACCAGCAAACTCAGTTTGTAAGATGTTGGTGTGCCAGAGGCAGATGGCAGGGGGTGCCGCAAGGGGCCCAGTCTTCATTGTAGCAGTGCAGCCCTGGCCCCTTTCTTGCTGCCTGCCTCAAGATATGCATGCAAAGCAAAATGCCTTGGTGGGCCACACTCTGGCACCTGTGCTAGAATTTGCCTACCTCAATTTAGATGTCCAGTAACATGCTGTAGAGATAACTCCTCCCTGCAGGATTCAGAGGGGCCACTTCCCTGTTAGTCTGAAGGCAGGTATTACACTTGATCTCAGAAAGGTCTGTTAATCTCCAAAACAGTGGTGCTCAACCTTTTTAGATTCAAGGCGCCCATGGGAAAATGCCTGCTCCTAGCTTTTACTTGTGGTTTTTATAACTACAGAAAAACAGTAAGACTAATTCTTCTGTTGCAAGCAACTCAGCCCAGAAGGGGTAATGCTTTTGACACTACAGATTCCTGCTTGAAAACCTAGGTTTTATCTGCAAATGGTGGCTGCAAACCCAACAGTGCTCCTACTGCGCAGCACCTTTGGAAGGCCTCAGGGCTGCCACAACTTCCTGCCCGAGAATCACTGCTCCCATGCTGAGTAACATGCTCCGGAGATAACTCCTCCCCGTGGGATTCAGAGAGGCCACTTCCCTGTTAGTCTGAAGGCAGGTATTGCACCAATTCTCAGAAGTTTAGGGCTGAAAGGGACCATCCTGCTGTGGGCAGGAAAGACAGCTGGGGTCAAATAACCACAGCAAGGTGTGCGTCCAAGTCTCCTTTTGAAGATCTCCAGGCTACACTTGATCTCAGCCAAAAGGTAGGACAGGGGCCAGCACTTTAGAGTCTGTTAATCTCCAAGGTGGTGGCGCTCAATCTGTTTTAGATTCAAGGTACCCCTGGAAAAAATGCTAGCTCCTAGCTTTCACACGCGTGTGCGTGTTTTTTAACTACAGATAAACGAGACTTCTGCAACGCAGCCCAGAAGGGGTGAGATTGCTGTTGACACTACAGCTTCCCGTTTGAAAGCCCTGGGTCCATCTGTGCACGGCGGCTGCAAAGCCAGCAGCGCGGCCTCTCCGCGACACCCCTGCAGGGGTGCCAGGGCCCCCCGGGGTGCCGCCCGGAGCCGTCCTCCTCCTCCCGCCTGCCGGCAGCCGGACTTCCCCGCGGCGCAAGCCCGGCCCTGTTCCTGGGCGGCTCCTCCCCGCGGCCCGACTGGCGGAGACTGCCGGCGGGGGCACGGTACGCCTCGGCTCGGCTCGGCTCGGCTCTCCTGGCGCTGGAGCGGGGACACGCGGGTAAGGCGTCCCCGGCCCGCGCGGCGCGGCGCTGCGCGGCGGGGGAGAGCAGGCTGCCCCGTGTGCCCGCGCGGGTCCGCCTTGGCCTTGGCCTTGTCGGGGAGGACTTCCCGATCGCTGCAAGCAAAAGCGAAAGCGGCGCCTCCACGTCGCCCAACGCCCTCCCCTCGGGCCCGGCTGCCAAGTGCGCCCCGCTGCCGCCGCCGCCGCCGCTGCCCCCTGGGCGAAGGAGAGGGGAGGGCTGGGGCTGGGGCTGGGGCACGGGGATGAGGAGAGGCAGAGGGAACTGGGCTGATTCAGTCCGGAGCTGGGGACAGCCATCCAAGAAGTCCGAGCCTGAATGGATTCAGTCTTTGCAGGTTGATCTAGCCTGAAGAGCTTGATCTGCCAAGCAAGTAGATAGACGTTCACTTTTGATCCCAGACATGCAGGCACAGGCCTGCAGTAGCTCAGGCTAGAAGCCCCGTGGGGTGGGGCGGCTAAAGCAAGCCCTCCCATCCCTTTCAGAGTGCTGAGATGAGGGGGTGGCCTGAGTATGTTTGGGGGGCGAGGGTTAAACCACAGGCTGGCCTGCAGGGACCCCAGCTGGGGTGTGCATGGAGGAGGCTGGAAGCAGCCTTTGCCAGGCTTTTGTGGGGCTGAGGAACATGGCCAGACCGTGGCCCCTGACTAGATGCCAGCTGAGCATGGTGGCCCCCTGAGGCAAAGGCAGCAGGAAGGGAATTTATTACACCTGCCATTCCTCCTCCCTCCAGGGTCAGCCTGGCCAAGGGCAACCAGCAGACACAGTTGCCAGGGCTGGCAGAGGGTCCCCCAGTGGGAGAGGGGAGGGAGGGAAGAAATAAACCCTCTCCCTGTCTCCTTCACTCCATGTTGGGCAGGCCTCTGGCCACAGCCCTGCCCCTGCTCCAGCTAGAGAGCAGCGACAGGGCACCCTGCTTTCTGGAGCAGACAGCAGCCCAGCCCAGGGCTGCAGAGCATGCTGGAAGACTCTGGTTTAACTTAAACCAGGAAAGGGTCTGGGACAGAAGCTCCATAAACCAATTTGACCTCAATCAGTTAAAGACTGATACTACAGTCAACCAGGTTTATCGTAAACCAGTTTCAGCCATTTTGAAACTGGTTTATGTGCACTGAACTTCTGTTCCGTTACAGGTTTAAACCAGTTTCTGATTACTTAAACTGGTTGATGTGCAACTTTTGCCCCTAGCCAAGAAGAGTGAGGGGGGAGTTGGCAGCAGCTTTTCACTCCTTGAGGGGGGGCTCCCAAAAGGATGGAACTGGACTTGTCTCAGGAGTGGGGCAGATGACAGGATAAGGAACAATGGTATCAAGTGGCAGCAAGAGAAATGGAGGTGAGATATTAGGAAAAGCTCTCTCACTCGGAGGGTAGAAAAGCACTGGAACAGGTTACCCAGAGGTGGTTTGGATAAAAAGCAACCAGTTAGATCATAGAAAATTAAGGTTGGAAGGGACCTCAGGAGACCATGTAGTCCATCCTTCAAGGGTTTAAGGCCTGGCTCAACAAAGCCTTGGGTCAGATGAGATAGTTGGGGATGGCTCTGCTTTGACCAGGGGGTTGGACTCACTAGATCAGCATTTCTCAACCTGTAGGTTGCAACCCAAAAGTGGGTCGGAAGAATATATGAACGGGTCACAAGCAAACTTTAAAAAATGATTCTCCTTTTAAAGGAGAAAAATGTGGGAAACCATGGGTTTTGCTTCTGCCAGCCTGAGAAGGACTGCTTGGGGTACCCTCTGCCCCACACACTGAGGGGCTGGGGCATGGAGGCAAGGGGCAGTGGATTGGGAGTGAGGGGTACTGAGTTGGGACTGGCCAGTGTTTGCAAATGGGTCCTGGTACAAAAAGGGTTGAGAACCACTGCAGTAGATAACCTCCTGAGATCCCTTCCAGCCCTAATTTTCTATGATTCTTTCTATGAATTCCCCACCGGGAGGCACAGGCAAACAAGGTTCTTTGGGTAAATCAATATATTTTATTAGACCAACCCAAATAGTTGGAAAAAATGGTTTTTGAACAGTATTTCTACCTAAAAGCGTGCATCAGGCTCAGGAAACATCTGCAGTTGGTCTGTGCTCTTCCTGGATGAAACAGTAAAATAAGCCAGAAGCCAGCATGTATGTGAGAAAGCCAGTCAGTAAAAATGTAAACTGAGGCAGTCAAGGGCAGGGGGAAGGAAGTGGGTTGAATATAGCTGGTAAGGTGGTAGAGAGGTTACCTGGGGAGATGTTAGACAGGTTATAATGTGTCATAAATCCAATGTCTATATTTAGTCCACGATTTTTTGCATCTATTAGGCAAGAGGCTAGAGCTGAATCTGAGCCCTCCAACTCCAACCCCAGCTTCATGCAACATCCCAGCCCTCTAGTTTTTAACAGGAAGTGGTATTGAATTGAATCCCAAATTAAGTTTAAGGCCTTGAAATCCCCCACCCTCTGTTTCCTAGTGTTAGGTTGATGTAGCCCAGGGGTAGGCAAAATGTAGCCCACCAGGTCATTCTATCCAGCCTGCAGGGCCCCTCAAAAATTTAGCAAATTAACATTAATCTGCCCTAGGCTGCCTGTCATGCAGCCCTCGATGGCTTGGCGAAACTCAGCAAGTGGCCCTATGCCCAAAATAATTGCTTGTCCCTGATGTAGCTGTTGATGGTCCAGCCAGAAGCCAGGGTTTCCTAGGGCAATAACTTTTTATGGGATCAACTGTATAATTGGGATAGAATCAAACCGTTTGGATACAAGATGTTCTTCACCAGTGATGGGAAGGATTTAATTGTTGGATCCCATGCTGGACAGGCTAGGATGTGCCAAGGGAAATCTTATTGATATGATAGAGAGAAGATGCTTCCAAAGATAAGGCACCACTGTCCTATGTCATGTTCACTCTGCGGCCCACAAGCCAGATGAGCAGTGCCAAATCTGTCCATGGGCCCAGTCCAGTGTGCAGTGTTGGCCCAGCCTGAGCCCAATCCAGCTGTACTGAAACAGTCCTGCCAGGGTTAGTCCATCTGCACAGGGCCAGGGCCTGATGTAGCCACATAGGAACAGCCTGCCTGGGACCTGATGCAGCCACTCAGCTACAGCCTGTCCAGGTCACAGTCATGTAGCTACGCTGGGCCCACCCACGAGGTGCCAGTCCAGCCATGTGGAGCTTGGAAATTTGGCAGTGGAAAAGCAGTGGCACTGTTAACTGCTATTGTTCCTCCACTGCCAAGTTTCTGGACCCAGGGAGAGACCTGTGGTTACGGGTTGAGTGCCCCTGGCATTGGAAAAGGTGAGATCAGATGTAAAGGAAAAAGTGAAGGAGAAGCAGATTAACTATAGTGTTAACAAACAACAAACCAGGTGTAAAGAAAGCCAGTCTGATATTGCCACAGATTACTGTTATTGTTCCAATTATAAGTCTACCTTCTTTCTTGCCCTTCAAAAGAACCATTTAAAGAGATACTACATACATCTCTGGGGTCTTGGTGTTTGCACTTGCAACATTTCTGTGCGTGCCATAAAAATACCAAGGCATGCAGCAATGTGTTTAGTGCAGTTACTTAAAATAATCTTACTCTATTAAATCCTTTGGCTTCTTTCCTTGTGGACGTGTCTGCGACACGCTGTTTGTAGTGCCTCAGACTGCTCTGAGGTGCCACAAACTGCACGTGTGGGCTTATTATCAGGTTGCACGCTTAGAGGCTATCATAATAATAATAAATGATGCATGCTAACTTTACCCATGCAATTGCAAGAACTTCATGTGCTTACTGATTATTTGATTTTTCCTGTACGATTTTGTAAAGTAGCATGCAGGAGCTTGATTTGATGGTGACTTGTATTTGTGGAGGTAGGTGTGGGGGGTGGGATTTCCCTAAAATTTGACCTTATGTTTTCAGGTTACTTATAATCAGAACAATGCAGTGCTCCTTGCGCTAGTGACACCTTAAACGTGCCTCAAATGCTGTTATATCCATGTTCTGAAGTATGGTATATCATTTGTGCTGTGCCAAAGTTTTGCTTCCTTGGTTTGAATTTCAATCTCATGTGAGACAACCAACACAAGAGCCAAGATTCTCCTTTACCAGGCACCCTTTGGGAGTAGGCTTACTTGGTGCAAGACACCAGACAACCTCCATGCTCATAACAAGAGGTTCTTAGTAGGGCTGTGTGAAGCTACAGGGAGATTTGATTCAGAGGAGATTCGGCCCAATTTGGCAGCCAAATCCGAATCAAATCAGGAGACCAATAAAAGGTCTAAATTGATTCAAAGCTTTCCAAATCAATTTGGAAAAGATTCAGAGAGCTTTGGAGAGTCTGGCGGTCCCCACTTGCTGCCACAGGAAGCTGGACCAGGGCTCCGTGCAAGCAAGTAGGGGGGTGAAGGAGGGGGGCTGGAGGAAGGAGGAGGGGACTATGGGGGACCCCCATCAGGCCCCATCCCTTGCCTGCTCCTCCAGCCCCCCAGAGCACCCTATGACCCCTGTGCACTCTCCCTGCCCCCCACATGGCTGCCCCACCCAGCTTTTTTATTTTTTTAAAAGCCGGGATTGCTGGGGCTGGGCAGAGCAGCCATTAAACAGAGCTGGGAGAACGGGCAGGGGATGGGGGCTCATGGCAGAGCTACCCCTATGCAGCACAGGGCAGTGGGGTGCAGCAGGGATCACCACCCCCCTCCCCAGCATGGAGTGATCCAGTGAGTGCAGGACTTTAAAAAAGAGCTGGGACGGTGGGCCGGGCAGGGCATGAGGCCAAATCTCCAAATCAAACAGGCCAATTCAGCAGCGGCTGAATCTCCGAATCAGATTTGGCCAAGTTGATTCGGGACCGCCGAGCCAAATCACTGTCCCTTGAATCAGCCAAATCCTGTGTGAAGCAGCTAATATTTGCTTCAGATTCGACCTAGTTCTTAGTATGAGAGTTAGTTATACTTAAACAAGGCAGTTGGTTCTGCCACCCTTTGTGTTAGTGAGTCTCAATTTTTTTTAGATTTGAGGCACCCCTAGGAAAATGCCAGCTCTTAGTTTGCTAAGGTTCTTTGGGTATGTGTGATATCTTTTATTAGACGGAATAGTTAGAAAGAAGTTTGCAAGCTTTCAGGTGCAAACTACACCTTTCTACAGAGGAGAACAGCAGAGACTCCCTATGCCTGAAGAAAGGCAATTGCACTCGAAAGCTTGAAAAGAACTTTTTGCCAACTACTTAATTGGTCTAATAAAAGATATCACACCTACCCAAAGAACCTTGCCTGCCTATGTCCTTGGACCAACACAGCTACAAGCAAAAACCCAGCTCTTAGTTTTCACTCTTTTTTGCCTACAGAAAGAGAGAAGTTTTTCTATTGCAAAAAAACTCAGAAAGACCACAACTGTGAAATTTCTATTTGAAACCTCTGTGCTTATCACGTGAATCATGTTTGTAAGTATTAGTGAGACACTCCGAAACACCCTTGAAAGAATCTCAGGACACCGTAGGGCACCCGCATTGAGAATCACAGTTTTACAGGAAGGGCAGCACACAACATGATGCCTAACCTGGATACATACCATGCTGGGGAGGAAGGAGCAGGTTTTACTGTCCATTCTAATTGAGAGCAGGCCTTTCTGAATTTAAGAATATAGTGGGACTAGGGTGACAGAATCAGTGTTGGGGGATTGTGCCTTCTTAGATTTCTTTTAAATCATCCCTCTACCCAGAATAATTACATCAATACAAAATCATGCATTAATACAAGGCTCATCTGGGATCTTCAGTTGACAGCTGTGTTGCTCCTCTTGCCCACAGGATCTGACACAACTTTTTAATTCAGGCATTGAATTAGATGTTTGCAATTTGCAAAAACAAGAATTCACTTCAGAACCAAAAAAAAAAAAAAAGGAGAGACTTTGGAGGGAGTAAGGTTATAGCCTACACAAGCTGTTTCTTATAAGCCTATGCCTTATCAAAATTACAGTACCAGAGGTGATGGCACGAGACTCATTCAGTCCTTTTCCATGGTAAGTGTGCAAGATGTATGGCTGATGAGCAAAAGGGTAGGAAGAAAAAAGGAGACTAGCCTTAGTTCCCCATTTGTCAGTCTCTTCTATTCCTATTTCAGGACTTTCCCCTGCTGTCTCCCACATCAGTGCTATCCAGCTGACTCTTCTCTCCCTTTTAGAGACATACTTCTGAGATTCATAAAAGTTACAGAACTTCTTTGCAAATCCTGTCTCGGAGCTGCCTACTGTTTAAGCCAAGTGACTGTTTACAACCTTCTGACCTTTAACAGTATTAGCAGTGTTGAACAATTGTAAACAATTTAGGGTGGAAGATCTCTTTATTACTCCCAGATCATCAACAGGATTTGTATTCTCTTAGGGTGTGCCCCAACAAGTATCATTTGGGTTTGCACTTCGTAGAGGCACATATTTGTGCTGCTGCTTTTTGTCCCTGGGCAATATGTTCCAGTGAGCTGCCAGGTGACACCTCTGCTGGCCTCAGCCACTTTACCTGGGGTCCTGGGGCCCTGGAGCAGCAGCAGCACTGAGCTAATCACTTGAAGCCTAGGCAGCAGCCAGAACATGACTCTGGCCTGCCAGGCTCCAGTTTCTGGTAGTGCATGCTGCTGCTGTGTGCACTGCACTGCTTTTTTCAGCAGCATTTTCCCCCCACAAAAAACTCCACTGTGCTGCAAATTAGTAGTGTGATGAACAGGTGCAAGTGTGCCACATTCAGTTTGCAGTGCCTCACACTGCACGTGTGCATTCATCAAGATGTGCCCTGACTAGCACCACAACTGAGAGGGACCTAGGGGTACATAGTATGAACATGAGCTGTCAGTGCGATGCTATAGCCAGCAGGGCAAACAATACTTAGGCATACATCAACTGATACATCTCCCAGCAAAACCAAGGAAGTGATTCTTCTACTTTACTCAGCGTTGGTGAGACTGTAGCTAGAGTACTGCACCCAGTACTGGGTGCCGCACTTTAACAAGGCCACGGAAAAGCTTGAGAGAGTCCAGAGAAGAGCCATCCATATGATCAGGGACTTGCAACGCAAGCCGTACAAGGAAAGGCTGAGGGACTTTGGCCTCTTCAACCTAAAAAAGAGAAGGCTGAGAGGAAACTTAGTAGGAGCTTACTGCTGCATCAGGGGAATATATCAAGGACTTGGCAAACAACTGTTCACTGGGGCACCCTTGGAGAAAACCAGGAGTAATGGCCACAGACTCCTGGAAGACTGTTTCAGGCTTAACACTAGAAAAAACTTCTTCAGAGTTAGGGTGTCCAGACTGTGGAATAAACTCCCTCCAGAGGTGGTGCAATTACCTACCCTGGAAATCTTCGAGAGGAGACTGGATGATCATCTGACCCTAGTTGTTTTTCCTGCCTAGTACAGGGGGGCTGGACCCAATGATCTTGCAAAGTCCCTTCCAGCCCTTTACAATTTATGAATCTATAAGAGGTCAACATTAAAAAAATAGTAATAATAATACATGCTAACTTTATCCATGCAACTGCAAGAACTGCATGTGCCTACTAGTTATTTGAGTGAAAAGCAACTAGGTAGATCATAGAAAATTAGGGTTGGAAGGAACCTCAGGAGGTCACTTAGACCAACCCTTCCCTCCCCGCCTCAAGCCGGACCATCCCCAGCTATATCATCCCAGCCAAGGTCAGTGGTTCTCAACCTTTTTAGTCTTGAAACACCTCTGGACAGACTTGAGGCACACCTTGAAAAATGCTATCTCTTAGTTTTTACTTTTTGCCTACAGAAAAACAGTAAAGAAGTTTTTCTGTTGCAAAGAACTCAAAGACCACAACTGTAAATTTCTACTCAAAGTCTCTGGGTTTAATCCTGCAAATCACATTTGTAAATCTAACAATGCAAACACAGTTTGGGATCCCACAGCACCTTTGAAAGGATCTCAGGGCACCCTAGGGTGCTGTGCAGCCCTGGTTGAGAATTGTTACGTTAGATAGTATTTGACTTACATGTGCCAGTTTTTGATTCAGAAGCAAACTACTACTGATACACAATTCTGAGAATACTTTTAGAAAGCTTCTAAATTAAATTAGAAAGCAGGAAGTAAAAAGTCTTCAAGTATCATGATTAGCATTCAAACCAGTGACACGTTTGACACCTCCCTTCTAAGACTTATTCCTAAGGAAACCTATGGAAGGTTTGCTGATGATTTTGTGGAAGATTAGGACTGAGTTATGAAACAGCATAAGAAATTCTGCCTTTGCTACAGACATTAATTATTTAAGCAATTGCAGACTGAGAAGACAGGACCAAAACTGAGGATCTTACCTTCTTTCCATGTGAATGCTGGCACAGGCTGTTTCCTGGTTCATAGGGTACATTAATTCTCCAGATGAACCAAAAAAAAATCCTTTCAAAGGCAAAAAAAAAGTCAAATAAGAATCCAAACAGAGCATAATACTCAGGAACAAACAAGGTGCAGATGAAATCCTGAGGCAGACCCTATGACCATGTAGTGAGCACCCATGATTTGTGCTCACAGGGAAGGAGGTAGAAACCACCTTCCCTCTTCAACCAGCAGAAAGTACTGTTTCTAGGAGCTGGAAACAAGGCACCAGGTCTGGCTGCAAACTCTCTCTCTTATTTTCTTTTTCCTGCCACAGATTCTTAATTTTCAAGTCTAGGCTTGGCTTTACCAGTCTCACTAACCAAAACACTCTTTTTCAGGTTCCTCATACAAAAGCTTCAGTAGTATGATTGGTTTATAATGTTAGTGTGCTGATCAGGTGAGAGCTTGACTTTTTTTTTTTTTTTT
>JAGPOW010000261.1:119601654-119614320 GCA_030014935.1 Caiman crocodilus | reverse complement strand
TCAGACTAGATGGCCTGCTCTAGGCTCCTTCTGACCCTAGGTACTATGGTATGGTACTATGGTAAAATATTGGTTCTCTTCATTTGATTTATTTAGGGCATATTAAGTTTTAAACTAATGATTCTCAACCAGGGTACTTCAGGCATCCTGGGGTACTACCAGTTCCTTTCAAGGATGCCGTGAGGTATAAGCAGATAAATGAAGTAGATAAATGCAGACTCAGGCTTGTCCCAGCCCAAATGATCTCTGACCCCCGCTGGCCAGCCACTCTACCAGGGAATAAGTTCTGTGATCTATAAAATCAGTTTTTGAAATTGGTGCTTCTCAATTCACAGAGGTTAGAGAAGGGTGTTGCAAGTCTAGTGAAGGGTGTCTTGAGTCCAAAAAGGTTAAAAACCATAGTTTTAAACAAACATCAGCACCTACAGTTTGAGACAAAATCTTAAAAGACCAGATGTGTCCTCCTTTCATATTTCAGTATTTTCCAATTCTTCTCCATTTTTCCTTCTTTCAGTATTGTTTTTCTGTCCTTTGCATTCCTTCTTTCTTATATTTAGATATCAACCAGCAGCAACAAAAATATATTACCCCAGTCCTCTGCAAAAGTGGTTTATAGGCATCTTTCAAATCCTCTTTGTGTTAATAGAGCTGTCCTACTGATCTCAGTGGGTTTTGGACCAAAACTGATCTGCATAGTTGCTACTGAATAAACCTGAGTAAGATATGCAGAAGCCTCTCAGATCCACAGTCTTGTGTCCAGTCAAGAAACAACTGAAACACACTTGTATCCTCATGCGAGATGATTTAATAAGGAGAGCTCTGCCTCTTGTTACACATGAGCTGGTGACAAATGACATTACAAGGTTAACTAAGACTAGAGCAAAAGGCAGTCTGAACATCCTCCAACTAGATGTACCTGATGACTGTGAAAGTACCTGATGACTATACCTCCTGTACAACAAAGGTATTCAGGTCTTATGGTCTGAATTTCAGTGTATAGATGAAACCACACCAAGCTACCATAACCATGTTATAAATATTAAAACCCTATGGCCAAATTCAAAGGCAAATCTAAATAAGTCAGAATAGTCTAAGCTAGTGAAGTGTTGGAGGTGCTGCAAAGACACTTTAGAAGGCTAAATTTTGTTTTATGAATTGAATAAGGTATGTACAAGAGCTATAATGAACATAGGACTAATGAAACAGTCTCTTTTGACTATTTTGACCTTTTTTGCCCTGTTGTATTTTTTAAACTATATATAATTTAGCAAATTAATAAACATCCCAGTACAGTTATATTTGTTTTTGATCTTAAACTAAATATAGTGTTCAACCACTAGCAAAGCTTCTAGTCTCTAAATAGAAAAAAGCATGTCCTCTTATATGTGATGATGCACATCTGCAACCTCCTTTTCAAAATCCTAGATTTGCCCACACAAGCCCTCTCTCTCCCTTTGAATGCAAAAGGGTGAAGAAGTTTAAGAGAATCAAAGGAAATCTGACTGTAAATGATGGATCCAAGCTACATCATCTTACATGCTCCACTTCTCAACCTGAAACCTGGTTTTAAAGGGGTTCAGGGTAAAATTCTGCCCTTAGGTGAGCTTTACTTTGTAGACATCACGCCAGCAATTGTAACAAACATTATAACAAAATTTCTATTTACTTATGTACAACAGCTTGTCCTGTTATGCTAATAGTTTGAATGGAGTTGAAGACTGAAGTGTTACAGTTAGCAACCATTTGCCTTTACCAAAAAAGGCCCATACAACTTTAAACTTATTTCATTTGCTTTCTCTTGCCTGTGTTTATTGGGGTGCTTAATTTTTGATATTTTTGATACAACTCAACTTTTTGATAAATGGTCCCTAATATATTAATAATCTAAAGTCATATGTGAAATGCATTGCCCTGTTTCCTCTCTGCCACATCCTTCATTCTCAGAAGCTCTGATCTGCTTTGTTTTGCAGATTGCCGATTTGGGCGTCGCCTGTTTTAAAAACTGGAGTCGACTGACCAAAGAAGAGACTAATCGACAGAGGAAACTGAATAGTGCTTCGAAGAATGCGTCCCAGTCCAATGCTGGCACTCTCTTCTACATGGCCCCAGAGCATTTAAAATCCCTTAACATAAAACCTGTAGAGAAGTCAGATGTTTACAGTTTTGGCATTGTGCTCTGGGCAATTTTTGCTAACAAAGAGCCATATGAACGTAAGTCATCTGGAAATAACTTCTCCAAAGCAAAATTCATGTTGTCTTCATTTTATGTAGTATATTCAAATACCCTACAAACATTAAATAATACCCTACCCTTTCACCCCAGGAATTACTGACCATCAATTGGTGTAGCTGCATTACTAGCAACCTTTAAATGTAGACAAGGACATGTAGGCTACAAACAGGCTTCTCATTTGATCATTTCCAATTGTCCCCGGTATTAACCCAGTTCAAAACAGGAATGGCACAGACATTTACGCACACAGCCCTTCCAAACTGAATTATTGCTCCTCTCAGCAAGTGGCCAGCAAGAGCACACAGCCTAACAGGGTTGTTTCTGGACTGATGTGCAGTTAAGATGAATTGCCCACAGTCAACTTACAGATGTACGCATTGTTCTAGGGCAAGTCCTAGGACATTTTCTCTCGCATACTTCACAGGTACTCAAAAGTGGGACAACAGATTCAGATGTCTGTAGAGTCCCATGACAAAAATCTCTCCTGAGAAAGATCTGTTTATATCCATAGATGTTTGCATTTAATATGCAAGTTGAAGTCTACCTCTTCTGGAAGCAGGAAACTCAACTGATTCAAACCAGGGCTTATAAGAACCAGTCTTTGTGCAGCTACAGCAGTTGCTGGTCACCAACTGCAGAGAGAGGTCCAAGTGTAGGCCAGGACTCATTAATCTTTACAAGGCCCTGGATTGCTTTGCGAGTTTACAGATGCACCATGTGTGATGTGTATACACACACAAGCTGAGGCAGATGTTCTTGGTTCCCAATCCTATTCTTTGACTGCTAGATTTCTCATGTCAGTTTTCAAATGCAGCAGCAGAGATGCACTGCTGCAAGATCCATAAAACGAGACTGAAAATCCATTCAGTTACAATACAAGCGTCCACAATGTTTATGTCACTGTAAATTGAGCTTCATCTCACTAAAGGCTGAAGAATCAGAGCCTCCTGATTTACTCACAGACTCAGTGAGTGGTGGCATATCCCAACAGGAGGTTGGTGGTAGAGTTTAGGTACTTTCCTTTGAAGATTTCCTTGACCCTTTCAGCAGAAATATAGGAAACCTACTCTGCCATTTCAATGTGCAGGACTGACCTTTTGCATCAGCAAAACCTGCAGTTAGAAGCCTGATTCAAGATTCTCTTTTTCAGATGGTATAAATGAAGAACAAATTTACTATGGCATCACAAATGGGAGCAGGCCAGACACAGACGAAATTAAAGGATGTTGTCCAGAGACAATTATCTCACTAATGAAGCAGTGCTGGGAACAAAAGCCAGAGACTCGGCCAACCTTTAAAGGTGATTTACTGCTTCCTGGTTATTATGGTGCTACATATACAGTGATTTTAAAATCCAGCAAAAAGAACACAGAAGTATACACAGCTGCATCAGAGATGCGTTAGCCTCATGCACCAGCTGAGTAGAGAAGCAGCATGTTTTAGGGGAAAGCTGTAGCAGCTTATCCCTAATTCAGCACTCTACTGTGAATTAACCAGGTTGTATGCCACCCAGATCCAAATGATCCAGGTTCCACTGTAGTTTGTATGAAAGATCCAGGTTGCATTTGCCCCTTGCATAGGTGAGATGTGCAGGATGTACAAGGTGTGCAGATGAGGTGTGCAGGATGGGGGAAGGGCTAGAGGCCCAACTGCTATTCTTGGCCGCAAAAGAGCACAAGTTCTACTCCCTCTGTCCACCTACGTGGAGCCAAAGGATTCGGATCCTTCACATACCTGACCGCTGTGCATTTGGAAAGAGGATGTCCTCTTGGTGTGAGCTGGTGCTCAGCATGTCATCACAGATAAACAATTAAACTGCACTGGTTGGTCTTAACGCTGAACGAAATTGTATCTTTGTCTTGCCAAGACACAGCTGCAACTTAGCATACAGGAAAGGTGCAGCATGTGAAGCAAGATATGAGAGCATTTTCTTGGAGGACCCGGACTATTGTTAACTGATTCCCAGTCTGAAAGTCACAGCCTGTAGGGGCATTGAAGTTGGACAGTTACTAAATAGACCAATGTTTTTGAGCGCATCTGCTAGTTTAAAAATGAATAGAAAATAAAACCATCTCTACTTTGATCTTTTTAAGACTAAAGCTTGTTGCTTTTCTAAATTTGTGTAATCCAGTGTATAAAGTTTTCTTGGAAGTAGGCAAAATGTGGCTCAGTAATTTATATTTTCCACTTGAAATGACTTTTGCCAAACTCTTTCCTTTTTACAGAAATCAGTAGCGTATACAAGCCATTCTACTATAATTGCTTAGAACAAAATGTTGAAGATGAAGTAAGAAAGATAAAAGTAAGTATGGTAACATGCCGTGTTCTTCATAGCATAAGGAGGTATACATGCAACCACCTAAGGCCAGGTTCTAACTCCCTTACTCATACTGAGTAGTACTGGACTCCGTGAGAAACTCCTAGGAATTTCAGTAAGTCTTGCTTGGTGTGAGTTAACATGAAAGAAGTTGACCCCTGTTAAGTGTAAAGAAGCACAATGGAGTGCCATATTTTCTCACATCCCAGAATAAAAAACACTTTTTTTTTTTTTTTAATTCTGCCTTTCAAAAACAAAATATCTTTCCTTGTAGAGTAACTGAGTAACAGCAGTGAAGGAGCAAAGCCCTGCTCTTTGCTCTTCTCCCTGTGGATTGTATACAGAGCTATTTTCACTTGTACCTGGCAGAAGCTTAAGCAACTGAAACTGCTCTTACCATGTTTCCTCAGTTAGAGTGTGCACCCCAGTGTCCAGCAGGGTTTTTTTGGAGTGGGGAGGGGAGGTGTGTTGTTTGTGAGAAAATATGGTAGATTCTGGTCTGATTCTGATGAGCAATATGTTTCTCCACTTGGTTCAGTTCAGAGCAGAAGGTCTGGACACACATGTTTACACTGGTGTAATCTGTATTAGTTTTGTACAGTAAGAGCAGACAGACAATCAGCTGTCTCAGGGGAGTTGCCACTTGAACACTATTGCAGCACCTCATGAGTAGGTAGCAGAGGAGACTGCAATCTGAGCTTGTATCAAGCAAGCAGGTGTCCCGAGACAACTGCAGGCATAGCACATCTAGGTTGGCAAAACAGCAGTGTAATTTTAAAACTTTTTTTTCCCTGTGGTAACTCCTAACCCTAATTCTAGTAAGTGATGCTGCAGTAGTCATATCTGGTGTCTCTATTCCTTTTTTACACCTACTTAAATATATTGTACTTCTAAGCCTTAACATCAGTTTTACTGTGGTGTAACTCCATTGGCATTGGTAGAAACCAGCAAGACTGTCTGGTGACAGGACTAGAGGCGACAATCTGAGCCACAGTTTATGGAGTGCTTTTGGCGAGTTTTTAATATGCATGCAATTTACTATATGTTCATATGCTGCCTAGAGCAGTGAGACCCAAACCTGGCTGATGCCTCTAACCTCCACTACAACACAAATTATAGAATAATTTATAAATTAGTAGCAGTTGATACATCAACTATATAAATAAATGAGTTGCCCATCAGATGCAAGCTGGCCCTTCTTCCTCTGATAGATGTATACTTGCAAACTGCTCCATAGAGGGATGTTTTCCTGACCTGAGAAATAGTAAAAAGTAGATTGTTTCCCAATAAATGTTTACTGCCAGCTTAGGATAATTTCCCATATTTTAAGTGGAGAAGTGAAAGAGTCTGCACTGCGTGTCTGTTCTGCCACACTATAATATTTTAGATGTGTTCCTCTCTCCCCAAAATGGCAAAATGAGGAACTGAAAGATGTGGAAAGTCTCTGCAGTATAAAGAAGAGTCTAGTGTTGACTGACATGATAATAAAGCTTTTGAAAATCAAGCTAATGAATAAAGATTCTTCCAGGATGAACTTGGCCAACCTTATTCGTGTCAGCTAGTAAATACTTGTGTTATGAAAGCATCTTAAAACCCAGGCCAGGACTAGGGAGCCATTGTGCTGGGTGCTCCACAAACAAAAGATAGTCCCTGGTCTAGAGGGCCTACAGTCTAAAAACATAAGCGGATGGTGAGTAGAGGATGCGATTACAATAGCCAAGGAAATGCATATGGTAAGAGATTGATATAGCTATACTAGTTAGATAGATCTTTCTGACAAGCACCTCTCTGTGTAAATAGTCCTCTGGAAATCACGCAGGCAGGGAATAAACTGCTGCCTGTATTAGTGGGGCTGTGTAGGACCCAAGGGGCAAGGGGGAGGTAGCCATCCCAGCACCTGGTTTTCCTCCCCTTTGTGGTCTGCTCTGCTTGCCAGTTGTTTCCAGGTCTCACTTCTCCTCCCATCTCTTTCCTGCCATGACTAGTTTTCTTGGTTGTTGGGGGAGAAGTCCCTGGGGCTGGGTGTAACTTTGTGGGGAACCTGGTCTACTCAGCTAAGCCAGTTCCCCCTCCTTAGTCTGGGGTCTTTGCTCTTCCTCTACACTTCTCATTTAAGGGAGTACTCCTGTAGGCTTCTGAGGGCTTGCCAGGGCTTCAGCTGTCAGAGGCTTGGCACCCTTTTTCTCTGGCCACACCCTCTGCATTGGTCCACTGATTAAGGCCTCAGCTCCCAGGCATTGGCCCTGCCTTGACAGCAACCTCTCCTGGGGGTCCCGCCTTGCTGTGCTAGTCTCCACTCCTCTGGCTTGGGGTGGACTTTTGGCACCTGTAATAAGGGAGCACACCTAGGCACCCCTGCTCATGGTCTCCTCTGCCCCTGCATCCAATCTGCTCCCCCGGCTGCAAGTTCAGAAGATGAAACAAAAAAAGAAACAAGCCAACTACTTCATAAAACAAATAGTCTCCCTCTGTCAAGGTAAAGTTGCCCACATGCCCTACCTCCCCCCAGGAGTTCCTCTTCATACTGCAAGCAGGGGCTATCCCCTTACATGCATGGAGACTGGGTTTATGTCTCCCAGCCCAGCCTCCTTCCACTCATATGACTGGATCGGCTCTGTCCACCCCCTCCCTTCTTGCAGGGACCAGGTGCAGTGAATTGCTTCAGTAGCCCTCTGGCTTTTTAAGCCCCTGACTCAATCCACCTGGTTCCCTACTCCTTGCTGTCCTCCTTGGCTCCTAATTTCATATCCTAGTAGGAATTTCAAGTAACAGGAGCAAGGATTCCCTGTTACAGACTGTTCATGGAATAAGGGACTGATTCTTACCTGGGTGGTATGTCAGAATCAGGTCTGAGGAACGGATTATTGTAATGGGCTTTAGGACTTGAGCTTTGTTCTGGGAAGAAGGTATGTTTATGGGAAGAAATGGGTTGGTTTGGCTTGATTTTATCTTTGAAAGTACTTCCTGGAAGTAAAAACAAACAGTGACTAATCACTTTCAGAAAACAGATTCTCTCAAGCTAGGAGCAAAAGGCCACATTAAAATGTCCTTAAATCAAGTAGAAGTCCATTTTACTTCAATTCAAGTTTTGCCCTAGTCGGGGTTTAAAAACAAACAAACAAAAAAAAGGAGGGAGAACTAAAACATCACAATGACAAGACAATACTTTGGCTTTTGTGAAATGAAGACAAGGGTTTATAGAATTGGAAGTACACTTCTATTCCATGTTGCTTCCTTTCAAAGACATTCTCCAAACTTGTCTCCTCACATCCTCATCCACAGTTGTATCTCAGGAGCAGGACAGAGCCAGACTGTCAATTCAACGGGACTCTGTGGAGTAAGTGTTCAGCGGTTCTCTACACATGCAATTTATTTGAAACAATAAACTGTGGTGCATATTGTGCAGTTTATTGCTCCTGAGTGTCACGTTTGAACCTGTGCCCAGGACCTCAGCATGTTGAGCCAGGTTGGATCAGCCCAGCTGGCAGGAGACCTGGGGGAGTCAGCCTGGGGCTGTTCTGACACAGCTCAATATGCTGCAGAGGGGCTGGCTGGGATATGAGGGTGCTCAAGTGCAGGGCTATCTGGCAGGCAGCCCCTGCACTGAACCAGCCTCGTCAGCATCTACACAAGCATTACTACAGAGTAAAAAACTCCACCTCAGGATAGTACAGCTACTCCTCACTTAATGTTGTAGTTACATTCTTGAAAAAAATGCAACTTTAAGTGAAACAATGTTAAGCAAATCCAATTACATCACAGTAGTTGCCTACTAGCAGGTAGCAGCCAAACAACATTATAACTGAACATTGCGTGGCTTTAAATAAATATGTTCTCTAATAGATCAGCAATGTAATAATGAAACAATGTTAACCAGGAGAATGTTAAGTGAGGAGTACCTGTACTTGTATTTACAAGTACTACCCTGCAGTGGAGTTTATTAGTTTACTGCAGCCTAGTAGGGCCTCTTGTCTAGATGCCGAGATGTTTACTGCAGAGCTAATTAGGCAGCTCCACAGTATATCTGTTGTGTAGAGACATCCAGTAAATATAAGGACATAGTTTGCCAAGACAAGAGGATCACATGCTATCATTCCAGAGCAGGTCTACCTAATTTCACTGAAAACATTACTGCTAAACAAGCTTTGGAAACAAAGTTAAATCACTGTGCTCAACCTGTATTCCATATTCAGGCTTAGCATGAGACCTGGGCAGGTTGTTCTTTTGTGGCATGTTATTTTGCGAATGCATCTGTTTTTCACCTTGTTTTTTTTCCTGTGTACAGATAGAGTACCCCGCACCACCTGAAAAGATACAAAGAATGCAGTCCCTTCAGATAGATGCTGTATCTGAATCTCCCAGTAACACATCCCCAGGTAATTATTTCTAGTCACTAATGCATTATTCCCTGTGTTTTGCTTAGAGTAAAATTCAGTGCTCGCATAATCTAAGTGTAACCTTTTATCACGAAACCATTTCAAACAGACCCACATACTCAGAACTCTGGAGAGAATCTAGAGTATTGAATCAAAAAATGGGATTTATCCCATTTGTAAGTCATGAGTCACTGTTTCCAAGCTCTACTGTTTGAAAAGTAGGTTTTTTACACTGTTCTGCTTTCCTCTTTCCAGGAAGAAGTTTTCTTTTCAGTATTTGATATGTCTGCCTACTAATGTTAATTTTGTAGCACATCACAACCATAGAACGAGTTGACACGCTTGTTCTGCCAGAGTTCAGTTGCAAACTGATCAGTTAGTTATGTGTAAAATGGGTGTATAAGCAAATTGAATGATTGGGAAACCTCTACCTGAAGTTTTTGTATTCTGTTTTAGAAGATTGTGGAACATTTCATATTGGGAAAGATTCCAGAACATTCATCACCCTATACCATGTGGTCACAACCCACTTACTCTTGTCTTGAGTAAAAAGCATCATAGAAGCATCCCTGCAATTATGCTTAGAAAGCTTACTGCAGTATAGGTCCAATGGACCCCATTTACACATAGTATAATATATGCCTTCTTTATCTTGAACAACCGTGCAAACTGAATGACAGTAGCATAATCAAGGAGGAGCAACTGGGTCAGTAGCCCTGGGTACCAAGTTAGTGGAGGGGATGGAAAACTAAGCACCTGCTGCAGTCACACTAGCAGCCAGAACTCACCACTGTCTTCATGCATCACTGCTAGCCTGGCCACCTAGCTGCTGTGTTACATCTCTGAATGAACACAAGTATGAGCAGTGAAAGCAAACAAACAGGAAAAGCCCATGAACGACAGTCTGAACTGACCAAAGATGTGTAAGTTACAACATTTTGGATTTAAAAACTGGGCCCACTGAACTTAGTATCAGGGTTATTTCTATCAGCTGAAGATGCTTATTGGCTACCATTAGAAGAACAGCCAATAATCTTGAAAGATTGCATCTGTTTCTTCTGGAGTCGGCAGTTTTCTTGCCATTTTGCCATATAGCATTACTTGGCCTTCCCTTCAATTCTTTTGTTTGTGCCAACTAATTTTTGCTCTATATTTAGGCTCTAGGTTCCTGAATACTTCCCCACTTCCCACACTAACCATTTCCATCAATGCTGTAAGTACAAGGATGTGGAATTAGAATGTATTGCTTGATTTAAGATCTTGCTTTCCAGAGAGTCTACTTTGGGAACATGAGAATGGCATAAGTTTACTCCGGTCATCTTTTCCTTCCTCTTGGCAGGCTTCTTATCAAATTCTGGTTGGCCCACACTTCACAGGCTTGCAGAAGTCTCTAGCTGTAATTGTGATACAATCCCAGTACTGTGCATACCTGAACTTTTTTCACCACAGTGTCCTGCTAACAGAAGATGGGATCAAATCTGTAGCACGAACCTATAGGCATTTGAAAAAGGCAGTCCTGATCCAGTGTTTGTAACAGGCACTATTCAGCCATATGGGGGCAGGGGACAGCCCAGGCCCAAGCCAGCCCTGTAGGGGAAGAGGGCATGGCCCAGCCCCACAGAGGTAAAGGGGTGCAGCCAACCTTGATGGACCATGTGGGGCTTGAGGTTTGGGTATTTGAGGAATGGAGGGTGGCTATATTAATGGCCACTGCTCCCCCATCACCAAATTTCCTGACACAGGGGGGACCCCACAGGCTGGATGCCAAGGCTGGTCAAGCACCCCTGAAGTAGACTAAGAATAAAAAGGCAGTTCTCTAGTATAATCATTGTCCATTAAATTGGCCAAATGATCCATTCCTAGTTAAGATTAACTGTATGGTGGGACCATTGAAGAAAACATGAGTAATATCAAACTTGAATACTGTATAAAATAGCACCAACAAGTAGGTATGTACTACATTTTTTTTTTTTTAGCTCCATATCTTCTATAAGGTGGCTCCATTTCAGTAGCTGAGAACTTTTGTCCTTATATACAGGATTCATTTTGATACTAAATTTTGCAGCAAAGTAGTAAATGAGGTTTTATAATTGAATACCAATCTGTACTGCACTGTAGCTTGTAAACTAATTTGAAATCTTTCCAGATAAAATGTGTTATATAAAACACAGTATTATCATTCCTTTAGTTACATTTTATGAACTATTTATCTGTTTTAATATAAAGATACTGGACTCTATTGTCTTGTTGTTCAGATGTTCCTGAGAACTACAGCTGTACCTTTGCATTATAGAGAATTTCTTGAATTATCCTCTCTTTCAGATCAGCCCACATCCCTACACAGTTCTCAGGGCCTTTCAGCCAGCAATGTGAATGAAGCCATGTTTGCTGCCTGCCCAGATCATCACCCTGTTGAGAGCTGCGAGACCTCCTTGGAGCCCTTTAAGAACTTAGAAAGAAAACTGCAGGATGAATACAATTACCATAAATATGGCAGCCGGATGGATAAGTCAGAAAGCCAACCCATAATGTACACCCATGAAATGAAAGAGGAAGAAAGAAGACGAAGGGTTTCTCATGATCCATTTGCAAAACCATCTTTTAATCCACAAATGAAGGAATCACATGTGAAAACTGAAAACACAGGCCCAAAAGCCAGCCCTTTTAACAAGATGACCAATTACAATCTTTTCCGACAACAACCACCTGCAGGAATGCCAACACAGGAATATTTGCCATACGCTCCAAATGTGACTTACGGAGCAAGAGCTGCAGACTTCACTGCAGAAAGTACAGAGGATCTCTATGGGTCAGGCTCAGTCAATACATTTAGTCTGAATAAGCCCCCTGTACCTGAATCTGGCCTGGGCCATCAACCGCAGACATCCCCAGCTTGGTTTCCAGAAAGCCTGCAGAGAGAGCCAGGTAGGCAAGATATTTGCTTGGCGTAACTCTAACACATAATCAAAACTCCTTTCTTTAGCTCTTCTTCCAGAAATAAACTAACTAATCATTTTCTAGCACAATTGTCAGTACCTTACCTTTGAGCCATGATGCTAGTAACAAGGTTCATATAGGTATCCTGTGATCCACTGCTCTTTTTGTTTGCAGATGTTTTTGTATCATGAAAACTGCCATTTCCTGGGTCAGGCCATAGGGCCATCTTGCCCAGTATTGTCACACAGCACCAGGTTGCAGCCCCTCTTCCGCTCCTCCTGAACCTCCTGCTGAGGTTGTGACTGCACTTCTCCCCACATCTTTTTTGTTATGCACTTGCCATCTGTGGCCCTCCAAGCCCTTGGGCCTGTTGGTCAGCCTCCTCCTGGCTTTGTTCAAGCTGGCCATCTACAAGACCAGGAAGTAGGCTCTGGCTGGGAAAAACCCAGGCAAGTGTGGGGCTGTCTTCCTGTGACTCCTCCACTCATGTCTCTGAGCAAGTTTCTCTAAGCAAGTTTCACTAGGCAGCATCTACAGGGTCTTTTGACTCCTTCAAGGGGCAGTGGATGCTGACCAGTGTACTCTATCTGTGTCCCCTTCAGCATCCCTTGTTATTAACTTGTGACCTCACTCTCCTTCCTATTTTCTCTTTACTTGTCCCCTGGAATTATTTATGTCCCCATAGACCCATCATGAAAGGGAGGCCAAAGCCCATGTCTTTCAACACAAATAGACCTGTGTCACACAGTAGCTGAGTAGAGGATGAAAGGAAGAGTGAAATAGGGGAGATTAGGGTTTTTTTT
>JAGPOW010000261.1:119567143-119597114 GCA_030014935.1 Caiman crocodilus | reverse complement strand
TTTCCAAGGTGCGCAGAGCCAGAAGTAAGTCCAGAGCCTTGGATGGTGGCAGCGGAAACCCCAGGCTAGCAGGTGTGCTCCAGGGAAGGGGTCGGCCGGCCGGAGGCACCCCAAGGGAGGCACTCGGAGCCTGGAAGGTCGTCGGGCGCAGGGAGGTGGGCGGCTCAACGTGGGAGCGCCCCCTACTGGCCCGCCACAAGGAGCATGTACAGAGCTCTGGCAACAGCTGTGTTCACATGATGGTGAGTTCAAATAGCTCATTGGCATCCAGGGACAGGGGCAGGTACAGCTGCAGGGGGTGTGGCTGCAGTTTATGGACAGTGAGCTATCTTTACAGCTCCACACATCTAGTGAGGATGTGGCTGCACCTCCCTCGCTGCAGTTCTGGCTCCACCCATGCTGCCAGCTTTTCCACTAACTTACTGTGTGACCTGAGCCAAGTCACTTAAATGGTGAGTTACCTATGTATTAGACACCTAAATCCATCTCCAGACTCTGATCCTGTACTGGCCAGCAATGACCTTTTAAGACTGAGGACTCTGTTTCAAGGAAGAATCTGTGTTAAAAGGATCTTGATGCAGAGTTGGGTGCTTTGGTAACTGCTACATTTAGTTGAATATGCTTTTTTTGTTTTTTTATCTGAGTTAGTTAAAAATGCCTCAGCTTTGGAATAACAGCAATTTATTATGTCTCTGCCTACAGGAACACTAATGTGCTCTGGGATGCAGGGAAATGGAGTTGAGAGGAGAATTTTTTTTCTATGGAATAATTCTTTTATGGAATACAGCTGGGCTATGACGGGGTAATGCTCTCCTTGGTCAGGGGCAAGAGAGTGAGATGTAGTGGGGCGAGGTGAAGTGGATTGCTTCTGAATACGAATTTTTTGGGGGGAGGGTTGTTTCATTGCATCTTCTTATTTTTATATTATATCCAGTTTCTATAATTGGTTGTCTTGTAAACTGCCCTAAACCTTTTTTGGGAAAGTAGCATGTGAATCTAATAAGTAAAATTAATTTTAAGTATTACAGTTGGTTTGATGCACTTTTGCCTTTATGTATAATAAAATACTTTTGGTATTTTGTGTCTTCTTTTGTAATTGTTTAGGTAAAATACAACCCAGTCAGTTTAAGAGAAAGACTTTTGAATACAGTTCAGCTGTCTCTGTAGTACAACCAAAAAGCATAGGTAAGTACTGTAACCTTGTTTACTAAAAAGCCTACAGGATGTGCTTTATACCTTAAACAACATAACAGATGGCCAGTACTTTGAAAGTTACTTGGATTAATATACTTGCTTCATGCTTCTAAAAATTGCAGGGTACAAATACTAATGACAATACACAAAGCTGAAAGTTAAGTATGTGCTTAAATTCTTGGCTGGACCAGATACTTAATACTGTGTTATGTTCATAACTTGTTAAAAAGAAAGAATGTTGCATTCTACCTATCCCAGATATGCAGTTGGTCCAATAAATAATATCACCCTAATAAATCCTTGCTTCTCACAATTCCTGGACCTTCAAAGCTATAACATCACTCTGACACTAAACAGTCACTGTTCTCTCCTTTGGACAGACTCCCAAATGCAGGCCTCACATCTGCTATCTTTTGGGATACAGGGCTTCACAGCCAGACTACCTCAAGCCCTGACACCATGTCTAAGCCTTTATATACACACCACTAGTTGTCTTTGCTATTGGTTCTCTGAACTTTTCAGCTAACTCTTTCAAGGACAATATAACAAGCAAGCAAAGAATACAGGCTTTAGGAAAGGAATTGTTTAACCCTAATCACTTGTACTTTCAAGAAAGCACTGAGTTACAGATCTCATATATCTATGTGCTGATACACAGCAGGTAGATGCTGTCTGAAAAGCAGGGTCTCTCTCTATACTCCTAATAGAGCCTCTGGCCCTCCCTCTTCTTCTATCCAGACTGGGAGATTCCAGCTTTTTTGCAGAGAGTCCATCATGTCCTGGGATAAAGTGAACATTAAAAGACAGAGTGGATGGCCCTAAATAGCACTGTCATGACTGGAATATTGTCCTCCTGCTTAACACAAATAATTATGATGTCATAGGGGTAACGGAGACCTGATGGGACTAGTAGTCCACTTGTAGTCCAGTCATGGGTATAGACTGCTGTACCCTGCACAGGAGAGATTGAGTGGACAAAAGGGGCAGGGGTGTAGCTCTCTGTCAAGAGCTACGCACCCCTGCAAGCCAATATTGTCACCCAGGGTGGATGACTGGAGACACTCTGGGTTAAAATCCACGGGGAACATGGCACAGGGGACACAATGGTGGGAGTCTACTACAGACCTCCCACCCAAAGTCAAGAGCTTGACCAGGAGTTCACCAGGGAATTGGCTGAGGCTGCATGCTCCTGGTCCACAGTTGTAATGGGAGACTTCAACTACCCAGAATCTCGTGGGAAGAGCGCTCAGCCAAATCCAAGTGGTCACAGAGCTCATCCATGTACAAGAGGAAGCTTTATCTGGCACAAGAAGTCTGCGGGCTGGCGAAAGGTACTGCTCGACCTGGTACTGGCAACCAGGGATGACCTAAATCAGTGACCTAGTGATCGAAGGGAAGCTGGGTGACAGCGGCCACGAGCTGATTGCCTTCACCATCTGCCGTAAAGCTGGCAAGTCAGTCAGCAATACAGAAGTCCTCGACTTCAGGAACTCAGACTTTGACAAGCTCAGGAGGCTTGTCAGTGAGGCCCTTAGGGACCTCAACCCTAAGGGGAGGGGAGTTCAAGATGAGTGGTTGATCCTTGAGGGAGCAATCCTAAATGCACAAGCTAAGTCTATTCTGTCTCAGAGGAAAGACAGCAAAAGGGTACAGCAGCCCCCTTGGCTCAGCAAGGAACTAGCGGACCTCCTGCATCTAAAAAGAAAGACCTACAAAGGATGGGGAATTGGATCCACCTACAAGGAGGAATATTCTACACTGGTCCGGACCTGCAGGGAGTGAACCAGGAAAGCCAAGATTGCGACAGCGCTCCAACTGGCTACAAGTATCAAGGATAATAAGTCTTTTTTAGATATGTGGGGAGTCAGAGAAAAAGCAAGGGCAACATTGGACCCCTGCTAAACCAGATGGGACGACTGATGCCCAGGAAAAAGCCAACCTACTAAATGGGTACTTTGCATTGGTCTTTCACCAGTCCTATGGGATGCCTCTGCCCATTATGGGACAGGGAGGCCCGGGTGAGGGAGATTCCTTGCCCTTCATCAATGCTGACCTTGTGAAGAAACGCCTTGAGAGGCTAGACACCTCAAGTCTGCGGCCCTGACAGTTTATACCCCAGGGTACTCAAGGAGCTGGCTAGCATCATAGCTTAGCCTCTGGCATGGATCTTCAAGATCTCTTGGCACTCTGGCAAAGTGCCCAAAGACTGGAAGAAGGCCAATATGGTGCCTATCTTCATGAAAGGGAGGAAAGTGGATCTGGCAAACTACAGGCCCATCAGCCTGACTTCTATCCTGGAGAAGGTCTTAGAAAAGATTATCAAAGAGGCCATTCTTAATGGACTGGCTGATGGCAACATACTGAGGGATAGCCAGCACAGGTCTGTTGTGGGTAGGTCTTGCTTGACCAATCTTATTTCCTTTTATGATCAGGTGACCTATCACCTGGACAAGGGAGAAGAGATCGAAGGCCTTTTTGAAGTAAAGATATACGACATCAGTCTGGTATCCCATGATCACCTCTTGGCAAAACTGGCCAACTACAGCCTCGAGTCCACCATGATCCATTGGCTGGGGAATTGGCTCTGTGGTCAGACCCAGAGGGTGGTGGTTGACGGAAGTCAATTGTCGTGGTACGCTGTGACCAGTGGGGTCTCCCAAGGCTCTGTCCTTGGACCTACATTGTTCAACATCTTCATTAATGATGTGGACATTGGAGTCAGAAGCAAACTGGCCAAGTTCACTGATGATACCAAAAACTTTGGGGTAAACCATCCATGTCTGAGGACAGAAGGGCGACCCAGGCTGACCTTGACAGGCTCAGGAAATGGGCAGGCGTGAACCTGATTGCGTTTAACACCAAAAAATGCAAGGTTCTCCACCTTGGGAAGAAAAACCTGCAGCATGCTTATAGGCTTGGCAGTGCTATGCTAGCTAACACTACGGATAAAAGGGTCTTGGGAGTCTTGATTGACCACAAGATGAATATGAGCCTTCAGTGTGATGCCGCAGCTAGTAAAGTGAGCAAAATGCTGGCTTGCATCCATAGATGCTTCTCAAGCAAATCCCAGGATGTCATTCTCCCCTTGTACGTGGCCTTGGTGAGGCCGCAGCTGGAGTACTGTGTCCAGTTTTGGGCTCCACAATTCAAAAAGGATGTGGAGAAGCTTGAAAGAGTCCAGAGGAGAGCCACACACATGATCAGAGGTCAGGAAAACTTACCTTATGATGAAACTCTACTAGGTTGCGAGGGGAAACCTGCTGCTTCCCAGATTTTTCCTCTTTAAAAAAAAAGTGAGAAAAATCTGCATTTTACTGTGGTTTTGTGGCGAGTGGAAAACATGGATCTGATCCCTGGTCACGAGGCAAACAACTCTCCCAGTTGTACAGTTGGTTGAGTAAAAAGATAAAAATCACAAAAAAAGCCTTGCTTCTTGGGTGTTTACTGGGTCACAGCTACAAGCAGCAGCCAACCCTACGTGAAACAAACAGTAATTTTCCATGGTGTTAGAGAACTGCACATTCACAACTTGGATTCGGTTCCATGAAGAAAAAACCCAAAAGCCAGATCTGAAAAGATGTGTTTATTGCCATGTGGCTCTCAACCAGGATGCCATGGTACTCTGGGCTGCCATGAGATCCTTTGAGGGGTACCACAGGAGGTGGGGAGATCAGCGGATAAGGGCAGGCTCAGGCTCTCATTGTCTGGCTGCTCCCCTGACCTTCTGTAAGGAGATAAACCATAAGCACTATACTAAATCACTTTAAAAATGGGGTGCCACTCAGTTCACTGAAGTTATGGAGGAGTGCCTTGAGTCTATAAAGGTTGAGAACCACTGGTCTACACCAAAGGAACAGAAGAGTATTAGTTTTAAAATCACAAAGACAGTCTCCTTTTCAACCTTTATCTTGATTACCTTAAGCATATGTATTAAAGTTGTTGCATCAGTCACTATTTTCTTGTTCTTTGCTTTTATGCACTTATAAATCTCAAACATATCTACTCAGTAATTGGGTATTTTATTGTTCACATAATATTAAGCCTTTCAGTTGGAGCGGTTCAGACCTGTACTAACCATCTAGCAGGGGGTGTGGAAAGCACTCTCCCTAGCATACAAAGGTTATGCAACTGCAGTTACAGCTCTCCTTATGGCACTTTAGGCATCTTAATAATAGCTAAACTTGTTGTATAGACCATTCCAGTGGTGTGTATACAGCCACTTATGCTGTTTACTTATGTGTATTTTTCTGTACAGTTGTTAAAAAGACGAATATTAAATTCACTTATACCTCATAAAAAATTCACAGTAGTTTGGGGCCCAGGTCATCAGCTGAATAAAATCAATGCCACCCCACTGAAGTTCCAAGTGGAGGACTCCCCCCACCTCTGCTATTAAGAGAAACATTACCCCATTTTGATATTTTGATTCTTATTTTCATCTCACCCAGTAAATTATGTCTGTGACCTATCTTATCTATTCTATTTGGAATGCAAGTTTCTAGGGCAGGGATTATGAATTCCTCTGCTTTCGCTATTCATGGAACCTAAGAGTACTCTGTGCTGAAGTATTATAAATTAATAATGAATATGTTCTTGCAGTTGCCAAGAAGCAGCCTTTTTCATTTGAATATAAAATACTCATGATGACTATCTTTGGCTCAAAAAGTAATAATCTCACTGATCTTCTAAGCCCTCTTCCCCATCCTCCCCAGGTCACTTCTTGAATTTTAATCTTTGTATATTTTTCTTAAATTGGCTTTATACAGAAGGAGATATATACATACATAACAGTGCTGGAATTCAAATTGGAAGAAACAACCACATGAAGATTGAAGATCAGAATTTATATGTAAAGCGTTCTTCTGTCAGTGCACAAAACTCATGCGCAGATTATGAACGAACGGGTATATTTGGTAAGAGAAATATTCCCCTTTATGGTTATTTTCACTAGCAGTCTCTTTTTGAGAAATATCAGTAAGGGAATATAATGAAAACAGGATAGCTTGCTCCTTGTTGCATTCAGAAGGTAACTATTTTGGAAAAGCTTTATTATAAAGCATTACAGAATAAGCAAAGCAAAATGACTACCATGAGTTGGGGTTTGTGTTACCACTGCTTTACTGGATAAACATTTGCACCATGTGCCTTCCTTGCCCATTTCATCCCCTCTCTTATATTCATCCCTAGCTGCCCTTATGAAACCTCAAGTTTATCTTAATCTTGAGCACCTATCCATCAGTGTGGCATACTATGCATTGGGCAACAACCCCTAGCATAAATCTGGATATATCCATTGAGACTTAGAGATAAAAAGGAGAGCAGAGGAGGAAAGCAGGCAAGGATGGAAAGCTCTGACTGCTAATTCAGACATGGGAGTAGGCAGGAAACTGGAAGGTTTTAAAATATTTTAGTATTTGCATTGGTCAAAACCATGTTAATCTCTTAGGCTGTGTCCAGATGAGCAGGACCTGGCCATTTTCCTGCTGGGGGGGAAAGAAAAAAAAAAAAATGCAGCGTGGTGCACATAACAGGAGCATGACACAGGCTTGATCCTCCAGGATCCTTCTTTCAGTTGTGCCCTGGCTCCTCCACCATGCCCAGAGCTGGTCAGGGGCAGTTTGCCTGAAGTGGAACAGTTTGTCCGTCAAGAAAAGTAGACATACAGGGATGTGCGTTGTGACAAAAAGTAGCAGCACAAGTTTGTGCTGCTACTATTTTTGCCCTTGCAAGCACGCACACCTGCACATCTGGATGTGGCCTTACTGTGCATTTTAAAACTTTCTATAGCAAGGAATAAAAAAGACACAATAGTGTCTTTCAACCAAAAAAGATTGTTGCATATTTCAAATGTTAGTTAAGCCTCATAGCACCACTGTGAAGTAGATTCTCCCAATTTTACAGGTGGTCAAGAGTCATAAAGGAATTAAGAGGTGTACCAGGGGAAAAAAAAAAAAAGTTTCAGAAGCTGATCCAGGGATATAGATCCAGTTGTTGTGACAGCCAGTCCTCCTTTTTATCCACTGAACCATACTGCCTCCAGGAAAACCTATAGCTGTAATCCTGTCTTCCATCATTACCAGCAAACACAATGTGGGGAGACAAATTTAAACTGGGAAGTTTAAACAATGCAGTTATCTTATACTCTTCTTTTTTTTTTTTTTGCAGACAGCACCACTATCCTCTCTGAGGAGCACTTGAATCTAGTGAGAGAGAACTTGGCTAAACAGTGGAAAGACTGCGCTCGTAGACTGGGTTTCACTAATCCAGATATTGAAGTAATTGACCATGACTATGAACGAGATGGACTAAAAGAAAAAGTTTACCAAATGCTGCAAAACTGGGTCATGAGGGAAGGTTCCCAAGGGACTACAGTTGGAAAGCTTGCCAGAGCCCTCTATGGATGCCAGAGATTAGATCTCCTTAATGCTTTGATAAAAATGAACCAGAGATAGGCTGACTGGAAACTTTGAGGAAAGTGATATAGTATTTTACCTGAAGAACCTTTCAGTGATAGCGCAAAACTGTTCTGAAATACCACCAGCATACAAAGACATTTCTGGAACAAAAATTCTCCTGCCAAGCAGTATTAAGTGAAAATATCCTATAGCTCAAAACATTTAAAACTGCCCTCATTGCGGGGGGAGGGGTGTTACTGTATTTGTTTTATGAATTAATTTTCCTGAGGTTTAAAAAAAGAAAAAAAGAGTGCCTTGGTGATGTCTAAAAGGAGCATATATACTCAAAGCTAACACAATCAGTGCAAGTGTGTCAAATTGGTTCACTTTTTGAAAGTCTTGGATGGAAAGCAAAACAAACTCTATTGTTCCTAAGCAGAGATGATAATCACAAAAAGTCATCATGGCACACATTGCTTTATATTGATTATATTGTTTTTTTAAATGCACTTTTTATTACTTTTATTGAATACAAAAGTTTAAAGCTATGCAAGATATTGGTAGGAATGAAAATAGATCAGACACAGACAGTAGTATGTACATTAGCATTAAAGAGCCTTTTCTCACAGATTTATGACAACATTGAACAAATTCTATTTTCTGTTCTGTGATAGGAATAAATTGAAGAGAAGGTACGAAGTCTACTTTATGAAATATAACCTGTACCCATGCCCAAATGAGAATTTGGACTGTGCAATGTTCTGAATATCAATCAGGGCATTTAATCTCAAGCTGATTGACCAGAAATAAAAGAATAAGATGTCCTAGCCAAACTGGAGCAACAGCATAAAACATTACAGACTATCTTTAGAGTACAGAACAAGGAAGAATTATTGTCCCATACATTTGTGCATACTTGCCACAAATATTTAAACCTAATTGGACCTTCTTTGACGAATAGTAGTTCTAATTTCACCTAAAACCAAAAAACAGAAGGTCTAGCAAACTTTTTGAGACAGCTGTTTCTTCCTTTGCATACAGGATTGTAATAATGCGTTAGCCTCTCACTAGCCACGTCTACATTAGCGGTGCCACTGCTACTTGTTCCTGGGGAACACCCAGGTCACATGCACTGTGGCATGCAGCAGGTTACCTCGGATGGGCTAGAAGAGGCTGGGGCCAGCAACTGTGCTGGCTTCAGCAGCTTTACCTGGGGTCCTTTGAGAGCTGCAGCCATCGTTTTCCTGCAGCAGGGAGCCTGGCAGCAGCTGGAACGTAGCTTTGCCTGGGCAGGCTCTGATTTTGGGCTGTGCACTGCAGTGAACTGCCCTCCCTTTTCTCAGTGTGGGGCTTTTTTGATCCCAAGATCTTCTGGGGTCAAACAAAAAAATACAAACAAAAAACCAAAAACCCAACAACAAACTAAACCCACAAACAAAAAACCCCCAACGCTGCAAAGCAGCAGCATGGAAGAATGCCTGCGTGTGTGGTGTGTGCCACATAAAGCACGTCCATGTTCATCTGGATGCAGCCACTGATGGCAGAACGCTACTTGGAGTTCTCATAAAAGCCTAGTTCTAGCAGGCTTTAAGCTAACTGCTTCTGAAATAAGAACTAGACATTTTAGCAATAGCAAGACAAAAAATGTGATTATAGCACGGTTTGGTAATACTTGCTAACTTTAAAGTACTTATCACAAACAACAATAGCAATAAAAGTGCCAGGACATTGGCTTTCATATACACTACAACCAGAACCCCCAGAAAAAGACGTTACTCCGATTGCTAACAATTTTTCAAAACATGCTACCAAGTCTTCATTGCTTTCACTCCCTGCGTTAGGTGGGCTAAAGCTAGCATGGTTACTTTGACCTATGCTAAAATCATACCTTAATTTTGTAGCATAGATATACTGTATGCTTTACAATTCTTAGACTAGAGTGTATTATGCCAACTTGTAATTTGGAACTAGAAATGTACTGACTTTTCTATTCTTGAATGCACTAGAAACATAGGTCATCGTTCTGTGATGAATTGGGGAAAAGCACATGGGAGGGAGAATGTTCTCAAGACCTTGTAGTGTCGCACCCTGCTGAAGTCTGCAATTCAGCTGCCCTTTAGTCAAGTACAACAAAAATGGGTCTCCAGTCACTTAACCTTCACTTCTCCCAGGATCCACATGAATCTTCTTTGACTCTGCTCCTATGGTTCAACCTTACCCTCCTGAGGTTTTCCTCCAGCTCCAGCTGAAGGATTCTTATAATGGGACACCAGCATAACAGGCTAGCACAAGACTATCTGTATATATTATTTTAAATTTAGGGCCAACTACTGGCTTCAGATGAACTATTCAGGACACTGAATGTATGTAGAGGATAGGAACAATTCAAGAAAACCAGTGCCTACTGGAGGAGTTTATATAGGGGAGGGAAAGAAAAATGATAGCACCTTTCTATATTTTGTCCACAAGTCAGATTCCTGCCACTTGCAAACAAACATCAGGGTAGTAGTTTGTGCCTAAAAAGATGAGTTATATCTTAGACATACAGAATAACAATGAAATATTTCTGCCTTATATTTAAATGTCACTTTTCAGAGGTATACCATCATATTGAGATTAGCATGAGACCATTCAAATCTTTCAGAGCTATGATTTCAAGCTCTCTGTAGATCCAAGCAGGTACAGGTGCCAGTTACATTTGTTTTCAAGGTTTCTCTTCATTACCAGGCTAATTAGTGACCTGGTTCAGACTTGTGAAGCACAAGAGTCAATAAAAAAAACTTGGTATTTTCCCATTGAAAGTTAAAGGTGTTTTTGTTTTTTGGGTTGGTTTGTTTGGGTTTGGGGGAGGGGGAAGGAAGAGGGAAGAGTCGTGCTACAAGGTTTAGCTTCTTGTATTGAATCCACCAGGAGGCAGCATCTTTAAAAAATGGCCTTTAAAGTTTTATTCTGCCTTGAGAAACATGACATGGGTCTGGTATACATAAAAGGAGGTTAAAAAGCAATTTAAATGAGCTAAAATCTCAAACTGATAAATCATTATAGGTGGGATTGTGAGCACTGTTATGATTATGTAACATTTCTTGTTCCCAAGCCATTTTCACTTTTTGTCATACTTCAACCATTTGGGCTGAACTTTTCCAACCCTAGATGTCCCAATTCAGCTGTTTTTGAAAAAAAAATTACTAGAGAAAAAATGTTGTTGGGTTAGTGTTAAATCTGATAATGATTTCTTATGAAAACCTCTTAGCACCTCAAAGCTATGGCACAGTGACTTGAATGTTGTAGATGACACATAAGCAGTAGGTTTTAGCAGCTAAATTTCCCCACCATTTCATCCACACTAAGCTTGCTGCAGCCTAGGAGATCAGAATCAATTCACCCAGGGGTGGAACCACATGAATGCATCTATACTGCTCTAGCCCAGGACAGCAGACTAGAACAGACTGCATCTGTTTTGAGTCAAGTATGCACAGCACTAATTCACATATTTCTGCATAGTGCTGCTTTATACTGCAGATATACTCATACTGCATCCTCCTCTACTGCTAGCTCATACAGAGGATGACAAACTACTAGTGCTATCAGATATTGTGTTACCTGAATGGACTAAAGATTGGTGCAGGGGGTCTGCAAATCAAAGCTGTTCCAATTATTTGGATGATAAGATGATGCCACATAACAGAATTTGGGGGGGCTAGTTTGCTTTAAAAAAACATTTTGGAAACCACGCAAAGTATGTTAAGAGAATATTATTAAGGTTACAAAGTCAAGCACTCAAGAAATGGCAGAATGTAGATGACCTTAATTTGGTCTCTTTGGGAATGTGCATTCTGATACAGTCTTTTAAGTATACGATGGCAGTATTATTTTTCCCCAGGACCCCTACCTTTAGGTGCACTGGTGCATGGTGCTTACTTAATGGGCAGCTGTTCAGTATTTTGTTTTCTCCTTATTGTTCAGTGTGTGGCCCTGGGCCTTGTTTAATGGAAATCAGTGATTCTGAAAAGGATTTAGGGGTCATAAGAAGTCAGACCTCTCAGTAAGTACAGGAGGTCAGACCAGATGAGCTAATGCTCTGTTTTGGCACAAAAACTGAAAAACCTCGCTGTGGCATGAGATGTGGCCTCTGCTGTTTTATCGGGCAGGCTCCTGGATTTCTAGCATCAACAGCATGTGAACAGAAAATACAGGGGACAAGGCTCAAGCATTCAAAGGGGCTCGTTCTGTGTAAGCCATCACAGTTGGCCAATGGGAGGCCGGAGAGAAGAGGTGGCTGTAGCTTCAGCTTCACAAGGGCCTTTGGCAGGGAACAACCCCAGCAATCTCATGGCCTTGCTGCAGCAGATCTTCTTATGGTTTTTCCTCAGATGTTTTGAGTATAAGAACATAGCTCTCACTTGAACATAAGGAAGAAGCTTCTTGGGGGGGCCTTTTAGTAGAAAGTAGGTATCACTTTAAAAGTTAAGAGCTTTGCTAAGGTTTTGGAGCCCATCCAGCTTAAAATACTAGCCTAGCTTTACCCAGGGAAACAACTCCTTTCCAACTGAGGATTCTGCACTTGGAATCACTAAAACTTCCTCTACACATTATAGGTATTGTGCAACTTACTGGTTAACTGCACAATTACCTGGAGATCAGCTACATGTACAAAGTAGTTATCACAATAAAAAACTCGAACCAGCTATAAAGTCAGACCTCAAAAATGTGCACTAACTTTCTAGCTAATTGCTATCAAACTAATTTGTACATGTAGCAGGGTCTCTCCCCTGTGGCTGGGAGCCCCATCAGTTTCCCACATTCCCATCCCTGCTTCTGGGGGTGCATAGTGTTCCCAGCCACAGGAGCTTGCTTCATTCCAGTGCAGGGGGAGCCTGGGATCGGGCTCCCCTGTACTGGCAATAAAGCACAATGTGATCTTACTTGTGATCCCACAGCCCTGCCATGCACTTGTGGCATGGCAGAAGGTGCTATTGTGTGAATTATGCATTAGATCCCATCGTGCCTTTACCTGAATGCATACAGTGGGATCTCAGAGTCTTCTCAGAGTTGTCCTCTTCCATTTCCTTTTTTCCTCATCCCCTCCTTCCACTCTCATTTGCCCTTCTTTCTGCATGATGGATACTTAAATGTCCTTTTGGCAGGCCTCAGAGTGGTGAATCTGGATGAGTGACCCCTTCCAGTGACAAGTGTAATCTGTTTGGCCCCCATGTAACAATGCTCAGACTCTTGCCCTTCCAAAGCTCAACATTAAGTGGTTGGGCATGAGGGAGAAAACACAGCAGCTAAATTTCTCCACCTTTTTTGTGTTAAAAAAAAAAAAAAAAAAAAAAAAGTCATAAGTCCTTTTTCTGATTTTTTTTTAAAACACCTTTTCTCCACAGCCTATGGATACTCTACGATTCTCTTGAATGCATCGGTTCTTCCAAAATCCTTGTTGAATAGGTTCTGTATGCATTTCTTGCTTTGTAGCTCATTGTGAGAGGGGAGGCAAAAGCCCCCACAACATGTCCCAAACCCCTGCTGAATGCACTCCGATACTCACCGCAGGGGCAAAGATGAGTGGCAGCTGGAGAGAGATGCCAACACAAGCTGGGCAGTTCCTGATAGCCTGAGCCTGCGAAATGGCAAGTCCCAGGGGCATGGTTCTGGAGAGGCGCGGGCTGCTCAGAAAAAAAGCAGCCAAAGATACAGCTGTGGCCCCAGGAAAGGAGAGCAGAACGCCAGTTAGGAGATGTCGGCTGCGGAGCCGGGGAGCACCAGCCCCAAATACGGGGAGAAGAGGCTGAGTGTCTGCCAGAGGATCCTGGCAGATGGAATGAGGAGCCCAAGCCCCAGGAATGGAGGGACACTGGGGAGCTCCATCAGGGGAAGCAGTCCCCCCAGGACACCCAGGAGCAGAGCTGCAGCCACACCAGGGAGCACAAGTACTGTGACGGGGAGTGGCAACAAGGGACTGCTGGCACCCTCGGACAGCACAGCAGAGGCAGGCGCAGGAAGCTATAGAGCCCTATGTGGCAGTGACAAGCCCCACTGGCTGGTAGGACCAGGATAACTCCACTACAGGTCAACTGAGCCCCAGGGAGGTCCCGCAGAAAGAACTGACAGAGGCTGGGCTCGGGACAGCTGCCTGTCCCCACGCCTAGTAGGAGGGAAGGGATGGACGAGTCCCCCAGGTGACCAAGGGGGTCCAGGGAGACTGAATCCCAGGACCCGGTGGTAGATGCCGGACACTTTTCAGTTAAGTTTTCCTTAGTTATGGTTAGCCACAGCTGGGGCAGGTTTAGTTGCCTGAGAGCCAGCCTGAAGACAGGGGAAAGACTGACAGCTAGGAAGACCTAACCTGTTTTGAGGCAGGCAGCATAGATGAGGCGAGATCATCCAGGGGAAGACCTAAGGTTTGCAGCGTTTGCCCAGACTGTGGACGTGGTAAAGGGGAGGTTGGAGCCCCACGAAGAAAAGCAAGGTCAAGACCCCCTTTTGGACCACTTACAGGGAACTACTTCCCCAACAACAAACATCAAAGATGTGGCAAGCGAGTAGGAGCAGCTCATGAACCATCTAGGTGGCACCAAAGCCTGATCTCACCCTGGTGTCGCTAGGGGACAAGGCACCCACCAAAAAGGAGCCAAAGCCTTAAAACACCTACAAGCAACATTCATCTGCAAGCATATTACCAAAAGCATTCAACATATGCGAGTTGTATTGACTAGCGTGAAAAGTCAAGGCTCCTAGATCCAGTCTCTCCTAGTGGTTTTGAAATAGTGTCCAAAGGGAAAGAAGGATTCCTGCATCCTATTCCTAACTCTGATACTGAATGATACTAAATATGACCATGGACAAGTCATTTTACCTTGCTTGATCTCAGTTTTTTCATCTGTAAACTGAAGAGAACAGTCTTTTTAGAGGCCTGCGAAAATCTATCCTAGACTGCCTACACAGCATCAAATATGTCCCAGCCAAATCCTCACAATAGCAGCTAGACCTGCAGATTGGTCCCTGAAGGGCAACCAGGAGGTCAGGGAGATAAGGGTGGTGCAGGTTACTGGGGCATCAGGTTGGGGTTTGGATCAGTGGAGTGGACATCTGAGGGATACAGTCCAGGGTGCAAGCCAAGGTCAGAAACCAGGAGAATCAGAGCCAAGCATCAAGTTCTAGGGAAGAACCAAGAGCAGAGCCAGGAAAAGCTGAAGCTGAGTCAGGAGCCAGAGGAATCAGAGAGCTGGAATCAAGTTGCAGGGGCAATCCAGCAAAATCCAAAAGCAGGGTCAGGGAAGCAAAATCCAAAATCAGGAGCCAAGACAAACAGGATCAGCAGTGAACACACAAGGCTTGCCAGAGCAGACTGAGGCTGTCATCAAGGCATGTCTGCAGCCTGAGGCTGCAGGTGCACTTTAAAGGCTCGAGTGGCATTCTCAGCAGCCAATCCAGTTATACAGGACTGGGGAAGTCACATTAGCCAGGGATCAAAGTCAGGTGTGGAAGCTCAAGGGCTCAGCCTGGCTGGGCCTAACTGCCCAGAGGCCCTGACAGATACACGCTGCTTACAGGGAATAGTGTTAGCACATAGCCATGATAGTCCAGGAAGCATGCAAAAAGCAAGGTTTTTGGTAATATCTTTCATTGCATCAACTGTATAGGCAGGAGACCCCTTAGGTAAGCTGTCGGACATGAAGTGCTGTTAGATCATCCTAGGAAATGGGGTCTGGTAAGGAAATGCATAGGATTTTTCATACCTCGAAGGGAGCAAAGTGCAGCGATTAGTATAGGGTATGGATTCTGTCCTTGCCTCTATTCAAATGAGTCGGGACTACTACTTTTTGTGGTTCTGCCACTGCCTTGTGGTGTGAAATTGGTCAGGGAACTTCATATCTCTGCATCTTGGTTTTCACATCTGTCTAGTGGGCATAGAAACGTGCTAGCATTAGTGAGACGTAATCAGATAATGAGCGAAGCCCTTTGAGCTCAAAGGGATCGTGTCTGATAGCTGCTTAGACAAGAGTCCATACTTATTTCCTACTGGTTTACATTCAAAGACAATAACTCTTCCTCGAGTTTAGAATAAAAGGCTCGAATTGCTATTTTGCACACAAATGCTTTCAGTCAAAGGAACACAGGACTGGGTCATCAACTCTATTCCTTCCACTGTCACAGGAAACTGTGTTGTGTGATCGTCTGTGCTACAGGAACAAAGTTTGGCACCCAAGGCAAAGCCCACAGCAGCAGCCCATCCTCGCCCCATACAGATCCAGGGGGCACCCCCACCCCCAATGCTTTCCCAGGAGTGAATGCAGTGGTGAGAGCCACCATTCACATGTCCCCTCTCACATGAGCTGCTCATGGCTCTGTCCTGCACCCTGCCCTGGCCAGGCAGCACCTGTTGGCACCCCTTTGCTTCAGCCCCCGGGGCAATCGCAATTGCTTGCCCCCCTTGCACTGGTAATCCCTTTCATAAATTTATTGAGTCTCACCTTAAAAGAAGTTGTTTCTTGTGCCCATTAGAAAAAAGAGAAGATAGTTGTCAGAGCTGTTTGGAAGCCACATTACTACATCCTCTGTGCTTCAATTTCCGAGCTCTGTTAAGACTTGAGAATTTGACAGGGTCTCTCCGCTCACCGACCATGTTCAGATCATTTGTACACCATTCCCTTCAGATTCCACAGGCCAAGAGACTACCCCTGCAACTAACACAATGCCAGGGGCTCAGTCGAACCCATTAGGCCTAAAATCAGAGGCTCTAAAGATGGAAAAGCTGTTAGGAAAGACAGAGCCTCCTTGCTTCAAAACTTTATAACAATACCCTTCTCCACGTTGGGCCAAACAAACCACAGATCCAAACACTTTATGCTCCAGAAATTTGCCTCTGGCCTTTGATAGTATAAGGGATATTATTTAGTATTTACAGAGAAGGTTTTCCTGAACAAAGAACAAAAAGGTGGGGGTTAACATATGAACTGAGACTTTCTAGCATTCAACAATTTCATAACAACAAACTAACAACACCAACCTGAATCTGTAGCTTGTATGTAGGTTCCCCTGCCTGCAACGTCTGTGTGCACCTTTAAGGTGCAGATCCTGTATTTAGCATCCCATTTTGAGAGTTAAGATTATCTTTTTTTTCTACTTCAAAGAACGAACATCTTTTTTATTGAGTCAGAGACGGAACCCCAAAAAATCTCACTGATCGACATGAAAAACACCACCGGAATCCAGGAGTTCTGACTCCAGTCACTGCAGCAGGTCACACTCCCTCTCCAAACCAAGAGTAGGTTAGCATGGCTTGGTGTCATCACACTCTACTGACTAGGAGCTAAGAGAACCATAAGGATCTGATTGTCCAGTCACCTCTGTGAAAAATCATTGATGTTAATGACTGCCAAGTTCCATCCTTTCTGTACCTTAGGTGCTCTCTTCAGGTTGGCCAAACCAAGATCTAGCAAGCTGTTCCCTCAGAGACTGCCTATCTGGCCATATCTCCCAATGTTGTTTTGCAACTTCACCCTTACTTAATTGGAGATCACCGAGGGAAAAGGTCTCCATTTCTCCCTTTCCCAATTCATTGCTGCCAGAAACCCTTCCAAACCTTCACCATAAACTTTCTCCTCTGACTTGCCTGGGGAAAATTTAAAATCTGAGCTTTGCTAAGAACAAGAGTAAGAACATAGCAGCTCACTAGAAGACTCTAGTCTCCCCTAGAGAAAAGTAACCTTTCCTGCTATAGTGGCATATCTGTCAGATAACTCATTCTACATAAACACAACTTTGCATTCAATGGAGAGCTCTGAGGTTTTAATAACTGCTTGCAGAATGGATCCTGTATGTGTTGACATACCCTACCCTTGAAAAAGGGTTTGGCCCAGGGCAACTCCCAGGGATGGCATTCTTCCATTACAGACCAGGGAGTGGAGCTGAACATTTCCAAAACTGCCACTGCTGTCTCAGGGGGATACAGAACAGTGTGAGATGGTCTATAGCAACAGGGCAACCCAAATCTTAAAAATACAGGGGCCTAATATTCCAGGGTAGAGACTGGATGAGAGCAGCAAGAAACATACACAACTATGCCACTAAGCCTCCTTCCTTTGCATGCTAAGTCACACTCAAGGGAGTCTGAATGAATAGAAGAAAGGTGACCAAGGATTTGAAGGAAAGGTACTGACCTGCTCAAACATCAATCCTAGGAATTTGGGTAAATAAGCCAGAGGAAATTAAAATTGTCACTGATGAGAGAAAATCTGATATAAAACTGTCACTGCTGAAACCTGAGAAGCTATGTACAACTGGAACATTAAGCTCATTGCCTATAAACCTGCATGGGAAAGACTAAGAAGGTACAAGAGGTGACACTCTAAATTAAAGATGCCATGCCTGGTTTTAGAGTTATTGGTGCTTCAGAATAGAATGACCTTGAATGTGGGTAGACATACTAATTCTCAATGCCCAGGAGGGCATCTGTTACAAGTCACCAAATCCAGCCAGAGAGCAGGATTAGTGCTCTCTGGCACCTGTCTAAGCACATGAAAAAACAACTGGTTCATCACAGGGAAGTTCACTTTGGGAAATATTCACAAGTTCTCATGCTGCCAGCATTAAAACAACACTGGAGATTCTAAAAGATAAAGATCATTTTATAACACAAACAGTGTTAGAGCCCTTATGAAGTAACACCATTTAGCACCTCTTAATAATGGCTAAAGGGCATTCATCACTGGACAAGTTGAAGGTTAACTAAGGACCAGTGATCTGAAGACAGTCACTACAAGCAGAATGAAGGCACATTTATTACCAGGTAGTACTACTGTATTTGTATGGGGTCCTCCAGAAGGACTAATTATAAAAAGGTGAGAAAAACTATGAGCGCAATGTGTTGGCAGAGAAATACTCAATATAGGAAGGGCTAATAGTACCTGTAAATAAGTTTGCCCTACATGTCCTATGATGAGATCCTGTTTTCAGTTGTTTATAATTTGGTCAAACTTCAAAAGTTTGTGTTCAAGTGCTGGGGTTCTGCCTCAGGCTGAAAATCATCTCTCAAACAGAGTACTGATTTTCATTAACTAAACAGGCAGTGATGTTTCTGCCAGGGGTGTCTTTTGCCACCCCTGTGAAATACCACCCAAATCAAGCCAAGTTGTAGGCCTTTGGGAGAACATGCAGCTCATGCATCCTCAGAAGAGGCTTCCAGATTGTAAACAATTTCCCCCATGACTCTGCCTTCAACAAGCATGCTCCAGTCCAGGCCTAAGCAGGATTTACCTGCAGTTCCAGTTGCAGGCTGCAGTACATCCACTCATTTGAACTCCGAAGTATAGGAAGCCTTTCCCTCCTGTGTTCACAGTGACATCTGCTCCAGGACCAGGTATCTTGAAGGGACATTGTTTGCTTCAAGGCAGAGGGAAGAAGAGCTGGACCTGTGGGAGGAATTTGCCTGCAGATTGGCACCAGAAAGTTATGGGGGAAGACAGGGACTGGGCACGGCCAAGAGAACTGAAGACAGAGACCGGAAGCTCTAAATTATGGTGACCCTGAGATTGGACAAAGTCTGAGAATGGAAATTGGGACCAGAGGCCAAAGTGGGAGAGATGAGGAGGCAGGAAGGGAGGCATTATAAAAGCTGGCTGGGCAAAAGAACTGCCACTAGAATGAAAAAGCTGCAGATCAGAGGGTCAGGGAGGAGGGCACTGGGAAAAAGAAGCCTGGGAGGAGCAGGAAACAAACTGAATGAGAAATCCATGGAGACAAATTGGAATCCAGAGGCAATGACTGGGAGGAGAGAAGAACATTGGACAAGGAGCCAGGAGAGAGGCATAGATGCTGGTTGGGCAGGAGACAGGGACTAGGTTAGATGGATCATGAGGGACTGGGAGGAAGACAGAGGTATTGGGACTTAGTGAGCAAGCTGAGGAGGAGGGAGGGAACACTAGGATTTTCTGGGTAAGTAAAATGGAATGAGAAACTGGACAGGAAAGAGTAGGATGGAGAAAGTCAAGCTAATGGACAGAAGAGTCCACATCCACTAGACCCTGCACCTGGAATGGAAGCATTATAGCACTAATGTGCCTTCGCCATTGTGTCCTCAAGCACCTCCTGTCTACCTGATCCTGCTCTCACTCCAAATCTGCCAGTGAGGCCACTCCATTGCATCTCTCTATTGCAAATCCAAAGCAGCTCCCCTTCAGAGCAGCTGCTGAGAAACTCTAGAGTGGCCACACTGGAGCAGTCCAAGGTTTGGAGCAGGTGAGCAGAAAAAGGTAGATAGGGAAGTTGAGTTGTGTCCTGGCCAAGACCTGCTACTGCTGTGATACAGAATACTGCATAGCATCTGATGCATTAGGCTGTCGCCTACAAAAGTGTATGCCTTTTTAAACCAGGTACTCTACTATGCTACCCTGCCCTACCTTCTGCCAGAAATACCTTAAGACTCCAGAGTGTCACTATCCCTGTACCATTAGAACACATGTATAAAACCCACTGACAAAGTGCGTGTCTTCTCCATGTCTAGTGATGGGTTATATAGAAGGCAGTCCTCCATTAATCTCTCCACTAACACAAGTGCCAGAGACCTGTGTAAGACAGCTAAAAGTTCCCTGCTGATAACCTATGTGGATATTAGCACAAGGCCACTTGATAGAATTTCTGTTTATTTCAAGTAGGTTTTTTCCCTTTAAATTTAAGAACCTACCAATTCTACTACCTACAATTCCATAATTTATGAACCTAAAAGAATTTAAGAACCTAAAAGAACCTAAGCACCCAAGAATTTAAGAACCTACAAAATAATCTTAAAAGAACACGAAGATTGCAAAAATCAGGACTCAGATGTTATGAAACGCCTAATTAAGGTTGTCTGTATTGCAATGCAGATTTTTAATTACATTTTTATGCAGAACTTCTGTCTCATTCAGAGTAGAGAAATAACTTGCCTGCATGGGATGTATATCATCTGGGGACACATTCCAGTGAAAGCATACATTTTTCTTTCCTCCCATTTTAGTTTGCACTGGAAGTAGTTTGTTAGACCAAAAAAAATACTCTTTTACAGTATTCTGAGATATGAGGGCTTATGCAGGGAGTTGAACCAGTATAAATTAAAGCAGTTAAACTATATTATTATTCACAGCTCTTTCACTGAGGTACAAGCTTCCACACTTTGCATCTCATCTACCATGAATTAAGGGCATGCACATGTACAGTTACCAGGGACTGCTCACACTCTGTAAATCCCTACTTTTTGCACTAATAACTGGTTTGGGTACACATGCTCTGATAAGACTTTTCTATGTAGGAAGGTTTAAGTCAAACTGGGAAGAAGTTTAAACCAAACCAAAATACGCTACTCGAACCAGAAGAAGAGACAAAGAACTTGTGTACATGGAGATATTACTGTGAACTGGGGTGAATTTACAGTGGATTCAGTGAAGCAGACTAGCTCATGCTTATTGCACACAGGTTACTAATATGGAGTAGCTATAAATTCATACTCCAGTTTACTTTGCAGTAACTACCCTTTGTAGACAAGCCCACAATGAAATTTAAGCTAACTGATGTAACCTTTTCCTGTAGTGTGGAATCACACACACTGGTTACTTTGAGGTCAATGAGACTGGGGATTCCCAACAGGCCAGCTAATTTGCAACCGCTTTCCATGTCTATGCTCCACTCCTATAGTAAGAAAGAGCTGGCCTGGGGCAGCTTATGCCTTCTATGAAAGTTAGCACAGGCTGGCATTCCTATACCTCAGGGTAAGAGAATCTACATCAGTACTTCTCAACCTTTTCAGATGCACAGCACCCCTGGCTAGACTCAAGGTGCTCTTCAGAGACTGCCAGCTCTCAACTTTCACTTTGACTACAAAAAAATAATAAGAGCAATTCTTCTATTGCAAAGAACTCAGGAAGCCCCTAATAGGTCAAGATGTTTATAACACTACAGGAACCTCTGTGAAATCTCTGGGTTTCCCTGTGAATGCTGTTTGCATACCTAACAATGCTAATATTGCATGGCACTTGCAGCACCCTTGAAAGTAGGGGTGTCAAACTCATCTGGGCTGTGCTCAGGGCTGGATCAGGCCCAAAGATAGAAGCTCAGCGTGTAGAGCCCATCCCAGCTACACAGTCATAGAAATCACAGGTCAGTCAGGCCAGAAGGGACCTACAGAGGTCATCTAGTCCAACCCATTTCCTGAGACAGGATCATCCCTATCCAAACCATCCCAGACAAAGACAAGAGGCAACACCCTACATGTGGAGCTCCTGGGCACCAGATGTTATGGAATAGTCCAGAGGAACATCACCAGCATACCTGGTGGCATGAGGTGGTTGTAGTTATAAACATTCACAAAAGACTTGGTCTTGGATCTCTTTGCCATCTTCTTGCCCATTGCCCCATATTCGGGGTCAGGAAGAAATTTGACCTCCTGGTCAGACTGCGGGGAGGGGTTGCCTAACTCTGTAGCAGGGGGTTGGCCCTCCTCATTGCGATCCCGCGAGCACACACGTTCACAGCCTCTCTCAGCAGCAGGACAGTGGACGCCAGGGTGTCCCGCTGCGCCTGTGGCAGCGTAGGGGGATACAGCCTGTGCCGCGGCAGGCTTAACTGGCAGTCCCGCCCAGAGGTGACACAAGGAGGTCGGACGGGCCGGCCCGGAAAGGAGCCCAAGGCACAAGCGGGGGCCGAGAAGCGCTGCTCTGTCCCGGCGGCTTGCGCAGGGACCGCCCGCCCCGGGGACCATGGCTCGGCGCCTGCTGCCCGCCGCCGCATCGCTCCGGCTCCGGGGGCCGCCGCCGCCTACGAGTAAAGTCCCGCGCGCTTCACCCCCCGGGCACGACCTACTGCTTGCCGAGCCCCCCCGGCACCCCGGGCTCCCCCTGCGAGCAGCCAAGAGGACCGGTCTCAAAGCAAGGAAGGCAGAGCCGGAGAGAGCAGGTCGCTATTGCTGTGGGAAGCCAACCCGCCAGGCCTTGCTGCCCGCAGCACAGCCCAGGGGCTCTCCCAGCTGTACAGCTGGCCCTGTAGATGACTTGGCGAGTCTTGTTTCTTGCATTTTCTCCGGCCCATCCCAGCAATGAACATCACCACTTTCAACTCAGGAGTATTTATTTGCACATTTAGATTTGGTTTGATATATTTACAGTGGATGCCAAAGAACTGGCTTGCTCGTTTTTGCCAGTCAAATTAATTTACTGAAACATCCCTGTAAAGGGCGGCCACACTCCACTAAGTTATAAAACGGCACAAGGATCCCCACCCTCTTCCAAGGCAGCCAGAGCTCTGCTTGGTTTTGTATAGGCCACTGGGCTAGAAGCAAATTTAGCAAGGATCCTACAGAGTCCAAGGCTGCCAGAGGACTTGTGGCCATGGGTGGTTTCAGGTGCTGAAGGGAGCAGGGATGCATCACGGTTCAGGGCCTGAAGCACATAACTTCTGAGGAGAGGCTGAGGGGTCTGGGCTTATTCAGTCTGCAGAAGACAGAGAGGGGACTTACTGTCAGCTGTCAATAACCTAAGGTGGTTTCAAAGAAGATGGAGCTAGACTGCAGTCAGAGGTGGCAGATGACAGAACAAGGAGCAATGGTCTCAAAGTTGCAGCAAGGGAAGTTTAAGTTAGATATTAGGAAGCATTTTGTCAGTAGAAGGGTATTAAAAGCACTGGAATAGATTACTCAGAAAGGTGGTAGACTCTCCATCCTTGCAGGTTAAGGATCAGTTTGATAAAGCCTTTGCTGGAATGATCTAGTTAGGGTTGGTCCTACTCTGACTGGGGGGTTGGGCTATATAACTTCCTGAGGTCCCTTCCAACCCTAATTTTCTCTGATTCTATGGGAGTTAGGGATCTTTCTGAATCTGAAGTTCCTAGACCAGTGGTTTTCAACCTGTGCTCTCCACAGACCCCTGGAGGTTTGCAAACTGTGTCTAAGGGGTCTGCAAAAGACGACTAATCATCAAAAGCATGTGAATACCCACACAGTTCAAAGGAGTCTGCAGTGCCCTTCAGAAATTTCTGGGGGTCCACAAATGAAAAAGAGACTGAAAAATCACTGTCCTATAGCTTAAATGCTGGAGGCTGCAAGTGCGAGGAACAGAGGGGAAGAGAGTCCCTGGACATTCCCAGTTCATTCTCCCTTTTCAGTATGTAATCTCGGCCACTGTGTGGGATACTGGGCAAGGTGGACCTGTGGTGTGGCCCAGTAAAAAGCAATTCTTATGTTCTTAAATGCACCAGAAGCACAGATGGATTTTAGAGGGGGGTGGTGCAGATGTGGTGTATTATTGCATATGAACACAATGCTTATTTTCTCCCAGTTAAAACAAAGAAAACCAAAACCTAGAAGCTTTACTAATATACTAGAGGCCAAGGAGTATATTATTCAGTATAAAATCAAAGCAAAAACAAGTGCACATTTCAGTGAAGGTTGTAATGTAACTTAATTAGAACAAACATAACAAATATAAACTTCACTGGAATTATACTTTGCTGCATCATACATTACATATTTAAAGAGACAATATACCAGGCAAAAAACGTGATTTAATTAGTCCTGTTATTAGAATTAAGTGTGCCTTTCAAGATTCATTAAACAAAATCAGGCCTTAAGCCTCTTGGCAGTGTACCCAATGCTTTAAGGTTGTTTCCACATCTGAGTTGGCATTTCCATTAACCTGAGTTAATCTTTTCAGCTAGAGTTAAAAATAGTCTGCAGGGTAGTAAAATAGGAGCTCCATTACCAGGAGCAGCTAACAGACAAAAGAATTGCAGAGAACAGAATGGCTTGATTATTGGAGTTTTAAGGCCATTAAAAAAAAAAAAAAAAAAAAAAAAGGAGAGGGTTGTTAAGAGCTGTGAAATGCAGAGTTCAGAAGGAATCAGGTAGATGACAATAATCCATGAAGTCAGGCAACTCCCTTACTGCTACCACTACCAGGAAGCTGGTTTTTAGCTTTGGGTGCACCAGAAATCAAGGGGTATGGGGAAAGGGGGGACAAGTGAACTGGTGTACCCCCCGCACCTCTGGATCCACCCTGAGCAGAAGTATTTTGTTGTCTCCGGGTACCCCAGCTCAAGAAAAAACTGTCAGTATGAATCAATGGGTTGCTAGTGCAGAGGTCACCAAAGCCCAGCTCACTAGCTGCCTGTAGCACTTGGGACATTTAAGTCTGGCTCTTGAAGAAAGAAACAGCAGGACATGGCAAATAGTTAACTGTGGGATAGGAATATATAAAGGACGCAGACAGCTGTGTTAGTCTGAAGTTGGGCAGAAGATAGGGTAGAGATGCACGCACCTTGTAGACTAACTGGATCAGAGATGGGTAAGCATCTGTGTGGAAGGCATCAGTTCATCAGATGATATTAAAGCACATGCACAGAGCAGACCCCTTGCATGGCATCTGTGTTTTAAAATCATAATAGTATAGATGCTAAGGTGCATCTCAACCATATCTTCCTGCATATCTGAAAGTTTTTATGTCCTGTGGTTCTCAGCCGGGTCAAGATTTTCAGTTGTTTCAGGAAGGATTAGGAAGTTCGGCCATCCTGTGTTAGACCCTGACTCTAAATTGGGAAATGTTTTTAATGTTACTTGGGAGGTTTGGCTTCTGCATATATGGCTAGTAGTGCTCACCGTGAAATAGAGTATGACATCTTAAAAAGGGCATCAGAAATTGTTCATTTCTGAGGGCACTGACCACCATGGTCATACTAAAAATACTTTCAGCCTGAGGAAAGCTTAGTAAAGATGGAAATCACATCTGCATTAAAGGCAACTATGCATGTGCTAACATGATTCTAATACAGCCTCTGACCAATATGAAAAAACAAGTCTTGCTCTGCAAACCATGATGGAGATTTGCTATTTGTATAGTATGGCCATAACACTTCTCTGACGATAGATTGCCAAGTGATTACTTAGGACAAGAAAACCATATTAGAAGCCTGCTGGTGACATTTACACCGTTACTAGTCCTTTTAAGATCCTCTTTTAATTCCCCTCAGACAAAGAAACATGACATAGGGTAGGGGTTCTCAATTAGGGTGACCCAGCACTCTGGGATATTTTAAGATCCATTCAAGGGTGCTGCAGGGTGCTACACAAAATATTAGCACTGTTGGGTGTTCAAATGCGATTCATAAGAAGAATCAGAGTTTCAAATAGGAATCCCTGGTGTTAAAAACCATTCTGGCCTGATATGGTCCGAGTTCTTTGCAGCCGAAGAATTGCTTTTTCTTTTTTTGACTACACAAAGAGTGAAAGCTAAAGAGGAGAGATTTTCCAAGGCTGGTCTTGAAAAGGTTGAGAACCACTCTTTTAGGGCGTTTCAGGTATTACATCTAGTAGATGCGTGTGAGGTTATGAAGTGGTAAATTTGGGAATTAGTTGGGAAGCAATAGCCTATGAACACAGTTCCCACTGGATGGAAGAGGAAGCCCCTTCTAGTTCCGTAGTCCTAAAAACAAATAAGTGAACAAGCATACCCTCCCTCTATGCTCTCCCTAACACACACAACACAAAAGAACATGACAACTAAGGCAAGTGAACTTATTCAGTGTATACATGCAACATTTCCAAAACTGAAATCCTTTGGACCTGTCAGACTCAGGAAGGAAGATGTAAAGAACTAAGATTTTTTTTCTGAAAGAGGTGGCCTGGATTGGACCAACAAAATGAAGTGTTGGAAATGTTATCAGTCATAAAAAAAATGCATGTAGCCTTTTTTCTTTTCTTTCTTTTTTTTTTTTGCAAAGGCAGAAAGATTTTTTCCCCCTTAATAGGTTTAATTAATATCATATTGATATTATCCACAGTGTTTTTTGACAAATCAAGAGTACCTTCCTGTTACCTAAACAAGGAATAAAAGTTAGTTTTGAATGTGCTGGGGAAAGAAATAGGTGCTTTTAGACTGCCATTTTACTGATTCTACAGTCCATCTGTGATAGCCTATTTCATCAGAGAGAGAGAGAGAGTTTCAGTGCTAGCTTGACACAGTTTCTGCCTGGTTTCAAACTAACACAGTTAACTACCATGCTCTCCCTGGTTATTTATTAACTTCATAGTGATGTGACCATTTGCTGAGTTTGTGTTGCTGTCCCACATTTGTTTTTCATACAGACACGACTGCGTACATAAGCTATGACATTTCAAGAATTCCTTCATTCTTGGCTCAAGAACAAGTGTGGGGCAGCAGCACAAACACAGCAAATGGTCAAGTTGCTAATCAGAGAGTAAGGCTGTGAATTGTCTAGCATAACATCAAAAGCCATGGAGTTTTCAGAGGGGAAAAAACACAATAGTTCTGTTGCCAAAGGCAGTAAGATCTTGACAAGTTTCTTTTGTCAAAAAGTTAAACATTTTCTTTTGTAATTGTTTAAAACAGTTCAAAAGCAATAGTGTCTTAAGCATTCTTATAAAACTTAAAAAAAAAAAAAAAAAAAAGGACGGGGGTGCTCAGACACTATGATAGGATGCAGTAAAATGAGAGATGAACGCTGTTGCTAGTTTATATAGCTGCTCTTTTCAATATTATTTTGTCCAGATGTGGGCAAAAGAAATGTAGCACTTCTGATTTTAAGCTCAGAAGGAAGATTTGTTTGGTAATATCTTTCAACTTATTGACTTTTTACTTCATAAATTTAACTTAATGAAAATTAATTTATTGAAACATCTCTATAATGAACAGCTACAATCCATTAAGTTATAAATGTCACCAGGATCCTTCCAGTCTAGACCATAATCGTGAAAAACAACCCTGGATTTATACCCCAGGCTACAAATTGATTCTGTGCAGGTGCACTCTACTGATCTGATTGCAAGCCAAGGCTTTAGCTTCCTAAGTGCCAACACTAAGTATTGTGTTACCTACATGCTCAGTTTATGTAAAACCTGGGCCACTGCAATGAGGTCTTTCTTGAACCTAATTCTAGAGTGATATTCCTGCAACCTAATAAGTATAGAGATTTCAAGGGGGGCAAGGATATCACCCAGCAAAGGCAGGTAAGCTAAGAAGTAAAACAAATAGAGGTTAGCTATTTCATATCCAAATGGTGACGGTCATATGGTTTTAAAGCAGCAAGGCTCGTTCTATTTAAAAAACAAGTCAGAAAAACTAGTGTTAGGATGCAACATGCAGGCCTTTATTATATTCTGTAGTCCAACAAAGCCCAATATATAACCTAATATACAGTGCTATCCTGTAAGTATACTCAGTGGGCATGTCTAGATGTGCTATTAATGCACAGTGAAGTTTCTGTGCATTAAAAAGGACCAGTAAATTGTCCTTGTGGAAAGGGTCTACGCATGCTCTAGCTTTGGATCAAGGTTGTTCGCAACCAGAGCAGGTGAAACCAGGAATGTTCATGCCCCCCTGCCCTACTCTGCCTTGCTGCAGCAACTGGGGGAGCTTCAGGCTCCCCCAAGTGCCAACCCCAAGGGGCAGGGGGCTGGTGGAGTGCTGTGTCCCAGTCATGCAAGGATTGAACCCAATTCCCATGTGGCAGAGAGAAGCATCCCCACCTGCAGGAAGGGGGAGAGAGGGTAGAAAACAATGGACATGTGGGGATTGGGAAGGTCTGGGAGAGGCATCTCTGCCTGGTGGGGAAGCTGCCTGGCAGCCATGTTGGGATTGGGAAAGTCCTAATCCCCACGTGGCTGCCAGGCAGCATCCCTGCCAGGCAGGTATGTCTCTCCCTACCATGGATCCCAACCTAATCCCCACCTAGCTGGGATACAGCAGTCCCAGCTGCCAAGACAGCTGTCCTGGCCATGTGGGGATCAAGACAGCCTGATCTGCATGTGGTGGGGAGACAGCTGCACCTGCAGCCAGCACAGCTCCTACCACATGGGGCTTAGCCAGGCCACCTGCTGCCTGAGCTGACCAGGAACAAATTGTTCCTGGCCAGCATCTACATGCGCACTACCGTGCAGAAGCTAATGCTCAGTTAATCTACTGCCTGCATTTTCATGTAGCAGGTTAATTGCACATTAGCCTATTTTACTGCACAGTAGTCTAGCACATGGCTAAACAGTGACACTTTCCTGTGCAGTAGAATCGTCTACTGTGCAGTAAGGTGCCTCATGTATCTGTTTGAAAGATGAGCCCAGTTGAGTCCGACACACTCAGTAGCTGTTTTAAAGAACACTGCATATGTGCTTCCAGCAAGTCTTATAAAGAAGCTTGCTTGTCTATGGGCAACGCCCATCTACTTGACTATGCTTATGAAAGAGCATTTTTGTTCTGTGCTGTGGCAGAACATTAGAAACCTCTTTAGGCTTCTTGGCCCAAAAGCAGGGATGAGAGCTCTGAGAAAGATAACTCGAGTAATCTGCAGCTGGGAAAACTAGGGGTGTGGAAGTTGCTAGCAGAGGCCCTCAGCCCCCAGCACTGCAGGTACTGGGGGCTGAGGGCAGCAGAAGGCTTCCCTCATACTTGGTACACCAGGAACTGCCTCTCCAGTGGGAAGTGGCTATGTGCATCTTCATTTAAAAAGAAAGAAAACTTAGGAACATTCCTGCTCTTCTAAACAGACAAGATCTTTGGAAGTAGTATATCATATGCATGTTAACATTGGGGGAACAAGGATCTTATGCTTGGGTTTGGCTCAGACTTGTGTAAATCTTCCTCTCTGCTCCAGCCCCCTGAAAGAAACTGGAGAGGTAAAAAGGCATGTTTCTGGCAAATTCAGCTTCGGTTTTACTGCATAGCTATTCTCATGGATCAAACTATTACTTTGAATATCAGTAGAAACCCATTACATAAGTAAATTATATTTCAATAAATAATTAGTTGATTTAGCAGAGAGCTAATAGTCATCATTACATCAATTCTCAATTAATTAACTTCAGAGGGTATGAGAAATTGTTACTAAGCAAATCCAATTGTGGTCTTATTTTGGATTTTTCCTATACTATTAAATTTTGCCATGGCTATAATGGATTCTTGTATTGTAAAATCACATTAGACAGAGTCTGATACTTCTTCCCGCTAAAGCATTTTGTATAGCGATAGGATATTCTAATCAAACACCTATTCAGATGACACAAAATTGAATTTAATGGTTGGATCCCATTCCTTCCCCTAATTGCAGGGGTTTTTTATATTCACTGCACAGCTTTGTGGAACAGTAATTGAAACCAAATGGGTGTAGTCAAAAGCAGAGAACAAGGTACTGTACAACAATCACTACCCAATACAGCCATTTTAGGTGTTTGGTAACATAGTGAAGTTTCCTTTTCATAGTATCTAGGGTCAGAAGGGGCCTAAAGCAGGCCATTTAGTCTGACCCTCTGCCAATGACAGGAACGAGTGCCAGGGTCACAGGACCCCAGCCAAGTACCTATCCAATCTACTCTTAAAGATGCCCAAGGTAGGAGCAAGAACCATTTCCCTAGGAAG
>JAGPOW010000261.1:119555294-119567043 GCA_030014935.1 Caiman crocodilus | reverse complement strand
TTGATCCTAGTCGCCAGGCAAAGCTCTGCTCCCGCCTTGGCCTTCCTAATAGCCCTCCTGCACTCCTGAGCACAAGAAGAGTACTCCTCTTTGGAGACTGCTCCTCTCTTCCAAAGATAGTAAACCTCCCGCTTAGCCCTCAGGGTCCCCCCAATATCTCTAAGCCATGGGGGCTTCCAGGCACTTTTGCCCATCTTGAAAAAAAAAAAAGAAAAAAAAAGAAAAGAAGTACCAGAAGTGAGGTTTGAACACACACATCTTCTGGCTCTTAAATTCACTGTCTTTACCACTCAGCCACCCTGCTAAACCAGGGTTTTTAACATGTTCTATTTTCAACACACCTCAGTGAATGTTTAACATGTTTAGACTGAAGTTGTTCCTTAATGTTTTATTATCATATTACTAATAGTGCAACTCCATTGGCATTACAGTAGCGGGCATACAAATGTATGTACCCCATCCCTTTTACTGAGAAGTTAAAAACACTGGTCTCCTCTAGTTGTCCCCCCCATTATTGGATGGGCTTCTTCTTTTGAACCTGTTTGCGAGTTGGAGAAGGGGGGGAAAATAATGCATTTGTATCCACAGCATATTTTCTGGTTCTACCTCTAACCCAGCTGCTTTGTTGGCTATGCACTGGCTATTCCTCAACTGGTCTCTACCCACCTACTCAGGCATTGGGGGTATACCTCCAAGAGAATCTAATAGTAATGCTATTTAAGAGTACCCCTTTACCTTGAATACGCAGACCCAGATAGCTTGATTAGACTGGGGGAGGGCAGTAAAACAATTAATATCTTTTTTCCCCAGTAGCTAACCTCCTACTAGTCCCAAGTATGTTTCTGCATTTATTCTTACTGTGTAATATGGGCACTAAACAGTGCAAGTGCTGAGGAGCAACAAACAAAGGGTTCCCATTATATTCCTTTAGTGACTGTAGCAACACAAACCAAATAGCCCTAGCAGGATCTCACAGTGTTGCATCTTGTCATAAAATACTGTGTTGTGCTCTGAGCAGTGACTTGCTATGCTGAAGTGGGGTACAATATTACTTCTGCCACTAAACCAATTATACTCTGTCTCTTGTAAACCTAATGCAGTCTGTCTCTGTCTCTTGTAAACCTAATTACACTAACCAGTTATACTCTGCCACTAAACTACAGTTATACTCCAAAAGATACAAAAACCTATTTAAAACAGATGAGTTTTTGAACTGCTCAGTATTAGCACTTAAAAAAAAGTCATGCTTGAGCCTCCCTGCTTCCACATTCCTGTAGTACAGTAGATTGGTGTCTTCATATATTTATGGTTCTCAACCTTTTGAGGCTCAGGGTATCCAGGTTTTTAATTTGGCAGTGGTTGAGAACCTCTGTTGTGCTGCCTCACCTTACCCCAGTGCTTCAGAAACTGGGTGTTGGAGCTAGCTACATCACAAGGTAAGTGTCCCATGCACACCATGGTCCACATGTGTATGTCTGTCTGCATTAGGCTCATCAGATAAGCCTAAAGGAGACAGGCATGCCCTCTCATGGCACGGCACAGTCCTTCCAGATCTAGCACCACATGCACCTCCTGGAAACAGGCGTCACATGAAACAGGCCCATCTGTCAGCAGAGGTGGAGCTTGGAGATGGATGTTTCTGCTGCAGACACCATGCACCTGTTTCTAGAAGGCATGTGTGGGACCAGGAGAGGAAGGGCTGTGGTGTGAACAGGCCTGCATTAGGTTTACAAGATAAACGCAACAGAAACAGAAGCACCTGCTTCCTATTACAGCTGCTTCTCTGACGCGCTTCTTGGAAACCCAGGTACATGGGATAGTTTCAGCTGGCTGTGGTGCTGCACCAGCGGCCTCCATGTCCAGGCTGTCATGGTGCTGCTGCAGCCAGGCGAAAACTTTCCCCACACACCTTAGTTTCCAGAAGGCACATTGAAGCTAAAACCAAGAGTAGAATAGGTGTGGCAGGAGAGGATGGAGTGCTTCTGCCCAAATCAGGTTGTACAAGCAGGAGCGCCTTTTCCTGCTGCAGTTGTTTCCCCAATTTGGATGCGCTTCCTGGAAACTAAAAACACTTGAAGACCTCACCTGGCTGCACCTGAAGCACTGGCATCATTCCACCCCTGACAGATTTTCTTGACACCCTGGTTGAGAAGCACTGCTTTGTACCTTCCTATGGAAAGTTAAATGGAACCTTGCAAATCAAGATGTGCTATTTTCAGCACTTAGAATTAGCATGGATACTTATACCCAACTGCCCTGTAACAAGATATTAGTTCTAATGCATATTCCATTGAATGGCTGAATAGGAATGAGCTATCATCTTGATTAATAATTTTCTTGTTGTCTACTAGCACTTCAGTAACCTCTGCTAAAATCCAAGTGAATGGAGTCCACCTGCATTACCAGCAGACAGGACAAGGAGATCATGCAGTTCTGCTGCTTCCCGGAATGTTAGGTTTGGAGCTTTTGTGTTTTAATATAATTTTTTTATACATATTTTCATTTTTTTCCCCCCTCTGAAACTAGAATACACAGACTCATTTATTATGCAGAACTATCTTATTAAAAGAAAGGTAGTAAAATTGATTACATGTAATGGACTTATGGGAAAAAAGCCAAAGGTATTTTAAAAGTACCCACTTTGAAGTTATTTAGAATACCAGACACTTTAAAATGCAAACATGCTGCCTTGAGTTGCCATTTCCCTACAGTGTACAAAATCCCCTCACACCTATGCAAAGTGCTGCTGTTTTGATTTGATATAGTTTATCTCCGTTTTGCACAGTGTAAGTGACTTAGCAGGGTACAGTGAAAGAGATGCAGGACTTTTCCTTTTATATGGAGGCTGAATGAGGAGCTCTAAAAACAACACTGTTGCCTCCCAGATCCAGTTATAACAATGAATATAATGACGGCAACATTACATCTTATTTAAACAAGAACCTTCTCACAAAGGGAAAAATGGCTCTTTTGGGATTTACGTTCACCTTTTTGCTATTCAGTTTACTAATTTTTCAGTTACTTTTGGTGTTATTGTTTACTGATTTTAGAAACTTGGATAGCTGCAGTGGCCAGATACCCATCTGGCTAGAGGCTGCAACCTGTACTTTCAGATGCCAGTCTTGCCAATAACAGTCCATGCCTTTGTCATCTCCATGTTGGATTATTACTGTGAAGCACTCAGTAATTTAGGACCACTGAGAAACTTATATATAGCTGAAAGAAAAAAACAAAAACAAAAACAAAAAACACTTTATTTGCTTAGTAGCATTACTTGTCAGGAAGAGATTGGGGCTATTCACATGTTTAAATGAATTACAGGAACATGGCTTGCAAAGAGGGCCATGCGATTTGATATAGAAGTTGGTCATAAAATACCTGAAAGATGCATCATTGGAAAAATCTCTAGGAAAGATAGAGAGTGGAAAAACAGGAAGAGAAGAAAGGAAAAACACCAACATGCGGGAGGTGCATTTGGAATAATGAAGTGTTCATTATTCTGCCTGTTAAAATATGGATCTTCTGACAAAGGTACATTTATGCATTTTATAAGAATTAAGTGTAATAAAAAGTAAGGTTAATCAATTGTAATACTTAAGCATTATAGACATGAGGTTGTGTGTTTTATAGATTGCTTAAAACAAACCAACCAACCAACCAACCTTTGTCTCAAATATAAGCCATTAATCTTTCAGTCTTATTGATAGCTTATAATGTCCAATTAAAAAAATTATACTGTTTAATGAAATTAAGTGCTGTTTATTAATAAGTAAGTAGTTAAGGGCCAAAAATTGCTCCTGAAAGCATGCAAGGTATTTGAACCCTCTTTACTATCAGCTTGTATAATACTACAGTTATCACTTCAGAGCAGTCAAGTGCTTCTTCACTTAACACTCACTACCAGAAACAAGATACCGGGCTAACTGATACTGAAAGGGACAAAAACAAAACAAATAAATAAATAAATAAAAATCACTTCCAAACAAAGCCATATAATTATATCAGGCTGTATATAAGTTGCAATGGGATTCTTCAGAGCCCTGGCACTTCTGCAGAGCCCAGTCCACAGTTTTTGCCATGTCTCAAGACTGATATTAGGGAAACTCTTAAATGCTAGTGATAGCTGGTTCAGGGGACATTTAGGCTTAAGATATTCCACTGTTAGTTTATGGCTAAACAAGATTAATCATAGTTTCTAGATGTTTACTCTAATAGCATCTTCTGAGTTGAAGCAGCCCAATGAATGAATTGATACTCCTTTAAAAAACACCACAGTAGAAGAGACAGGTCAGCAGCTGCAGTGGTAGTCCCTCAGTTGAAGGATGACAGTCCTTTAGCAAATAGGCAAGTTATTAATGGGCTTTAGATGACTGATGAAGTTGATCAGTATGGATTCGCCAAGGACAAGTCATGCCTGACCATCCTGGTTCAGATAGCTGGTTCTTTGGATGCAGGGAGAGCAGTAGATGCAATACACCTCAACTTAAGAAAGTCTTTTGAAACAGGTCTCCCAAAACATTCGTGCAAGCAAGCTACAAAAGTATGAATTGGATGAATGGACTATAAGATGGTTAGAAAACTGGCTGGATCATGAGGCTCAAAGGGTAGTAATCAATGGTTCGATGTCTAGCTGGCATCAAATGGAGTGACCCAGGGGCTGGTCCTGGGCCTGGTTATGTTCAGTATCTTCATTAATGAACTGGAAGATGGGGTGGACTGCAGAAAAGGTCCTAGAGGTTACAGTGGATAATAAGGTGAATGAGCCAACAGCATACCCTTGTGAGAAGATGACTAATAGCATACAGGCTGCATTGGTAGGAGCATTGCCAGCAGATCAAGGGATATGATTCTTCCCCTCTATTTGGCACTGGTGAGGCTGCATCTGGAGTACTGTGTCCAGTTTTGGACCCTCCACTACAGAAAGGATGTGGACAAATTCACTACAGAAAGGATGTGGACAAATTGGCCAGAGTCCAGTGGAGGGCAATGAAAATGTTAAAGGGGCTGGGGCACATGACTTCTGAGAAGCTGAGGGAACTGAGCTTGTTGAGCAGCTATATAAGTTCTAAATGTCTGCTCCAACATGTGCTAATTGGCATGCATCAAATTAGACTATTAAAATAGAGAGTCTGCTGGAGTGTGTTAAAATTAATACACTTCAGAAGCCTCTGTCCCATGTGCACCAAGCATCCCCACACTGCAGAATGATAGCAGGGGCTCTTAAACTAAACTAAAAAGCTTGCTCAACGAGCTTTAGTTCAAGTGACCCCACTGCCACTTTGAATTGCAGGATGCTGAATACTCATGATGTTGCACTCAGAGAGCTTCTCTATTTAAAGCATCCCCCTCCACTCCAGATCACATGTATGAACACCCATTTAGTCTGGAGAAGAGAAGACAGAGTGTATTCAATAGCAGCCTTCAACTACCTGAAGGGTGGTTCCAAAGAGTATGGGGTCAGCAGTGGCAGATAACAGGAATAAAAACAAAGGCCTCAAGCTGTGAAACAGATTAGATATTAGGAAAAGCTCTCTCACTAGGAGGGTAGTAGCCTGTTCTAATGCTTTACTAAGAGGCTGTAGAGTACCTATCCTTGGAAGTTAATACCCAGCTGGACAAGCCTTGGCAGGGATGACAGGGATAGTCCTGCTTTGAGCAGGAGGTTGGACTAGATCAGTATCTCAGCCCATGGGTCACAAAAATATGTGAAAGGGTCATGAACAAACTTCAAAAATGGATTATCCTTTAAACAAAAACAAACCATGGGAAACTATGGCTTTTCCTTTGCAGGTTGTCAGATTTCCAGCCTGCAAGGGGGTGCTTGGGGCTCCATGTCCCACACACTCCCCCTCTGCCTCACATATCCACCCCCTGCATCCACACAATGGGGGGCTGGGGATGAATGGCACTGGGTTGGGACTGGCCATTGATGTTTACAAATGGGTCCTGGTACAAAAGGAGGTTGAGAACCACTGGACTAGACCTCCAGAGGTCCCTTCCAACCCTAATTTTCTATCGTTATGCTGATTTTTGGATCACAGGTTTGATCACAGACATGGTAAATAGAGGAAGGAACAGATCCTAGTGATGTAGTGTCATATCTCTTTCCCTTCATCTCTCTTGTTTGTTTGCCTCCAGAGCACAGCAAGTTTGCTTTATTGTACATTTTGAGTATTGATCTCAGCACAGCACCAATGGGGATGATTGAGTGCTTAAGTGCCCCAGGTATTGAGGTATCTCATTTCTTCAAATTGGCCTTCAAAAATGTCCTTTAATCTCCAGGCTTTGCATCTCCCTTGCAAACTCCCCCCCACCTTATAGAGTGGGTGGGCTAACTTTAGCCCAAGCTGTGTGTTCCAGCAGTAGGGAGGTGTGCTGTAGCCACATGCCTGCAGTATCCCAGGCCAGAAGCCAGGGGTGCTACATTTCCAAAATCAAAAGTGAGTGTCTATTCACTTGCTAATCAGTTCAATCTACACAGGTTAGAATAAATTGCAAAAGATAAAATTGACTTAGTCTCAACTGTCTGTACTTAGCCCTAGAAGAACAGCTATTTGGAGTGGGTTGATCAAGTATTTTGGTTTTTGTAAAACTGAATCAGAGCCTGAATCAGATGCTTCAGGAAATTCTCAGATGAATATTTTACCTGGTTAATCACCATGACTAGTAAAATGCCTCCCCAGTGAGCAAATTATTTTAATCCCAATGGTTCTCAATCTTAGCTTTCACTTTGTTTGCTTGGGGGGGTTTATCTTGTGAAACATTTGTAGGTGTTTGCATGGCATACTTAAAACACTAATATTGCATGGCATACTTAAACACTTGTGATGACACCCTAAGAGTCACTGTTATCCGTTTTCTCCTGTGTAAGTGGTTGTCATTACTATTCCCATTTCATTTCCATTAAACTAAGTTTCTTCCATAGCAAATATCAGTTACTGTAGGAATCATAAATCTGCTTCTTTGACAGGGTTGATCCTTTGTGTGTAGTAGATCACTTTAGACTGCATTACAATACCCTTAAAAGAGATTTTAATGGGAGACTGATCCTTTGATCTTTACAAAGCTTAGCCAAGTAAAGCAAAGATCGAGGTCCTTTGATTTTTATGGATTTTCCTGATTTTTTTTTCCAAATGGTAAGAGCGTCCACCTATCCATTGGTAGTATTTATAGCAGAGTTCCATTATGGCATAATTGATTTGGCCGAAATTTTTTTTTTTTTTTTTTTTTTTTTTTTTTGTGAGCTGAGGTCCAAAATTGGTTTCACCACAAGTCTCTGAACAAGCAGCTCTTCACAATAAGAGCCTGGGATCCTCATGGATATGGACATTCCATCCGTCCAGCTTGAGATTTTCTTCCAGATTTCTTTGAAAGAGATGCAAAAGATGCTGTTGATCTGATGCAGGTAAATCTTTTCCAAGGTAAAGAGCCTTGTTTTCCTTAACTCAGGGGAGAAGACAGTATATGATTGCATGCATTTTACAGCAATAATTTGTTAACAGTCAGTTGTGCCAAAAAAAAAAAAAAAAAAAAAAAAAATACAAAACACTTTAAATGGGGTCCTAAAATGATGGAAGCAACTGGTTCTTGGAAACCTGCTTGCATTTTCTTTACATTCCCTTTGGTAAAACCTTTCATGTATTCCATGGGAATTAATTACAAGTTAACAGTACATTCTCATTCCAGAGTATTTTGCCCCAAGAGGCTTATGGGTAGAGTTGTTTGAAGCCCAGGTAATATATTTTTTGAAAAACAATACTCACATTCAGCTGAAGAGCTGTGGCAAAAGTAAGTTCATACAGAATTTCTCAGCAAGCAGAACTTCGGAGTTTTGCCTTGAACAACTCATTCCAAGGAGCATCCTGCAAACTGAGTGGACACTTCCCCAGTGTAAGGCCTATTCTTAAAATAATTAGAATAGGGAGCTAAACGATTCCTGAAGCCATACCCAGTCCAATTTACAAAATTTGGGGGAGTACAAGGAACACTCCTCAGCTCTGTTACTGCTTTCTTAGGTTTTTAAATACTGTTTTATAAGCTCTTAAAATTAACAGATATATTTAAACGCTGTTTTGTTCTGTTTATATAATGGGTGTGTAAGTAAATAACACACACATGCACACACACCCCCCACCAGACTAACTCCCAAATAAAGTGAAAAAATTAACTACCTTTTTGGCAGCTTATGAGTGGAATTCATTATGTTATACCAGACTGTTTCTTTGGCTATATTAAGAGTGTTGGCAATGCAGTAAGATTCCAAATACATGAGAGAAAGTTTGGACTAGTGAAGCCAGTAGTACTTCTTTTTTTATATAACAATAACCTTGCAGAATCACTGGAAAATAAAAATTTGGACTTCTCAAAAGATTCTACCTAGTGAAATTAGTAAGCCAAGATAAATGTGACAGCAAACATAGGATAAATACACTTTCCCCTTTTACCATGGAAACATGCAGTGCACAGGATCAGGACCAGCCAGCATACGGGATCAGACCAGTGACCCACCGACTGAATCATGTGGCTCCATGGGCTAGGTGTTTGGCACCCATGGTTTAGAAACAAAGCATTTTGCTTTTGTGGCAGGGTGCTGGACTAGGCGACTCCAACCCTAGGATCCTCTTCTTGGTTCACACTTCTGAGGTTTTCTTAAAGCACGGAGGAGTTACTAAATCATGAAATCTGAGGTTCTGGAGACAGCTTGAGATAAGGCCTGTACACCAAATCATCTGAATCAATAAGTTAACAAAATTTAATGTGAGAAAAAGACAACATTTTAACTCTCTAGTATTTACCATTGTGCATGCAACAACAAGCGAACACATTTTCATGAATATGTTTTAGTTTATGCCAACACGATCAAATATGAGCATGAACTATGTTTTTGCACTTCCACATTAACTGAGTACCCCATGCTGCTTTGAGTTGCTGTTGCAGACCAGTTGCAAATTCAAATGGATACTCCTCATGTCAGTTTTCATACAAGTCTTTCAATGAAAGCTCGTACAAGAGTACAGTAAGGAAAGAATATTTCTGAAGTTATACAAATACATTGTAATGTTGTGCAAAATAACACGCGTACCATCACATTGGATATGGGGCTCTGAATGAGGGAGGTATCCACAGGTTTCCCATTGTCCTGCACTCTCATGCTGTCCAATATCAGAAAACTCCAGCTCAGCCTATGCTTTCAAGTTATCTGTAGAAGTCAGGAGAAGTTAAAGCTAAACTGAATTGAGGGAGTGAGCAGCCAAAAGAACAGGTTAGGGACCACTTACAAAATCTGGACATATACAAGTCCATGGGGCTGGACAGGATGTACCCCAGGGTGCTGAGGAAGATGGCTGATGTGGTTGCAGAGCTACTGGCCATTATTTTTGAAAACTCATGATGATCAGGAGAAGTCTCAGACAATTGGAAAAAAAGCAAATATAGTGCCCATATTTAAGAAAGGGAAGGAGGAAGATCCAGGAGACTACAGACCAGATAGTCTCACTTCAGTCCCTGGAAAAATTATGGAGCAAGTCCTCAAGGAATCCATTTCCAAGCACTTGGAGCAGAAGGTGATTAGGAACAGTCAGTGTGGATTCACCAAGGGCAAGTCATGTCTGACCAATGTGATTGCCTTTTATGATGAGATGACTGGCTCTGTGGATGCAGGAGACCAGCGGGTGTGTTATACTTTAAATTTTAGCAAGGCTTTTCATATGGTCTCCCACAACATCCTTGTAGGCAAGCTAAAGAAGTACAAGCTGGATGAATGGACTGTAAGGTGGATAGAAATTGGCTGGATCATCAGGCCAAAAAGGTAACAGTCAATGGCACAATGTCTAGTTGGCAGCTGGTATCAAGTGGAGTGTCCCAGGGGTCAATCCTGGGGCCAGTTTTGTTCAAGTTCCTCAATTACATGAAAGATGGAATAGCGTGCATGCTCAGCAAATTTGCAGAGGACACCAAGCTGGGGGGTGGTGGGGTTGGAGAATAGTAGATATGCTGGAAGGTAGGGTTAGAATGCAGAGAGACCTAAACAAGTTGAAAGATTGGACCAAAAGAATATCCTTATTGAACCTCATGAGATTAAGTGCACAGGTCATGTACTTAGTATGGAACAGTCCCATGAACTGCTACAGACTGGGGACCGGTTGGCTAGGCAGCAGCCCTGCAGAAAGGGACCTAGGGGGTTACAGGGGACAATAAGCTGAATATAGGCAAGAAAGCTAATAGCATACTGGGCTGTACTGGTAGGAATATTGCCAGCAGATGAAGAGAGTAATTATTCTCCTTTACTCAGCACTGATGAGATCACGGTATCCAGTACTTGCCCCCCATTACAGAAAGTATGTGGACTAATTGGAGAAAGTCCAGCAGAGGGCAGTGAAAATGGTAGGGGACTGGGGCACATCAGCAGAGACTGAGGAAGGTGGATTTATTCAGTCTGCAGAAGAGAATCCTCCCCTCAGTTTAATAGCAGCTGTCAACTACCTGTAGCAGGGTTTAAAGAGGATGGAGCGAGACTGTTCTCAGTGGTGGCAGATGGTAGAACAAGGAGCAATGGTTTCAAGGTGCAGCAAGGGAAGTTGAGTTTAAATATTAGGAAAAACTCTGTAGGAGGGTAGTAAAATACTGAAATAGGCCACCCAGAGAGATTGTGGACTCTCCATCCTTGGAGGTTTTTAAGACCCACTAGACAAAGCCTTGGCTGGGGTGATTGAGTTGGGGATTGTCCTGCTTTGAGCAGAGGGTTGGACTAAATGGCCTCCTGAGGTCCCTTCCAACCCTCATTTTCTATGATTCTATAATACCCCAAGAGATGACGTGACCAGACTGAGCAAGGAAGAAGAACTTAGATGATCTTACCACTTTCAACAGCTTTGGTAGTGTCCCAACTACCAGCTGGAGTGAGAGACTTGTTTTTGCTGACACACCAGGAAAAGGATGACATTTTCCTCCTCACCTCAATTCTTCTCTTCCCTAACCCCCTCCTCCACCCCCCCCCCTTTTTTTTTTTCCCCCTTCTATATGTGTAGACTGGCTTAAACAGCTAGGACCTTATCTTTTGCAACCCACTATTTTTTACCTGCCTTTTAAAATTGCAGACTCAGGCAGTACATTGCATAGCCCAAGACTGGTATGAATTTGCCAGGTTAAGGAAAAGCTTATGAGATCCTGTATTGTGCCTCTCTCTCATTGAAGAAGTTGTAAGAAAGAACCAGTGCCAAAATAAGAAACTGCATTTTTGCTGTTGGTTATTCTTCCCCACTCTTTAATACCTGTTCTTGCCTCAAGGAAGCATGATTTTATCCCAGCACCAACAGATCCAGATCATTTCAACCAACTTTCGCACTGTTCTCCAAAATGAACAGTTAATACCATCTTTAAATACTGTGTAGAAGACCTGCAAAGGAGAGACCTTAGTAAGCCTCCGTCATGCCAAAGAGAGTGGGAATAAGGAGTATAAAAACCTCACTTCACATTAAGTAAAGTAAATGTTTTTCCACATCTTCTGTGGAAAGATTATTCTGGCAATTGTTTGTTCTGGGTCTAAATGACCAGAAGTCTCTAGATGCAGAACTCCAAACCTTGTTTAACGTTATAGAGTAACAGCCTGTACAATGTTGATACCTTTTACTTTTTGGCCAGTGGTTCTCAACCTTTTTGGCTCAAAGCGCCTCTCATTAGGCTCAAGGCACTGCCTCAGAAATAGAGTAAATATTTAAAACTTCTGTTTTAAATATCTCAAAAAAAAAAA
>JAGPOW010000261.1:119545021-119555194 GCA_030014935.1 Caiman crocodilus | reverse complement strand
AAAAAAAAAAAGACTACCACAGGTCAGAAGATTTTTGGTACTCTAGACTCCTATTTGAAATGTCTGTGTAGATGTTTGGACAGCAAACAATACTAACATTATGTGGCACCCATAAGATCACATGGCAGGCCAGGGTTGAGAGTCACTGTTCTAGGCTCCTTTGTGTCATTACACAACACAGCAGCGCCCTCCTGTAGCCTCCTTCTTCCCATCCACCACAAGCGTATTCTGGTGCAAGAGAGGTGGTGACCTAAAATATCCAAATCCTGCAGGTAGTAGTATACAAGTGAGGACAAATTAAGATCTTTGTGGACTACAGCTATGTTCAGAGACTTCCTTAAGGAAAGGATGTTGTGTCCAAAGCAAAAATATTTAAACTGAGATTGTCATAAAGCAGCAATTAAAATGGACTGTTATAAACAACTATAGTTCACATCTAGGATCAAGACCAAGTGACCTCAATTCAGCTTTGCATTTACCAGAGGTGGGCAATTATTTTTTGAAGGGGGCAATTATTTTTTGACTGATGTGCCACTTAAGGAGTTCTGGTGAGCTCTTGATGGTCATAAGGCCAGCAGGGGAAGGGGTACTCATCCAGCCTTAGTCCCCTTGTCTGGCTGGCCCCAGCCCCATCTGCCCCCACACCCATTGCTGTGGCTGCTGGATGGAGCAAGTGGGAATCTCCATGAAGACTGGCCCAGGACCACCATGGGCAGGGTGTGCTTCACCAGGTGGATGATATAGGGCCACAGATGGCCTGGGAGTGGTGTCCAGAAGTGGGACGGGCAGGTGGGGCCAGGGCCTGGGTCAGAGCTGCAATCCCTGTGGTGGGTGCACGAGCTGTAGGGCAGAGACCTGAAGCCCATCGCAGGGACCAGCAGGAAGTGGACTGAGGTTCTGCCCACAGTCCTAGCCCAACACTGTCACTACCCTACAATCCTGGCCCTGGCCCCTGCTGTCTGCCCACAGTTCCATCCCATCTACTCAGCCAGCATGCCTTGCCCACGGGGGTCCCAGGGTGGTCTCTACAGAGACCCTGCCTGCACACCTGCTGTCTGTTGCTCTCAGTAATGGATGTCAGGAAGATGGGCCCAGGGTGCCTGGGCATCATAGCTGGGGTCCAGCAGCAGTGGGACATGCACCTGCTCCTGGGTGGCAGGGACTACCAGGAAGCCATGTCTGGCCACTGTACTGCCTGCCCCAGCACCATGGACTACATCTCCCAGTGCGTCCAAGCTGCACACAGGGATAGGTTGGGCTGTGCCAGGTGACATCTCCATGCCCAGGGGCAATGGGACCAGGCACACATACCATAGCCTGGGCCGCCCCCGTGCCTGGGCTGGGTGGGGCCAAGGGACTCACCACAGGCCATGGGCTGTATTTTGCCCACCCCTGATTTACCATGTGCTAAAACCATGCTGCTAACTTGGAGCACAGAAAGAGTGTGGATCAGCACCAATAAACTGCTTACTCTGTTATTTAAGATTTTGGGCATACAACATTCAGTAGCAAATATACTGGTTAAAAACCTGGACCAGTTAAGGCTGATTTCTTACAATATTACCATCCCCACTCCAACTTTTTAGTCTTTACCAGTCCTTGCTATCTTCAAGTAGGCACCCAAAAGTTTCAATAGACCTTTACCATATTTTTCTCACATAATGCCCTGTGACAGGTGGCTGCTCTGGGCCAACCTTAATGTGGTCCTCCCACCTGTTCCTAGGGCAAATCGCCCACCTTCTCTCCTGCCATGCCTTGTTCTTAATGGATTAATTAGAAGGAGGTTGCCCTTGTACCGCCCCGCTGCTAGGGGGCACTATCTGCGGCTCCGTTTGTTCCGCTACACTGCAGTTCACACCTCACCGATGGAATGGCTGTTGTCTTAATTCTATCACTAGTTGACCCCTTCCCGTTCTCCCTGGGCCTTCCTTCTTCGTGCCCACGCTTGGGCGTCCCAATAAGCTGCCCCCTCTCTGGGGCTCACAACAGTGCCCCCTCTCTGGGGCTGGGGTTTCTGTATCCCACACACTGTGCCCTTTCTGGCGCTGGGGTCCTCACACTCTGCTGGGAGTCCCCTATGTGGCCTCCTCCAACCCCTAATAGCCTCACCCAAACCACTGGTCTAACAAACAACACAACACAAGCCTTTTAGCTACAACAAAAACAGAAGCCAACTGGCCCAAACAACATTTGGTCCTACCAGTGACCCTTTAACTCTCAGATGCAGCCCCTGCATCAGGTTTCCCCTCTCCCAGGGCAGAGAGCTCCTTCCTCTTTGGTAGCTGGCAGGGAACTGCCAGCCTGGCCTCAGCCCCTAGGCTTTATGAGGGCCAGGCCCTGCCCCTTCTGGTCAACTGACCTCCTGGTTGCCCCTGGCAACCCACAGCTGTGCTCCTTATTCCGTGCCAGGGCTCCTTCCCCAGCAGTTTCCCCTCTCTAGGAGCAGAGTACCTCAGTGCTCTGCAACATGCCCCCTCCTTTCCTTGCTCCTGCAAATAAGGAAACACCTTTTTAGATTTTAGAGACTTTTCTCAAATCGTGGCCTAGTACTGGCTTTTTCATGGAGAGGCTCTATTGCCAGTCTGCCAGATGGCTACCACCTTCTCTCTCCACCAGCAAGCTGGGAATGGCTGTGAAAGGGTTAACGCTGGGTTGATCCTCCCCCCCCAGTTGCTGTGGAGAAAAGCTGGCAGGTAGCTATTTGGCAACACAGCTCCTTCGGGGGCAAATGGCAATCAGTTTCTGTGCTTAAGACATGCACCCCAATTTTGGAGGACAGATCTTTGCAGGGGGGAAACGTATGTTTTTTTTTTTTTTTCTTTTATCTGTGGTAAAAAGTGGTATTCAATAAGTCATTTTAAAGGTCTTGTTTTCATTATAATCAGCTGAAGCAGTGTTTGGGAGAACACCTCATTTTCTGTATCCTTGATATTTCAACTAGTCTATAAGCCTTCCATTGTATAACAGATACAATGCATCTGTTGAGATACAATCCATTGGAAACTGTAGTTTCATTTCAGTTATTCATATTAATTAGAACTCAACTGTATTTGCAATTTCTGCATACAAGTCTGTGTACCATAGCTAGCTTTCAAGAAACATTTGATTGCAGGTAGATAAAACCATTTAGCAGCAAAGACCAGGGATGTCCACTATAATTTTCTTATACCAATAAAAGGCATTGAAGTTCAAGAAGTTTTCCATGCTGGGATGGAGTGATGGTAGAATTACAGCACTCATAGCAGCTGCGAAATACCCATCTCTTATTCATAAGTTGGTTGTTTGGGGAGCAAACTCCAGTGTCACCGAGGAGGATATTAAACTTTACAACAGTATGGATAAGTTCAGTGAATAAAGGGGAAAAAAAAATCTGAAGGCAAAAACGTTGGTCTCTTTTTGCATTATACTAAGGACACTATATAGTTGAAAACATGACAAATTAAAGGAAGCAGCACAGAAAACAGAAGTGTCCTGTCTTTTTAAACTCAAAAGTAGATTAAGAATTTAACAAGGCCAATTCCCAAGATCACTCAAGATAAAATAAAGTAAAGTTAGTGGAAAATGTCTCTAGCAATAACAGGTATTTAAAAATATGCAAACCCTAGTATTCTAGCATGTACCTTTTCCCCCCTCTAGACATTTATAGTCTACCAGAAAATGCTTACGTAATTATGGGACCTGAAGAAGAATGTATTGCATTTAAAAGCTTGTTTAAATCCGTCGCAACTACAAAGTTGGTCCAGTAAAAGATGTCACCTACAAAAATCTTTGCCTCTCACATAAAGTTACTAATTTATTTTAATTCTATTGAAATTCCTTGTTTTACTTGGCAAAATTTTCGATACTGCTGTACAAGACAGGATTTCTGGTTGATTCTACTTAAGTGGTTCAAGTGTTAACTAGTTGTCACTGTTCAACAAGGTGGCAAAGGTGGCCATCAAGTTTGGAAATTCCCTTTTAGCTTTTAGTTAATTTGGAAAAAAACCCCAAACCCTTAAAACAAGTTAGAAGAGTTCACAGGCCAGATTCTCTGTAGATACAAATAACTGTATTAGCACTTAAAAAAAAAAAGTTAAAACATTTACTTGATTTTATCTAATTTTCAGTTAATTTCAGCCAAGAGTTCTTTTCAACTGTATGTACATGAAGAATTCTCTGCTTTTAAGTTTTATTTTTTCAAATAAACACAACTTCTATTTTACAATATCCTTGATATATATGTGTGTGTGTGTGTGTGTGTGTGTGTGTGTGTGTGTGTGTGTGTGTGTGTGTGTGTGTGTACACACATCTTACACACGCACACAATTACAAGCCTGCTGCGTACATTACAGTAAAATGTGAAATAAAATCTTTTTTAAAAAGTTTGATTAGATGCATATAAAAATGCTGTACTGAGGAATGAAGCTCCCCACTTTGTCCTATGAACAGGTACAGCAAGCTTCCTTATCACTGGGCACATCTACACATGCAATTAATTAGAAGTAATAAACTCCAATGTAGGCCAGGCCCTATGAAGATAGACTGAAGGGCCTGAACCTATTCAGCTGACACAAGAGAAGACTGAGAGGGGATCTGGTGGCCATCTATAAACTCACCAGGGGGGACCAGCAAAAATCGGGGGAGACTGTTCCCCTGAGCACCAGCTGGGATAACAAGGAATAACAGCCACAAATTGACTGAGAGCAGGTTCAAACCTGATATCAAGAAGCATTACTTTACAGTTAGGGCTTCCAGGCTCTGGAACAGGCTCCCAAGGGAGGTGGTGCTCTCCCCTACCTTGGGGGTCTTCACGGGGAGGTTGGATAGATATCTGGCTCGGGTATTATTATGATCCCAGCACTTGTTCCTGCCCAGGGTAGGGGGATTGGACTTGATGATCTGTTCAGGTCCCTTCCGACCCGAGAAACTATATTGCACTGGAGTATATTGCTTCTGGGCAGACTGTTTGAACATCCACCTGGGACTGCAGCATGTTGAGCCGAGTCAGAGCAGCCCTAGTTGACAGCAGGGGGGTGGTCAGGCTGCCAGCCTGGGGCTGCTCCAACCCAGCTCAGCATGCTGTGGAGGGGTTGGCTGGGGCACAAGGGTTCTCCAGCACAGGGCTAGTGGCAGGCAGCCCCCATGTTGAAGACACCCTAGTGCCCCAGGCAGCCAAATCAGCATCTACATGTGCATTGTTGAATGTGCATGTATGTGCACGCACCCCCAAAAAACTAAACCCTCCGATGCAGACTAGTACTTGTACTAACCTGCTGCAAAGTTTATTAGTTTCCTGTGGCCTAATAGGGCTGCACATGTAGATGTCAAGATGTTTGCTGAAAGGCTAATCATAGGTAACTCTACAGTAAACATCTCACGTAGATGCACCCAGTGATTGACAAAAAGCTAAGGAGTTTACCTGTAGGAGTAGGGTTATCTTGTCTTAATGTATTTTCATGGTTTCTGTAATAGAATTGCCACAATGATACCAAATGAAGATGTAGATTAGATGATGGAAATCACTGTTCAGTAACAAGTAGCCTAGGCTGGATTACTTCCCCAGTGGCCACTAAACAGATATTAGGTAATATTTTATGCATATGTTGCTTGGTCCAATTAGTTCTAGTTCATCTTATTTGCCTGATTGCTGAATTCTGTAGGCCTTGCCATATCAAGTCAATTAAAAGATCTCTCAGTAATACTCATTGCTTTCTGGCAGTTCATAACCTTACAGCTTTGTCTCCTTCTTTGTTATGACAGCATCAATTGTCTTTGCTTCTCTGGAGCAAGACTGAGCAGGTGATGCCACTGTTATAGACAGGGTCATCCCCAGGGTAGGGAGGAATGACTTGGGGCAAGTGCACTGGGCCCTGTGCTTTGGGAGGGAGGAGGGGGGCCATGGTCAGTGCTGTATAGGCCCTGTTGCCACCTCTGTCAAGCATTGCTGGTTCTAGCTTCTAGAGCCTCCTTCCCCACACTCCAGGTGCTCCCCACCTCACTTTGCTGGCTCCAGCCTCTTGCCACCCTCCACCCAGGCCCCACACAGTCTGATATGCCCCAGGCCCCGCACACCCCTAGGGACACCTTTGTTTATAGACATTTGCTTTCTGGGCATAATTGAATTTTTTTTTGGGGGGGGGGGGAAGAAACCTGGAAAATAAGTGACAAAGTAGAGTTTCAGGTTATTTATACAGTTTTATCCAGCACGTAGTAAGTCATTATGACACCATTAAGTTTGAGGAAAACAAGAATCCCAAAGATGATGGCAAATGTGTCATGGTGTCAGCTTCCTGGAATGCCCCTAGTAAAGGCTCTATTCCAATGAACACTGCTAGATGTGAGAGTTTCCATCCAGGGACTAGACCAGAGTACTGCCTCAAAACTAATGCATCTTGTACCTTATACTTTATTCTCTAAAGATAGCCACATTTTAGGTTGGCATCCTGCAAGATTTGCCTGCACATACCAATGAAGTCCTAAAGCCAGAGGACATGAAGGTTGAAACCTCTAACTTCTTCACCCTTAGGAGTACAGTAGTCAGGCAATCATTTACATCCTAAAATTTAGAAAGGACTCAGCTAAAGATACTGGGATTAGTTTATTTTTCATGCTTCTTGCTTTCTGCCCCCACAAATCACTTACATGCCTCAGACAGGATTTTGAATGTAAAATTAAATATTTGTACTTTGATTTAAAGATGCCCTATCTATTTGGATATAATCTGTAATCACATGCAGGTTTAATTTACTGAGTGAAAATGTCTTGAATATATTCAATATCATTTTACACAGCTATCCAAGATGTTTTGAAATAGAGTGAGAAAGTCAGGAAACCAATGGAAGAAATGTATGGACATGACTATTTTGCCAGAACCTGTGAAGCTTGGGTGGATGGAATATCTCAATTCACTGAAAAAAATCAGGTGGTAAATGGTCTTCTGTGCTAACCTGGAAGGGTTGTATCAATAGAGTTTCTGGGTTTAAAAACCCCAAAAAACAAAAACATCTCTCAACAATATTTTAAGCTACTGGAAAAAACAAGACACACATATAGTGTTATAAGCCAGCTCTGACTCACCCTCATAAATTGAGCAGAGCCTTTATAAAATGAAATAGAAAGGAAGAAAAAACTTCTGTAGATAATTAGCTGATGATTCTCTAACTTTGCTCACCACAAACCTAGATACTAAAACATTGTTTTTAAGCAGGCCTCGGGCTTACTTACCTCCCCTCTTTTACTTGCAGATAGCCTTTGCTCAAACAGAACAGTAAGACAGCACTGAATGCGTTTCTTTTCATAGTTGCTGCAGGTAGGAGCTGAGCCTGTTTTTCCAAATAGGTGTCAAGCAATTAATCAGAGGAGAAAACATGTTTTTTTAGAGACCTTTATAGTTCAAAACTCACAAAGCAGGTTGTAAGTAGAGCCATAAGTTAGGGACCAAAAATCCAATTACAAGTCACAATTCTGCATTCTAACAGTTTTATTTTAAAATATTAACTTTGAAAATCCTGACCATCTTTCTTACCTCATACAGAACTTTGCAAAAAAGACAGGTCCTAAACCCTGAAAAATAGTTTTGTTCCAATTCATAACACAAGTATTTTTAAACAACTGAATAGAAATATATCCATGACAGAGCACATAAGACAAAGAGCTCAAAATTCCTTGCATTTTCCTTTAGTCTTCATACAGAAAATAGTAATAGAGCTAATATTTCTAAGATAAACAACAGGCCTTATGTGACTACAAGGAAAATATTCACTCACATTTTAATCCTTCAAGTCCAGAGACGAATTTGTAAGAGGAATATCAGCTGCTTAGTATGTTAACTTTTGCCAACTTAGGGGCATCTTACAAGATATATCCTAGCACTTTTTATTAAAGGACTGCATTTTAAGATAGAAATATAGAAGTCTTGGGCTATACTAGCTACAAAAGCCAGCCTATCTGCTGCTTGTAGATAACAGCCACAGCCTGTAGAGAGCACAGAATTTTCAACACCTATGCAATTAAAAATGCCTGTGAAAGAGAGGCCATCTGGTCAAATAAAAAGATTTAACAAGGTGCTGTAATTGAGCCTAAAGTGGATCATTTCCAACACCCACTGAAACTGGTGAAAGCTAGCAGCGCTCAGCACATTGGAGTAGAAAGCCCATTGTGCCAAAAAATGTAAGAAATGCCATTATGGGCTAGACCCATAGTCTATCCAGTCCAGTATCCTGTCTCTGAGAGGGGCAGAAGTGAGTGCTGTACAGGGAGAGTACTGAACCAGATATCTCTATTCCCTATTCAGTACTCTCCTTAGCATCTTCCATTATTAGTTTAGAGATGCCAGAGGAAACATCTTCAGTTGTTCTGTTCAATAGCCATTAAGACATTTATCAGCCATTAATTAATTGAGTCCCTTTTTGAACCTGGCTGTGCTATCTGCCTCCACCACCATCTGTGGCAAAGAATTCTACAGGTTAACTGTGTGTTGCTTAAAAATGCACTCTCTCTTGTTAGTTTTAAACCTGCCACCTACTAATTAGGTGACTAACTAGGTTGCCCCCCAGTTCTCATAGTCTGGGACTTGGTGAACAACAGGTCCCTGTTCACTTGGTTCACATCCTTCAGGTTTTTATAGACCCCTATCATTTCCTCCCTTGCCTTCTCCTTTCCTAACTGAAGTCTCAAGTTTTTAGGTCATCTATGAAAAGGAGCAGGTGACTTTTAAATTTAAAATCAGTCATGGTTATGGAAAAAGTACCAGTAGCTGAAAATTACAGTAAAACAAATGAGAACTCCCTGACTGTTAGGTAAAAGGAGCAAAAACTTCTTAGTAGACAAATAAATACTTAACATTAAAAAAAACCACCCAGAGATCCTGTCTGCCATGAGTAAGAGACGAGCTAGTGATGCAAACAGCTGTAAAAAATAAATTGCAACTTCACTGAGCATGTTGATATTAATGAGTTCCACAGAGTTGTGGAACATAGCTGCACAGCTAGTAAGGGAGGAAGTGGAGTCTAGTGATCATTGAAGGAGATAGTTGGGCTTATTTTTTGGCTTTGCTGCTGACTATGACCTTAGGCAAATAACTAAAACCTCTGTATTTGCTGTTCTGGAGTTTAATTAACATCAAAATGTGCTTTGAGGTCTTGGGATTTAAAATGGTTTTAAGTAAAATGGTGAGTGGGCAAATTTGTAAAGCAAGGCAATACATATAGACAAATGGCTAGAAACACATTATTAAAACTTAGCAAGAAGTGAATTGAGAGCTGAGGAAAAGGAGTAAATCTATGCACCAGAATTATGTACCAACGCTGGCAATAAGGACAAAAAGATGGTTGCAAGTAGGCTTTAAAGATTGCTTGAGAATCTATAACCTCAAATTATTTTTTTCTCCTCTTTTATGTACCACAAACTCAATTTCAGCAACGACAGACATAGCTGGCTAATAAGTGTATCACTAGAGCTGCTAAGTTGTAGTATATATTTGCTGAAGAAAGCAGGTGATATAAAATAGATGAAACACTTGCTTTATTGAAAAAGCTTAAAATTGCCTAAACAAAAATTACAGTTGAAGAGGTATAATATACATTATAGTCATGATTGGTAACTTTTGTCTGAATGGTGGTTTTGTGTTAAATGGTTGTTTAGTACACAAAGGAATGATAGTCTTAATGGTAGCTGTTAGAAGCAGATAGCACTGTATATTTTGATCTAAATTGTCATGGACACTACAGGTTTAAAAAAAATGTAAAAATCAAGTCAGGTAACCCGTAGCTTGGTAACCACATAAAAAACTAGAATAGATTGAGATGGTACAGACCTCAGAGACTGAAAAGATTAACTATAGACAAGATATTTATGCCAGGTTGAGGAAGTGCAAGTAAAAAGTTAAGAAAAATGTGTCAGAAACACGTCAATGCACTAGCTTGATACATGGTGGTGGTGGTTAGTGAGAAAGTCTATTATTCACTTCACCATGGAGAAAGAAATCTTTGTACTGACCTCTATATGAGGCAGAATAAGTTTGGTACTTACTTATTTCCCTAAAATAATTCTACACTGTATTCTACACTGTAGTGGAAACCAGTGGCTAAGAGCTACAATAGAGTCCCCAGCCTCTTAAAATATTTTCAGCTTTCATTTTCTGTACATATTTCTTTTAATAAAAAAGTGTGACCCTGACACTTAAAAAAAAAAAAA
>JAGPOW010000261.1:119490772-119503034 GCA_030014935.1 Caiman crocodilus | reverse complement strand
TTTTTTTTTAAATATAAAAATTATATCTATATTCACAACTCACAAACTATACACACACACACATATATATGTGCACATGTATACACGAATACATTTATACATACACATATATACATGTGCACATATACACACACACCTACACACACATCTTTGTATATATGCACATAAATATGCAAGCGCGTATATGCACACACACGTATATGCACAGGCACACACACCAGCCCATCCACATAACCAAATCCAAACACAAAATGCGTCACCCACCCTCCAACGCTGCTCTACCCCCACGCCTATACTCTCCTGACATAGACAGGAGTGCATATTTCGCAGCTAAAGCTCCATTTTACACCTTTTCCACTTGTGTCCTCTTTCACGACTTGCGTGGGGCAGAGGATCAGAGCACGGGGGGCGGGAGGCAGGGGGTGGAGCACAGCTGGCCACAGCTGGCGGGAGGGGGAGGTGGAGCACAGCTAGCCCCGCCCTGCCGCACCTGGAAACTGAAAGCGAAATGGTGGCGGGGAGCTCCGGCATCGCTTGCTCTGGCCTGGCAACGCCGCGGGTGGGGGGGCGGGCTGGGCTGAGCGGCCATGGAGCAGCAGGAGCGGGGAGAGGCGGAGACCGGGATCTCGCTGCACCACTTCAGCGGGCAGCTGGGCGAACAGGTCGTGCACTTCCAGGCCATGCGGCTGCGGGACTCGCTGTTCCTGTGGGTGGGCTCCGCGCCGCTGCTCGGCAGCCTGGCCGTGGCCATGTGCAGCCCCCGCGTGAGTGCCGGCCCCTTCCTGGGTGGGCTCCGGGGAGACTCCTGCCCCCTCCGGCTCAAGGCCTGGGAAGGGGCGTGGGGATCAAGCCCTGGGCAGCAATTGAAAAAGTGCCCGAGTGATTTAGGAGCCGGAGCGAATCGGCGAGTCGGTGCTTGCATGTCAGGGCGGCTCGGCAGGCTCGTTTTCGAAAGCACCCGCGAGCCCTCGGGCCGCGGTCCCGCCCTCCCTGTCACCCTCCCCGGCGCCGCAGCCCCCCGCCCTGCCGCGGGGACCTGGACACGGCGGCACAGACCTGCCGGCCCTCCGAGGGCTTTGCAAGAGAAGACTCGCTTTGGTGTCTTCCCACAGGCCAAGGATCCCAGCCCGCTTTCCTGGAGCGCTTTTCCTGGCTTTTTCTGCCCAGGGCAGGGGTTGGGCTCGATGGTCTAACAGGTCTGCCTTTCCTACCCGAAACAGCTATGAAATCTATAAGGCAAAAAAGAGTGAAAGCCAAGCACTGGGCCGAGCCCCGAGTCTGAAATGATGATTCACGTGGCACCCTGAGGGGCTCTGAGATGCTTTCAAGTGTGCCATGGGTCACCAAGCAGTATTGGCACGGTCAGGTGTGCAGACATGTTTCGCAAGATAAACCCAGCAGTTTCAAATGAGTCTGCCTCTGGGGTCTGCTGAGTTCCCTGTACTGGAAGAGTTGCTCTGTTATTTTCACTCAAATTCTTTTCGTGCAGAAGAACAAGAGCCGGCATTTTCCGATGGGTGCCTAGCATCTGCAAAGGTTGAGAACTTCTGCTGTAAAAAGCCTGAGAACCGCTGGTTTTATCCCATAGTAGAATAAAGGAGACCTAGGCCACTCGTGAAGTGGGGTCTAAACTGCTGTAATATATAGAACCATAGAAAATTAGGATTGGAAGGGACCGCAGGAGGTCATCTAGTCCAACCCCCAACTAGATTAGCCCAGCCAAGGCTTTGTGTAGCCAGGTCTTAAAAACTTCCAAGGATGGATAGTCCACAACCTCTCTGGGTAGCCTGTTCCAGTGTTTTGCTACCCTCCTAAGTAGGTGAAACGGTTTTGCAGTGAGGAAAAACTGAATCTTGAATTCCAGTCTAAACAGTCTCTGAGGCCTTGCAAAGATCATTCATGTTATTCTAACTACTTTGTACATTTTAACAGCTGCCCATTTGCTGACGATGCTGCAGCTAAAACTGCTTCATTTAAGCTAGACGCAAAAGTCCACTGCTGTGTAGTAAGATAGATCACAGAAGGAAAAGAGGTAAAATAGGTCTTTTACCACAAGGTAAGAGAACATACACAGCCTGAGCAGAGCAGCTGACATGGTGAATCCTGATATCCTCTTGCCTCATGGTAAACAGTTTGCCTGCCTGTACCATAGGGGATTTGAGAAGAGAAGCCTCCTTGTATAGTCTAGTCTAAGGTACAACAGCTTGTTCTGTAGCGTAGACCTGGCCCCCAAATCAATATACCTGCAGAGCCACTGTCAACATCCTTATGAACATTTGAAGATCCCACTCGCTATCTTCGGGTGATCTAAAGCAGCAATAATGGGTTCAGGTTTCTTTTGGCTGAAGTAGCTTGTTTTGAATGTTGCAGTTCCCCTTCACCAATGGTAGGGCACATGCCTGTTGCAGGTACTCAAATATTTTTGGGTACTGTAAGTTGGATTGTATCCTTTGCAACAAATGAACACAGAAAAAGCAAATATTGTTTTGGCTCCTTGAGACTTTCAGCCATTTCGGGGGGGAACATGGGAAGCTCATTTGCATATAGAATAAGCAAGCTGCCATTTGCTTTGTTTTCAGGACTCCATTCCAGTGTCTACGTCACTTCTTGGAGACCCATCAGACACCACTTCAAATTCTCTTGCTCAGCGATTAGGTATGCAGCATCATTGATGGCTTTCCATGACATCAGTGCTTTTGAGCTGTTCTACTCTGGCAGTCAGCTGTCACCTTGAAGAGTAAAGCATGCATGCTGTCACCATTGCATGACTCTTTAATAGGAGTATGTTTCCATCATGGGCAGACCATTCATTTGATCCTGTCTAGCTTGAGCCTGAATCTTGGCTAAAGTTTTCAAAGTGTTAAAATGGAGTATTAACATAACTGAAGAACTTTATTTGGTATGGAGTCTTCCTTCAGCAAAGTATATGACCTCTTTTGTAACCTTATGCACATGAGCAGAGCCAGTGAAATCAATTAGACCTCCTGGGCTTAAAGTGAAAAGTGTGGTTATGTACCTTCCTGAATTGGGGCTGGCTGCTATTTCATATGATATAGGCTGGCAGCAGTGATGATGACAGTTTCTTGACCTTTTCCATTATAACTCCTTGTTTTCAATTGCTTGTAACTTTGCTAGACTTCAGGCAATTTGGGCTGAAACTTTCCTTGCAGGTTTCAGGTTTTTTGTGCGAGTGTGCATGTTAAACTTCAGCCAGTTCAGTTGTTTCCAAGAGTGGGATTAGGAGACATTTTTCCAGCAATCTCCTCTGAAAACCTATAATGCCTCCAAGCTTTGGAACAGGGACTTGAATTTTAACAAGGGGTAGGCCTTTGTGGCAGGGACATGCCTTTTCCTGTCTTTGGGGAAAAAAACTTGCCTAAATTTGGCTAACTAAAACCTTTGAAAAACCACAGTTCCTATATACTTAGTTGGGACCGTTGCATTTTAGCACCTAATGCCACTAAAGATTCCCTGTTTGCTGAGCACACTTCTTCCTTTTATAGTGCTGAACAGATTCTGTATTTGTCAGGATTGAATGCTTTCTAGTTTTATAGAAGCTTAGGGGCTTTTTTGGACCTGGTACTAGAACTGAGAGCTGCGATCCTGTCTTTTATGCTATTGATCATCACTACCCTTTGTAATGCTTTGCCCAGGGGAAGATGACATTTGCTTCACAGAGAAAGGCTGTTTTTTTCCAGTTCATTTAAAAAAGCAAATAAACAAAAAAACACCCCCCCTCGCACCTCCCTCCAAAAACCACCCAAAACTCAGGAAATTAGTCAATGAAATGATAGCTCCCCCCCATTGTTAAAGTTGCAAAATTAAGCATGCATGTGTTAGGAATACCATTAGGAATTCATCCTTAATTCAGCCCTTGTGCATATGAATTATGTTATACTTCTTAATTATACATCACAGACTAATTTTTCCACCCCCCAGCATGATCCCTGCCTCATTCAGCATTGATTACAAGAGCTTTCTCTCAAGAATTGACTGCTCAGGCTGCTAAAAGACATTGTTAACAAATAGGAGGGTTTTGTAGTTCAGCTATTGCCTTGCTTAGTTTGGGCAGTAGAGGATAGGGACAAGGTTCCAGGTAAGCCCTTAATTACCTGTCCCCCTAACACTTTGCAAATATAAGTAGTCTGATATTGCTTTAGTGCAAAGTAAAATAGTGGGGGGAGGAAGGATATACGCTCCTTGAATGCTGTAAAGGAGAGGTCAGCAACCTTTCATTAACAGGAGGCTGAAAAAAAATTGCTTGATCCTCAAGTGGGCTGGAGGTTGACTTGGTGTATGGGACCAACAAAAAAAAATTCCAGTTGGACAACAGGTCAACCCCCATTGAAATAAATGGGGCTGTTTACTTGTCTGGATTTAAAATGGAGCCGTAGGGTGGGTTGACTTGTTGCCCAGTTGGGACTTAGCTGTCAATTTTTTAGAATGCATGGGGGAGGTGACAGTCACTTACCCCTTCAGTGATGCATGAACAGTATAGTATAGAATTTGTGAACTAGGCTGTTTTGGCACTTTTCTCCTGCACCGTCCCAGCCAGACATTTGTAAGTCCCATCAATTTTTAGGGTTGGAAGGGACCTCAGTAGATCATTGAGTCTGACCCCCCTGCCCTGGGCAGGAAAGAGTGCTGGGGGCAGATGACCCCAGTTAGGTGCTTGTCTAATCCCCTCTTAAAGACCTCCAAGGTAGAGGACAGCACCACTTCCCTTGGAAGCGTATTCCAGATTTTGGCAACCTTCACCACGAAGAAAGTTTTCCTAATGCCTAATCTAAATCTGTTCTCCATCAGTTGATAACCATTGTTTCTAGTAACCCCAAGGGGCAAGTACAAACCACCATCTCTTAGATTTGTAATCTGGTAACAAATCCAAGATAACCTATGATTAATGTGAATTGCCTTTGTGTTTAAGAGCTTGATCTAAAATCCACTGAAGTCAATGGGCATCTTTCCAGTGACTAGAGTTGTTTTTGGATCATTCATTCCCACTCTTTCCAGGCTTGGGACCCCAGTTCTGGTGTGAGTCCTGTTTTTTTTTTTCCAATTGAATTTCCACGGGACTCTTGACCTCCACTTGGTGTTGTGACCCAAGTTTGAGAATCATTATCCTAAACGGCTAGTATCACACGCTGGCAATATGCCTCACAGTCATAAAGTAACAGTTTAGCCATTATTCCAAAAACGGCCTATGTGGATAGTGGATTAGTATTTTGAAGATAGTTCAGACCTAAAGGAACTAGAAGGACCTTGGTATCATGCAGTGAGTAACTTGCATAGTCTCGCCATAAAATAACTATATGAATACTGCCAGCACTGAAGCAAATGGTGTATATATATTCTTTGTTTTGTATTGTAGCCAGGAAGACTAAAAAACAGATCTTTGTCAGCTACAATCTTCAGAATACAGACAACAGTTTCACATTGCTTATAGAGAACAGAATCAAAGAAGAAATGATGGCTTTTCCAGAAAAGTTCTAACTTTACGTCACTGTAAGATAGGCTAACTTTTTACAAAATAAACCAAGTGGGTTTCCATAGTCAGACATTGAGATAACATTTTGAAAATTTGCTTTTGTATTTAGTTTGGACTGAACTTGTGTTTTTGTTCTTAAAAGAAAAATAAAGACATGTAAAAACTTCTTCTAAGCTTGCAGAAGTTCCTTTGTTGCATTAGAGAACAGTAGTAGGAAAGGGGATTACAGGGGGGAAAATTTAGCAATTTGAGGAGGATGTTATAGAAGCATGTGTGTAAACAGCACTTGACCTCTGTTTGAAACTGTAAATGGTCAAGAAATGTTCTCTGGATTGAAATTGTATAATTAAAATATTATGGCTACAGTGGCAGAGGAAACATCTCCTTGGACTTATGGAAAAAGTTGGCACAATGTTGCAGTGAAAAAACAGTATGTTAACCAAACAGAAGCTGCTCTGATGTTACTTTCATTTGAAGCCTGGTGAGAACGGAAAAAAGAGAAGCTGGAAAGGACGCAAGTATTTGATCTGAAGTGTGGTTTTACTCTGGAAAAATTACTGTGAAAAATTGACTTTTTGGTATATCTGCATGTGTGTGTATTTAGTTTTGTCCCCTGGGGACTTCAATAAGAAGTTTTCCTTTTTGCCATGCAGAGCTAAGATTTTTTCACATCAACAGAACAGGAACAGAACAGCATAGGTAGCACTAAGACTTCATTTGGTGTATAGAAGAAACTTTTACTGCAGGTAATAGTGCACAAGGAAGATGTGTTAGTTCAGCTGAAAACTTGTTACATATTAGAAAAACTTACTGTGCATATAAACAGCACAGTTGCCATGCTCAAATCAATAGGATTACCAGAAGGAACCATAGTGGTAGTTTTAGAGTCACTTCTCTGAGTGAAACCTCACTTTCGAAGGGTTATTAATAAAATAATCAAATCACCACATCTTACTTTCCGTTGTTTTAAGGGCAGCTGAATGTTATTTTATACTGAGATGATACAAGGTACCAGTGGAAAACTGGGGCCTTTTAAAGAAGCATCTTGTAAAACAGTGCATCCTGTACTGATTTGTCAACTGATTTTAGAACATAAGAATTGCCACTTACTGGGTCAGACCATAGGTCCATCTTGCCTAGTATTCCATGTCACACAGTGAGACAGTGGATGCTGAAAGGGGAGTGACCTGGGTTCTTCCCTTGTTTCTCCCCACATGCAGCCTGCAGCCTTTAAGGTCTAGGAAGTTTTGATAATTGATAATTTGATTATTTGCAGCACTTTTTTGTTAAAACGTTGAATGTAGCAACTTGCCCATGGAAATTAGGGTTATTCTTTTTCCTTTACTAAAATCTGAAATCCTTTTCTTCACTGCACTACTTGCCTCGCAGGCTTAGACTTTAAATGACTGTGAATCATTTAGGGAACTTTGAGTAACAGACTGCACACTGAAGCTATTGCTACTGAGAGACCATCCTGGAGTAGCAGCTAGACTCTTGTTAAAAAAAGAAAGACTGAGGGGTCTACCTGTCATGTGCTAAAAAGATAACATTATTTAGTCATCCCAACATCAGGGGATGTGAGTTTTTTCTTCACCTCAGTTGTCTAATTTACTATGCTACTTTGAGCAAAATTATTTAAACCTTTACTTTCCTTTCTGTAAAGGAATCATAAAGGTATTTTAAAAGCCTCTGATGCAAGTGTAACGTATGAATGCTGCTGGAATAGTTCCTGGTAGATGACTACATTGGCTGTCTATGCGAAAGCTCTTGGAAACTGATTCATTGTGGCCATTGGATCAGTAATTAAAAAGTAACTAGAGCAGATAATGCTTACACAGAGAATACACTTTGTTACAACTGGTCTCCACATATTTATCAAACCATAGTGGTGAGTTTCCTTGAACATCTGCCATTAGCAGCTGCTTCTAGAGAAGTGTTGTAGAGGTGAGGACAAAAACCCATACTGGCACCTGGCCTCATGTGGACACTGCTTAACCAAAACCCATGCTAACATAGGAAAGGCTGATAATATGTTCACACAATGCAGGAAGTGGTTTTCAGGTCAGCCCTCAGTTCTGTTCTTCAGTATTTGTATACCATATTTACTTGCATACCATATCCCCCCTTCAATCCCTCCAAAATTAGTGCATCTTAAACAGGGAAGCTGATTTCTGTGCTGAAACTGAAGCGTAGGACACTGTAAGGGCTGCCAGGACACAGCTTCTTTCTCAGGCAGGGAGGGAGTACAATCTGCAGGATCATAAAGCTGCTGACAACTTGTCAGCAACAGTGAGAAGGTTAAAACTAGCTTTTGGGTAGGCAGGAGCCAGCCATACCTCTGGAAAAATCTTTTTTTCTTTATTCCATGTTCCCCAAACAAGGTGAACATCTTACCTGGGGGCATGTGGTATGCAAGGAAATACGGTATGACAAAGTGAGTGATTGGGGAGAGGGAGAGAACTCCTATTATGGACATTCACTATGTGCGTTAAGAAAGAACTGTCCTTAGGCATACTGACTCTCCCTTGCCACGTGCACAGCCTGGGCAGCTCAGCTCTTCCCTGCTACACGCACAAGCCTGGTAGCCCAGTTCTCTGCTGAACACTCCTGGCCATGTGCACATGGTTCCTCTCTTGCAGTGTGGGCAGCTTAAGATTTCCCCCTGCTGCATGTGCAACACCCTCCTGCCACCTATTCCCACTCTGCCCTGCCCCCGTGGGAACAGAAGCAAGAGAAGGGAGGAGGAACCTGACTGCTCTGGCTACCTAAGCTGCGGGAGTGGTGGAGGTAGTGGCAGCTGGGTGCAAACCTGGAAGCCATAAGTTGGACAGCCCTGTATTAAGAGATACATTTTAAAACATATAAGCTGTTTCCTATTTTTTTTTGGCTGGCCTATGAATTCAGTCTGACCAGGTACAGTCAAGATTAAACTGTGATAATTTAGTCAGAGCCCATTTGATTTGCTTAACTAGGTGTTTGTCAGAGTATCCTCACCAACTGATAACAGGATCCCATTGTGCCATGCACTGGATAAACCCCAAGAAGAGATGGTCCCTAACTGGACAGCTTACAAAAAATAGACTAGAGTGAGGGGGAACAAAAGCAAAAACAGGCATAGACAAAAGAAGTGCTCCACAAGAAGCTAGCATCACATGCAGGAACAGACCAAAGGTCCCCAACTACTGGCACATACTGCCTCACAATGGCATATGGTGGCTATTCTTTCCTGCAGAAGCCAGGGTAGATTTACACAGGGCCATCTCAGAACTGAAACATCCCTTTGGACAATCCAGGCTGCTCTCAGCTAGTATAGGAAGCTTGGCTGATGGTTCTTCCTCTTCATCACTCCTCAAACCTATTGAGGGTAAACTGTGTCCCTACAGTCTCATCTGTGTGATCCCAAGAATACAGGGGCTGCAGTGGCCTCAGGCCTTGTATGTGCTGCATAAGTAAGGCTCCTTTATCTCTGGTCACATCTACATAGCCTCCTTCCTGACTCTCATCAATTTAAGTCCAGCCCTCTTGCTCCCGATTGGGTACACCAGGAACTAGCAGGGTAGATGACTTGGAGTGGCCTCGCTTGTGGGATACAGCAGTGGCTTACATGCTGAACCACTTGCAGCTAACTCTTGAGCAGTCTATTCTGCTTAGTGTAGGACTGTCCTAACCTGAGCTGCCCAGAAGGAAGGCACAACGTGGCTGTTTTACCATTTGCTTGCCTGAAACACACAAGAGAGCACCACCTCTCTCTCACTACTGCTCTGAGGGAGTCAGTCAAGATACACAGCAGAAAACTATGTGAAATGTCTGAAATTACCTTTCTTGGTGGAAAAGCAGCAGTTCCCCATCTCAAAAAAAGTTTGAGTGGAGGTATTCAGCAACACCACAGATGACAATGCAGTCATTAACCAGGGATCCTTATTAGCTTTAGATGACATCTGAGTCCAAAGGCAGACAGTTTAAACTCTGCCTACCCCAACTACTAAAGCAAGCCACACTTTCTGTTGTAATATTTTGGCTAACTTAACAACAGTGGGGAGAGACTCCTAGCTGGACTCTGTGGATCCTGTCAAAAAACATTACTTACCATACACAGCTAGGTCGCAGAAGCTTAAACTTCCTATCTACAGAGAGGCACGTTTATCCTCAATTCATGCCCAAAGGGCAGTCTAGCATTCTTCTTTTTCAGGAATCTCCTGTGTGGACTCCAGAACCTCGAAGACATAAATTTAATTATTAAAATTAACACTGCACGAATATTTAGCAACTCCTCATGAAATCAGGGACCCAGTGTTCTTGGTGCTGTACAACAAAGCAAGAGGGTACAGACAAACGTAAGAACTGAAGTGTTTCAAAATGAAACATTTCAACTGGGCCATGAACAAAGAGCTAAACAGGGGACTGGGGCTGGAGGATCTGGGTCCGGGGTGGCCCCAGGGGTCAGTTTGTATTGACCCTAGAATGTCATGGGACTTGGAGTGGGACCTGGCAGCTGGACAGCTCTCCCATCCCATTCTCCCTTACTTATGCAGACATAAGTGAAATAGCTGAAGTGCTCTAAAAACTGGCACTCAAAAAGGTACTGTTTTGGAACACGCCCACCGCTTTTGTAACAGTTCAAAGGACACATACATTTGTACAGCTGACCTTTTGAAGTGTTTTAAAGGTATTTGAAATGGTTTTGTGACATGTGTCTGCATCCTGAGAGGGTTCCTACTTTGGACATCTAGTCTAAAGAGACCAAACAGGCACAGGGTGGGATGAAAAAGGGGCACAGATGGGTGAAACTTAGGAAGACAAGTGACAGATCCAAGAATAGAATCCTGATCTAGAGTTCCAGGCCAGTAACTGTATTCATGCTGTGTATACTCTGCAAAGGGTCTGTCGAATAGCAGCAGAGTCATTTCCACTATCATGTATATTATATTCCCCCTTTTAGCATAAAATTAGGAAGGCTAAGGCCATTTACAGACACAGAAAAACAAACAGTGCTTTACTTCTAGCTTGGCACATGCCCATGCTGAGCGCAGTGTGTCTCCAGAAGAGGCACTGGGGCAGTTTGACCTGGTTTGTCCCGCATCTGTATAGCTCATATGCTTCAGTGAGGCTTTTTTGCACTTTTATTTAATAGCTGAGATAGAAGCACCAAAAAGCCTTGCTGAAGCTCGTGAGTTATACAGACAAAGGGGAGCTGGATCAAACTGATGTGATGTCTCTTCTGGTAAAGTGCTGGCTTTTTTTTAAATGAGTCTGTCAGCACCCCAAGTGACCACATCCTACCTTTACCTAGCAAGCAAATTGTTTTAAAAAAGATTTAGTATTAGGTGATGTTGGGTTGATCTGTTATAGATACAATTCATTTTTTTGAAATGTTTAATATCAGATTTAAAAAATTTGAAATTGACAGCTTACAGTAAAGCCAAAATTCACTGCAAGTCTAATAAAATAATTTACGTAAGTTCAGCTTACTGCTCATGTTATGGAAAAGAATGAGCTACTAAACAGGTGGAAGATCCTTGGCTAAAGATCTGGGATTAGAATTTGGTGAAGTGGTCAATCAGCTTTTGACAGCAGTAGCCTCTTTTTCAAGTGCAGAGAAAATATTTTTTCATTGCAGCATTCATCTAATTCAAGCCAGTGACTACACTTAAAAGTTGAAAAATAAATTAGGAGCCAAAAAAAAGCATGAAAAGCTTATTTTTTTCTTCTCAGGCTTATATAAAAATGAAGTAGGGGATGATTAGATCTACTTGTTCTAAAACCACAGTGCCCAGAAGCAATCAGTTCAATTAACTTTCTTACAAATCAGTCAGGTTAAAATGCAATGCATACTTCATTAATCGTATGCATTTGCTTTATGTAACTAATACATTTTAAAATCTTCCTTTTGGGCATTTTAATTTAATTTCTTTTAAATTGCAGCTTACTGTGAAGTATGGGTAAAAAGTGTCCTCATCTAGAAAATAAGAAATGTATCATTCACCATTTTCTAAACATAAATAAGATATAAGCTAATAACCTGAATACACTTAAGATACATAAATGCGTAAAGGGATTTTTTTCTCTTCCTCAGTAGCATAAAGCAGCAGCAGATTAGGGCCGAGGCTACATGTTGTTGCAAATTAACATTTTACATAACCACAAAAAAGAAAACACATTTTGTTTAGGAAAGCAATTAAAATACTAACACAAAAGGTAAGCTAAACGATTTAAATCAGTTTCTTGCTTGGTGATTTTAATCATGATTAAAATGCATGATTTATATTATTAGTGCATCATGTTCTGAGAGTTCTCTCAAATGTAACTGAATGGTTTCTGGAGCTGGAATACTTGAAAAAGTGCAACACAATTGATGGAGGCAAGACAGACATTTAAAGGAAGGCATTATACTGAGGCAACATCTTTTTTATTTCTGTACATTTACATACAAATTTTTTTCAGTAGGTACAACAGATGTAACATCATGCAGACATTTAGCTTGTAAGACTGTTTTCAGTACTTGATTTAAGCTTGTGCTATGAATAAGCACCACCAGACTATTCATGATCAAAACATACAGTAACACGATTCTTTATTAAAACTTCATCAGAAACTGAGGGGGGAGGGAAGTCTCACCCACTAGACATAAACACACTGTACTCCTTTCCCAAAACATTTCACACAATACATTTAAAATGAGGTTTGTCTTTTTAAAAAAAGTTGAAGTGAGGGTGGAAATCACCCCACACTTAGTGTTGTCTGTATGTGTCAGCTACAGGCGCGACTTGACTTGAC
>JAGPOW010000261.1:119474678-119490382 GCA_030014935.1 Caiman crocodilus | reverse complement strand
GACTTGACTTGACATTCACAGAGTTCATTTAATGGCACTTCTGCTTCCAATTTGGTGACCTTTAGTGTTTGGCTCCAGGAAGTGGCAACATTTAAGTAAAATACTTCCATTAAAAAAAAATTCTGCTTAACCAAAAAAAAAAAAAAAAATGCCCACCAAAAATCACCCCTTTGAGCTGCCATAAAATACACTTAAAAATGGCAAGAAGACTTGCACATTTTTTTACCCTGTCTTATACAGTTATAGTATGTGTCTGGCAACAGAAAAATTACTATAAGCCTGAAAGAAGAAAAAAGTGGACTAAGTCTGATAAGGCTTTCATATTCTGTTTACATTTTTAAAAGGAAAAAGGCTTTCAAATTAATAATAATAATAATAATAATAATCATAATCCTCCTCCTCCTTTTCTGGTAGGGTTAGCAGTACCAATGATTTCTGGAAGGAAATGGCCTGAATGGGTGGTATAACTTTGCCTGCTTTGTTTGCTGTGCTGACTGGAAAACAGCAGCTGTCCAAAGAAAACAATTCCTTTGCACCAGCCAGGGAAAAAACACAATTGAGAATTTCTGGTTTGACAGACAATTGTTAAAAGATTGCCAGAGCACCCATCCAGGCAAAGAACTGAACAGAGCACATTGAGGAACAAAGAGTATGTCTCTAAGGCATAGTCCAGCACCCACTGAGATACCCAAGCTAACTGAATGAGCTGGCCTGGGTACCAGAAGAAATGCAGCCACATTAGTGCAGTGCTCTGCCCTGGCTAGAATACCCTGTTTCTGACGTGGAATTTCAGCAGAATGTAATGCTAACATGGCTAGACTGTTGCTGGTACCTGAGCTAGCTCAGCTATCTTCGCATGATACTGTATTGTGCTGGGCAAACGTCCTCCAGTTCTACGGTACCATGTAGTAGCTTAAAAAGCATCCCTGCATTACCTACACACAGCAAAAGCTTTTGACTAATACCTTAAAAACCAATACAAATAAAGAACAGATTGTTTTTTTCATTTTTTCTTTTGCTAATAAGCTACTACGAACGCTAGTGATAGGACAGTAAGTCACAGTTTTGTTGTAACTGGAAAATCTAGCAACCCAGAGTTGGGACCTTAGTACCAAATACCTTGTTCTAGGCAAGTACAAAAATAAATAAATAAAAATGGTAAAAGAAAAAAAAAACCATTAAAAGCATTGCCAAGTGCTCCTGTTACCTAACCTATTCCTTAAATCAGTGGTTTTCAACCTTTTTTCCATTTGTGGACCCCTAAAACGTTTCGAATGGAGGTGCAGACCCCTTTGAATTGTAAGTGTGGGTATTCACATACTTTTGACTGATCATACTCATCTTTAAAGACCCCTTAAACATAGTCTGCAGATCCCTAGGTGTTCGGGGACCACAGACTGAAAACCATTGTCTTAGATAAATATGTTGATAAGTTTGAACAACTGTTCTCCTCCCTGGGCCTGTTTGTAATTGAAGAGCAAATGCCAGAATAGGAAACTAGAAAGCACTGTGGACAACAGCACTGAGCACACCAGAACTATAACAGTGCTAAAAGCAGTCAGTTTAATAGGCTTGTGAATGGTCTACAAGATTTGTACTGTAGCTTAGATGCACAGAGACTGTGAATAAGAAGTCGATCCATGGCATATGGATTGCCAGGTGCTGTGTAACAGCTCTGAGCCCGTGTGCTTGCCCACTCTTCCACAAGCCCCTGCTCTTGCTATTGAGCTCTCATTTCAAGGTCCCCAATTCTGTTCTTATTTGTTTTACTTCCCCGATTTTTTTATAAACTCACCTTTCCTGATTTGTGATTTGTAATGAGTGTCATATAAAAGGCAAACGGTATCACGCAAGTTTGGCACATGAATACTGCACGAATCAAAAGGCCTTAGTTTCAAGGTGAATGCAGACTTTCGGAAATATCTGAACATGGAGTCAAAACAAACAGGAAAAAAATAGGAGAGGTGGCCACCTTCAAGCCACATGGTAACTAGGGGTGCAGTCAAAAATTGGGCTCTCACTGTCACAGCAAGTCTTGTGAAAACAGTAGTGTAACTTGAGGAAAAATTCCCATAACTGGTCCAGTGTTTCTTACCACATTAAAGAAGAACCCAAATGTCCACATCCTCCATACAAAAATTAGCAGCTTTAGGACAACATTGTTTTTCCAGCCACAGTCATTTCTGTCACTTTGACAGGTCTAATCATCCTCGATGCCCATCAGCATATGAAGTGGTGCTACTTACTACGTTGCCTACAACGCAATAGATCTAATTCACTGTGGGTTGTAAGAGGACAAAGGCAGCCAAACAGAGGACGCAAGTTGTAGGTACAGTAGTTTACAGACAAATCTCTAGAGCACAGAAGAGGGAGGGGAGAGGAGGAAAGGGCAGATGGGCCTTTTCCATGCTCACAAATGTAAGATGTACATCAAAAAGTGGCATTCATATGGACGCTCAATACAACATTAGACATCCTGCTGCTCTGTTCACTGAAATGACTGCACCACTGAGCAAATCACAAATGCATGGCCTGAGTGGAAAAGGAAGGGGGACATTATCTAGGATGCAATAACACTTCTAGTTCAGAAACTAGATTAACTAGATCGATAGGACATTCACACAACAAGAACTGAAACTTGATGGCAAAAACAAATCTATTGCTAGTTTGGGGGCTGGAGAGGGAGAGGTCATCTGGCTATTATTACCCAGTAGCCAGCTGTACAACAAAGGAAAGATTTGTTTCTCATGTTACTGTGCATAGAACAGAACTGTTTTGATTGATCAAATGAGTTATCCTATAGGATTTTACTCCCCACCCTGGGATCCTACAAGAATGTGTGGTTTTAGGTTTGTTTTGCTTTTTTTTTTTTTCTTTTGATAGGATTAAGGTGGCCATTTGCTGTAGATTCTTGGGTTGAAAACAGCAAATGAGAGCGCAAAATATATATTAATCACAATCCAGTTGTGGTTAGGTAGCATTAAAAATGACCACTTCCAAGGGAGAACAATCTTGTCCTTCTTACACAAGCAATGCTTTAAACAGACCTTTCCTTTTTCATCTTCAGTTTTTATTCAAATGATCTGTTGATTCATTCCCTTCTTAAAGACATTTATAAATATTAAGCCATTTAAATTAGAAAATAGGCTTTAAACAATTAGGACATGCAATGACACCAATCTCGCAGTAGTGGAAATTTCAGTTTAACTCGCTTGTGGAGCAAGCATACAGATTATAGCCAATGTTCCTACATTTTTGTCTCCTTTGACCTAAAATATTCTTCTGGAACACAGAGTTACAGATTTTGAACCTCCTGTTAGTTAAAACCATTCGTGGTAAAAACAAATTTAAAATTGCTGTTGCTCAATTCATTTGAATTGCTTATATTATTATTATTATTACTGTTGCTGTTAAACACTTGCAGGAGTTCCCTAAAGGAGCTGAATGGGATATTTAAAATGTATACGGCTGATGCCGATTGAAAAAATCCTGGGTTTCTTGGGGCAGTATATTCCTGACTGCTTCTACATCAATAAAAAAATGGGCTCCACCACTTCAATTTGGAAAGTAACTTTTAAGTACATAGGGGCTCACTATCAAAACCAAATTTATGCTGCATATATATAGTCAGACTCTGCGTCACAGCAGATTGTTTTGTTCTCTTTGTCCAAACCACGCAGCAGGCAAGGTGTGCAGGTTCTGACCTTCCAGAAAGGCAGAAATAATGTGGAAAGAACCTAAGCCGTGGTGAATTCAACTTTGCAGCAGAGATACTGCTTCTTTTTAACAAAGCAAAAAGCAAAAAAAAAAAAAAAAAAATCTAAGAAAGCCCACAGTTGCTTTCTTGGAATGGCTACACCTCTTAAAATAAGATGGCTTCATTTCTGTGATCAATGAGAGGAAAAGGAAATAAAGTGCTTCTTAAAAATAATCAAAATAAATATATGCAATGGCAGGGAAAAAAAGACGTTTTGAAGGGCTATCTCCAGCCAGTTCACATCTCAGATGAGGGTTTTTCCCTCCCATATCCTTTTTAGAAGCAATCGGAAATCAGATGAAGATTCCTATAATAAGTGGCATTAGTGCTAGAGTTGAATTTCCTCATGTTCCATCTGTCACTGGTCTGTAAACCAGGGAAAAAGCAGCCCCCACCTCAGAGAGCTCCTTCTCCTGCCCAATGAGCAAACAAAAAAAAGGAAAGAAAGAGAAAGAAAGAAAGAAAGAAAGAAAAGAACCCTGACCCCCCACCCAGTTACATAGATTTCATCCCATTGGCGGTGGCATTCTCGGACATCCCATCATTCACGGCAGCTGAGTCATGGAGACCAGAGTAATCCTTGAGTTCAGAGTTTGTCAGGAGCAAGGGCTGCTCCCCCTTCTTATGTGGCAGAAGAGGTTGCCTGGTGTAATGTTCCCCGTCCGGGATGTTCTCTGGCAGGTTTTGGTTCTTGCTCTCAGGCAAGAGGAGAATGCAGATGATGCAAATGAGCGTACAGCAGGCAAAGATCACATGGTGCAGGAAGTAGCCTTTCTGGTTATGGAGCTCCATGATTGGTGCAGTCAGCATACCAAAGCCTGCGCTGGCCAGGATGAGGCCAAGTCCACCTCCCCTGCAAAGACATATAGGCTAAGCACCAGCTCTTCATACAGAGAAACCTACCTACTGCAGCAGACATGGATTTTAAACATGCTTTTGTGGAAAATTTCAAGCCTTCCCCACCAATGTGACCACATGCAACCTTGCACTGAGCTGGTCACATGGGTGACAACTATTATTTCAATTAGATGCACTTGCTTTCATACAATTCCAGAGCTAGAAACCACTTCAGAAGTCATCTAGTCCAACCCCTTGCACAGATGCCAAGTTTGCTATTCCTATACTCTCCCAGGGAAGTGCCTGTGAAACCTCTTAAAAATCTCCACTCAGGGAGATTCTACAATGTTCCTGGGAAGCTTGTTCCACTATCCTACTGCTGTAACAGTAAAAGGAAGCTTTTGCTGACGTAATCTAAACCCACTGCTTGCATCCTGTCCTTTGCAGAACTATGTTTCCCCTTCTTTCTTATAGCAGCCTTTAAGATATTTGAAAACTGCTATTTATGTTCCCATTAATATCCTTTTTTCAGGCTAAACGTACTAAATTCCTTCAACTTTTCCTCACTCATCTTGCTTTCCAACCCCTTAATCATCTTCAACACTTGCCTCTGAATCCTCTGCAACTTCTCTATACATGGTGCACAGAACTGCATATGGTACTTTAGCTGAGGCCAATCAGGATCGAGTAGTGCAGCACCATCACTTCCCTACGTCTTGCATATATTTCTGTTAAACAGTCCAAAATTGCATTCATACACTCTTTTCTTTGTAACTGCTTCATGTTACTTGTTCCTGTTGAGTCTGTGTTCCATCACAAGTCCCACACTCTTCTCAGCAATGCCAGTGTCTATCTAATCAGTGGTCTGAAATTCTGTATCTGTGGGTTTGTTTTTTCTTTCCTAGACATACTAATTTGCATTTGTCTTTGTTGAATTTCATCCTGTTGTCTAGTGCCAGCTGTCCAGTTTATCAGGATTGTTTTGAATTCTATTCCTATTCTCTAATGGATACAAGCTCCCCCGCCTTTTTAGAACATCTGCAAATATAATTAATAAGTTTTCTATTACCTCCACACCTTTAATCAAAATGTTAAACTGCATCAGGGTCAGAACAGCAGGGAAGAAACACCAGCCTGCAAAAATTTATCAGCTCAAACCACAGTAGTTCAAATACCCTGCCTTGCCCAGAGAGCACAAGCAACCAGGATGAAAAAAAAACTTCTGGTGGTCCCATTTTCAAATGATAAGGTATATGCATCACAATGGTAACAAGAATGTTGTGCGAGTGACACCTGCTGATGCTATGGACTTGAAAGAGAACTTACAGGGGCGGCTCGTGGTCTTCTCTATGCTCTTTTGGGCCAGTGCATAATAAGGCCTTTGCTCAAACCAAGGCTTTGAGTGGGTCCATGCAAAGAGTTCTCATAGAGAATGGTTTTTCCTCAAAATTTTAGGGCACACAAGCCTGGTCCCTTACTCATCCCTTCCCCTTATTATTCGAACTGGGACAGAGGTTAAGTAGGAGGTTCTCTTGGTCTCCAAAATTCTGCAAGGCCCAGTTTATCCTCCTCAAATGTGGCCAGGACAGTTAAGCTCCAGTGGAAATGGAAGAAGAGTTCTCTGTTCCATCCCTATATTTATGGAGGAAGCAGAAAGGGAAAAATCTATATCTGCTTCTCTCTCCAGTTAATAAAACAGCTCTCCAGACTTACTGGGAATCTCCAAGTGCCCAGGAACTGAAAGAGCAAGCAAGGGCTGTACATTAAATGAGTGAGATTACACATTACAATCAGACCATGCTAAAAGCACTTAAAATTTGAAGGATCACACATTAAGGCTCATTAATGAAGTGCTAAGTGTCCTCTAGGTTACACTACTCAAGTTACTTCACTTGTGGTGTCACTTCAAGTGAGGATTATCTTTGAACTGTGCTGCCTAGCTCAGTTTAAATTAACCTCTGGGTATTCATCTGAGATAAAACCATCAATTCACAGTCCTCCCGTATCCCAGGAAGCACTGATCTCAGGTGAACTAGCTATCATCCAGGACTCTATGCCCTGGGAACAGCTGGGCAACAGGTGGGTGGAGATGGATTGAGTAGGGAGGGAAGGAGAGAAAAGGGATGAGGGGGGCAGGGAGGAAGAGGCACAAGGAAGGGTAGAGGACCTGCCAAAATGCTTTCTTTTCTACCCCCACAAATTACCCTAACCCCCAAATTGCCCCTCCATTCTCAGATTGCTCCTCTGCTACCACAATTGGGCTCGCCATCCCCAGACCACTGCCCTGCCAACCTGATCAGACTGGGATTGATGAGGTGCGTGTGGTGGGGTTCCCCTCCCTGCCTGCTCCTGGGGTCCCTGCAGACCTGCTGCCCCTACACACTCATATCTAATCCCCACCAGGCTCTGTGACTGAAGGGGAGGCAGCAAGGAAGGGCCTGGGGGGCAAGGAGCTGCGAGAAGCTGCAGGGCCCGCTGGGAGTCAGATCTGGGTGTGTAAGAGCAGTGTGGGCTGCAGGGAACCTAGGAGCAGGCAGAGAGGGTGAACCCCTTTCCTCCCCTGCTACTGCTGCCACCTCTGCTCTTGGGCTGACTAGAGTGGCAGAGCCACAATCTGAAGATGGAAGGGCCAGTCAGGGAGTGGAGAGAAGCCAGGTGAAGGGGCCAATCAAGGGCCAATGGAAGACAGTGGGTGATCTGGAGGGGGAGGGTGGGGGTGATCCAAGTGGCACAGGGTCCCCTTACCCCCCCTCCTCCCCAGCCTATACTGAGACTAGAGAGCTGGCAAGCAGGGCAGGCATGGAGAAGACTTGCCATCCTTAGCCATGGCCCTGCTCACCAGTTTTCTAGTGGCAAATCTGAGCAGCACACATTAGAGAGGGTATTAACCCTAAACATGACTGATCCCTAGAATCTGTTAACCTTAACACAGATTAACATTTTTTAGAATTAGCACCTGCCATGTAATCTCACCCACAGAAATAAGATGTTGCTTAATCCTCATCTGGGCAGACCCCTTAGTGCCAGTTTGAATGAAATCCCTTTTGTTTCTCCAACAAGGTCAGAGGCACTTCCTGGAACAAACTGAGTCATCTTGCACAAACTATTCTTCCTTCCAGTGGGGACTACAAGTCTCAGCCCCACTTGTTGCTCAGTTTCAGCTAGCTTTTCTTCACACCCACCCTTTCAGCTGTTGTGCCACCAGTTTCCATGTGGTGTCCTGAGGATTTGATCCTGCAGGGACAACTATTGCACAGAAGATCCAGCCAACAATTTCCCAGACAGGGAGCTCATGTCAGAGCCAGTAAGATGTAGGTTCTAGTCACCTTCACTTGGGAGCTCCAATATCAGAATCTGAGATGGATCATTTTAGTAGAGGGCCCTCCCTATCCAGGACAGCACTGAGACACATGGGAGCACGTGCACCTGTCCTCATTCCCATCACTACTATCTTTTGGTCCCCATCTTTCCACCTCTATGTTTGCAGACTGTAAGGCAGCATGTACTAGACAGTTATGTGTTTAATTGATTGACCGATATTATGTTATATATTACAGCATTATAAATCCCCAAGGTGCTAGCCACTGTCCATCTCATTCAAAGCTAATCCCCAAACTCCTGATCTTCTCAGCCTTCATGGATTTATAGCTGGGCTGCTAAAGTGCAGGAAATGAAGGATGCCAGAATTATGCTGCTCAGACTACAGAAAAGAGCAAAACAATTAATCAGGACAATACTTAATTTTCTAGCTTCCAAGGGAACAATTTTTGGCATAAACTATAAAGTTGCTCCTCTGAGCTTTACAGAAGAAAGCTTAGTTTTGCCTTGGCTTTTGGGTTTTGTGATGCTAGTAGGTATTTTGGGCCCTGGCATTAAGATTCACAGTTTTCCCCTAAAAAATTCAAGCCCAGCCAAGGCTAATAATTTGCTAACTTAATTTCTCAATGCTTAAGTAATTCTTATTCATCTGTTCATGAGTAAATTGCAGGACCATCAAATACACAACAATTGGTAGGCTTATGCCCCAAGTGGATGCAAAAATCTGGTTCTTCACTGCTTTACTCCTAGTGTAATCATCACTGACCTCCGTAAAAAAGTGTACATAGAATACTACCAAAGCAGGAGGAAGGGCATGCCTGCACAGGCTGCAAGGCATGGTGGAAAAGTCTTTTTGATGTTGTACATCAAAGACTTTGGGGGATGGCGGGGGAGAGAAAATAGCTGAACTGAATTTTAAAAGCATTTCAAATTAGGACATTATATATACTGAAAAGAAAACTGAGGCAGAAGGCAGATGGCTCAATTTTACATTCAGTATTCATCAGGAAACTAGATCAAAAGAAAGAACCATATTTCCGCAGTGTGGTTGAACATGGCGAGTTGTAATATTATGTCTGGGATGGATAATAAGGAGAACTATTGACGCTTGAATATAGTATACTATCAATCTACTGACTAGAGGGGTAATTAATCATATAAAATGATGGCTAATTCTACATTAGGAGTAAATGTTTTCTTTCCTGACAGGTAAGGAAGAACCGGATAAATACAGCAAAAAACACAAAAACAAAACCCCCAAAACAATCAGGCTTTTAAGTGAAGCAGACGTTTGTAGGTCACATTTTATACAATAGGCTGGATTCAGAAGTTTTTAGTGGTGCTAGGTTCCTAGATATTATTCTTCCTCATTAAACTATTTTTCTTAGATTTATGGTTACAGCTTTCTATTTGGATTTATTAAAATATATGGAATAACAACAGATGTATAGTCTTGCAGGTCAAGAGTCTGAAATGGACACAAGACAGACAAATGGTCTCTTTCCACTTTTCTTATAAACTACCTTAAAATTTCCAGACATTTATATTATATACTAGCCAACTGCCCATCAAGAATGACTGGGGTGGGGTGGGGAATAGACATGGACGGGACAGAGGCCTGCATCCCTTCCCTCCCCCACCTCAGGCCAGGGCTGTGGCAGGGGCTGTATCCCACCCTTTCCCCTTCTGGCTGCCTCCCCCCTGCCAGCTGTTGTTGAGAGGAGGGCAGCCCCTGGCTCCAAGGAGGAGCCATGGGGTGTGGGGGGCGAGGCCAATGCTGCTGGCCTGTCCCCCACACTCCATCACCTCCGTTATGATGGCGCTTTAGTTCCTGTCGCCCCCTTCTGCCTCCAAGGAGCAGGGGAGGGGGGTGAGGCCAGTGGAGCTTCCCTCCTCTCTGGCCTCAGTTCCCACTGTCATAGCAGTACTCCACTATCTATCCCTGCATGTGTAGGGCACGTTGATTGGCTGCCAAGACAGCCAATCAGAGTGCAAATAAAGTGTTACGGACAGACAACAGGTGTAGGCTTTTATAATATTAGAATATTAATGATTAGATCAGTGGCTCTCAAACCTTTTTAGACTTGAGGCACCTCTGGTTGGACTTGAGGCAGTCTTTGGAAAATACCAGCTTTTAGTTTTCACAATTTTTTTTTTTGGCCTTTGTTCTGTTAAAAAAAAAAAAAAGCAGCGAAGCTATAACTATGGATTTCTGTTTGAAAGCTCTGGGTTTACCTTGTGAATTATGTTTCTAAGCCTAATAAAGCTAAGATTGTGTGGAACCCCATAACACCCTTGAAAGGATCTCAAGGCATCCAATGGTGGCCTGGCACCCTGGTTGAGAGTCACTGAATTAGACCTTAGAAACGTGGATACTATCATGACCTCTGCTATTTCCTATGTTACCACAAGGGAGCAGGCTCTGCTCACCTTTATTCAGTGAATGAACTATGGAAAAGTAAATGCAATAATTCACACAACTGGCAGAGCAATCCCTGAAATTGGAAAGGAGCAAACCCTGAAAAGGCCTCGTTCCAAAATTTCCTGTTTTTAAAATGGTTCCCTAATATTATTTGAGATTTTCTCCTGGCATACTGGAATTTCAAATATAAACAGGATTTTTTTTTAGTTATTTTAACAAGAGCAAAAAATTCTAAAATTCTTTGCTGGAGCAAAACCAACAGCAAGAAGGTGAGCTTGCAATTCTGCTGTAATGTTTAGAAACCACTGCCACAAGACTTTGTAGAAGCTGACAGTTTAGCCAGATTCAAAAAGGGGACTAGACAAGGATCCCCAGGACAGAGAAAGCCCTCACTCTCATCCTACAAACTTAGAATCATAGAATCATAAAATCCTAGGCTGCCTGCAGGCATGAAAAAAAGAAAACAAACACACATTGCCAGAAGCAGCAGCACGTTAGTTTGCTCTGCAGCATCTGTATGGATTGGGCACTTCAGCAGGGGTTTTCGGCACTTTACCTAAAGCTGATTCAATCAGCTATTACATAAAAGTAACAAAATAGCTTGCTAAAGCGGCTGATCAATACAGACGGTGAAGAGCCGGACTGAACTAACATGCTACCTCTTCCGGGAATGCTCTGGAGTATGCTGAGTTTTAAGTAAAGTGCAGCTTTGCTTGGGTTTTTTTATTTCTTCATGTCTGCAAGCAGCCATGGAATCACAGAAAGTTAGGATTGGAAGCAACCTCAGCCGTCATCTAGTCCAACCCCCTGCCCAAAGAAGGAACATCCCCAACTAGATCATTCCAGCCAAAGCTTTGCCAAACCAGGCCTTAAAAACCTCCAAGGTTGGAGATTACATTACCTCTCTAGGTAACCTGTTCCAGTGCTTTACCACTCTCCTAGTGAGATTCTTTCCCCCTAATATCCAAATTAAACCTCCCCTGCTGCAGCTTGAGCCCATTGCTCCTTGTTCTGTCATCTTCACCACTGAGAACAGTCCAGCTCCATCCTCTTTTGAATCCCACTTCAAGTAGTTGAAGTCTGCTGTCAAATCCCCCCTCAGTCTTCTCTTCTCCAAACTAAATAAGCCCAGGTCCCTCAGCCTCTCCTCACAAATCATATACTTTAGCCCCTTAACTATTTTTGTTGCCCTCTGCTAGACTCCTTCCAGCTTGCCCCCATCCTTTTGTAGTGGGGGGTTCAAAACTTCTGTCAGTGGTATTAACTAACTTCTGTTAAGCATGGAGGATGGGAAAAGCTAGGCACAAACCATCAAGAACCAGAGAAGGCAGGTTGTTACCTAGTCCATAGCTGCTGCTACTCCACAACAGATTCTTTTCTGAGTGGGAGGAACAGGGAGAGGAATAGCATAGTTTCCCCAGTCAACCCTTTTTTCTGAACTCCTTGGCTGTTTTGGTTAGATCAGCATAATCCACAATGACTTTTGGCATCAACCCCATTAGAAGAGGATTACCAACTTCATTTAGTGCTTTAGTTCAATCTGTGAAAGGAACTTTTTAAGGAAGTACTTGGCACAAGGAGCTGGAACTTGTCTACCTCCAGAAATCTCAAAGCCTTTACTAAGCTCCATGCTCCCCATTTTATAGACAGGGATGCTGAGGCAGAATCAGGTGAAATAATTTGTCTGAAGTCACTTGGCAGACTAGTGGCAGAGACAAGGGGATTATAACTCAGGCCTCCTTGGCCTCAGTCTGGTACTCTATGCACCGTGACTAGGCCACACTGCTTTCCTTAGATAAATGAAATGAAAAAGACATGATTCAGGTCACTCCATACATCTGTTAGCTAGCAGTTCCTTCTGTACACTTGATCAGCTGATTAGCCCTCTCTCTGGGTGATTAATTCATATAAAGGCAGAGGAGAAAATTAAAAAAGAAAAACATGTTAAAATCATGAAAATCATCAGAGGAGTATGCACACTTGCTCCTCCCCTCCCCCCCACAGTCATGCACACACACACACACGTGTAATGCACTGGATCAAAACAATAGCTTTGACCTCTCTTGCACAGTGTTTTGCTGCATAACCTTATAAATACACAGAGCCATTTTTAGAAAAAACATATCTGCTGCCCACCCCTAATCGTCCTTTTTTTTTTTGTTTCTCCTTTAAAGAGCCCAAATTCATTTTGATGGTATTTGGGAGGAAGGCTGTTAAACTGCTTGGGCACCTCTGAATATGTTATCCAGATTGTGCAAGCACAGGCTGAACATGGTCACATTATGCTGCTATAAGCACAATGAATATAAGCATAAAATGGAACAAGGACCAATGCTGTGAAGATATTCTTGGCAAACTCTTTGGAGGCAACATAGCCTAGCTGATCTTCACTACTGGCCAAAACATCAGAGCTCATATTTATAGCAAAACTTAGCCTCCTTTCAGATACATCAGTGCTTGGGGAAGAGGAGATGGCAGGCCACTAGAGGGCTTCAAGTCATCACTGCCTTTTAAAGGTGGGACACATCCACCTTTGTCAGGGAGCCCAGAAGACACAGACTCTCCCTACCTTTGAAAAGCATGGGTCTACCAAAATTGTCTCTCTGTTACTGCTAATAGCACTAACAAAATATTCCTAAACAGTCTTTTTTGGTACCAGACACTTTCCATGCAAATGTGGCAGACAGAACTCATTAGTTATTCAAAACCAATCCCACTTTCCACAGCAACCTAAAGCTGAGTTTGAATAGCAGCCTCAAACCCTATATTACCCACCCACAAAGGGCCAGATGTGAATCTTTTTATCTCAGTGTGACTTGAGACACATGTACATGTTTACTACTTACATCAGATCTAGGGATGGAGAGAGGGAAGCAACAACTTGGTTTAATTATAGCCCCCAATTCAGCAAAGCCCTTAAGCTTATGCTTGATTTTTAGAGTGAGCAAGTAATTTTGTGGCCTGCAAAGACACAATATAGTAGAAGATCCAGAGAGCAAACCGTATTGCAATGGCATGTTTATTATGATCCTTCTTCTCTTACAAATACTCCTGTTGACAAACATCAACAACATCTCTCCAAGAGATTTGAGGAAAGGCACATCCTTGTCTAAGTGTATTCCAACCAAAAAAAGATACTAGTCACAAAAATCCTTGACTCATTGCTGAACCTTTGACTACAACAAAGATGGAAGTAAACATATTTAAATAAATCTAGACTTATAGTCATGATAGCTCCCCAAAGGATACTCCAACTACAGAGCATCCCAGAGCCACCTGCTCAGTCTCAAGGTATTGGAGATTTTATTCCCTACATAAAAGCATTCCACAACAAACTATTACTAAAACAAATGAATTCAGAACTGGTTCCCCACCCCGCACATGGAAGGTTTTAAGGACTTACCTTATTACTGTTGGTGTGATTTCAGCACAGAAGAATACACTGAGACTTCCAACTGCATGTGATGAAAACATACCCACAATGGAAAATGCAGTAGAGAATTTGTCTTTGACACTGTCGCTCATACCTGTTAGACCCATACACAAAGAAATTGAGATCAGTGCAACCAGTAAAAGATCACCAAGAAAGAAGAAAACAACATATCAGTACACCTCATTTACTGCCTTAGTTATAAGTTTAAGGCACATTTACTGAAAGCAATGTTTATAAATCAGGCCAACTACCCAAAACAAATTTATGAAAAAAATATCACAATACACTGCCAAAAATGGCAGCAAGCAGACAATCTCCAAATTATTTACTACCAGACACTACAGAAGCAAAACTCATGAAATATCCCCAAACAGCCTTTTTGGCACTAGGCACTTCCCACCCAAACTTGGCAGCAAACTGGAGCCAGACAGAATTCATCAGTTGTCTAAAACCAGGCACAGCTCTGTGGCCTAGACATTTAAGCACGCTATGACAGAACAAGAAGAAAACAAGATGTTTCTGACTCCACGAAGAACTACAGAAATTGCCTATGTTGCCATAGATTAGACTCAGAGATGTCCAGCTACCATGCTAATGATCCAACTTCCTCCACAATTACCTCATTTGAACACAGGAATAACTGGATATCAAGGAGTAAGATCACACCTAGGTGCCTAGTTTGAATGGGATCTGGCCTTCAGGATGTAAACAGAAGCCCCATTTGAGACAGGTCTGACTGTCCTAGGTTTTGACCCAGATCAATACAGGAGTGGCAGCCATTTACACACACAGCTCTTCCAAGCTGTATTGCTGCACTTCTGCCAGTAGGGGTAAGCAAGAACACAGAGCCTGAGGAATCAGCTGGTCTCTGGAATGACTGGCAATTAACTTAAATGAGCCTCATTTAACTTGCATTACTTAAAGATCTGTAGGATCCCAGTCAAGAAATTCTCTCTTTCAAGAGAAATAAGATGCCTGTTTACAGCCTAAGGGCACTATACGCATGGCGGACCTCTGCTCCAATGCGTGCTAATTAGCATGTGCCAGACCAGACTCGATTAATCAGGTCTGCTGCGAGTCCGCTAATTAGCTTGCTCCAGCAGCCTCTGCATCACGTATATTCAGTGTCTCCTGCCACTATTTTGAAGCATGGAGATACTGAATACATGTAACATTGTGGGTGCATAGCCATCTCTCAGAGCTGCTCTAATTAAAACGCCCCCACTCCATCCCATAGCACATGTATAGACACCCCTAAGTGACTGTAACAGAGCACTGGGATGTGCCTGCTCCTTTAAGGGAGCAAGCAGACTGAGAGACTGCTGGCAGGTAGCGGTCAGGTAGTGGGGAGGAGCTCTTGGCCTGGTTTACATCACTGCTAGGCCGTGGGTGAGGGTTGACATGGTGGAGGGGCTTCTGGAAGGGCTGGATGTCTAAGTCGGCGGGCCCAGATGACCTGCATACAAGAGTGTTGAGGGAGCTGGCAGGGGTGATTGCTGAGCCTGTGGCTTGGTTATACGAGCGCTCTTGGAGCTCTGGACAAGTGCCGGAGGACTAGAAGGTGGCCAGTGTGGTCCCTATCTTTAAGAAGGGGAGGAAGGAGGACCCGGAGAACTACAGGCCTGTCAGTCTCCCCTCAGTTCTGGGAAAGATCTTTGAGAAAATTCTCAAGTCCCACATCTGTGAGGGACCGGCAGGGGACTATATGCTGAAGGGAAACCAGCTCGGGTTTGTTCAGGGCAGGTCCTGTCAGACCAACCTGGTCGCCTTCTATGACCAGGTGACCAAATCCATGGACGCGGGCGTCCCTGTTGACGCAGTCTTGTTAGACTTCAGTAAAGGCGTTCAACACGGTCTCTCACCCCATCCTCATTAAAAAGATGGGGAGCTGTGGCATTGACCCCTACACGGTTGAGTGGGTCAGAAACTGGCTGACG
>JAGPOW010000261.1:119456026-119470469 GCA_030014935.1 Caiman crocodilus | reverse complement strand
TGTGTGTGTGTGCGCACGCGCGTGTATGTGTGTAGGAAGCAATAACTTCATGGGGCTGTGTAATGTGTTGCCTGTTTAATAAACCTGTTATTTTGAAACCCTGAGTTAGGTTTTTGTCTTATTGATCTCCGGATCCTCCTCCTTAATTTCCTGGCTATCTCCCAGCTTTCTTCCTCCCAGTTTCCAACCCTAATCTCCCAGCTTTCTGCCTCTCTGTCTCCTGGCCATCTCCTTCCTACCACTCATCTGCTTCCAATCTCCCAGCTTTCTGCCTCTCAGTTTCCAGCTCCCATTTCCCAGATATCTGCCTTTCTCTTTTCCTGGCTGTCTTCTCCTTGCCATTGTGCTTTTCCCCTTGCTTCCACCCTGGCACCAGGTCATCCTGAGTAACCCTGGGGTACATTAACCCTAAGTAACCCCAAGCCCTGGTGACCCTGATCATCCCCAGGGCACTTGACCTTAAGTAACCCCAGCTTCTCTTCCAATGGGAGACTTATTGGAAGAGGATCTAGATTATGCCTTGGCTCCCCTTGGTTCAGCTGGCTAAAGGAGACCATTATTTGTCCTTCAGACTGAGGGAAGCATCCCAACTTCTTGTAGTGGGTCAAGTACCCTCAAGGACTACTAGGCCTGTGTTTTCTGGAGGCCACAGGTGCAGGATCAGTCCAGACTCTGGGATGTGGCAGCATTACCCCCAGGCTAGCAGGTGTGCTCCAGGAAGGGGGTCAGCCAGATTTGAGGCACGCCTAGAGAGGCACTCAGAGCCTTGAAGGTGGTTGGGTGCAGTGGGCGGGTGTCTCAATGCAGGAGCACCCCCTAGTGGTCCGCCACATGCCTCACCCTCTGCCTCTTTTTATTTGTAGCTCTAATTAACAGAATTTTGGTGCATTTCATCAACCCCAGACAAATCATATCTTTTTCAAAGCATTGTCTAGTTGCCTGTAAAAAGGGAAGTTTGTTATGGCATGTGGGAGAGATGGTGGGGAGGAGGCAGAGGCACTGGAGTAGAAAGAACCAAACTTGCTCCAAAAGCAAGAGGCTGCTTTTTCCTTCACTTTTCCAAAAGCTGCCTATCAAACTGCACAAGTCTGAGATGCCTAGGACACTAAGATGGGCAGAAGTGACAGCAAATGTATACAGTTGTCTCCCACTTTCAATTTCCTGAAAGAATAAAACACCTGGCTCCATTTAGGAAATACATCTGTGAGGAATTGCAGATTTGTAGAGGAAAGCCTTCCCCTTACCTTTTTTTTAAGGTGAAAAAAGACTTGGCTAGGTCTTTCTCATAAACTGGTCCATTCATATGTGTTCTGCATAGGACACTGAGAAATATTTCACCTCTTTGGAGATGAGTGAATTTAATGTTGGAAGAAATGCCAGATGAACAGCCTTGGAGTCTGAGGTCCAGGTTCAGACTGTTGCATAAGCAAGAGACATGCTGCCTTGCTTATTGCCTCAGCTCTGAGAAGGAGCCAACTCCAAGGCTGAGAACATCTTTCAGAAAAGGGATGGAGACCCAGCCTCCATTGAGACTGTTAAAAATGTTGGTTGATATTCTGGTTTGGAAGTGAGGTCAGGGGATGTATGGTTTCTTTATTCTCGTGATGGATCTTCTCTCTGGCCCACTGCCTATGGGAGAGATGTGTTACCAGCAAGTTAATTCATTCAGCACTTCAGAAACAAATGTTTGCAGAATCAAACACCTCTGATTGTCTCTACTTTGTTTTCAACAGTTGGGAAGGGAAGGCCCATAAGACCAGGACAGAAAGCTTCTAAATTAATTCTTTATGTCTGTCTTCAGGGTTGGGAATGGACAGACAGGAGAAATAACCTGGGGGTATTACTATCTAGTTACTCTGTTTCTTCAAAAACCTTTTTATCATCCATTATTATATAGAATCTTATTCCATAGATGCATGTTGTCTATAAGCTAAGTCTAATTGGATTTAGGCACCTAAGTGGGATACTATTCCACCCTGCTCAAGTTCCTGAAAAGATGTAACATAGAATCATAGAAAATTAGGGATGAAAGGGACCTCAGGAAGTCATCTAGTCCAGCCCCCCTGCTCAAAGCAGGACTAGCCCCAGCCAAATCATCCCAGCCAAAGCTTTGTCCATCAGGGTCTTAAAAAACTCCAAGGACAAAGATTCCACAACCTCTGTGGGTAAGCTGTTCCAGTGTTTTACTACCTTTCCATTGAAAAAATTCTTCCTAACATGTAAGGATGTGTGTAGATGAAACAAAATTTCCCATTTACATCGATGAATTGCATTTGTGTTTGCATGACCAGGGATTTCCCAGTGCTTTAAAGTCCATTTAGCACTTTAAACTAATACTACTCAGAGATGCTTTTATTTGTGTTGCTTTCCTGTTACACTGCTCCAACTGTGGATTTTGTTCGTGCAAATAGGCAGACTCCAAAGACTTGTAAGTAATCCCTTTTGCCACAAGGGGCTGCTGCAGTCTAGCCTCTAGCCAGTAGGTGGCGTGGTGTGGGTTTTTTTTACCCTTTTCCACTCCAGCCTTGAAAATACATATGATACGGTTGTTGAGAGGGGTGGGGTTAACACCTGGAAACTTCTTTTTTCTTTACAAGCAGGAAAATAGTTTCTTTTTTTCTTTGTACTGTTGTGGGAGGTGTGATATAAAAATGATTTTTTTTCAAGGCTTTCTTTATAAGGCAATGTTTGCTTTACAAAATCCTGCATGCAGCACCTTTTGAAGCCACCCACTTCTTCCCCGCCAAACCCCCAAAGAGAGGTCATCACTTTTCTCAGGATTGCTTTGTCCTGCCTTGCCATATCTCTCCTCTCAGCCTTCTCAAAGTTACAGGGAGAAGTTGAGGGAAATGAGGAGCACCACTCCCAAGGTAGCCCTAGGTAATCTGCCCTCTCCAGAATAAAGTGTATTCCGAAAGAACTTATTTTCATCCAAATTCAAGAAAATTGTAATACTGCCTTCTTCTACACTAGGTATTGGTATGTCCTCATCAAATTGGTCTCAGCTAAACAGGGAGCTGCTAATTAGCCAGTTCCATGTTTTAAAAAAATACTATGCCCAGGGTTATTTCTTTCCCCACAGTTCATCTTCCCCTCACAGGCTCCAGCATTTGAGGCCTGTGGTTCCCCTAAATCCCATGCTCAATAACTGATATAGATTACTGCGTGACTTTAGATTGGCACCCACAATAGTCCACAGAGGGTACTGGGGTTTGCAGGTTTCTACCAGGTGCTGCATTAGAAGAGTGATCAGTTCAAGTGTGCAGGCAAATGTTTGCAGGGCAAAACAGGTTTGCACCTGCAGAGGAGGAGCAGAACCACGGCTGGAGTTTGAAGAGGGGGTATCTGATCATGTCTGGACAGTTCCTCATGGGGGTGATGTGATGAGGTTGCTTTGTCCATGTAATTACTGCTCATGCTGCAGAGGTAAAGCATTGTGTAAGCATTGCAATAGATAGCCTGCTTACTCCTAGGCCTTGACATATTCTCTTTATTCCTACTCGCCTATGTGGCCTTTTTGATATACTTGCATATCCAGATGTGCTCTGTCTCTGCCACCAGTTTCCTCTGGGCCCTACTGTCCCTGTCTCCTGTCATCTTTGACAGGCAGCCAGGAACAAATAAATATTAATTTTCTAAATTTTTTAGGGGCCCCGCAGGCCGGATAGAATGGCCTGGCAAGCCACATCTGGCCCCCGGGCCATATTTTGCCCACCCCTGGCCTACTAGCTCAGGAGCACAGTTTGCTGTGTCGTCATCAACAATTCAAAAGTTACAAGGTTGCAATAGAGAGGTAGGGGCAGAGATGGGCAAGTGGGATGAGGAGCCCACAGACCTGCGCCTACTACCCAGACCCTGGGAGGGAATTTGCTGTAGGTTTTGTCTTGGCTAGCAAACAAGAAGAAACCTAGTACAGCTTTACCAGGTTTCAGACCTGAGGAAATCCATTATTTTCCCCATAAAACTAAAATCTAAACTCCTCATAGACTACTGCAGTGTGTGTGTCTGTGTGCCTGCGTGTAAGATTTTTTCATTATTTGATTATTTGATGTTTTGATTATTTCTTTGATTATTATTTGATTGATTATTTAAACCACCATGCAGGAGCAGACATGAAGGAGGAAAGTAGGGCCTTTCCCAAACCTTAGTTTTCACTTGTTGGAAAACCTAAAATCTAAAATCCTCATAAACTACTGTAGCAAAAATGATTTTAAAGGCACACATGTTACATTAGATGATTTAAGAAAGTGTAACAATTTACTGCAATGCAGAAGTGCATTTTCTGAGACATGGCTAGTAACCACGAAGGAGGTGCTAGGGAGGGAATATGCCCAAGCACCACCCAGGGTGCTAAGAGCTAAGCCCCAGCCATGTGAAGAAAGCCTCTACAATTCAGGAATTACACAAAGGAGACGCCTCAACAGTTGTGTCCAGCAACCATGAGGAAGTAAGATAAGTTCAGGAACCAGGAGGTGGGCATTTCCTTCACCACCCCAGCCCACCCCACCCCCATACCCATGGTGAAAGAGGCAGGGAGGGTGGGTGTATAATCACCTGCCTTACGCTCAGTATCTATTTGCTTTCTCATCTCTCTAATTCTATATATAACAGAATTATATTGAACATACATTGGCTACATATATAGTACTTCCACTGCCCGGTGTGTATATTGGAGTCTGCATCCCGGGCGTGAAACCGGATTTGGGCTGGGGCTCAACACGGGGAAACAGAGGGTGCAGCCCTATTAACCGCGCGAATCATGCATGCAGCAAAAATCCCTGGCTTATGTAGCTCTGAAAGTGTGCGAAAGACCCAATCTAATTGGCTATTGTGGCAGCATAAAAACAAAGCCTGGGAAAAGGGAAGGCTAGACTCACACGACATCGGCAAGACCTGATCACCTTCACCAGAGGTCCTGCGTCCACGGCTCCCTTTCCCCCGCACGCCCCCATCGGATAAATTGCATCAGATAGATGCCTGAAGAGCTCTCGAGTTCCCTACGGTTTGGTTGTTGGAGATTATTGTAAGGGAAACTGCCGGCGCGGACGTGCATACGAAGCATTTAAGTGCTTTGTGGTGAAACTTTATGGAGTATGCCTACATTGTGTTCCAGTTTGTAAGTAAAGCATTTATTTTTTATATTGTCCTCGGACTCTTTTTGGACGGAAAAAGGAGAAGCAAGGTAAAGAGCGTTCCAGAACCCTTTCATCCCCAGTCTGCTCGGATCCAGGGATTAATCACCCCCCAATTCTTTCCCCACAGTCACACCAACAGGCTATCAGTGGAAGGGGATATGAAAACTGGTGGGAGGGAGGATTAAAAGAGCTTAAGAACGTGTATTGGTGCCTCTTGTGCACCTCAAATACCTTCTTTCACACCCCTAAAAAAATCCACCAGACTCATTTACAATAAATTTGAACTAAACAATGTGCTCCCCACCCGAACCATAGCTGACTCACATTATGCCACTGGTGCAGGGCCTAGGGAAAATTAACCCCTCCCCACCCCTTCCACCCCACCCCATGCATAGCCAGTCCTACATGCCACAGCAGCAGCAGTGGGTAGTTGGTGAGCATCCTGATGCAAGGCCAGTGGCAGCTCTGAGGAGTTGCCCCATCTGCTTTGCCTATCTCTGCAGGGTCCCCAAAGCGCTGTGCCTGGATTGGTCACTTGAATTCATACACCCTTAGGGACGACCCTGAGGGCACAGACAAGTGTCAGGCATCACTTACCAAAGGTGGCATGTAGCACATTGCCATGTCTACTTTCAAGTCACACATCGCACAGGTGCAGGTGGGCATCATATAGCACTCAAAGCTTCATTGCACCCACTTGATCAGCCTGCAGTCTTTTTGAACCCTGTATTCACATTGCTGTGCCCTTCAGGGGTAAGTCTTGTTCCTGGGATGAGTCCTTCTCTGCCCTCACTGTACTGTTATCCCTCATCCACCTCAAACGTCCCTCAGTGATACAGCAAACGCGCATCCCAACCTCTGCTCCTCCAATTTATAGTGCTTGAGTGGGGATGCTCCCCTCCCCCTGTTCCAGTGACTGGACTTTGGTATGGAAAAAAACAACAGACAGTCTGGCACAGTCTGTGGAAAAGAGCACAAAAAGGTGGAAAAGTTTGCAAAGTCCCTGGGTTTGTTTGCAAAAAAAACAGGTCAAGGAAGTCTTGTGAAGGAAGGGTGATCCAAAAAAAGAGCATCATGAAGGCAATGTGAGGCCCTGACTTTGCAAAGTGGCTGGTGGCTTTCCAAAATGCAAGCCAAGCTGGCTGCTGGGGGGTAACACACTCACGCAGCCCCCTGTTTACCTGCCCTGCTGTTTATTTCTGGAGCCCCCTGTGTAGCTGAGCGAAAGAGATTGTTTTGTGTGCAAGTAAGCAAAGCAAAGCTAAGCTGGAAACCCCAGGGTGCTGCCTCCCCCTCCCCCCACCATGTGGTAGAGAGGTTGCCAACCTTTCCCCTCTCCCCGGTACCATGCAAGAAAAACAAAAAGAGAGAAGTGAACCCAAACAATGAACAAAATCCACCTTTGCAACCACATTGTGTAAGGGTAGATATGGAAGAAGACACAGGAAGCCAGGAAACCATGAGTTTTTATTGTTTGCAACACAGTATTACAGCAGTTACTTGGGCTTCTTTGCCTCTACCCCACCATGACCCTGAACTACCCCATCTCCCTGAAATGCAGTGGCACCCTCCTGGCCCTGCTGGCAGTTGTACAGCCCTGCTGTGACCCCACTGAGTTAGGGGGAACAGGCTCAGCTGTTATTCTTGGCTTGTCTTGCACAGAGTCAAGATAAGGGAACCAACTTTTCCCTTTTGGGCATTGTAGGCATTTATGTAGATAGTTCTGCACACTCTGAAATGCATCCCTGAATGTGGCGTGTGAACTCCGTAATTCAGCATGGGACTCCTCTACCATGTCTTTCAAATTCCACATGGTGTCTTGCATTTCCTCGAGAATGGCATCCCCTTACACAAGGACTCATAGAGCTCATCCTGCCAGGCATCTTCATGTTGCACTCTGCTTACTGAGGACTCCGCCAAAACTTCAAGTGAGGATTTGCAGGACAATCTCTGCTTGCTGCAAAAATCTCTGCAGCACTTTGCTGAGGTGTGAGCAGGGTACCATTCCCCATGGGCATCGGTCACAGTGGCTGATAAACAAAGAAAAAAGCAAAGGTTGCCTTCCCCATAAGAGGAGGAAAATACACACTCCCACCACCCTCACCATGCAGTGCACAAAATGCTGGTAGGCACAGAAACAGGCCCCACAACAGTGGGGCACCATTCATACTGCCCAAAACTTATGAGTACTCACTGCTCCAGGAACAAGTCCATGCCTGCCACTGTTAGCTGCAAAAAAATACCATATTTTCGCACATATATCTCGTGGGGTATACACGATGTTACCCCCCGCCAAAAAAATGGATGGTTGCAGGCTATCGACGAACTTTTTTTCCCCACTAGGCCCAGGCAGGCCGAGCTGCGCTGCCGCCATGGGGGCCAGGGCTGGGACCAGGGCCAGGGTTGGGCTGCGCTGCCACCACTGTGGGGGCTGGGGCTAGGGTGCACCACCACTGCCACTCAGAAGGGGCTGCTGCCACCTCCCCCTCCTCTTCCACCTCCATGTCCAGCCCAACCTCAGTGCTGAAAGCCTCCAAACCCAGGGTGTCACCTCATCCTTGGAAAGAATGATGGCCAGTTTGTCATAGAAGGGAACAACTGTGAGACCTGATCCAGAACGAGAGTGCGCATCTGTCCCTCTACGCATCTCAGGGACTTGATCTGGGTCTAGTCATGATTGCACCCTTGCATCTGCATGCCCTTTGCAATCTAAACATAAACAGACATATTCCTCCTACTTTCCAGCCTGTCTATGATCCTTTGCTCTGCCCAAATGTTGATTAAGTCCTCCAGTTCTTCCTGGCTCCAGTTGGGTCCACAGGCATTGGAGGTATCAGCCTCCTGGGCTGTCAGCTCCATACTTCTGGTCTCAGCTTTCTGAGACATGTCAAAGCAGATTGTGGTCAACAGCACAAGTGATTTGTGAAAGGGGCTGGCAAATTCTGAGTCAGATGCCTTTATACTCAGGCTGTGCTTATATGAGAGTCTGGGAAAATTCCAAGGATTTTGAAGTCATTACCTATAAATGTCAAGAGACCCAAAAGTGATAAAGCACCCAGTTAACAACAAAATGAAGGCGATGGGCTAAATAAGGCCATTGTATTTTGGGATGGCTGCTCAATGGTCTGGAGTGTTGCAAAAATTGAGACCTACCTGGCTGCTTGTGCAAATTTTTCTTTTTTTTTTTTTTTTTTTTTTTTTTTTAAACACAAGCACAGCCTGTTTTCCATTAAAATGGCAAAAGTTTTGCATAGCCAGGAGAGGAGTAGGCAAGACATTTTTTGTTTGCAAGCTTGATTACATCAGAAGACCAGTGACTGCTAAGTTCAGGATAAAAGGATGTGCAAAAGCCCTAATGCCCCAAGGTGATGTGTTGAAAAGCAGCTACACCAAGCTCCAGACCAACCACACAGTCCCTGCCCCCCACTTGGTGTAGATGGGTGAGAGACCACTGCTGATGAAGAGGGGAAAATTGAAGAAAGAGGATGAAATCTGCAATATGATGGACGACATGGAGCAGGAGGAGGAGAAGGAGGAGGAGGAGGAAGTACTGGTTCTGCAAATGCTGTTTACCTTGGGATTACTGCTGAAATGCTTAAGAAGGAAGGATAGGAATTGTGCTATACTGTTCAGTGGCAAGTTGTGGTCCTGCTTTAACAGCATTAATGACAAGAAGAAGAAGAAGAAACAGGAACTCAGAGGACTTGTACTACACAAAGAAAAGCAATCAAGTGGAATTTGACTGGGCTCTGTTGACAAACCAGAGGAGGAGGACCAGAATCCACATGATGTGAGCCCACAAGAGCAACTTGGACTGGTGGGAGTGAATGCAGAGCACTTGGAACAACCAGCAGTTGGTGGAGATGTTCAGAATGAAAAGAGAGATGTTCTTTCGTATTGTCTCAATGCTGGGGCCATACATGATGAGGCAGGACACAAATATGCATCCCACCAGACAAGAGGGTTGCAATGGCCATCATGAAACTAGCCAGCCCATCCAGCCTCTGCTACATTGCCAACCAGCTTGGTGTGGCTGCCTGCATGGTCAGGCAGGCAAATGGAGAGTTATGCCAGCTGCTTAAGGAGATTGCTGCAAACATCCACCAGGAGAATATGCAGGAAGTCATAGATGGCTTTAATGAGAAGGGGTTTCTGAACTGCATGGGGGCTTTAGACAGCACTCACATCTCAGTTTTGTGCCCTGCCAGGAGTGGGAGGATTTACACAAAGAGGAAAAGATATACATCTGTGATCCTGCAAGTCATCGTAGACCACCAGGACTGGTTCACAAACATTTTTACTGGGTGGACCAGCAATGTGCATGATGCACACATGTTCAGAAACTCCCCTCTCCTTGCCCTCATGGAGAAAGGACACTATGCACCCAGCATTGAGGAGACAGTGATCTACAGGGTCACCATTCCCCTGGTTATAGTAGTGATGCTGCCTACCCCTAAAGCCCTGGCTCATGAAGCCTTATAAAGAAAGCATTATCAACTTGCATAAGATAGCTTTCAACTACTGCCTCAGCAGTTGCAGAATGGCCCTGTGTCACAGGATGGGGTCCCCAAGGATGGCCTTGATACCTTAGGGCCCCTCGACCATGCCAATTTGGCCTGATGGGAACCTTCTTTTCTCGCCTGCCACGTCTTGATGCATTTATAACGATTAGGGAGACTGCCTTCAAGTCCAGTTGGACATAGTCCTGATGGACTTCACTGAACCCTGTGGGTTCCTGGACCCCTCATGGATCCCATTTCAAAATGGATGTATCAGAACACCCCAGCCTTATGGGCTATATGTGTGGCTCCAAACCGCCCCAAGCCTCATAGATGGTATTCCCACAGTGTCCCTCCAAGCCCTTGATTTCACTTAGCCTCGGATTGTCACTGGGCTCTCTGCAGCCCTGTCTCTCTCTGCACCTACACTGGCACTAAGGTCTGTTCACCACCCGAACACTGTGCCCTTTGTGGTGCCAGAGCCTGGGCACCCCAAATACTATGCCCTCTCCAGCCTCTGGGTCCCCATGCTGTAGTGGACCCCCATGAGGCCTTCTCCTTCGCCAGTAGACTCCCCCAAACTACCAGTGTTATAAACAAAAATCAAAACTGCAAGCCCTTAGGCTACACCATAACTCAAGCTGCACAGGGTATGCTCTGTCCCTTCAAAGTTACCAGGAGCAGACAACTTACAGTCAGGTTATAAGAAAGCCCCCTTGCTTTCTCTAGAAGGGCTCCTTCCCCCTTGGCCAATGGCAGAGAACTGCCTTCCTGGCCTCAGTCCTGGGGTTTATATATGTGCCAGGCCCTGCCCCTTCTGGTCAGCTGACAGGTGTGGGCCAACTATCTCATTCTGGCTGCCCTGGTAACCAGCAGCCAGGGCTCCTGACTGACTTCTAGGGCTCTCTCTCTAGCAGTTTCAACCCTTAAATGAGCAGGACACCCTAGCGCCCTGAGACAGCCTGGAATGTGCATTTGGCCAACTGAAAGGATGATGGAGGATGCTTACGTGCTGGCTCAAGATGCATCAGGAAAATCTAATAGCCTTTATTGTGGCAGTGTACCCGGCCAAGAAAAGGGAGGGTTTCTCATTGGAAACTGTATGAAAATCAATGAGCTTGGGAATGCTGGGAAATGTAGTCCAAAAAAAAAAAAAATCCTGAAAAAGCAGCCAGAAGAGCTCGCCAGCACTAACATAGACAACAACCACCTATCAATCAAGCGGCAACAAACATACACACACCCACCTGCTATTTTTATATCATAGCCCCACCTGCTATTCTTATGATAAAGCAGTTATTAAGCAGCTATAGTTAATGAAAAAAAACTATATTTTTGTAGCATGGTGGGATGGGAAGGGAAAGGAATAGAAGGAGAGGTTTCATACTGTAATAGTAAGAGCTTTGCTTAATGCTTATAGCAAGAGTTTTATATGTTGACTTTATAGTAGGCTAGTGAAATAACACATAGTTTTTTGCTTTGTGAGTGTGATTGAACTATGAACTTAGATAATAGAATGCTGTAATACACTAGAACGTAGTAAACACTAGGTGCGTTAGATCATGACTCATTTGTAAATTTTTAGCTTGAAATAACTAAATCTCTAGTTTGAGACAATGTTATTTACTTTAAACTATATAAGCTGTACATTCTTAAGTTACGAGGAGTTTTTTTTCACTCTAGCAAGAAATTTTGCATGGAGCCCAGCGCAGGCTATCCCATCCCCGAGATTGAGACACTCCGGAGCCAGAAGAATTATGCGGAGTGGCGGCTGCTGCCTAGAGCCAATGTGAAGTAATCATCCTCTCTGCTCTGTCCTATTGCCTGCCTCTGTGAGTATCCTTAAATAAAGCTTGCAAAAGTGAGAACAACTGTGAGTACATCCTTTCTTCAAGCACAAGAAATCTTCTGAACCCAGTAGTTCATTCTAAGACCCATGCAGCTTGTTTTGGGGATTGGGATTGGGATGGGGTCTTTGAGATCATGTACTGATGGAGAGAGACCAGACTGAATGAGCATAGGCAGGTGCAAGTGACAAGGATTTGGGGGTGACCATGACCTTGCCCAGGGGAGACTGCCAGTGAGAGTCCAGGAGTGGGGACTGAGGAGTCCAGCTGGTTCACATGTGCCTTCTGCTGTAATTACATTAGGAAAGTCATTCTAGGGAGTGAATTGGCACTTAACTCCCCGTACTGAAGTTTCAGGGGAATGACACAGGGTGGCTTAACTCACTTGAAATCACTGTTTGTGCAAACACAAATGCCATGTCATGCAAACAAAAATGCACCACACCAAAGAAAGCCACATTAAAATTTTTGGATGGCCTACTTTAATTCCCATGTCATCTACACAAGCCCTAACCTCAACTTCACTCACTGCAACTTGAGACTATTACTCCTTGTTCTGTCATCTGCCACCACTGAGAATAGTTTAACTCCATCCTCCATCCCTTCAGGTAATTGAAGGCTGCTATTAAGCCCCCCTCAGCCTTGTCTTCTTTACACTAAATAAGCCCAGTTCCCTCAGTCTCTCCTCAGAAGTCATGTGTCCCAGCCCCCTCATCATTTTTGTTTCCCTCTGCTGGATTCTCTCCAATTTGTCCACATCCTTTCTGTAGTGGGGGCCTCAAAACTGAACACAGTACTCCAGATGTGGCCTCACCAGTGCTGAATAGAGGGAAATAATCACTTCCCTCAACCTATTGGCAGCACACCTACCAATGAAGCCCAGTATGCCATTAGCCTTCTTGACAACAAGGGAACAATGCTGTCTCATCTTCAACTTATTGTCACTGTAAACTCCAGGTCCTTTTCTGCAGAGTTGCTGCCCAGCCAGTCAGCCCTCAGCCTGTACCAGTGCATGGGATTTTTCCATCCTAAGTGCAGGAGTTTGCATATGTCCTGCTTGAATTTCATGTGACTGCTTTTGGCCAAATCTTCCAATTTGTCTAGGTCACTCTGAATCCAGCCCTACCCTCCATCATAGCTACTGCTCCCTTCTGCAAGCTTGTTGAAAACCCTTAAGATTAAATCATAAAATTGTGCCAAATAGGAGGACCCATCCTTATTTTCTGTGTGACCTGTTTATCAAGGATGGGGACAGGGTAGAATCAAAGATTGGGACAGGACCTGTTTAACAGGGATTGGGACAGGATCATACTACAGCAGAACAGGATCTGGCTCATGTATGTTATACATACACACACTCCACATTTAAATGAGAGCAATGTTTCCTAACTGTGTTGCTACCTGTGGATTGCCAGTGGCTGGCCACAAGTTTACCAAAGAGGAGGGAGGAAGGAACAAAGGGCTCCTGCACTGGTGGATGTGGGGAGGAATTGGGGGGGGGGTGTTTTAACCCCCGAACCAAACAGGCCGGGGACGAAAGGGTTCAGGAACGTTTTGGCCTGTTTTCATTTTTCCAGTCCCGCACGAGAGACTCCGAGCCAATATAAGGAATAAAAATTTTACTCACAACTTAAACACGGTAGACAAACTGTGTGAAGTCACACCACGAGACACCCAAATGCCCCACTCCGCCATGAGGTACTTCAGTGCTTCATACCTCACTCTGTGCCAGCCATTCCCTTAAACTTCGTAGCAAACGCCACAACCGAAAACTTCAACCGTGGGAACTCAAAAGCTTTTTACACCTATCTGCTTGCAGATTATCCGGTGGGAGCACCTGGGGGGAAAGAGGGAAACCGTGGGCGCAGGACCTTGGTGAGGGTGATCAGTCCTCCCGATGCTATGCGTGGTCCCGCCTTTCCTTTTCCTGGGCTCTGCTTTTATACTGCCCCATCAACCAATCAGCTTAGGTCTTACCTCTGCGCGTTTTTCAAGCAGCATGAGCCGGGGATTTTGCAACATGCATGCTTCGTGCAGCTGATTGGGCTGCACTCGCTGCTTCCCCTTGCAGCGAGCATGGCTTTCTGGCGTTTGGTCATTTTTATTACCACAGTGGGACTGCTCAGAGTAACACCCATTTTAAGAGCCACCAGAGAAGCAAGTGCAGTCCACTCAACCTGACTCTTCTGCCAATGGCCATTTATCTTTTTCTTTTCTTTTTTTTTCTTTAAATAAAATATACGATAGAACCAGAAGCTACCAAAATCCAACCAGATGCCCATGATGCAGATTTAGTGAATAATGTTCCTCACAGATAGTAAATGCCTTTTCAGCACAGACAGAGAGGAACTGTGGGATTCTGCCAATCAGTTTCAGCAAGCAAACATATTGCATGTCAAAAGCATCTGAGAAAGGGGAGGGAACCTTTTGTTTGTTTTTTTTCCTGGCTGATTTTCTTTGCAGTATCCTTGAAAGACAGCTCTGTTAGGTCCTGCTCAGTTGAACCTGGATGAAGTTTCCATGGATTCTCTTAAGAATCCATTCTTTTAAAAAATTTGTGGTTTCCTTAAGAAAATGGATATCAGATTTGCACCCCCCACCCTTTTTTTTTTTCTAAACAGACAGTCAGCCAAGATTGACGTGCACTCCATTTTTTAAATCTTCCTCAAGTGGGTGACTAAGGATATTGTTAATTGTTACCTTTAAGATATGTTAAGGACTCCTTTAAACAGGAGTGGCCACACATCAGGGCAGGGAAACACAAGCTAAGTGTCCTCTGAGTGTCTCAGAAAGACTCCTCTTCTAGCGAGGATTATCTCAAGTTCATCTTGAGTAGCTCATGTTGCAGCTACATCAGACTATCCACAGGGCCAAGAGTTGGGAAGTCCTCCACTAGCCCAAGAGGCAACACTCCAAACCATCCCCAGATGGATGCTCTTTCTTCCTTCAGCCAGGGGAGACA
>JAGPOW010000261.1:119443526-119455926 GCA_030014935.1 Caiman crocodilus | reverse complement strand
AAAAAAAAATTTAAAGTTGTTTCTCTGTCTGAATCACCAAATCTTTCGGAATCTCTCCAAATTGATTTGGAGAGATTAAAGGGTCTCTTGATTTGATTTGAAGATTTGGCCACGAATTGGGCTGAACTGAATCAGGGATCGAAGCTTCGCACAACTCTACCGAAGAGGAGGACCCAGTCTTATTTTTTGTATGACCTGGTTATCAGGGATTGGGACAGAGTGGAACAGGATCACACTAAGGCAGAATAAGATCTGGCTTACATGTTATACATCCACACAATCCACATTTAGAGAGCCATGTTTCTTAACTGTGTTGCTACCTGTGAATAGCCAGTGGCTAGCAACAAGTTTATCAAAGAGGAGGAAGAAGGGAACACAGAGCTCCTGCGTTGGTGGGACTGCTCAGAGTAATACCTATTTTGGGAGCCACCACAGAAGCAAGTGCAGTCCACTCAACCTGACTCTTTTGCCAATGTCCATTTGTCTATTATTTTCTTTTAATAAAATTTGATATAACCAGCAGCTACCAAAATCCAACCAGCTGCAGCTGAACATTTGGTGAACAATGTTCCTCACAGATGGTAAATACCTTTTCAGCACATATAAACAGAGAAGAACTCGAAGTTTCTGTCAATCAGTTTCATGCATGCTTAAGCAAGCATGTTGCATGTCAAAAGCACCTGAGAAAGGGAAGGGATCCTTTTTTTGTTTGTTTCCTGGCTTATTTTCTTTACAGCCTCTTTGAAAGACAGCTTTGCTGGACCCTGCTCATTTGAACCCGGATGCAATTTCCATGGATTCTCTTAAGAATCTATTCTTTAAAAAAACCATGGTTTTCTTAGGAAAATGAACATCAGATTCCCCTCTCCCTCTTTTTATAAACAATCATTTCTGACATGCCAGCCAAGATGGAAATATACTCTGTTTTTAAAATCTTCCTCAAGTGGATGACTAAGGATACTGTTACATGTTGCATCCTTAACGTGTTAAGGGCTCCTAAAACAGAAGTGTCCACACATTAGGGCAGGAAAACACAAACTCATCTCTGAGCATCTCAGAGAGACTCCTCTTCCAGCAAGGATTATCTCGAGCTCATCTTGGGCAGCTTGTGTTGCAGTCACATTAGACAAAGGGCCAAGAAGTGGGAGTGGTTCTCCAGTATCCCAGGAGGCACCACTCCCAACCATTCCCAGGTGGATACTCTTTCTTCCCCCAGAGCAACAACAGGAGTAGCCAGAGGAGACTTCAAGGTAAGAAGTCACCCCTCTTCCCCATTCTGGGCTCAACCCCATGCCCTCTATGTCTGTTTACCTGCACTGGCACTGTGCTGGCTGACTGCCTGCCTGCTAATTGCTGCCTCCACAGCCATTGCTGTAGCTGTTGCTCTCTGTGCTGAGCCTAACTCAGAGAGTGGCAGTGGTACTTGGGTTCCCTTCCCTTGGCTGCTCCTGATCTGGGCCATTCAGAGTAGTTGAGCCAGACAGACAAGAGTTAACTTGGCAGCTCTTAGCCATGACCCTTTTCACCAGCCCTCTAAGGGCAAGTCAGAGCAGTGCATGTTGCATAGGGTATTAACTGTTAACATACAACTGCTTACAACATATGCTGCTTTAACATCAATTAACATTCCTGAAAGTTAATGTGTGCTTGTTGTAACAGGCAACTATACCCTTAGTCTCATGGGCTGTCCTACAATACCCAGAACAATGGAGGACAGGGGAGAATAGGACAATAGAGCATCACTGTAATTTAAAGAGTGCGGATAAGGTATGGAAATCTACACCAAGTTACGTTCCCTCTTGCCTGCAATAAGAGTGCAGAACATGTGAAACAGGATTCTCCATGCACAGTTGATTTGCTGCTTCTTTGCACTGCAGTAGATCTTTATGAAATTTCTTCCTCCTCACTCCCCACAACTGTTAGCTGAGACCAGCCAGAGATTCAAGACCTCATGTTACTCTGGAATACAACATGCCCTGACCTCTAGTTGCAAGTCACTTGGATGTCTTCACTTACAGTTGAGAAGGCCAAGCTGTAGAAGTGATGCCAGAGCTGTAAGAATCATGAACAGCAATAGTCCTCCTCTTCGCCCTAGAAACCCAACAACTGGGCACATGGCTAGACAGGATGCCAAAGCAATCCCAGCCATGGTATAGTAGTCTGCATAGAAATTATGGGTGATCGGCATCTTCACCTCAGGGCTCATCATGCTTTTTGCAAAACAGTGGTGTATCCCAAACCCGGTCAGACTAGAGGAAACAGAAAAGAGCAAGAGATCACTGCTGAGTAAGTCAGCAAATACTGAAATACAACAAGCCGGAAGGGAACACCAAGTCTGAGGTGAGAATTATGTCCATCTTGGCATGTCTGATCTAGCATGTCATGTCTGACATGCCATGATGTGGGATCATGTCACAATGGGGCTCAGATCTCATTTTGGTCCCCCACTGTTCTTCTGTAGAAGGAAAAATAGAAGTTGGGGGGAAAAAAAAAAAAAAAATCAAACCAAAGAGGTGACATCTATTGGTTTGATGTTAATAGGGGCTGGATAACAGCAGGTCCCACATCAAACAATATAGTTGTTTGGTTTTTTTTTATTATTATGTGATTGGAAACAACTTGAAATCAGCCAGGAAAACCAATCAGAAGCTGCCCACAAATTAACTGAACAGGCTTCTATCACCATTTAATCTTACTCCTAGCTCTTGTAATCAATCAGTGCTATTATATGGTTTATAAAGAAGCTGTGTGTGCACTGAGGAAGCAAAAAGGTTTCATATAAACCAGACCACACCAAAGACAGCAACCTCCATCTAGCAAGGCAATGCTGCTGCTGACAGCTCTCAAAATGAATGTTTCATGTGACATGGTGAATCTGTGTTTAATTTATTACTGATTGTTATGAAAGAGACAATGCATGGATTAGGCTGTGATTTATGTCACCCTTCCACTTTGCCTTCTACTTATTTTAATACAAGAACAGGTTCTTTCCTGCTCTAAGCACCATGTTTCCTCCCCCTGGTTTCAAATGCTTATTTTAAAAAATGGTGGGTAGTAGAAAGAAACTGCTATACTGGTGTGATATAAAACCAGTGACAAGGGACCTGGTATATTTTAGTGCTATGAATGCTACCTCATAGGGTGCCATAACTCTCCCAGAAAATAACTACATATGTGGCAAGTCCTGTAGTATTTGGGTAACATGGATCTGTTGCCTTGACTGAAAAGTAAACTACACATTGCCAAACACCTATACATCACTAAGGCACCTTTGTATTCTAGCCTTTAGAATGACTGGCTACATGTTATATCAGTATACTATTGTTTCCTTTAGAAATCTACAGTGCATTCCATACAGAATCTTTTTTGGACTTTAATTATGAGCTTTACTAGTCAGGCAACATTATATTTAATATATTAGTGGGCAATCCTAATCCATTACATATACAAACATGTATATACATTTGCAATGCATTTTAGTGTGACAGCCATGTGACAGATTGAATACTCATATAATTTATCCTCTGTATTTTGCTCTCTAATCCACATTTCCAGAATTTATTCTAGTATCCTAAGCTGTTTAGCAGCTGCAAAGTTGCAGTTTTTAATAAATCAGGCTAGTCTGAAGAGTTTTTCTCTTTCTTTCTTCCTGAAACACCTCTTCTTCCCCCAAATTTACACCTTCCACAGTTTCACAATAGTGGTGAAGAAGGAGAAATGGTAATAAGGAAATATAGTAAGCTTCTACCTACAGAGGTTCAGTTGGTCCAATACTGTAACTCAGGGCTGTCTATATTCTGAATGGCCAGAAGGTACATGCCCCCTGAGCTTCAGGCCACAGTAGATCAAGTCCTGCCATGCCAAAATAGGGGGAGTGACACCCAGTGGGCTGCAGTTTAACTCCTTGGGGGCCATATATAGTCAATGGGCTGTCGGTTGGACAGCTTGCTGTAACTTAATGTGGGGTCATGAAATTCTTCGTGTAAATGAAGATGACAGGATGGCCCTATAATAAGCAAGATGCTACCAATGGACTGGTTATTATGAAAACCCTGTAAGACACATTTCCACACATACTTATTCCTAGGCCAAGATCTAGTGCTCCCAACATTTTGTCATCTCTATTTAAATCTCACAGATTATTCAAATGACGACCTCATGCAAGTGATATATTAGAAATACATTCATGTCCCTTTGATAAGGTAATTGGGGTCATTTAGAAAGAGATTCAAGTTTGTAATTTTGTGGCATGCCTAAGCATTCTTATGCTGTGTCTAAGAAAGTGTATTTTCCCCACATAATCCCTTTGCAACTTTGAGGATGCAACCAGTTTAATCACTAAACAAAGACGTGATCTTGTATTTCTTAAAAAGCAGCCTATTTTCTTTGCCAAATTAAAACACTTACTTTTAGAAATATTAAACCAAGTATATAACAGTTTTATAACTTTGCAATTTATTACTTTCAATTAACTAGGCATTGTTTTTCTCTCTTCCCCTACTTCTTCCTTGAAATACGAGTCAAGACACAATGGCAAAAATCCTATTCTTCTTCATCTCACAATCTCTTGAATTCTTCCTAGAAAAAGTATAAGACCTATGGATTAAAGTGGTAGCCATTAACTGTCCTCAATGTAACTGGAACCTACAGCTTGCTCTTTCACTTAAGCATAGATGGAGAAAGAAAAATTTGGGGGGGCTGAGTGCATGTGCACATGCACATATGCCCCTCCAGCAGGTAAGTCTGCAGGGGGAGGGGAAAAGGCTATAGGGGGGAGGAGTAGGGCAGGGTCTGGGGTAGGGTGCTGCCCAGCTGGGGTGGGGCACAGGACAGAACTGCAGCTTGTCTGGGGGATGTGTGGGGGGGAGGGAGTCTCCTGCCACTGCACATGCCAAGGGAAGACACAGGGGTGCATGCTCTCAGATCTTTGCGGGGCAGGGCAGGCTAGGCAGTTGCTGTGGGCTAGGCTCTGGGCTGTGCTAGGTTCTTCCTGGCAGGTGGCAGCAGTGCTGGGAAAGGGGGTGGGGGGAGAAGGGCCACACAAAATTTTGGGGTGGCTGCAGCCCCTGCCATAGCCACCTCCCAGCACTGCTGGGGCTGCCTGCCCTCAGCTCAGCCCAGCCAGGGCCCCCTACTGGGAAGAACCTGGCATTGCCAGCCCACAGCAGCAGCCTGCCCTGCCCCAGGCAGATCTGGGGGCACCTGCCCCCCATGCCTTCCTGTAAGCTGCTTGCAGCTCAGTCCTGTGCCATGCCAGCTGTGCAGCGCCTGCCCTAGCCCTGCTCCCTCCTTCACTGCTGCCTGTGTGCTCCTCCCTACCTCTGCTGCAGCTGCCGGAAGCCCTTGGCTGGGCTGCCTTGCATCCCTACCGCTGCCCTGCTTTTGGTGGGGCTAAGCCCCGTAAGTCCCGCCTTCCACCAACTATGAACCCAAGAAAAAATGTCTTCTTTCACTGACTAGAAGATCAAACACAGAAAAATTATTTAACAGCTGACTTCAATTTTAAAAGAACATTGCGAAATGCAAAAATATCACCTGGTAGGACTATTCTGTCTTCTTGACTCTGCCTACTGGAGTAGAGGGTAGAATTTTCAAATGTATTCAGAAACTTAGGAGCACAAGTCCTTTGTATCTGGAAAGCGAAGGTGGAATTCGGATAGAAATCAGTAGGACTTGTGCTCCTAAGTCACTTAAGAGGACTTGGAAATTTTATCCACTTATCAATAGCCAGTGTTTGTGCGTGAGGGAGGCAGAGAGAGGAAAGCTTAATGACTGAGACAACAATGCACTTGCAGGGCTACCATTTCCAAGAAGCATCTGATTTTTTTGCTCCACATCTTAAAACGTCTGGAGAAGGAGCTTACCAGCAGTGCCCAACTCCCATCTTAATTACTCTGTTAAGCTTTTTCAAGTGCAAACTTTCCTGGTATATAGCTTACTCCTCTTATCAAAGATTAGTTATCAGAGACAGGGTGTTAAGGTTCTGTACTGGGAAGAAGATGGCCTCTGTGTTCTCCAGCATTGCCCACTATCTACTTTCAGTTTACCAGCAGCAAACATGTTTGACATACTCGACAGAAAGATGTTGGACTTACGAGTTCACACACAATACCACAATGTTTTTCCACAGGTTCCTGGTTCCCACCACTTTAACAATGCAGACCTTCTTGGGCCTCCTGGTAAGCTCCTTTTCCAACTCTGAAACAAACCAAATTAAAAGTCATTCTCTGGTGGGTGGGACAGAAAACATCTGGGGGAGTTTAGTCTTTGTTATAGGAAGAGGGGTATCATTGCTTCTTTTGTTGCTCCGAGGATGCCACACACCTTGAACAATTCTTGATCAGTTTTCAAGACTCCAAATCCTGCTGACCCCCTCTACACAGTAAGTGGGGGTCATGTGGATCCCTTCAGATTCCAAAGTTTCTCTCAGTTTAAAAATATTTATGCAGAAGATATACTTAGAGGTAGGAAATGGAATTCAAATGGACAATCAGGCCCAGAGCTAAATAAAGTGGCCTGATATACACAAGCATCTCTACTAGTGTTATAATCCTGATCAGCAGGGCTTTCTGCTCATGTTATACCTTTCCCAGAAACAGCTCTCACATATGCAACAAAACCTGTATCATTTCTGTAACATGGACCTGTGCCACTGAGGAAGGGATTGGATACTGCCAAATTTATTTGATATGTGCAGCCTTAAGGAACACTGAAATCTAGGTTTCCACAAAGAAATGGCTATACATTGTGTTCAGGGCACTGTTTATCCTGAATTTCAGCCACTTAAAGTAATTTTGATAGAAATTAGAAATGGAGGGAAGCTTTTAAAAAAATGAAGAAGAAAGAAGGAAAGAAAAAGTGGCTCATTGTAACAATCCCCTCAGGATTTGAAGCAGCACTCAGTGCTCTAGGATGGGAGTATGCATCAGCCTCACAGCCCTATCTGTTGTTTCCACAGTCCTGCTAGGGCAACTGTGAAATGCTGTTGCAGTTTTGTACTGACATGTGGAAAACCCTTGACGATGGGAATTTGCAACATTTTTGTGTGACAAAAGGCAGAAAGGAGGACACTGTCCATTCTCTTAAACATTTGAACCCTCAGGATTAATTTAACAGTTATATAAACATTAGATCATTCTTTTCAAGACACTGGATCAGTTGCAAATAATTTAAATGATAAAACTCTAGTAAAAACTTAAGAAATGGCAACTAGACAGAGACACAATAGCAGAAAAATCCAAGAGTATAAAGTGTACCCATTTTTTTTTATTCACATCACCCAAAAAACTATGTACCGGTTACAATACATACTGGCTGCTTTAGGAGATTGCAAGATAGCCATCCTTCAAGTCCTCTGTATCAGACTGCTTGATACATACATGAATATTTTGGCTCTCTCTAGCCCCACAGTCTTTTCCAAACTTTTAGTGGAGTAAAATGTAATAAAGATTCTCCAAAAGGAATACAAGATGAGATGAAGGTAAACTGCTGGAGGAAGGAAGAAATTGTATGTTCATTTGTATTTGAGAAATGTCTTTATTAACAAAATACTGAAGCAGAAACACTAGTAATGCCAATATCCATGCTCTTCAGTACCAACAGGTAAGCTAGGCAGGTAAGCTTTACCTTCAAGGCCAAGTTTTGAAGAAGTATGAGAGTAAAATGTATATTATGCTTGTGTGCAAGTAGGATACAATGTTGCTTTTATACTTACACAAAATCTTTAAATATCTGATCCACAAAATGCAGCATGAAAAAATACCTATAAAAAGGTATTTGATTATATAATTAAGCATAATAATTTGTATTGCAGAATTGTGTAGTCATTTGGTTATAGAATAAGTCCCAAAGTGTTGGATACTGAATAATGATGATACCTGCTCTCCCCAAAATTATAACAAGTATAAAAATGAAACAAGAGAGGTTGGATACAGCCAATGGATGCAGGGGTAGAAGGAAACAAAAGCCAATATTTGTCAGCATGGAAAGTCTAAGTCAGAGCACGCCCACTATGTAACTGTTATCAAGATTTCTGTAGGCACCAGTGAGGAGGAGAATTTTAAGGTGATGAAGGACTGCAAAGAGACTATGGATGATCAGAAGCTCCTCCCCACCTGCACAAAGGGATACAACATTTAACTAAAAGCAGTAAAGTCAGAAGTCAGCATTCTCTGCAGCATCCAAGAAGGCTGTAGTTAGTGCAGGAAGAGCATATAAGGAGCCTTTGAAGTTAAGATGAGTAAACTTCTGTCTTTTGACATGGCAGAGGGATGCAAAAGTGAGGAGTGAAATAATTAAAGTAAACTTTGCAGCAATTTCTGAATGTGTGTAGGAGGGACAAAATCATTCTGAACATACTCACATGGCAACGGACATTTGTAAAACATGACCTGAAGCCTCATAAAGAGAAAAGAAGTCAAGAGGAGAAAGTCAAACAAAACGAATGATATTGTATAAAGTCATAATACACAAAAAGGCTTAATAAGGTGTCCTCTGGTAGTGGTATTACCTGTTGTCACAACTGTCAGGTCTGCATGCTCCTGGAGTGGAACGGTGTAGCTGTAAGCCAAGTAATTGTAACCTCAACCTTGTTTTAGTCAGAGTTAAAATTTCAGGGTGTGGACAGAAATGCATTTCCCTGCTGTAACTGAGAATGCTTTGCAGGAAGTGTTCCGAGTTGTGATAATCCCCTGGACCAAACAGAAGTTCACAGCTGGTTCCAGGGGGAGGGGAATCTAGCTGCTGGCTGGGAGCCTACAGCCCATTCCCACCAGCAACGGCCCCTCCTCCCTTCAAACCTGTCACTGTTTTCAGGATGGGGCGGGGGGGAAAAGGGAGCAGAGGAAGCTCCTTCCAAGGGTTCCTAGCCAGTGCGAGAGGTTGGGGTAGGTGAACTGGAGCACTCTCATCTTGTGGGGGGCTCCAATACACCTGCCCTACCATCTAGCAGGGGATGATAAAACCCCAAAACGAACTCCCTGTGCTCCTTTCCCTCCTCCCATTCTAAAAACAGCAACAGGCTGGGAAGCAGCACAGACAGAAGTTACAGAAGCTCTGTTTTGAAACATCTTCATATGACCTCTCATGCAGTGTGGGTTCAGCTTTTTGCCTTAATGGCCATTTTTTAAGCTGTCTGCAGATGTGAACTTGTGTTTGGTCATGGCTACAGTCTGCCTTCTGTGGTCAGATTTTGTGAAAATTGCCACTTCTGTCTATGCCAACAGTGATTTATTTAGCTTACTTCTGGAGCATGCAGATGTAACAGGTACATTATTACAGTGTTGGTGTTGGTTTTGAATAGTAACTCTCCCTCTACTTTTAAAGCAGCTGAAAATTATGTCCGTCCATAGCCAGGAATGCTGGTTTCCCAATGCAGCTTCTTCCATCAGTGTAAGAAATTAAGAGCCATGTATCCACACTGCTTGAAACATTCAGACCTTGATTTAAACATGTTGGGGACACCCAGTTCCAGAAATTTGGCTTAGGTCACTGTTAAGACTAGAGTGAAAGGTAGTTCATCCTCTGCCAATACACAAGTGCTAGGTCCCATCTAATTTTAAAACTTCACAATCCAACGCATTTCCACCTCTCTTTCTGGGAGGCTATTTTATAGTTCAGTGGATCTTACTGTATAAATAGATTTTACTGACCTATATCTTAAAATGCTGCCATTCAATTCCATGCCATTAACTCAGTTTTATTTCTTACACCAGACTAAAAATGCTTCTTTAGGCCTGTCTTTCCCACTCTTCAGATATTATCTCCTTTAACCACTGGGATTCATCTATGCTTTATATACTTCACTCTTTCAATACTTCCTTAATCAATGCTGTCAATTATTTTGCTATTTTTCACTGCACTCATTCCAACTTATAGTTATAGTATGAGGGTAACCAGAAGTATATTCCAGATGTGGGCACACTATAGCTATAGACAGAGGAACTAACGCTGATGTACATAAAGTCTTAAACTCCAGACCAAGTAATGATGTGCTTAGTCCCTGATAAAGTCCTTCATTTATGATCTTAGCCAATTATCCTTGCTCTAGTTGCCATAAGCATTTAAACCATAAGACAGAATCATCAGATTGCAAACAAATGCAACTCTCAATAATACTCAAATTAGTTGACCTTTTGGGTCACCTTTCTCACTTCTTCACTTTTTTCCATTGTTCCCTTGTCTATAACTAAAACATATAGCCAAGCATCCTCAAAGCATGAGGCCAGGCTGGCATTTAAACTCTAATTTATGGCAACAGATGTAGCAGAGACTATAAAGCCTTTACCTCCTGTTTAGGTGCATAGTACAATATAAGGAAGAACATTTGTCTGAAACACTAGGAGCCCTGGACAAATACTTAAAAATATGCATATTATACTATCACCACTGCAGCTTCCTTCACTTACCGCAACTTCACCAGCAACATAAAACACGAACAATGACTACCTCTGGCCTAGCAAGGTAAGCAACAATGTGCTCTTCTACTCACCCCAATCTCACCCAATGACCAAAGTACTAGGGGGAAGGCTTGACCTTTTGGAGAGGGTTTTCAAGGTAAACTGAATTGGACTGCTGTGGAAGTGGCAAGAAAAGGGGGAAGTTCTAAAATGAAAGGTCTTCAAGGAACAGGTCTTGCCAGCAGCCTACTGTTTTATACACCGACCAGACTCTACTTAAGGTATACAAATGCAATTGCCTGTTACAAGGGAAAAAAGATGGATTATTTATTAAAAAGGGAGATCTCAGATCATTTCAACTCTTTGGCTAAGTACAAACATTCAGAAAGCCCAAGGCTGAATCAATTCAGTCTTCACAGGTTAGTTTAGTGTGTAGATTGAATCAGTAAGCAAGTGAACAGACATTCACTTTTTATTCTGGAAGTGCAGCCACATGCCTGCAGTGGTTCAGGCCAGAAGTCAGCGGGGGAGCTAGAGCACACCTCCCTGTTCGGCTGAGAAGACAACTTGGGACAAGGACAGCCCACCCGTCCCGTGAGTGGAGGTTTGTGGGGTGGTACAAAGCATTGTGGGATGCTGGGGAACTGAGTTAACTTGAATCTGGACAGGATCTAGGACAAAAGTTCAATAAATCAATTTAACTTAAATTAGTTAAGATTTCATAGACATTAGGGCTGGAAGGCACTCCGCAAGATCACTGGGTTCAGGCCCCTGCCTGAGGGGCAGGAAATCTGCTGGGGTCAAATGATTCCAGCAAGATAGGCATCCAAGTGCGTCTTAAAAATGTCCATCTGGGAGGAGCTTATTCCAGACTTCAGGGATTCGGACAGTAAAGAAGTTTTTTCTCATGTCCAGCCTAAAACCTTCTTCCCAGAGTTTGTGACCGTTAGACCTCATCTTCCCTCGGGATGCCCTGGTGAACAAACATTCTCCCTGTTCCTGATGCACACCCCTCATAGGCTTATAGGCTGCCACCAAGTCCCTCTGAGCCTTCACTTTTCCAGGCTGAAGAGTCCCACGCCTATCAGCCTTTCCTCATAAGACCTGTTCTCTTGTCCTCAGATCATGTGTGTGGCTCTCTTCTGGATGCTCTCAAGCTTCTCCACTCCCAAAGTGTGGAGCCCAGAACTGAATGCAGTACTCCAGCTGCGGCCTCACCAGGGCTGAGTACAGTGGGAGGATGATATCCTGCATCTTGCTTGAGGTGCATTGATAGATGCAAGCCAGAGTTTTCCTTGCTTTGCTGGCTGTGGCATTACATTGCTGGCTCATGTTCATCTTGTGGTCAATCACGATTCCCAAGTCTCTTTTGGTCATAGTGCTAGTGAATGTAGCACTGCCAAAGTTATAAGTCTGATATTGATGCCTTTTCCCCCACCAAGGTGAAGCACCTTGCATTTCTCAGTGTTTAATGCCATAAGGTTTTGATTCACCCACCTTGCGAGTCTGTCCAGGTTGGCCTGAATCACTAGCCTATTTTCTAGTGTGACCATACTTCCCCACAGTTTGGTGTCATCAGTGAATTTAGCCAGTCTGCTTCCTATACCTGAATTCAGAGAATTTATAAATATGTTAAAAAGAGTACTGGTCCAAGTACAGAGCCCTGGGGGACACCACTGGTCACCATGTACCATGTTGATGTGGTTCCATTGACTACCGCTCTCTGGGTCCAGCCACTGAACCAGTTCCCCAGCCATCAGATCGTAAGGTTGTTGAGGCCACAATTCCCCAGTTTGGCCACGAGGACTTCATGGGAGACCAAGTCAAAGGCTTTTTTGTAGTCCAAATAGATGATACCAACCTCTTCTCCTTTGTCCAGGTGAAGCATCACCTGGTCATAGAAGGAAGTTTCATAGTTTCATAGTAACTAGGGTCAGAAGGGGCCTAGAGCAGGCCATCTAGTCTGACCCCCTGCCAATGGCAGGAACAAGTGCTGGGGTCAC
>JAGPOW010000261.1:119420028-119443426 GCA_030014935.1 Caiman crocodilus | reverse complement strand
ACCTTACCCAGGAGGTGCACAGCCCCACTAGGGGAGATGCCTTGCTGGACCTGGTCTTGGCCACTGGGGAGGACCTGGTGATGGGACTGCAGGTCCTTGACCACCTGGGTGAGTGATCATCCCCTGCTGGAATTCACCATCCACCGCAGGGTGTTGCGGGCTTATACCAAGACTAAAGCCCCTGACTTCAGAAGGACCAACTTCAATGAGCTTAGGGGATTAGTGGGGGAGGTGCTAAGGGCCCAAAAGGTAGAGGATGTGGGAGTCCATGAGGGATGGTTGTACCTTACGGGGACGATCCTCCAGGCTCAGAGGATGAGAGTCCCCGAGAGAAAGGAGGTGAGTAAGAGCGCTCTGAAACCCCCATGGCTCAGCAAAGGCATTCAAGACTGCCTGAGGGCCAAAAGGGAGTCGTACCCCCGGTGGAAGGGAAGGGCCATCGCCAAGGAGAAATACTCCTCCTCGGCCCGGGAGTGTAGGAAGGCTGTTAGGAAGGCCAAGGCAGAGATGGAGCTCAGGCTAGCAACCAGGATTAAGGACAACAAAAAACCCTTCTTGAAGTACATCGGGAGCAAGAAGTGGGCACCGGGTAATGTAGGGCCCTTGCTAGACTCAAATGGTAATCTGGTGGCTACACCAGACAAGAAAGCCAAAATTTTACCAAGTTCTTTGCCTCTGTTTTCTTGGACAGGGACCAGGACCGCTCTCCCAGCACAGGTAGGGGCAATCTTGCAGATAGCACTGCCAGGCCCCGGGTCTGCGCAGATGTAATTGGGGATCTTCTGGAAGGGCTGGATGTTTTAAATCTGCATGCCCTGATGCCCTCCGCCCACAGCTACATGCCTACATTGTTAGGACAAAATTATTTTCCTCCCCATTAGGCACGTAAGTGCAATCCTATTCCTCCTTTACATGTCTCTGAGAAACTGGTAATGCCTCCACAGTTGCAATGCAATTGCATCTGAGCCTCACAGCCAGCGGTGTATCTGTTCCACAGTGGCAGTATGCCCTTGCTGGGATGTTCCCTACCATTCCCTGCCCTGAGCCACCCGATCCCCTGTCTCCGTGTGCCTCAGCACAGGGATTCTGCAGCAGAGCCCCTGGACTGAGGCACACGGAGTCCCCGCTGCAAAGCCCACGGGCAGGAGTGCAGATTTAGGTTGCTACTATTTGTGCTGCTGCACACGCATGCCCCTGCTCATGCAGACACCACCTGGTTGTCCACGTTGCATGTGATGGAAGACTTCAGTGTCATCGTCCTGTCTGATTTCTCCAGGTGCTGTCCACCCACGGCTCCTAGGCTACTGAGGACCTTAGCCCGCTGGGGGCCAAAGTTCCCTTCCGAGCCAATTGCTTTCATTTCTGAGAGCCCTAGGGAAAGCAGGCGTCTCTTCAGTGGAGTAAGAAATTCCACCTTTCAGCTGCATTCGCCCATTTAATTGAGAAAAATCTCAGCTTGCCTCGAAGTGCCCAGCACCGGGTTGTTTGAGTGCGTGTGCTTCACTGTCAGTTGCCGGCTGTCTTTCATCCTCCACACAGTAAAGCGTGCGCGTCTCTAATTTCCCATCCACGTGAACTGTATTGGCTTTCTCCTTCTTTTTCCCTCTGAGATGGAGCCCACTACAGTTGTTGCTGATGCCGCTTTGTTATGAAGAGGCAAAGGTTGCCAGTTGTCTGAGATCTGCTGCCGTTTCCGTGTGTGCGTTCCCTTGTCTAAAGCGAGGGCTCGGCACAGCCATGGCAGACCTCTCAGAAGGAGATGGACTTTAGGAATACTTGACTGACTGTGGGCCGTGGGCCTGGCTAGCTCAGTCGGTAGCTCTTCAGGCTTTGGGGGGTCGGACCTGATGATGTGTTCGGGTCCCTTCCGAACAAAGTACTCTGATACTATGACTGCAAATCAGTGAGGTTTTTGACGTGAGAAAAATGTCAGTGGAAACGAGGCTGGCTCCCAGGACAGGCCAAGCTGATGGCTGCATCCCCAGCGTGAAATGACAGGTGGCCAAAAGAAAGCAACTTTGCAAATGGGACGCCACAATGACTGTGGTCTGTCTTTGATGCGGGAGTTGGACTAGATGACCTCCTGAGGTCCCAGCCATCTGCAGCAGGAGTTTAGGGTAGGAAAGGAAATCTGAGCCTGGCACAGCCTCAGGAAGAGAAAGGCATGGGGAGCCCTGTGTGGTTGGAACCGTCCCGTCCCCAGGTGGACCGGAGACCCGAGGTTCAGCTCTGCCTGGGGCCACTCAAAGCTCTAGAGGCAATAAAAAATGTGAGACCCACCCCTGTCCATCTCCCAGCATAGCACGTTGGGGGACCATTGTGAAGACATTCATTTGTAGCTGACTGCTTTAGAGGGGCTGTGGCCCAAGGGCAGTGTTTCCAATGCATTGCAAGGCTTCGTGGAGATGCTGAGCCATCGCACATGAAGCGTCGAGGCCATTAGTTGTAGCTTTCTCTTCTTTTCTGAGCAGCCCAGGGCTTCCTAAAGAAAGCGAAGAGCAAGTATTATTGTCGGCAAAAGTGGCTTGCCGACAGCCTTGATTCCTGATGCCCAGAATGAATGCGGCCGCTGTAGCAGTGATGTCCATTTGGAAGTGTCAAAAAAGCTAGTATTAGCCCAGAGCTGGACGGACTGCAGGAGGGAGGGGAGCAAGCCGGTTTGTGCCACTGACAAGGACTGAGTGAGTGCAAAGCCCGGGGCTGGTTTCTGTAGTGCTTGCAAATAACCCCATTTGGGGCCAGCCTGGACAGGTGATTCAGTCTGAAGATGAAGCGAGATGATTATGTTTCACGCTGGCCAAGTATCTGTCCAGTATCAGTCAAGTACGACTCATAATTTTGAACCCTTGGAGTTAGCAGCACAAGGGTTGTGAAGGACTGAGTACGAATAGCTACATGGGACGCTGACTTCAGATGCTATCATGATGAATGCCAGCGGGAGGGTCCAGAGAGAAAGCAAATAGAGAATGAGAAATGCAAGCTGCAGTGTACTGCAAATGTTTTACTACCCCTCACTGCCTAGATGAGCAGCAACTAAGAATGGACTTGTGCCGTGTCAAACGTGGCATGAAACCATCCACGTGTGTCACAATGTATTTCTGTGATGTGTCCCAGAATGCCAAGCTACCGATATAATTGTCTTGTATTTGTTTTACATCTTCCTGCCCGCTGGGCAGATTCGAGACCCGGTTGCAAAGGTGACCGTTTGCGTTACAGAACGCAGGGCGATTACGCAGCCTTTTCCTCGAGGTCTGTATGCCGCTTCGGGAAGAGGCAGCGGTCCGTTAAATCTGCTGGTTTCCTCAGCTGGTGGGAAGAAGCATCTGACCAGCAGCCTCGGGAACAGGAGGCTGGGGAATAGGTTTTGGCGGTGCTTTTCAGTACAGCTGACTCATGACTGAGAAACCGCATGTTGCTCCGATACTACAGCTGTTAAAAGCCTCTCCTACTGAACATATCAATTAGTACAGCATAAGGTCAGAAGGGACCTTTTTTGGGCATTGAGCCTAACCTTCTGAGTAACGGCGGCCGTAGCGTGTCGCCCAGGCAGTCCTGCACTGAGCCCTCAATGTCTGGTTCCTTTGAAGCACACTGGAAAGGCAGGTGCATTGAGGGGTGACGCATGTAACAATATTGGACCAGCTTCCCTGCTCTGGTGGGATACGAAACTAGAATATCCTAAACTGCCTTGTCAAGAGTCCCAGCATTACATTTGCCATCTTGCCCCCTTGTTGTTGTTCCTCCTGCTTTAGAGAACGATGGGCTAATTTCTGAAACGGAGCCCCGAACACAGTAGGACACCTTGGATCAAAGGACTGAAATGTATGAAATGAGGTCAGTGCAATGAAACGGTCGGCCTCCAGGAAACTAGAGGCTGGGGGAGAATCTCTCCAGGGCAGGGGCAGCACGCAGCTAATCCGAATGGACTGACGCTCTCCCACTTGGCAGAGTGCCGTAGGAAGGATGGAGGAGGAAAGTCACGGTGGTAGTACGCAGCGTCCTGGGGATTTTGAGTCACAGAGCATCCCGCAGGCAGACTGGGAAGAGATGGAGCCAGGTACCTAATGCGCAGGTCTTTGTTGTCTTGGTAGCAGCTCTGAATCTGGGTGGCCTGAAGGTGTCCTAAAACTGTCTGTGCCCCTCCTGGTGCCCCCAGGAGGTGTCTGACAGCATCTCTTGTCTAGGCCATGTTGCACAAAGCACCTAAGTGTGTCTGCAGCATCTAGGAGAAGTTCATGGACAGAATGCAATAGCTTCAACACTTTTCCTCGTTATTTCTACTAAAAAATGACTAGGTTGTCTCCAGGACAAAATCCTGGCTCCACTGCAGTGGACGGGAGTTTTGCTGTTGACCTCAGTTGGGGTTAGATAGTCAGCCCTAGCATACATCCCCCGTTGCAGAAAAAGTTAGGGGTAAGAGATTATTCAAGGGCAGGAGAATGAATCAGCAAATCTCCGCAGCCCCAACCCTGTTTAGCAAGTACAGCCAAATGTGACGGGCGGAATTACAGTTCATCAGTTTAAATTAAGAGCGATGTTGCTTAGAAGCATTGCGATGAAGGAAAAATGGAAAAAGATGGAATTAATCCCTGTCGACGTTTGTCGAGTTGTTCCATATTCCCTCTCACTCGGTGATGGATGACCGAGTTGGTTTCACAGAAGATGGATTGTGTGTTCTTCTTTGAGCTTGGCAATGTCCATTGAAGGCATCCAGAGAAAAATGACTGTCCTTTAAAAACTCATGATGCCAATATTATTAGAGTCACATGGCATACCTGGGGCAAGGGGAAGGGAACTAATACCATTCCAAAGTGTGGTCACAGCAATTATCTAATAAGAGTTGTTAAAATTCAGGGGAATGTACAACGCGCAGGTGCAGTAAGCAGCTAGAGCCGGGTACTCGAGCAAAAAACCTTGGGTCCGAGCACCCAAGAATGTCAATATAAAGCAGGGTGGGGGGATCACCGCTATAAAGCCAGGCACTCTGGTGGGGGTCAGGGTTGGCAGCTGGCCAGAGTGCCAGCTGCCTGCACGGGGAACAAGGGGGCACCGGGCTGGGCAGGCGCCGCACCTCCATGGGCCACTTCCTGTGCTCCTGCACGATGCTGCTCATGAATTCACAGAGGCTCTTTGGGCTGATGGTGGCGTCTCTCATACCTGCCCCCCCGCACCACTGTACCTGCATACAAAGCCCATGCTGCACCCAACCAAACCAGGCTCCCAGAAACCAGCTGCAACCTATGTGGCCAAAACACCCATTCCTAACTGAACAGCAGGTCAAGATCTATTTAAGGCCCTCCCCAAAGCTGCCCAACAAAACATGCCAGAACTCAAACCAAAGCCCCACCTCAGACTCCAGGCTGCAGCAGGACAGCCACCTCCCTACTCTACTAACCCAGTCTTTACCCCGAACCTGGCCTGAGCCTCCAGGGACATATTATACATGCCAAGGCACAACCCCATCTGACAACCAACTCAGGCTAATCAGAAAGCCGGATCCCACTCTTCCTCAGGATTCATGCTGCACTCAACTACAAAAGAGCCTCCAAATCCATGCGCTACACCTCAGCCAACAGACACAGCCCTTCATCCCCATTCAATTCCCATCTGTCACAACCCCAGGCTGCTGACAGCACAGCCACAGAAGAAACCTCCCACCCGACCAAGCAAAGCCTCTGCAACCTGGGCCCACACACAATTCCCAAACAAGACAGAATGCCCCTAGGTCACTATTCTGCTCCTAACCTAGGCAAGCCACAACAACAAAACTCTAACATCAATGTTTTACCTCTCTTAAGTGCTTTTTTGACAAGATGAATATGCCTGGGTTTTGTTGTCTAACCCATGGGGTTAGGAGGGAATTTCTCCCTCTACAGGGCACCAGCTGCTGCCTGGATCAGGGGTTTTTGGAAGCCTCCCTTACAGGCATTGGGTGAGGGCTACAACCAAGGCTTGCGATTTGAACTGCCGTGTAGCAGTGCTCCTGCTGGCACTTTAATCTGAGGTTCATGGCTAAAAGGTCTTGGCCCTCTGCTCAGGCTCACACTGATTGCTGTATTTGGTGTGGGGATGCAAATTTATCCCCTCTACCCCCTGCCACGAGGCAGACTGTTGTGAACTGTGGGGATTGTTGCATTCCTCTGTAATGAGGGCTGTGGCCCTCTTCCTGGAGCATGACATTGGCTGTTGTTGTCTCTCTGCTTTATCACTGGCAGATTGTTGGAAGATGCCAGACACTTGTGGTTCATACCCTTGAGACCAGGGACTGAAGCTCCAGGCTTATCAACATCCCAGCAGTGGGCCGGATTACTGAAGCCTCCATAGTCAAGGGGCCAATGTAGATCATCAGGGCAAAGATCTGAATACCCGAGCAATTGGAAAGTGGACAGGGTGTAGGGAGGGTGGAGCCCCAAGGAACACTGCAGCACACCTGTGAGTTTTCAGGACTATATGAGAAGAGCACACCACTGAACCCCCTCCTTCTTTTCATATACCAACAAGTCATGGCAGGGCAGTTGGGGGACCCCAACCTTGGGGGAGGAGTTGTACTTGCAGCATCTACTCAAGGCATGACAGTGACACATAGGCCGGGAACCGCAGCAGAGCATAAAATTAAAAAAGGAAGACTTATGATAAAACCATGAAAATCACCAGAGAAGCATGCACACATGCTCCTTCCCTCCCCACCAAACATGATTCAAATCAAACGCTCTTCTCCGTCACTGATACCTTCCCCTGCCAAAAGATGTGAAATAAGTTCATCAGGCCAAACAGCTATATGTATGTGTGTGCATGTGCACAGGCAACTGTGTGCACGTGTAATCCATTGGATCAATCCAATAGCTTTGACTTCTCCTGCATGATGTCTTGCTGCATATGTACAAGGTCACACTATGCTGCTGTAAGTACAATGAAAAACTAAAATGGAACAAGAACTAATGCTTGCAAAGATGTCTTGGCAAACTCTCTGGAGGCAATACAGCCTAGCCAATTTTCATTATTGGCCAAAATGTCAAAGATCATATTTATGGCAAAACTTAGCCTCCTTTTAGACACATCTGTGCTGGGGAAGAGGAAGAGACAGGCCTCAAGTCACCACTGCCTTTTAAGGTGGGACATTCCCACCTCTGTCAGTAAGCCCAGAAGGCAGAGACTCTCTATACACCTTGGAAAAGCAGGGTTCTTCCAAAAATCTCTCCCTGCTACTGTTAATATCACTACCGGAAACATTCCCAAGCAGTCTTTTTTGGCACCAGACACTTCCCATACAAGTGTGGCAGACAGAACTGATTAGCTATTCAAAACCAACCCCACTTTCCACAGCATCCTACTTCTCTGGGAGAGGTGTCCTGTAGAAAGCCAGGACAAGGAGCTGACAAAGCCTTCTCCTGACTGCCTGGCGGGGGGGCGGGGCGTGGCCAGGGTGACTACTTGAGCCAGCAGCTCAGACCCTGCAGCCTGCTGTGTCAGAGGATGCATATCAGGGGGAGAGAAGTGTACTGCAGAGATGCCAGTGAGGGAGTGTGTGATGCCTGAAGCAAACACAGAGGGACCCAAGCCAAGGAGGACCTGCTTACACTCCAATGAGAGGGGCAAAGAAGTGGCTATTTCTCTCATGGCATCGCCCCAATCTGTTAAGTGTACAGACAGCCATCGTATTCATCCTGCTGTATAAAAGTTATTGATTGGATGTGTACATAAGTAGGGGCAAGCCTATAAGTCTGTAAACTCAGTTGATTCAGTGTTGGTGCCTTAATATCCATCTGTGATTAGTACTCTCCTTTCAGGTTATGAGTATTCAAAGGAAAGGTTATATGTTGTGACTGTCATTACCAGGGCTGTGAGTGTGTATTGTATGTTCTTTTTAATAGCCTTTATGAGTTAAACCTGTTTGATTATTTGTAATGTATATTGTATATAAATTAAATCCTGTATATAGTTAATCCTGTTTGTAAGACTCATCCTCTGTACAGAAAGACCCTCTTCTTGAGGAACCTGCTGCAACCACTAGAAGGTCTGGGCAAGGTCACTGGCTACCGGGCACCCCAGGATCCCACTATTCGATGGTGGCCACGGGCAACCCAGGCACATGGCGTTACAATAGTTTAATTATAGACCCTGACTCACCAAAGTCCTTAAGCTCATGCTTGGGTTTTTGAGTGAGCAAAGCCATTTTGTGGCCTGCAAAGACACAATATGGTAGAAGATGCAGAGGGCACACTGTACTGCAGTGGCATGTTTACTGCAATCCTTTTTCTTGTACAAATACTCCTGTTGACAAACATCAACAAAGTCTCTCCAAGAGACTTGAGGAAGATACTGTGGTACCCGTAAGCTTGTCTGAGTCTATCCCAACCATGCAGATGGTCCAATAAAAGCTATCACCCACAAAAATCCATGTCTCATTGAGACTGAAGTAAAAAGCCACAGGATGCCAGTGACACCAATAGACTAAAAGACCAGCGGCTGTTAAACACCAATAAAAAAACCAAACAAGTGTTAATTTGTATTTGTTGTTGTGTTTTTCTATTTTTAATATATTAATGTGTCATATTTTAACTTAGCTTAGCTTATTAGTTTTCTTTTTGCTTTAAGTAAGCCCTTAATTTCAAAATGTATGTTACCTCCCTAACTAGTCTCTTAAGTATGCAAGTAATTCAAGCATTACCACACACACACCCCCAGAAATATTATAGTCATTCATAACCCTCCCATTTGTACAAAAAATAAAATTAAAAAAACCCACACATTTAAACCCCTTGTTTAATTGGCAAATATTTAACAACCAAGACAAAACTGTCAATAGTATGTATAGTAAATAAACTAATAATCAATAAATATGTCCCACATTACCACTCTTAGAAAACCCCTGCTTATTCCAGAGCGATAAACTATCCACATGATATTAAAATAAATTAAATAATAACACAACCAAATTGTATTTTAATGGAATAAATTGGGGGGGGGGTTGACCGCAAACAAATTATTTAACAAAAAAAATTTCTTTTCCTCCCATGCAGCAATATAGGTGTAATGTCACTTGTTCAAACTCGACTTTTCACGTATTATTTCACAAACAAATAATTCAAGATACAAGTATAAAAAAATTATAATTTGCTAAATTTTAATGTTCCTATAAAAGTCAATTAAATAACCCTGCTCAACCTTCTAATGCAAAATGTGCAAATAACCCAAATAACCACTGCCGCTCATAATAACGCACAAGCGCTCAGTATTTCTATACTACATCAAGGTAAAAAAGATCCTAAATGTTTCAAAACAAGCCAAACAAATGTCAGTGTATCATTAATATAACATCTTCACAAAATGGGCTCCTTCAAAACCAGCTATTCTTAACATTTGTGATAATATTGTTTATCGTAATTAAAAGTCTATTTCTTGTCATCTGTTCTATGTGTTGTTAAATAAAATCAATGTATCCAAAACTTCAAAAACTGCAACTAAAAACAAAATATCTTTTTATCAAACAAATGTAATTTATAACCCAATCAACACTAGTGTTCAAAGGGTCAAAGAAAAAACATGTAGCGGGAACTAAACTAATGTAGCTCATGTTAACAGAGTGTAATAGTAATGAAATGTAACCATGTTAGTTTTGTCCTGTAAGTAACTTGAAAACTCCATTTTTATATCCTTTTGCTTGACATAAGTGAATAAACTCTGTATACTCTTTCTAAATGGGTGTATATGAAAGGGTAAATGGTGAGAGAATAGTGCCAAATGTAAATTACCAGTCAGTAAACTAATTAATAAATAGCTAAAAAATCCCTTTCAGGCCTAGGACACAAGAAAATAACAAGAAAAAAAAATGATCCCATCCTACCAAACACGCAGCAAATACTCCAAAGGCTAAAATACCAACTTTAACAACCAAACTAACCTTGGGCTAAAATAAGCTAAAGACAGGAAAAAAAAAAAACCCACAAAAACAAAAGCTGGGTATAAAAAAACCCCAAAGCACTAAAACAAAGGATGCCAACCCTATAAAAGAGAACTTTAAGAATGCCAAGTTGGGCGAGTCTCTCAATTGCTGTTTCGTCAGAGCACAGATGCATCTGATTCACCTCGCTCCAAGCTGTTATCTACAAGATCTCTCTCTCATAATAACCACCTTACCTACTATCTGCATCTTCTCTCAATAAAGTCTAAGCCACCTCTGAGTGCTATTACTAAACAACTGCTGCTGGTAACTACAATGTCTAAACAAGATAGACATTGTTTTATGTTTGTAAGTGCCTGTGTGAAAGTTTTGTGTATGATAATCTGTGTGTCTATAGAAGTAGTATATCCGAACCTCTATGTCTAATTCATATAATTAGTAAATGCGGCATTTTACCTTATCCCCCTTTATAAGGTCTTGCTCGTAATTTAAGCAATTGGCAATTTAAGTAACAACATGGCCAACTACCATGCCAATGATCCAACTTCCTCCACAATGACATAGGAGTAACTAGATATCGAGGACCAGCATCACACTTAGGAGCCTAACAGGTGGAACAGGATCTGGCCTTCAGGCTATAAACAGATCTGGCCTTCAGGCCCCTCATTTGAGACAGGCCTGGCTGTCCCAGGTTTTGACCCAGATCAAAACAGGAGCAACAGCCATTTACACATGTAGCTCAGCCAAGGGGCAGTGATGCACCTCTGCCAGTAGGCAGTGAGCAAGAGCATAGAGCCTGATAGAGGCTTGTCCCTGAAATGACAGGAAATTAACCTGAATGAGCCTCAATTAACTTACAGAACTTAAAGATCTGTAGGATCCCAGGACAAAAGTTTTTTCTCCCAGGAGAAATTAGATGCATATTCACAGCCTATGTGAATTATGAGCCTAAGCCTCACTTGCAAAAGGGGTACTAGCACGTAGGAGCCTACTGAAAATCAGAAGAACTTTACCTCCTAACTGCTTAAATTGCATCTCAAAATATGACTTTGATAAAAGACATGATTAAAAATGTTACCCTACATCACCTGACCCTCGGTTACCTTTCCTGCTTGGTGAAGGGGGCTGGACCCGATGATATTCCAAGGTCCCTTCTGGCCTTACAATCAATCTATAAAGAATTTGTTTCAGGGTCTCTGATTCTCAGTCTGATATGCACACCAAAGTCAAAGACTTGCCCCTCATTGAGAGGGTGCTTCTGAACAGGAGCTATAAAAATGAACAGCCATCCCTAAGATGCTGTGTTTTCACAGCAGCCTTCCCCACAAGCACCAGCAATAAAATGGCAACCAGGTTCTTTTTTCCTCAGCTACTCTGGCTTTTCAGGAACTGCCACTGAAAAAGAAATCAGTCCTAAAGCACTAAATAGATATTACTTGTAAACAGTAACTGAGTCTGGAAATTGACTATATTTTAGAGGTGCACCGATATAATGGTCCGTATTGGAACGGCACCGATAAAAGGAAAATTGACATAATCAGCAATCAGCTTATTTTGGCCTGCGTAGCTGATAATCTCACCGATAAATGATGCGTGCATACGTGCACCTGCAGCATGCATGCAGTCAAGAATGCAGCTGGGAGCTTGGAGAGCAGCATCTGGCTGGTAAGTCTTGGTGGGGGGTTTGGAGGGCAGATCAAGGCCCCCACAATGAGGGAAGGAATGAAGTTGCAGCTGGGGCAGGCACTGCTCAATCGGGGTGGAGTACAGGTTGGGAGGGGAGGCAGCTCCCACCACTGCACACAACCCCAGGGGATGCACAGGGAGTATACGCCGCTCTGGATTTGTGTGCTGGGTGAGGGTGGGCTGCCGGCTGTGGGCTCAGGGGCTCCACTAACCTCTTCGCAATGAGGGCTGGGCCAGGTCCATACTTGAGGTGGGTGGTAGTGTCACTGGGAGGAGGGGCAACAGGGTGGCTATGGCAAATTTTGGAGCAGCTGTAGTCTACCCCATAGGTACTCCTCCCAGCACTTATGCCTCTTGCCCCAGCCTCCAACTGGCATGAGCACAGCCCAACCCAGCCCCACTACCAGGAAGAAGCTGGTACAGCCCTTGGTCCCAAGCCCACATTCAGCAGCCCACCCTCACCCTGTGCACAAATCCAGTGGAGCACATACCCCCCCAGGGAGTGCACACAGCAGTGGGAGCTATGAAAACCAGAAGCCAGCAGAATCCAACCAGTTGCCCATAATACAGCTTTGGTGAATAATGTTCGTCACAGACAGCAAATGCCTTTTTGGCACATACAGAGGGGAACTCTGGGATTCTGTCAATCAGCTTCAACTCCCCTAAGCAAGCATATTGCATGTCAAAAGCACATGAGAAAGGGGAGGGAACCTTTTGTTTGTTTCCTGACTGATTTTCTTTGCAGCCTCAAACATCAGATTTTTCCCCTTTTTATAAACATACAATCAGTTCTGACATACCAGTCAAGATGGAAGTGCACTCTGGTTTTAACATCTTCCTCAAGTAAGTGACTAAGGATATAGTTACACATTACCTTTAAGATGTATTAAGGACTCCTGAGAAGGGAATGTCCACACATCAGGGCAGGAAAACACAAGATAACTGTCCTCTGAGCACCTCAGAGAGAGTCCTCTTCCAGCAAGGATTATCTCGAGTTCACCTTCGGCACCTCATGTTGCAGCCACATCAGACTATTCTACATGGCAAAGAGTTGGGAGCTGTCCTCCACTATCCCAGGAGGCACCACTCCAAACCATCCCCAGGTGGATGCTCTTCCTTCTCTCAGCCAGGGTGGACCCAAAAATAGGAATACTCCCCCAACCCCCACTCCCATTCTGTGCTCAATGCCACACTTGAGGCTCCCCCTCTGCCTTCCCCAAACCTCATGTCCCCATTTACCTGTGCTGGCTGCCTGCCTGCTAGCTGCTGCTATCACACCTGTTACTGCAACTGCTGCTCTCTGGCCTGAGCCTAGCCCAGAGAGTAGCAGCAGTGGCAGTGGCAGTGTTAGACAAGTTCCTTACCCTTGACTGCTCCCCAGGACAGTGCCAACAGGCACAGGTAAGCAGAAAGCTGTGCGGGGTAAGCGGGAATCTGCAATCAGTGGGGGCCGATCTGGGGTGAACAGTGTGATTTAGGGGAAAGGGGGGAGGGGTGTGCTGTGAGCCCAATTTGGGCTGGTGGGAGGCAGTCAGGACTCAGTTTGGGCAAATGGGGGTGTTGATGGACCCAGTTTGCATCACCACGGACTGTCAAGGTCCTGATCTGGGCCACCGGCCTGCTTCTGAGACCTATGCTGCCCTACAGAGTAGGTATGCAGGACAGACACAGAGTCAACTTGCCAGCTCTTAGCCATGCCTCTGTCCATCAGGCCTCTAAGGGCAGGTCAGAGGAGTGCACATTGAAGAGGGTATTACCATTCCTGAAAGTTAGTACATGCTAGTTATAACGTGTAGCTATACTCTTAGTCTCACTGAGCTGTGCTACACTACCCAGAACAATGGATGATTTTGGGCAGGTGTCAAGAACAACAGAGCTTCACTCTAATTCAAAGAGTGAAGATAAGGAAAGGAACACTGAGTTACATTCCCTCTTGCCTGCAATATGAGTGCACAACACGTGAATCAGCATTCTCCATGCACAGATGATTTGCTGGTTCTCTGCACTGCATTAGATCTTTATGAAATTTCTTCCCTCCCCACAAATTGTTAGCTGAGAACAGCCAGAGATTCAAGGCCTCATGCCACTCTGAAATACCATGTGTTCTGACCAGCTTCTAGGTGCAGGTCACTTGGATGTCTTCACTTACAAGCTGAGAAGGCCAAGCTGTAGAAATGATGCCAGAACTCTTAGAACCATGAACAGCGGCAGTCCTAGAAGCCCAAAAACCGGGCACGTGGCTAGGCAGGATGCCAGAGCAATCCCAGCCATGGTATACTAGTCCACATAGAAATCATTGGTGGTAGGCACCTTTACGTCAGGACTCATCATGCTTTTTGCAAACCAGCTGTGTATCCCAAACCCAGTCAGCCTAGAAGAAACAGAAAGGAGATCACTGCTGAGTAAGCCAGCTAATACTGAAATACAACAGGAAGCTGGAAGGAAACACCGAGTCTGAGGTGAGAATTGTCTCTGTCTTGGCATATATGATCTAGCACAATGGGGTCCTGATCTCATTTTCGCCCCCACTGTTCTTCTGTAGAAGGAAAAATCAAAGTTGAAAGTAATTAATTGAGATGATTAATGATTAATTAATGAAAGAGATGACATCTGTTGGCTTGATGCTAATAGGTGCTGGACAACATCAGATCTAATGTGAAATGATATTTTTTCATTATTATGTGATTGGAAGCAACTTGCAATCAGCCAGGAAAAACAATCAGAAGCTGCCCACAAACTAATTGAATAGATTTCTATTACTTTTTAATCTCTTACTTCTAGCACTTGTAATCAGTGCTATTAGGTGGCTTATAAAGAAACTCTGTGTGTTCAGGCAGCAAATATAAACCAGACCACAACAAACGTGGCAACCTCCATCCACCAAAGTAATGCTGCTGCTGACAGCTCTCCAAATGAATGTTTAATGTGGCACAGTGAACCTGTGTTTAATTCACTATGGATTGTTATGAAAGAGACAATGCATGGATTAGGCTGCCATTTATGCCATCATTCTGTAACACTGCCGTACACTCAATTTTAACACAAGAACAGATTCTCCTCTGTTCTAACCACCGTGTCTCCTCACTCTGGTTTCAAACATTTATTTTAAAAAATGGTGGTTATATTGGTGTAATATAAAACCAGTGACAGGGGGCCTGGTATATTTTAGTGCTATGAATGCCACCCTCAGAGGGTACCATAACTCTCCCAGAAAAGAACTACTTGTGTGGCAAGTGCTATAGTATTTGGGTAACATGGATCTGCTACCTTAATTGAAAAGTAAACTAAACATGCCCAGACATGGGCATTAGGCCTGTGCAAAGAGGCTAGTATTCACTTGAGATTAGGATTCAGCCGATTCGAGAGACAGTGATTTGATTTGGTGTCCTGAATTGATTCGGCTGAATCTGATTCAGAGTTCAACCACTGCCGAATTGGCTGAATCTCTGAATTGGCCCCATCCCCTGCCCATTCTCAATGGCTGCCCTGCCTGCTCTCCCAACTCCTGGATCTTTAAAAAAGCCCCCATTCACCAGCTGCTGCCAGGTGGGATGGGTGATCCCCACTGCCCCCCCACACTTCCCCGCGCTGCATGGGGAGCTCTGCCACACACCCCCAGAAGCCCCAAGACTGCTGCAGCAACTGGTGAGTGCAGGGCTTTTTTTTTTTTAAGGGCTGGGAGCTGAGGTGGGCGGGACAGCCATGGTAGGGGGATGGAAAGCCATGGGAAGCAGATCCATGTTACCCAAATACTATAGCACTTTTCCCATGTGACATGGGGCAGTGGGGATCAACCCCCACCTGGCAGCAGCTGGTAAGTTTTTTTAAAGAGCCGGGGCCGGGCAGGGCAGCCATGGGGGGGGGCTGGGAGAGTGAGCAGGAGATGGGACCTGGCAGGTGTCCCCCATAGTCCCCTCTCGCCTTCTCCACCCGCTACTTACCAGCATGGGATCAGGGTATGCCCAAATCACCAAAGCTCTCCCAATCTTTTCTGAATCAATTCAGAGAGCCTCTAATCAATTTAGACCTTTTAATTGGTCTCCTGAGTTGATTCAGATTCGGAGATTTAGCCACTGAATCTGTCCGAATCTCCTCTGAAACAAATCAGCACAGTCCTACTGTGCATCGTTAAGCCACCTGTGGATTCTAGCCTCTAGCATGACTGGCTATGTTATATCAATATACCATCATTTGCTTTAGAAATATATACAGTACACTCCACAGAAAATCTCTTTCTGACCTTCACTATGAGCTTTACTAGTAAGCCAACATGATATTTGATATATTAGTGAGCAATCCTAATTCATTACATACACAAACAATACATTTGTGATGCATTTTAGAGGTGACAGACATGTGACAGATTGGATACCCATACAATTAATTCGTCCTCTGTATTTTGCCCTCTAATCTACATTTTCATAATTTATTCTAATATCCTAAACTGTTTAGCAGCTGCAAAGTTGCATTTTTTAATAACTCGAGCTGCCCTGAAGTGTTTTCCTCTTTCTTTCTCCCTGAAACATCTTGTCTTCCCCCACATTTACACGTTTCCAAGTTTCACAATAGTGATGAAGGAGGAGAAATAGTAATAAGAAAATGTAGCAAGCTTCTGCCCACATAGGTTCAGTTGGTCCAATGCTGCAATTTGGGGCTGTCCAAATTCTGAGTAGTCAGGAGCTACATGCCCTGTAAGCTGCAGGCCACAGTACAGAGTCCCACCAAGCTGGGGGGGGGAGGGAGTGGCACTCAGGGGGTTGCAGTTTAACCCCTTGCTGTAACTTAACACTGTGGGTCACTGCAATTTCTCATATGAATGAAGAGGACAGGATGGCTCTATAATAAGCTAGATGACAATAGACTGGCTATTTTGAAAACCCTGTAAGATTTCTTGAGAAGTAACCTCTTTTCTTTTTAAAAGACTTAATATTAGAAACAAAGTACATAACAGTTTTATAACTTTGCCATTTATTACTTTCAATTGACTAGGCACTGCTTTTCTCCTCTCCCAACCCTTCCTTGAAATAAGAGTCAAGACACATTGGCAAAATCCTTCACCTAACTAGCTCCCCAATTACTCCTAGAAAATGTATAAAACAGGTGGATTAAAGTGATAAGCCATTAACTGTCCTCCATATAACTGGAATCTACAGCTTGCTCTCTCACTTGAGAAAATAAAAACCTCTCTCTGTCTCTCGAAGACCAAACACAAAACAAGTATTTAATAGTTGACTTCAATTTAAAAGATGCACTGTGAAATGCAAAACTACTACCTGGTAGGACTATCCTGCCTTCTTGACTCTATCTACTGGAAGTAGAGAGTAGAATGCTCCAATGCATCCAAGAGACTTAGGAGCACAAGCCCTGTTGAGTCCAGAAAGTGCCATTCAGATAGAAATCACTGGGACTAAGTCACTCAGAAGCACTTGGAAATTTTACCCCTTACTAAAAGCTACTGTTTGTGTGCCAGGGAGGCAGAGACAAAACCTTGATGACTGATACACCAACACACTTGCAGAGCTACCATTTCCAAGAAGCACCTGATGCTCCACATCTTAAAATGTCTGGAGAAGCAGCAGTGGGCCCAACTCTGAGCTTAATTCCTCTGTTAAGCTTCAACTGCACACTTTCCTAGTACTGCTCACTCTTCTTATCTAAGATCAGTTATCAGCGATGGGCTGTTAAGGGTCTTATAACAGGGAGAAGATGGCCTTTGTGTTATCCAGTATTGCCCACTATCTACTTTCAGTTTACCGGCAGCAGACGTATTTAACATACTTGACAGGAAGATGTTGGACTTACGAGTTCGCAGATAATATCACAATGTTTTTCCATAGGTTCCTGGTTTGCATCACAAAACAAACCAAAGTCAGTACCTGGTGAGTGGGACAGCACAATATCTGGGGGATTTTAGTCTGTCACGGGAAGAGGAGTAACATTGCTTCTTTTGTTGCTCTGAGGATGCCACAGATCTCAAGCAATTCTTGATCACTTTCCCTCCCTTTCTTCAAGGCTCCAAATCCTGCTGACCTGCTCTATTGAGCAGGTTGGGGCATGTGGATCCCTTCAGATTCCAAAGCTTCTCCCAGTTTAAAAATATTGATGCAGAAGATATACTGGGAAGTTGGAAAAGGAATTCTAATGGACAATCAGACCTAGAGTTAGCATTGCATAAGGTAACCAGCATCTCTGCTATTGTTACAGTTCTGGTCAGCAATGCTTTCTGCTCATGCTATGGCTTTTCCTTGCACATGCAACAAAACCTGTATCATTTCTGTAACATGGACTTGCATAACCAAGGAGGGAGGGACTGGATACTGCCAAATTCATTTTATATGTGCCTCCTTAAGGAGCACTGAAACCTAAGTTTCCAGAAATAAATGGCTAGTATATCATGCTGAAGGCACTGCCTGTCCTGAATTTCAGCCACTTAAAGTAATTTTGATACAAATTAGAAATGGAGGGAAGAGAAGTCTTAAAAAAAGAAAAGAAAGAAAAGGCGGCTCATCATAGCAATACCCTCAGAATTCAAAGCAGCGCTCCATGCTCAAGGAAGGGGACATCAGGCTCACAGCCCAATCTGTTGTTTTCAAAGTCCTGCTGGGGCAACTGTGAAATTCTGTTGCAGTTTTGTGCTGACACACAAAAAACCCTTGACAATGGGAATTTGCAACATTTCAGTGATAAAATGCAGAAAGAAGGACCCTGTCCATTTTCTTAAACATTTGAAAACCTGGGATTAATTTAACACTTATTTAAATATTAGAAGGTTCCTTCCAAGACACAAGGTCAGTTGCAAATAAAACCTAGATGGTAAAACCCTAATAAAAACTTAAGAAACAGCAACTAGAGAAACACAATATCATCAGATTGCAAGACAAAATCATCAGATTGCAAATAAAGGAAACTCAATAAGCCTCAAATTTCCTGACTCTTTGCGCACACTTGGTTTTCAGATGAATTAACCCCAGTTCCTGGCAGCGCTGCAGGAAAGCGGGGTGGTCAAGCGCTGCCCTTCTGGTCCCGGGGCCCCTCACTCATGCCCTGCCATGCAGCTGTGGGAGCACAGAGATGGCAAACTACACAAGAACAAGAAAAAAGCAGAAACATTCAAAAGTGAACACAATTTGAAGGGGTGACCTACAAAAGGTCGCAGTGCCATCTGGTGGATAAAGTGGCTCATTACATGTCTTTGGGTGCCTTTGTGTTTGCTCCCAGTGAATCCATGGATGTGATGCTTCAATTCCCAGCAAGCCAAACTAAACTACATCCAAGGATTTTTACTTTAATGCACCAGAAAGACTTTTCAAACATCCAGAAAACCTTCTCATGCAAACAGTCACGCTGTTGCAGCATAAGAAAGGCAAAAAATGTGGCATGTACAAAGGTTCAAAGACTAGAAAGCCTTTAGTTCCTGTTTAAGTGTACAGTACAGAATAAAGCACCCATCTGAAATGCTAGGAGCACTTGACAAATGCTTAAAAATATACATATTATACCACCACTACAGCAAATTTCCTACTCCAGTTTCACCATTTCAGCAGCAACATAAAACACAAACAATGACTACCCCTTGCCTAGCAAGACCAGTAGCAAAGTGCCCACCTACCCACTCCAACCACACCCAATGGTCAAAGGGCCAGGCTTGAACTTTTGGAGAGAGTCTTCAAGGTAAACAGAATTGGCCTGCTGTGGAGGTAGCAAGAGAAGAAGGGAGCTCTAAAAAGAAGGGTCCTCCAGGAAAAGGTCTAGCCAGCAATTTTATACACCAACCATACTCTACCCAGTGTATGCAAATGCAACTGCCTGTCAGGGACAAAAAGATTGACTGTTCATTAAAAAGGGAGATCTCAAACTAGTTCAACTCTCTGGCTGAGTACAAACTGCCAAAAAATCTCAGGCTGAATCAATTCAATCTTCACAGGTTAGTTAGTCTAAGCTGCATAGATTGAACCAATAAGCAAGTGAACAGACATTTACTTTGATTCCAGAAATGCAACCACATGCCTGCTGTGGCTCACAGCAGAAGCAAGGCAGGTGTTAGCACCTGCCTCCCTGCTCAGCTAAGCTTAGGCCAAGGATAGCCTGTCCACCCTGCAGGGAAAGGGGAGTTGCGGAGGAGATGCAAAGCATCCTGGGATGCAGAGAGCCTGTGAATTGACTTAAATCTGAAGGGCATTTGGGACAGAAATTCAATAAACTGATTTAACCTAAATCAGTCAAGTCTGATGCTACATCCATCCAGTTTACCTTGAACTGGTTTTAGCCATTTTGAAAGTGGTTTATGTGCACTGAACTTCTGGGATAAAGCATGACCCTTCTATTCTCTGTTCTGCTCTCTCTCTCAGCTGCCTTTGCTTGCATATACCACACACTTCTTCCGTCACAAACTCCAGGTTGGGTTTCCTACACCACAGGACTCTACAGGCAATCCCCACTTAGTGCTCTTAACTGGTTCCAGAAAAGCTGTGTGTTAAAAAGAACAGAATTGTGAAACCCATTTTCCCATAGGAATTAATGTAAATAAATATAATTTGTTACCAGGGCACCCAAAAGCAGTGAGCACTGGATAGGTAAGGGCCAGCTTGGCCGGTGCCATGCTGATGTTGCCTGCCTGGGCCATGAAAGCGGTGCTGTTGGTCCTCTCTATGGCAGGTGGCGCAGGGGAGGGCAGTCACAGCCACATTTGCAGTTACTCCAGGTCGGCTCCCCCTTCTCCCTGCTCGAGCAGCTCAGCGTGGCTGCATACAGCCCCTGCCAAACTGGATACACATTTCCCTCTGATTCACGAAACACAGCCATATGCTCAGCCCAGTTCATCTTCTTCAGTTAAAAACTGAAGGTTAAAATTTGTTCTAAGGTTATATTTAGGTTAAGGTCCTGTGTTCTACAGTTATAGTTCTAAGGTTAGAGCAGCAGAATTTACTTTTACCTTTCTACTTAAAAAATGAAAAGACTAGGAGAGAAAAATGCTGAGAGCAAGTTAGATTGCAAATAAGAAAAGTTGACAGTTAAGCTAAACTAGATTTACAATTGGCCATAAAGCCTTAGTTTGACCCATGTGCATTAACAAGGAAGCACTTAATTAATTGTGCAATCAGAAACTAGTTCCTTCCTGGTTCTCATCACACTTTGGATGTCTAACGGAGCATAATTAAGGTTGCTAAATTTATGGGTGCCCACCTATTAACTCACTTGCTTTTACAACCTCCAAATCATTCTTGGAATTATTTTCCTGGCATAGATATAAGGCATATCTGCTAACTATAACCTATGATCTACCTAGGCAGTGGGAAACAACATGATCAGGTGGGGGCCTAGGGATATGGCAGGGGTGCAGGGCATGGTTCTGTGCAAGGTGCACCCACCTGGACCCTGCCCATGCCTCTTGCAGGGCTGTGGCAGAGCATGTGGAAGGGGCTCTGCGCACAGCTCTGACCCCAAAGCAGTAGAGCCACATTTGTGGGGAGCTAAGCCCCATTAGCCCGGCCTTCCGCTGCCTATGGTAATGCGTACTCAGAAGGTACAACTATATGTACACAAGCAAGTATAACTGTGGGGTGAACCGTACCACTCTCCATTGAGTATCAACAACAAAATAAAGATCTTAATTAGGATTATGTGAGTCGCCAAGGAAGATTATCATTCACTCTTAGTTATTACAGATATCACTCTACCAATAAAAGTCACTCAGGTGCAAAGATCTAGCATAAAAGCCCATAATTTCACTACATTTCTGGGCTAGCTGGCTTAAATCAGGATTTCAGATGCTCATGAAGTTCTGGAGGGGTTTTCAGTCCTGAGGTGAAATTTACAGTGATGGACACAGAACATAGATGCACCAAGAAAGCAGACCCTCACCTAGCACAGAACAGTTCAGCTACAAAAGGACCTTAAAAACATACTACCTAATTTCTGACTATCCGCCAGTTCAGATACATATTGATGTGTACTGCCGGGGCTTTGAAGAGTAAAAGGGGAGCCTGAAAAGAATTTAACAGGTATAACGAGACAAAGGAGCCTCAGAAAACAGTCTCCTTTGTTATAATTGTACACAGGAGTCACGTAAAGCTCCTGTTTCTTGAAGCAGTCTGGGGAGGCAAAAACATCAGTGTTTCAATGACAATTGTTCAACAATAGCAGACTAACTCTTCTTAAAAGCTCAGACCAACCAACCATGTTTAAATTCCCCAAGAAAAAGCATCTTACCATCAGCAGTAAAAACTGCTTTTAAAATGTTATGTGGCTCAAATGCAAAGTGACGTCAAGTGGACTGATTAGCTGTGCAAGATTGCAAGATGTGGAAATTGGCACTGTTTTCAGATCTGTGCTAGAATGGAAATTTCTTACAACTTGGTGGTTGGGGGCTGCCACTTTCCCATATGAATAAACGAATCTGTATACAAACAGGCACAACCCCATTTGTTGATATTCTCAAGATACAAGGTCCAGAAATACAAAGCTAATACAACGCTCTGTAGCTATGAGGAATTTTACCATTAGACATCTCTAAAAGCACATGACACTGAAAGATGAGAATATACTTGCTAGTACTCCTCAACAAGCTGAGTAATTGGAACATAGCTAATGATTTTTTCAAAAAGTACAGAACAATTAAACAGGGTAATTTTACAGATAGTAACATGATTATAGCAATCTGTGCTACGTGGACATTTGTTTAAAAAAAGAAGTTTCATCTGTCTGGATTTCCACTGCCGGACTTTGCCAGGCACTTTTACTTACCTGGCATCACTCCTTTGATATCACGTTCAACATTCATTTTTTTCCTTGCAAGCAAAGGATACGTTTCTTGGATGCCTCAAACTGTTGTATGGCCATCAGCCACCGGAGATTCTGGGAAAATACTTCAAAGACAGAAAATGTGTGCATTTATTTGCTTCCTTTATAATTATTACTTAATTCTCTGAGAATGTAAGAATTTCCTAAAATATATAAAAGCTTTTTTTTTTTTTTTTGCAAACAGCATGAACAACAGAAACACGCACACATTCTGCAAACTGAATAGGCATTCCTGGTACAAAGAGAAGCAACAATTTTTGCCCAGTCTGGCCACAGGAAGCAGTATAGAGCGGTGACCAAATTCGAGTGCACAGCTGGAGACAGCTTCAAAAATGGCTGATTAAGTGAAAATCTGACCCCTTATTGCATGAGGGGTGAGATGAAGACGTTTCAAAATAAAGGATCTTCTGTAAGTCTGTCTGTGTTCCATCCTCCCATAATCCTTTTGACTTGGTGTGGCAGCAAGGGTCAAAATGCCCACCCTGAAGAGGCTACAGGGACCCAGGAGAAGGTTCCCAAACAATGCAAGACGTGTTGGGGAGGCTGCTCCGAGCACCAACACTTACCTGGTGAGAAAGAAGAAATGAAAGAACAAGAAGCAGGAAGATCAGAAGCGCCAAAATTCATTAGCTCCTGTTGGCTCCAGTTGGCTGGGTGCGAGACAGAGAACAGCTAAAAAACCCGCGCCTGGCAACAACCGGAGGAGGAGAGAGAGACGAGAAGAGCGAGGAGACAGAACACTGAGAAAAATGAAGCCAGAGACAACGTCCTGGGAGGGGTAGAGGAGCAGAGGGGGCGACTCTCTCTTCCTGAAACGTGGAAGGGTTTCCATACTTACCTACACTTGGTAAAAAGAGCACACTATTAGCATGGCAACAAGGATTTCAGCCTGGGAACCTGAAGAGATGGGAAACAACCAACTGTGGGTGGCGGCGCTTCAGGACAGATGTACCTGTGGGAAATACAGGGATCCAGAGTCCTGCAGCCCACCAAAAATTAATAAGATAACCG
>JAGPOW010000261.1:119394416-119419928 GCA_030014935.1 Caiman crocodilus | reverse complement strand
GACACCCACCATTAAGTCCCTTTCCCCTCGTCCGCCTTGCAGCCTGACCCAAATTGCTTCCACCTGGTCCTCAGTCGCCCCCAAGTTAACGCTCACTGCGGAGAAACGTTCCTTGACATAGTGCACAACCCCACTGCCTCTCCTACCCACCCTGTCTTTCCTGAAAAGGGCATAGCCATCGAGGCCAACGGCCCAGTCATGAGTCGGGTCCCACCAGGTTTCTGTGATCCCAACCAAGTCCGGGTGTTCCTCAGCCACCAGGAGAGACAGCTCCTCCTGCTTACCTCCCACGCTGCGTGCATTTGTATAGAAGCACTTAAGGCTATGCACTGCCGTGAGGTTGGTCAGGCAGGACCTACCTGCAATGAAGCCATGTTGGCTCTCTTTCAGAATGGTGCATACCGTTAGCCTGCTGTTGATGGTTTCTTTGATGATTTTTTCCATTATCTTTTCAGGAATGGAGGTTAAATTGAATGGCCATAGTTCTCTGGATCTTCCTCCCTTTCTTGAAGCCAGGCACCACATTGGCCCTCTTCCAATCCTCAGGAACTTCACCTGAGCATCATGAGTTATCAAATATCCTTGCCATTGTCTGAGCTATGATATCATCCAGTTCTTTTAGCACTCTTGGGTGCATTCCATCTGGACCACCTGCTTTGTGGATGTCCATCCTCTCAAGGCTTCCCCTCACAAGACCTTTGCCAATGATGCGTATGTTCTCTTCATACCCTGGCAATCCTGCTTCTCATTTGGAAGGGTGAGTCCCATGGGCTGGTGGAAGACTTATGCAAAGTAATCATTAAGGAGATTAGCTTTTTCTTGGGTGTTAGTTGTCAGCTATGCCTCATTTAGTTTAGCAAGAGTCCAATGCAGCCCTTGTTTTTCTTCTGACTACCCATGTATCTGAAGGAGGACTTTTTGTTGTCCTTGATTCCCATAGCCAATTTGAGTTTGATTTTGGCCTTGGTTTTCCCAGTTTGCTTTCTACAGGTGTAGGCCACTACTGAATCATCCTCCTTGGTGATGCTACCTGACTTCCAACCCTTGTAGGCTTCTCTTTTCAGATACAGGAGGTCCATAAGTTCTCTATTTAGCCACAGGGGGCACCCAGCTTTTTGTTACCTTTCCTACAGGCTGGGATGAACTTCCCTTGTGCTTCAAGGATCACATCCTTAAGGAGTAACCCTTCCTCATGGACTCCCCTCTGTTAGAACCTGGTTTCTCAGGGCCTTGGCAACCAGCCTCCTGAGCTTATGAAAGTTGGCTTTCCTAAAAATCAAGGATTTCTGCATTGCTGACTGATTTGCCAGTTTTGCAATGGATAGAGAAAGTGAGCAACTCATGATCACCATCTTTCAGCTTCCCTCTGATTCTCAGGTTGCTCACTAGATCATCCCCTTTGGCCAGTACCAGATCCGGGAGCATCTTACCTGTTGTTGGCCTATAGACTTCTTGAGACAAGTAGAGTTCGTCAATGCATTAAGTCTGATACTGATACTAAATCCATCCAGGTTTAACTTCAACAGGGTTCAGGCTTTTGAAAGTGGTTTATGTGCACTGAACTTCTATTGTTTTACAGATTTGAAATGGGTTCCGATCACTTGTGTGTTATTTCTGTCCCTAGCCTTTAAGGACATTTGTAGGTGACACTTTAAAGTGGGTTTAAAGCAGGTTAAATGCCTTTTGGGCAGTTTTAACAGCACTGCTGTTTGCACATTCAGCAGCGTATTGCGTGTTAATTCTAGCTGCTGTAGCACATTCAGCGCCATAATGCGCTGTAAATGACTTTGGGATCCAGCAAATGACTCTGGGGTGCTGCAAAGTAAAACACTTCCAAGGAGTTTTAGTTTCCTAGCCTACAGCTGTGAAGGGAAGCACCAGGCTCCGTGCAGCTCAGGGACTGTTCAGGCAGGCCATGCAGGAAGCCTTGCAGCAGCCTGGGAAGGCAGGCTCCACAGAAGGAAGAAAAAAAGAAAAAAAAAAAAAGCAATGAGCCTGATTCCCCCTGACCCCAAACTGAACCTGCCTGAGCTGTGCAGGGGCCCTGTGCTTCCCTCTGCAGCTGCAGTGCCCCCTGGGACTGCCCGAGCCAGGTACCTGCAAATGGGTGCTACGGCTGCCACAGAGGGAAGCATCAGTCTCCTTCCCTTCCCTCCCTGCAGCTCAGGGACTACTCTGCCCACCAGCAGCTCATCCTCCCCACCCTGCCGCTGGAGAGGCAGGTAAGGATCAGGCCCTGACACCAGTGTACACAACACGGGGGTTTACTACACCCCAAACTGAAGTGGTGTTTTAAAAAAAACATTTGCTTCTACATAGGGAGAATTAAACCCCCAGATCATGTAGAAATGCTCTAAGTCAGTGCTGGCTTCTTAACAATCAAGCAGGTTCCATTTTCAGATAGCAATTGCTCTTCACAAGTGTCATCACAAAGCTCTTGGTGCAGAATGAACACAAATGCTTACTTGGTGATTCTGTTCTGAATCCCCCAAATAAAAATAACTCGCACTAAGCATTTCAGTCCTTACAGCTACATAAAGGATATTGAGTATGCAGAAGAATCCCCCTTTGCTAATCAACTCACAGCCCGATTAGATTCTTTCCTGCACTTCAGAGGCATCACTCTTTGTAAACTTTCCATTCAGGGACACAGGAGGAAACCTATTAACAAGAAAACTCTATATAACCTTAGTGGAAGATACAGCTTCTCATTAGGAAATTTAAGTTTTATGTGAGGGGGAGAGAGAGAAAGAGAGAGAGAAAGGATGAATCTCTCAAAGCTTCCATTTCTTCTGCACAGACTTTGATACAGTTGAATTCTCATGGGATCTTCTACATTTCAGACGTACTGCTTTCAGATCAAATTCACTCAAGCCCTTTGCTACTGAACTAAAATGCATGCTTATCTACCTCTTCATTACCACCTTGTGACAAAGAGAAGCAGACATAGCTAATCAATCAAAGCCCAGAGAAAAAGCAGCCAAAATTGCCAGCATCCCTTAGAGATGGCCTCTAGTAGATGTTAGTAGCAATAACACTGAACACTCTTCAACACAAAGATGTACTGAAAGCACCACCCAAAATTAGTTAATTCTTACAGCACCCATTTTGCAGGAAACAAGGAGAGATTAAGGGATTGCTTGTCAACCCAAGTCAGTCAGTGGAACAGAATGAATTAGAACTCAGTATCCTGATTTCTTACCACCATTCTCCTAATCTCTGGAACGCCTCTGCAGTAAACTTAATTTAAAAATAAAATGTGTTAAAGGAACGTAATTAAGGTTCCATAGTCAAGTACACTCTGATGTTTGGAAGTACTAGTATTAGCTCACCCAGTCAACAGTAATTAGGCGCCCTTGTGTACCTGCATTATGATACAGTTCAGAATTATGTGATCACATGCTATTTTTTCCCCCTGCTGGACTCCTGCCTATTCAGCAAATGGGCAACTATTCAGTACTTTTTTTTTTTTCTTATTCAGTGGGTGGTCCTAGTTTTGTTTAACAGAAGCCAGGCAAACCCTCAAAATTACTGATTTCCACATGAACAGGTATATAGTGCTCTCTGATATCTGATGCTACATAAACAAATTAAATAATCTCCACAAGTTTCCTGTGAGTTGAGCGGGGGAAGATTGAGTACCCCATCTGTGAAATAGGGACAAACAGAAAAGGGATCAAAGAGAAAGATCCCCCAGTTTCAGGAACCCCACTTGAGATATTCATACCATAGTTTTTCAAAGTACTTAGCATTTAATAACACTTTACACACCTAAATTATAATTTCCCAAATATGCAGCTGTGAATGCTCAGCACTTCTGCAAAGAAAGCTCCAATATTTCAAGGTAGGTAACCAGAAAATGCAACATACACCATTGGTGAGCAGCTATGAAAAATTTGGCATGATTTGCCCAGTATCACCTAGGAACTCTGTGACAGGCACAGGGAAAGAATCCAATTCTTCAGGGTGGAATTCAACTTTTTTAGCCACAAAACCATCTTTTGCCTCCTTGCAGTCCCCTGCCTTGTTTTACTACACACCTTCCAATTTCTGCAACAAATGAGGTAGGGATCCTATAGACAACAGCTTTCTTCCCACAGCATCGTCCATCCTACGCACTGAATTAGGCATGGGTCCTGTGGAAAAAATAGGGTGTAATCATGTTATTAAAAACTGTATCATAATACATGCATGCCAGGAGGCCAAATAAAGGTTGCATAAGCAATGCAAGGATTCAAGTGAACATTTATATGCCTTAATTTTTTAATGTAATTTTCTACATTTAAAATTTTAATTTAATTCCTAATTAAAATGTCTGGAATCAAAACCCACATGCAGGGTTTGGATATGTATGAGCAGAGCTTCATCCCTCCCACCTGAGCTAGCAGACAGAATGTGTGGGGCACGCACGAGAGGAAGAATTTGCCAACAGATTTGTAGCTATTTTTGCTATCATCTGGAGAATGCTAAGACTCACTGCCTGGTTCTGAAACCTCCTTATTGGTCCTCATCCCAACTCCTGTTGTCTTCTGCAGCAGCCTGCATAGCCTCCACCCTGGTCTCCGCTCCTTCTCCCTTCCACCCCGTCCCCTCCATATTCCTTAAAATTATTCTTACCATCTCTGCCCCTAAGTCAACTGCACCACATTGTCTGCTCCCACCTCCTTAATTCCTCCAGTTCCTGTCCCCTGACGTGCAAAGAAAACAATTTTGCCCCACATAAATACACCATTGCATTTTTCTCTCCTCCCTTCTCTTTCAGAGTGTTTGAGCATCAGCCAGGGGAGCACTGAGAGCAAAGGGCAGGGGAAGAGGGTGAACAACAGAACACAGAGAAAGGCAATCTCTTTCCCCTTGTTTCCAGTGCTTGGGACCACAAGAGCTATTGATGGCCTTGTTCAAGCAAGTCTGCTGTGTAGTGTGTAGGGACGCCACACGCACATGAAAGAGCAGGAGCTCATGCAGAGTATCCACAGAGAATTTAGCTGTGAAGTTCCAGTGAGCATCTCCTGAGCATGTGCAAGCCACATCGGTTCAAAGGTCTATAATTCATGTGGACATTCCCAGAGAAGGCAAAAGTGTTTCACCCTGGCAAAAAGGGTTAGCCCTCTGGCTACTGCCAGATTTCAAGTTCAAGCTCCAAGACACTCGAGCATTAGGGAAGTTCAGTTAAATGGGGTTTGTTGTACTACATATTCATTTTTCCCTAATCTCATATTCAGAAATGGCTTAACTGTTTTAGCTGAAAACCTTCCAAAAAAGAATCAGCCCGAGACTGATACTCAGCCCAAATTATTAAAACTTGGGGAAAATTATAAGCAACTGAAAACAGGGTCTTGCAGACGGAAGCATCAGGTAGCCTTAATTCGACTACAGTGGTTCTTCCTCTTTTTACACCCAAGGCACTCTCAGTTTTCAGAATTCAGCAGCACCCCATTTAAAAAATAATGCAAGTGAAGCATGAAAATTGTAACATTATTTATTAACAAGTTACTAACTAACTGCATTACTATACTATACTATAATATGCTCCCCAGCTTTGCCTGGCCCTGGCACATTTGCTCCCATCTGGACTCCAGAACACCGGACTTGGGTCCAGGTCACCCCTGGGGCAGGAAACGGGCAAGCCAATTTCTGTCTTTAGCTAAGCCTGGGACCAAAATGGACAGAGCCTCGAGACACCATATCAGCAGGGATGAGGTGCCAGGGCTATACAAAAGGCATGTTGGGGTATGGGTTAGGAGGAAGTGGTGATCAACAGAATATATGGGGGACCTCCCTCCTCATCCCAAGTGAGTTAACTCTGCCATGTGGGCTGTTCCTCCAAGGACTCTTACACTGGGGACCAGAGTCAACTGACCCCAGAGCCCCCTCCCACTGGCCCTGGGAGTGTACAAGGATCTGGAAGACAAATCAAATAAGGCTGAAAAGTGCGGCTCTGCATTTGCACAAGTACCCACCCAACGCAAAGCATGATGCTTAGATGAACTGGCACAGGGGTTGCCAGGGGTCACCTCTTGTCCATGGAACTTTGGGGCAGGTTGGGGGGAGAAGCAAATGCCTTGCTTACCTCTTGGCACAGGGACTGGGCACTGCAACACCCTTATAAGCATCTTGTGGCACCCCAGTTGAAGAAGAAAAAAAAAAATCACTGCTTTACTGTCTCATAAAATAGATGTTCTTATGGGCATTTGCTCTGGCTCTTCATCCCTACTATTTTTTATATTTAGAACCCATAATCCCTTCCCCCTGTTACTTTTGCTGATCATGAGCAAAAGACTAGCTACTCACACCCAGTTATCACTCATCACTTGGAATATAGAGCAAAAGATCAAAACAGAGCTAAATGTGTAAAAAAAAAAAATCATAGCAGCATTTTGCTCTGTAGCAGGCAGGTAAAATAATTCTGTCTTTGTCCAAAACACAAATAAATGAATAAAAGCCCCTTTCTGAAAGTCACAGCTTTCATCACAGAATCAGAACAAGTATGTTGCATGTGTCATCACAGTACCACCACAGTAATACATCTGCAGTGAATATGGTATATATACATGTTTCATAAGCATTTTTGCTGTTGTTATTCAGAAATGATGCCCCCCCCGCCACAATGGGGCAAAATAGTATTCTGACACCTAACGCCATCCATTTCCTGAGCTATGATGTACCACATGAATATATTGCATATCCCTATGGGTTCCTATCCAATGGCTAAATCTATCTGCATTTACTCCTTTACACTCTTGTGGCTCCCATATATCAACTGACCCTATCTTGGAAATGAACATCTGTGTCCTGAACGTCAACATGTGTTATCCTGTTTAGTTTTTCATCCAGAGATCAACAAAAAGCGGGATTTACTATTCAACATGGTCAAACAGTTATTTTTCCATCAAGGAGTTTCTAAAATGTCTCTTATGTACAGAAAGACAATGAAAAGCAGACAAAGGCAGGTTTCCATGGAAGCATCAGGTCTGAAACGCAGATAATTACTGATTTAGATTTCCAAATAGCATACAACAAACAAAAACAAAGATAAGGCTGCATTCTAATTTGGAGTAGAACCTGGTTTACTCCAGCTAAGGATGTTGTCGTTCATCTCAAAAATCTATTACCAGCAAAAGAATTATTTAACACAGGATACCATTCTTTAAAAAGGGCACAAGGGAATTAGTGTCAAAATCCTTCAGCAAGCCTCCCAGCTCTTGCCTTCCCCAAATGGATCAGCCTGATTCTTAGTTCTTTGTGATTTATACTTTTATTTGGGTAAAGCAATTCTGTCTTTCAACTGCACTGAAATACTAGTCTCTTCTTGCTTCCCAGAAGGAAAAAACTTGGATTAGAGAGGGTAGAAATTCCAAACAAATGTTTTCGCAATCAAAAAATAAAAGTTAACATTTTTCTGAGTCAACATTGCCAAAACAGTTCTCTTTGTCCAAATGATTTTTTTAACAGACATTTTATTGAAAATATTTAAAAACTGTTATAAGAATATGTACTGATTTTTTTCATTTATTAAACAGATTCTGACATTTCAATAATATTCAGATTAGCTCTAAATGGTATATCCAGATTTCTAATATGCATTAAAAGAAGTGTAAACGGAAAAAAACTCACTAGGGGGGGACCAGAAGGGTTTGAGGGAGACCTCGTTTCCCCCAGCGCCCCCCGGGATAAGAAGGAATAACGGCCACAAGTTGTTGGAGAGTAAGTTTAGATTAGACATCCATAAGAACTACTTCACAGTCAGGGCGGCTAGGATCTGGAACCAACTTCCAAGGGAAGTGGTGCTGGCTCCTACCCTGGGGGTTTCCGACCCTACTTCTATGAGTCTATGACAATTAAGATTTTCAGATTCATGGGTGCACACCTATTCCCTTACTTGGTTTTACAACCCTAAAGGCACTCTTGGAACCATTTTCCTAATCACAGATATAAGGCACACCTGCTGACTATAATCTATGATCTTTACTCAGAAGGTACAACTATATGAACTCAAACAAGTATAACTATGCGGTGAACTGTGCCATGCTCAGCACATCACCATTGTCTAAGCATCAACAACAAAATAAAGATTTTAACTAGGATTAATACGAGTCCCTGACGAAGATTATCATTCACTGTAAAGAATTACAGATTTTACTCTGCCAGTGAAAGTCACCTCAGGTACAACTATCCAGCATAAAACCCCATACATTTCACTAAATTTACAGGCTAGTTGGCTTAATTCAGGATTTCAGATGCTTGTGAAGTTTCAGAGAAGCTTTCAGTGCAGGGATGAAATGTACTGTGATGGGCACAGATCATAGATGCACCCAGAAAGCAGACCTTCCCTTAGCATTGAACAGTTGAGCTACAAAGTATGTTAAAAACATACTGCCTGATTTCTGACTGTCTGACAGTTCAGATACGTATTTATAGGCACTGCCAGAGCTTTGTAGACTAAAAAGGGAGCCTGAAAAGAATTTGACAAGTGTAACAATGAGACGAAGAAGCCTCAGAAAACATTCTCCTTTCTTATGACTGCACACAAAAGCAGTTGTATAAAGTCCATTTTCCTTGAAGCAGTCTGGGGGGACAATAACATTAGTGCTTCAGTGACAATCTTGCAACAATAACAGCCTAACTCTTCTTAAAAGCCTGACCAAACCAACCAGATTTAAATTCCACCCCCACAATAGATCTTATTACCATTAGCAGTAAAAATTACTTCTAAAATACAATATGGCTCAAATGCAAAGTGACTTGAAGTAAACTGACCAGGTGTGCAAGACTGCAAGATGTGGAAATTGGCACTGTTTTTAGATCTGCAACAGAATCTGCCAGAATGGAAATTTCTTACAACTTGTTGGTTGGGGCCTGCCACTTTACCATATAAATCTGTATACTAACAGGAACAATCTCATTTGTTGATATTCCCAAGAGACAAGGTCCAGAAATACAAAAGCTAATGCCATGCACTGTAGCTATGAGGAAATTAATCATTCAGCATCTCTAAAAGCACATGGCACTGAAAGATGAGAATATAATTGCTAGTACTCTTCAACAAGCCAAGTAATTTGAACACAGCTACTGAGTTTTTCAACAAATACAAAATGATTGAATGAATAGGGTAATTTTACAAATGGTAACATGACTATTTAATTTTGGACGGTTATGCCATGTGTGGATATTCGTTTAAATAAAAAAAGAGGGGGAAAAATGGTTTCATCTGTCTGGATTTCCACTGCCTGACTTGCCAGGCACTTCTACTTACCAGGCATCACTCCTTTGATATCACTTTCAGTGTTCATTTTGTTCTTGTGAGTGAAGTGAAGGATAAGTTTCTTGGATGCCTCAAACTGTTGTGTGGCCATCAGCCACCGAAGGGATTCTGGGAAAATACTTCAAAAAGAAAGTGTGTTAGTGGATGCCTCCAAGTGTCTGTCAGCGGGAGCTTATTGCCTTTATCTGTTTCCTTTACCATTACTACTTAATTCTCTGATAATGTAAGAATTTCCTAAAATATACAAAAGCCTTTTGGGTTTTTTTGCAAACAGCATAAAAACCAGGAAGACACAAACACACTCTGCCAACTAAGCAAGGGCACTTTGTGTTCCATCGTCCTCCAAACCTTTTGACATGAGTTCATATATGAAAGCTTCCTATCACACCGCACTGTTAGTAAACAGGGCACCAATAAAACAAAATATGGTATGTCAATAGAACTGTGGTCATTACAATGTATGAAAGGGTTGGGGAAATTAGGAAGTACAGTTTGCAGGAGCCACTAGCTGCCAAGTACAGAATGAGTTTTGTAGTTTCCAGATAGCAGCTTGAATCAGAAGAAAAATAATTTTAGTTAACGGAAGTGACTTGAAGTTTTATTAATCTGGAAGAATAAAAAAAACAGTGCAGTAGTGATTTTGTTATAAGGCATGTTGTTTAAATATTTGCAAAATATAAAACCTTTTTCTTCCAAGTCCAAGGTAACTGAATGCCCATACAGATTTTAAGGCCTGCTTCAGACTAAGCAGTTTGTACTGCTGTAAATGTTTAATAAGCATACTTGTTTTGTTATAGGAAAAGGTCATTTTAAAGAAAACAAATTTATTTTATTTGCATGGTTCCCAGCGTAAAAATGTCCCATGTATGGCAGACTACTCAACAGAATATGGAATGAAACTAATAAACTCAAAATAGAGTACTACTTGTAATATAAACATCACAGGAAACAGTACTAAAAAGGAAAAGTTAAAACACTTCTGATCGCATTAACAGCAATACCTTAGTTTTAAACTTCAATTCCCCTTAGGTGGGTAAGGAACTGGGAAAGCTTTTACATTTAAGAACACACTTGAAAGAAATCTTTTGGATAGGAGTTGGCATAAATGTGACAAACTCAGTATTTCAAATAAAGAACACAGGAGAGGGACCAGATTTTCATTTGCCCACAGCATCCTGTCAGCAGACCAGACTATCAGACCCTGAATAGGTCATCTAACTGTCACTTCTGGACTATGAAAATAAAACTCTGTAAAAAAAGGAAGGCTTACGAGAATTTGGAGAGCTAATAAATTCCAATAAGGACAGGTTAAGAGATCCTGACTTAAACTGAGAAGCAGAAGGTATCTTTGGAAGTCACTAGACTACTCTGGTAAATGAAGAACTAAGAGGCAGCTGGCTTGGGTGTCATTAAAAGCAGCTGTCTGATCCATGTTCTGACGCTTGGTTACCCACAACCTATACCTAGTAATGTCCTATTAAAAACATATTTACCCAATAAAATACTTAAGCAATAACCAGGAAAGGACTCATATTCTGTGATGCAAACATAGCACTGTGTACCCTACTGTTTAAAGATGGTTCTTAAAAATATCTCTCAATAAAATAAACATTTATTTTCTTTAACTGCAGATTTCACTCTAATCTCTTGATCTGACCTTCCACATAGTTTTTAGACACATTTTTGTATAGCACCAATAAAGCATGTACAGAACTCAACATAAAGAAACCCGACAAGTCATAAATGCATCTGAGGACCGTGATACTTTCAGCCATTTTTAAAAAGTGCCTTATCCTCCTCTATGTGGACCTCAGTTTCACCATCTCCGCTCTGTGTTGAGAAATTTAAAATTGCACTGAACTCTCTAAAGTATAAAATTAAATGATATCAGAGATTCCACCACATTGCAGTGGCTTTTGCTACAGATGCAGAGTAAACATTTGTGTGTTTGAGGTAATGGAGGGACATGGAAATTGAGTAGTCAGTTGCACAGCCTTCTGGGGTTAATAAAGACAGTACACATTGCCCTGAGCTAGAACAAAACCCTAGAGGAAGAAAAAAAGAATATTGATTGCGTGCATTAAAAAAAAAAAAAAAAAAAAGAGGATCCATCTTAAAAACCCAATAGATCAAAGAACACTAAGCATGTACAGCTAAACATTCAGTCACTCCCTTTGACAGTAAAACAAGCTATTTTACTAAACTCTTCCCAGGTGTCTGTTTCAGCATATTTTCTTGCAGAAAATAGTTGTGAAAAATTCCCCATTTTGTAAGTCTACCCCAAAGAGTCCAAATGAAATACACCTTCCACTGTGTTGCCCTTGACAGCTAAACAACACTGCCTGCTCCCCTACTTTCTTTTAAAATACATTCTCTCACTCCACTTCCTCCAGAAGCATAGGCACATACACACCCCAGAAACCTTTTAGCTAGAAAACCAGTGAGGATCCAACCACTGAAGGAAAAGAATTGCATCAATACTGGCATTGCCCATTATTCCCTCAAAGTCTCAGACTTTTCATGCTACATGTGTAGTATATTATTTTGTTATCAACATTCATTTCCAGTAGGCACTGTCCAAGAAAAGTAGGTTTATCCAGGCCCTGAGGAGTGTGGCCAAAGGGCAGACAAAAGGTAATGTGAAGGGTTGAAGCATGGGATACATTCCCATCTACCCCTCAGTTATAAGTCAGGTATGTTTTCTGAATTATTTTATTAAAGTAAGTCATGAAAACAAGACCTTCAACTCATTTATAAAGGGAAACTGATCTTGTGAACACTTAGACATGTATCTGTTTGTCAGCAGTTCCATTGACTTCAAAAAACAAGGAGAAGGCCTCAGTCACCTTCCTACCTGGTTCTCCTCCAAAACAGTTACCGCTTATGTGTAGAAGGTGAGAAAAGCACCAGCTACTGCAGCCTCAATGCTAAGAAGATCACAGAAAGGGTGAATAATGGAGAAAAAAATTAATAGGTAGTTGAACATAGGGGCGAGAGGGAGAGGAACAAGGGAGGCAACAGTGGATTAAAAAGTTGGACAGAAGGGACAAAGGGAAAGGAGTACTGTAGTCAGGGTCAAACTGTTTAAAATTAGATACCCATTTTGTGGACAAAATGGGGGTCATGATATAAGGAAGTCAGGTTACATCTTTGCTAGAAATTGGGCTAAACCCAGTAATCAGATTTGTACCTACAACCATGCTTCCCTCTCTGCACAACTTGGCCAGTGGATATTACTTTTAAACCAAGTAGGTGGTAATTCCTCTACTCTTACAGAGACATTCTATGTTAGTCTCCTCTGCAGGGACAAAACCGAGGAAAGTGCAGATGTATGGGAGAGAAGAGAAGGCTAAGCTGGCCTCCTATCCTTTAGATCCTAAAGCCAAGGAATGAGTACACAACTCAGCAGCTGCCACAGCAAAACTGGCCAGGATACTGAAACATAAATGGAGTTATAAGACCTGGGAGAGCTAGAATCACTATGTTTCCTCACATGCCACACACACTGCTGAAAAACACATGCACCTTGCTCTGGGAAGACAGAATGAAGACATTTCCACCCCACCTCCCATCCCAATCTCACTTGCCAGAGCATGGGCACAACATGACTGGATGCCTAGGCCACATAGAGGAGCAAGCAGTGAAGTCAACTCATCAGCATCATTCAACTTCTCACTGCAGCTCCAGTGTCTCATAGTTGGCAAATGGGCTGCTCAGCCAAAAGCTACTGCCAATTTGACAGTGGCTGGGAGAGGGTTAAAACTGCAAGGGGTGGAGCTGAAGGGAGAGGGTGAGTGACAAGAAGGTGAGTGATGTCGAGTAGACTTTGCCCCTCCTTCACGCAGCTGAAGGAGCACAGCCCCCAGCAGGTATTCAAACACCACTATTCCTCCATTCTGGTGTGGAAATCAGTTTCTTTGCTTAAGACATTCATCCCAAGTTTGGAGGGGTAATTTTTGGGGGGAAAGGGTGTATGTGGTATGCAAGTAAATACAGCATCGACAGACTGCTAGCATTTCTGGCAAATACGTGAAAACCTCCATTGCTCACACAGACCTCAGTTTTTCTACACAAATCCTTCTGCAAGAGTCACTTACCCAGTTGCTACCTAAGGGCAGGGGCAGATGTAATGTCTGAAGCACCTCTATGAATGTGTTCATCTGCACAACTCTACAGATGTCCATACCCTTTGGAGCACTCCAAAACTAGCCCTCAAGGAAACAGGTACTATTTAGAGCACTTCAAAATGAAAAGTTTCCTGTTACATTTGAGTGCTCACCCCAAAGTGAACGCTCTCCTGGAGTTCCCTACCTGCTGGACCTGGGAGATTGGAGGACATTGCAGGAACATTCTAGGACAGTGGAGATAAAGAGAGCAGGAGAGCATTCACTGACATTGGCTTCATACCCTGTGCCATTACAGGAGTGAAGAGCCAGACTCTGGAGGACCAGGGGCTTCTCCACTCTGCTTCCTCCACTATGTCTGACAGGGAACAGAGCTGCAAGTCATTGCATCTTTCTGTCATTCCTACCCTCCTTTGCTGGAGAGCAGCTGCAGCAATTTTGAATTGCTTCAGCAGAGAAGAACAGGAGTGGGAGAGAGGGCTGCCACAGGCTGTGTATCTGTCCATGACTGAAATACTCCATTTTTTAAATGCTTCAAATGTTAGGACTGTCCCCACCCCATGAATGCTGTTACCGGCTATATACTGTTATTACTTTCATATTGTTCAATTGAAGAAGTGATTACAGGTGGCCTCCTGCATGGGGTATCACCAAAGTCAAAGGAACTCTGTGTGCACATACTAATTATAGGCTTGGGCCTATCACAACTGAACAACTAAGTGCTTCCCCTGAAAGTAATATGACTCACCAAAAGAATCTCTGAAAGGCCGGACAGGCTGTAGACTCCAGCCTGTACAACCAGGGTTGGATGGGACCTCATGAGGTCATCTAGTCCAGCCCCTTGCTCAAGGCAAAGTCATCCCTGACTAAACCATTCTAGCCAAGGGTCTGTCTAATCTGCCCTTGAAAATGTTCAGAGATGGAGATCCAAAACTTTTCTAGGCAGCCTGTTATAATGCTTGACCACTGTCATAGTCAAGGGTCATAATTTGGTCCTTGCAGATGTTGATCCAGCTATTGTCAGAGATAAAATAGGAGAGAGTGCGAGACTCTTATTTTTCCTCGTCACCCCCTCCCAGTGTTTGATTACTTCCAGTATTGAAAATGCACAAGCCTAAAGAGAAAAAGCCTTTAATTGTTCTAGTTACTCAGGATGACAACCAACCACAGGAAAGATGATGGAAGATACTGTATATCTCTATGATAAAAAATGCCCCCATCAGCAGCTTGAGGTTTTTAAACAAACTTCCTAATTGCTTTGCCTCAGCCAATCAGGTTGTTAAACAACAGCATAGTAAGCAGAAATGCTGCTTTAATATTTAATGTGATTGTCTTGTTATTGTTTTAGTTGTGTGAACTCACATTGGGGTTCCAAGCTAATATACTCGCATGTGTGCATGCATACACGTGTATGTCTAGTGTTGATCTCAAAACATGAAGCCATTTGACAGGAAATTCAAAAGCAAAAAAGAGCAAAACAGTAGAGAAGCTTGCAATGAAATGTGATTTCAGGCCTCTTCCTGGTTTCCTACAGCTTTATCTCCTCTTAGTACCCTAAATTTGAACAAGACTACTACTGTAAGATGCTGCTTCACCAGGATCTTAATATGACATGAAATATAGTAGGAAATCTATTGTCCATTTTCTATAAATGCCACTTTATTGAGAAATGATTGCCTCCTCTCTTTGTCTAGTCAGATGGGTGAAGATTAGTTGTTAGCATTGACAGCCTTTCTGCTTTTACCTCTACCCATCCCCCCATCCTGTATTAGGATCATTCCCTTTGGAGTACTCTTTGTAAAGAACTTAAAAGGCTTTCTGCTGAGGAAAACTGACTGGTGAATCTCCCACTGCCTAAAGCTATGTTGGATGTTGCCAGCTGGTTGACACAAAACTTTTGTCCATGAAAAAGGTAGAAGAGGAACAACTTTGAATTTGGATCAGTTTTCAGTTTCCCTGTTAAAAATAGGGTACAAGGAGGTGGAAGAGAAAAGGAGAAATATTAAAGGGGAGGGGGGAAAGAGTTTCCTGGAACTACAGAAAAATCCAAGCAAGGAGGGAAAGGCCAAAGATGTTACAAGGTAGAAGTGTTGAAAGTGATAGAAAAAAGAAAATGAAACCGAAAAGAAAAGAAAAGCAGAGAAAAGCAGAGAAGAGGAAATGCACACAGAAGGGAGGATGGGGAAGAAGCATTTCAAAATCTTTTCTACTTTCCATGATTAACATGCTGGAGTACCACAGGCATCTGGGAGTAAGCCAGGCCTTGCTGGAAAACAGAGCAAGCTGGCACCATTGCAAGATGCGCTGCATTAGTGCAAGCTCTTGGCACAAGGAATCTACACCAATGCAACAACAGATTATGGATCAGTGCAATTCAGGTTCCAACAGAGGGAAAAGTGGGTTGCCTGCAGGCTTGCCAGAGTCAATTTCAGGTGTTTTTCAGGGCAGACTCTCCCACACCTCTGATTGGCTGTGGAAGCCCGCCATAGGGCTGATTACCACTGAACAGCAGCACACAGGTTGTTCTTCAGCTGTTTTAAGAAAGTAAAGCTCACCACTTATTAAACAAATTTTAAGTAAAGCTCACCACTTACAAATCTTATTGAAACCATACTAAATAGACTTTAATAAACAACAGCAAAGCAAAGCAGGGCTTAAGAGAGCTGTGTCAGATGGAGTGAAGCCCCTGTGGTGAGGGCACCATGTACTCCACACCTGGCTGTGGTGGCAGGTACCCCAGCATGCCTATGCCTGCAGCACCTACGGCAGGAGGTGCTTACCTGCTTCACTCTGGGCAGGGCTCTGCCAAGGCATGGAATCAAACAACCTGACTGGCTGAGCTCTGGCAGGGGTTTAGGCTGTACTAGGCTGTCCCTGGAAATACGCCGGGCTTCCACAATGTTTCCAGGGCTCTGCTGTCTGTCTTCTCTGCACTTCAGCTAAGTTCCCCCCACTTTCTCACTCCCTGCCCACCCTCCCTCCCTCTCTCCTGCTGTTTCAGGCCATTTCTAGTCAAATCAGTTTTCCAGGGCTTAGGGGGAAATGCTAAATTTTAGGCTGTCCCATGCAATCCACTGAAGCCCAAATTACAATGGTCCTTAACTATAGTACCAGTTCAAAGCCACAACTAGGCTGTTAAAGTGACAAAGGGAGAAAATAAATCCTTTCCCCACATCCACCCCAACAACAACACACATACATTTCATACTAACCCAGCTAGTCCTTCACTTTTAACAAAGGTGAAGGGGTTGGTTTGTTTTCATTACTGGTACATTCAAGCCCTCATTAGAGCTACATGCAGGAAGTGTCTGATACTAAAGAAAACGAGAACAAACAACACCCCCTGTATCCCTGAGGCCTGAAACAGGAGCCTTTTTTGTAGTGGGTGCCAAAAGTCTGTACTTGATAGGGCCCTAACTGCTTTCAGGTATGTGTTGCTCATATCAGGCACACATGCATGCTTGCATCAGGCACATATCCTAGATTCCTAACTCTGTCCTAACACCATAGTTTAGTCATTCATCATCACAGGCCTCACAGACCTGCACTCTAGGATAAAGCTGCTCTGTTTTGCTCCATTCTGAACAGTCCCTACTTTAAGGCTCCAGTTGAATAGCACTAGACACTATAATGCCCTCATGCATAATGTAGGAGGAATAAGGAACAGAGATGGAAGCAGTTCTGACCCAGATATAGAGAAGGAGTAACCAGCACTCTTGCAACAAAGGAGGGACATGAACAGAGCAGGGAGAAATATGGGGGAGCTGACATGAAAGGCCACACAACTTTTCACTGTTTAACAGATTGCTTTGGGTCCAGTGTGGGTACTTCAGCTACACTGCAGGGCAGCTGGCATCTTTTTTTTTAAATTATAATTAAATGCTAGTTTAATATTCTCTTTCTCCTTGCACATACACACATGGTGTATACTTAATTATTAATTACTCTCAGATTGACAGGGAAGAGCACATAGATTGGCAACATGTACAAGCCTTTCAGAAGAAGAGTTCTGCCTAATCAAATGAGGGGTATGTACAAATCTACCACTACTATCCTGTGACATCACTTATGGTATAACAGTTCCTAACCTTGACTTCCTTCCATGGTATCCCTTCCATTTTCAGTGCAAGTTACCATCCTACACCCAAGAGCAGAATTTGGACAGCAGCAAATCCATGAAGATTTTTTCTGGTTTAGGATAAAAGGTTAGATTTTCAACTCCTGTTAATGCCAGCAAAGGATCTTACGACCAAACAAGCTTTCCTTAGGAGTTGGATCAGATTCTGACAACTACGTATTTACAAAAAGAAAAATGTACTATTTGCACATAAGTATGTTTTGATGGCTTATTTAATCTATTGTGCAAGTTAATCTAACTTTGTAACGATCAATAAAATTCTATTGGATAAAGTTTTTGAGAGGATGGTACTGGGACTGAATGCACACAGTTTAGAGACTGAACCAATATTCTAAAGCACAGCTAATACAACTGGTGGAGGGTAGGGAATAAAATAAAATAATAGACTGGGAGAAAGGTAACGTGATAACCAAACACATGCTGAAAGTCTAGTGTAGACCGGGCAATGGAGATTTCAATACAGACTAGAGCTGGTTGAATTAAAAACTAGCAAGGAGTACCACTCATTGAGAGCTGTGTAAATGGCCTACCACATACCCACATTAATCAACATATGCTGACATAACTTTAAATCCTGTGTTGACTGCGCCATGAATTGCAACATGCCACATACTCAAACTTAGTGTCATAAAATGGCATGCTTCCATGTGCCACATATAATGTGGAGCTCTTTGCGTTTAGTTTATACGTCACCTTAAATTAAACATGTGGCATGCATCTCTAGATCTAGGGCTGTCAGCATCAGCCCTGGGACAGCACTGGGTCTGGACAATCAGGTGGGTGTCAGCCCTGACCAGTGCAGTCCCAATTCTAGACTTACTGCTGTCCCGAGTCTGATGCCATCAATCAGTTGTCAATAACTATCAGGGCAGCCCTGTGACCCAGTGAGGCTCTAGAATAATTATGACTGAAATCTAAGGAATGTTATGTGCCATCCCAGAAAGCCAGGCATCTGGCTATGCACATCTGACAAGGCTGGATGCCTGATTTCTGGGATGGGACAATTTCCTCAGATCCCAACTGCACCATTATATTGACATCTGCCAGGGGCCCTATTCTCAGAGAAGGCCAGAGAAAGAATGATGGGGACAGGCAAGAAGCCCAGTACAAGTTTGAGGGGAAAATCTACTTCAGGAACTCCACTCCAAAGGCCAAGGCTGAGACACAGTGGCAACCATCCTTCTAGCACAGGGGTTGTCAACTGGGGGTACACATAGGTCCCGGGGGTACATGGGAGAAAATGGGAACGAAGCATCACCACCCAGTGCTGCTGCTTCACAGGAGCAGGGCTGGGGTGGGGCAAGAGCAGGGTTGCACAGATGCTGCAGTGCTGCCACTCACCATGTCCCTGCTCCACATCCAACTGCTTGCCACCTCCCCTCCTCGCACTGCAGTACACTTACTAAAAAGGGGGCCACCAGGGGAACACTTATTAAAAAAGGTTGAAAACCCCTGTTCTAGTGAAAACTTACTTTTTTCTCATTTTTTTTAGCCTGGTGAGAAGAGTAGTTTCAATGCAAAGCAGAACTCTTCTTTTTCCTCCAAACCCTGCTCTACTATTTGGAAGACAAGGAGGAATTGCATTTTTTGAAGCTATATTTCAGATGTGTATACGCACTAGGGATAGGGGTGAGGGTGGGGCTTTTGTAACTTCAAAAGAAAGAGTTTTACAGTGACTAAAAAACAAATAAGTGGGTCTTCCAGATATCCCACTGCTCTGAAGCCTGGGAACACAGGACTGAAAGGGGCCACTGGGATCAGAATCTAGGTCCTTGAGTTCACAGGTAACAATCTGACCAAAGGATTCATAACATTATCCACTCCAACATCATTTGCACATCACAAACACATAACAGCTCATTTAGAAAAGAAGTAAAAATCCCTATAATGAGTCACAGGTAAAGATCAGGAGACACAAGGTCACTGCCTTGGTTACTGCAGTGGAAAGATATCTGTTAGGTTAAGTTATGTTCAGATGATCCTAAGAAGATTGTGAGCCATTGATTAGGAAATTGCTAAAAACCTCACAGTCCTTGCCAATCTAATCATGGGGAAAGAATCTTTCTGAACCCAAATCTAATGGTTAGTTGGATGTTGAGCCTCTCTAGCCAGGTGCATGAGAGGTTTTTAAGTACTGACAGGAACACAAGCATATTCCAGCTAAACTCTTGCCTCTAGCCAAGGTTGACATTCAGTGCTTCAGAGGAAGGTAAAAAACAAGCATGCAAAAAACCCAGAGGCCAAACACCACATTTCTTCTGGCCACTACAGATGACCAGCAGGTCTGGAACATGACGGTACCATACACCACCACAGAGTTCATGCAGATTTTTATCCCCAAGTAACAGGACAGAAATACTTACTACCAGTAAAGCAGCATCAGCAAGAAAGGGCAGATGATGACAGCTTGGAGAACCTGCCAGTCCCTGCAAAGGGCAGCCAGACCTGGCATGAGGAACTGCCCAGCCATTGCAATGAAACTTGCCACCATGGTGATCATGAACCGGTGCCCAGGAGGACAGAGCTCTATCCCTGAAACAACAAACACAGAGGCAAATTTTAAAAGGTCAATAGAAAGGGAGAAAAGAAATCAATAGTGACAGAAGTGCTCATTAATAGTTTACTGCAGGCCTAGCGTTAATGCACTCCCATAAATCACAATTTATTCCATTTTATTTAAAAAGAGAATATAATATTCCTTTTATAAATGATTTCACTCAGTCCTGTGCCAAAAGCAAGTATTGTATTGGAGAATTATTTTTGGCAAGTACAAGACTGCAAGAGGCCCAAAGATTTAGGATCCAGGCCTGCAAGAACACAGGCCATGCAGAGATACCGAATACCTTCGAAGTCCAGGACTCCCACAGGAGTTGAGAATGCTCGGCACGTCACAGGAACTAACACGCTGAACAATTTGAAAAGCTACTTGCCCACAAATTCACCATGCTGCTGTTCAAATCTTGTTTCAAACTACATGTTTCTGAACTGCTTCTGATACCTAATCTTGCTCAACTTTCAGGCAGCTTCCCGTCCGTCTTATCCTGTCCTCGACCCTTCCATTTCCTCTTCTCTGAAGTCTGCTCTCCTCTCAGTCATTCCCACCACCAGACACCTTAGCCACCTTATATGAAGTGAATTAAACTTCTAAGACTAAGTATGTAGCTCAAACCCAGAATTTTAAGAAGTGAAGACGCATCTCCCAAAACCCAATTTTTAAAATAACCCAAACCCAATTTTTAAAATAAGCCTAAGTGTGGCAGGAAAACTGGAATATACCATAAAGTTGTACTTGATGTTGATGATTTGCCACCTGAACAAGAACTAGCAGTGCTATATTACATATTTCCCATTTTCCTACACTTACTCCCATGGATTAATCTTTCTGCATAATAATCCTCCCAAATATACTAATTGTACACAATTTATCTGCAAGTGGGAAGAGAGATCTAGACTCATTTCAGCATGATACACTGTTCGTTGTGACTGCTGGAACTCCTCTCCCACAGTTTTACTGCTAAAATTATTATTAAATAATTAAGATGCCATATAATGGAAGGGGGAAGTGATCAACTACTCCTTTAGCATGACTCACTACACAGTTTTACTTTGCTAACTATTTACTAATGCAACATGTTTTTAAATGGTTAACTAGAGACTAGCTTCTAGGTGGGATGGGGATTAAATACAGTATAATGTTAGATATTTTGACAGCTGGCACAGTATTACTGGACCCTAGCCAGCCAATACCAGTGACAAAAATGCATCTATAGTCAACATTTTCCACCACAAGCACCACAGTTCAGCTTCAAAAAGGGAAAAATGCTAAAACATACTTGCAGTGGCAACAAAAAGACTTTTACACTTTAATTAGAAAATAAAATAAACAAAATTCCCATTCCATTCATATGGCATTATTCCTAATAATAAAGCATGCAGAATTGAATAGATTCCATTGTTTTGGTGCGAAGATGTCAGGTGTAGTTTGTTTCCATACTCAACAAGGAGAAAGTAGCTTTGTTTTGTTTCCTTAAACTTAAAATCATAATCATTTGCACTTCAGTACTCCATTCTTAAAAACAAGGAGTAAATTTTATTACTGTAAGCACAAAGTTTGCACTAGACAGTCAAATTCAGTATTTTAGTTCCTTATCTTGGATTAATCTGAACTATGAAAATTCACTGAAACAAGAACAACTTATGTGAAGTCAGAAAGATGCATCAAATAGTAAAACTGAGTCACAGATGCATAATAGATGTAGTATCTGTAGCAGTTATTAATCTCACAAAAAAACTCAAAGAACTCAAGAGAAGTAAGCAGATGCAAAACAAATGCTAGAACATGATATGTATAATCAAGTTATGCCCATTTCTTAAGAGAAGATGAAAAATCTCTGTGGTTACTGGATGAGCTTCAGTCTCATGTAACATTACCAGAAATTCAATAACGATTAACTATGACATTACTGATGCACATAAACTAGACCACTAGATCAATCTATGACTTTCAAATATCTCTGAAATCAATCTTAAAAGACTCAAAGTGCTGCACAGAAGTTTTCAGCAGACCCATGGCTGGTCGCCATTCTTGATCCTATCAACATAGCAACTCCAACTTTGCTGTGCTAATAGTGAGCATCCCCATATCTCATCCTAAGGTTCTGATCCTATGTTGTGATACATACAGGCAGCCCTTCCAACCAAAATAAAACTCCATGGCTTCACAGACTCAAAGTGGGCTCAGGTATATCTAATGCAGGATCAAGAGCAGATTCATCCCATGCTCAGTAAATTTATCCTGGAACCAGTCATTCTCCCAGACAGCCAAGAATTGCCCAAACCAATTCTTTTGATTAAGTAGCACTGTAGAATCTCTTGACATATATGCAAATTAAACAAGATGACTAATTATTAAAAAAAAACATGCATTTTTTTTTTGTTCCATATATACTAAATGATCCCAGAATGACGATTAATTAGATTTTATCAGCTGGACTGAGTGACAGCCCTTGAAGATGTTTCAATTACTGTAGATTATTAACCTCAATATTTGCTGAACACTGTAGCATTCCCTATGGTAAGGTGCAGGGTCCATACAGGAATGGTGCAGGTCCTTAAACAGCTCTGTGGATCAGCAATCTGGCTACACTGTATTAAAAAATCAATATGTATACCACGAGTTGAACTCATTTTTACAATAAGCACATACACATTCCAGCATAATTTCACAAGAAATATTTCACTTCTATGTCTGCTACATGCTTTTGAACTGCAAGTGACAATTAAAAACAATGAATAGGGAGTTGCAGAACACACTGAGAAACCATGTTGGAAATGCTGTTAAATAAAGCCAAGAAAGGATTACTACTGCATTAAGAGCTGTTCCAAATGATAAAGAGCTGAAACTCAAGTCTTTCCAGTTAATAGTTTCCAACATACTAATTTATGGATTTCAGGAATGGCATTTCAATCTTTCCCTTGCTTTCATTTATTTAATCTCCTCAAACCACTTCTCCAAGTACATTTCATACATCAATCTCCTTATTATACTCAGTACAGTTGTAGCATTTTTTAGTCTGACCTTTCTCCTTCTACTCTTACCAGAGAATCATGTAGATCAATTGAGACAACTGAAGTCTGTAGGTAAGTTTGAGAACACAGCCTTCTTCCCTCTGACATCACTGTTATCTTGCTTTGACAAGAGCCAAAGCTTAGACATTTCAGGGCTGTATTTTTTTTAATCCAAAATGCTAATTTTGTCAGTCCCTAAGTTTCAGTAAAGTCACACACAAACCTGGAACCAGGACCTTAAGGAACTAGTAGGTTTTACAGGTTTTCCTCAGAATCTTCCAAAGGTGCGGCTTACACAAGAGGGTTAGACAATACTTTCTCCCCTGAGGTGGCTATGGAATTTGTCATTATTAAACAGATAAAGGTTCAATTATAGGTACATTTTGGATTCCTGGAACTAGGAATCATATTAGTTCTGCCTTTATGAATAAAATATCTGAAGGCTATTGTTGTAGGTTTCTTTATTATACTATTAGTAATTCTGGATTTTCTAAAACGCTGTTAATGATTTGGTCCTTGTTGCATATTACAACAAGGTCTGTGATAAGACAAAAGTTGTGTTAACAAAACTGCATGAGAGAAAACCAAATATGAGTTCCAACCAAAAGCATACTTTTGTATGAAGAAGTCAGTGATGTGTTTTGTTAGTTCTTGCAAGTCATATTCAGACTCTGAAGTACTGAGCAGGATTTTGGAAGGATGGAATTACTTTTCTTATTCAGGACAGTGAAACTCATAATCCTTTATATTTCCTGTGCACTTTTCTTGCAATGGTTTCATTTAATCTCACAGCACTCTATGCGCTACGCAAACAGCCTTTAGGAAATGGAAAGCAAGCTAGATTAAGTCAGAGCAATTTAAAATCACAGGCTCAAGAAAAATAAATTACTGATTTTAAATTGATTCAGTTTTAATCACAATTTAAAATCAGTAAAAAGAATTTTAATGTGTAGGGTTTTTTTTTTAAACTAGGTAGGTTGTGTGTCAAGTTTTAATGAACCAAATTTATAGATTATAAATGCCCAAACATGACATTTTAAAATAACTTACTAATTAAATAAATCTACCTTAAAAGTGCAGGATATATAAGAAAAAGTAATATTCTCTCTAGTGAGCAAACTGATTGTTCCTAGTGGCTCTGTCCTTCAAGATTTCAGAACTAGCAGCTCTCATCTTCCAATATCTAGCATTTATTCATAAACTGGAAGAAAAGAAACACTTCATTCATAGTTGAGAAACTAGAAGGGAACCAGTTTGTGAACTGACCTAGATGATTAAAATGAAATAAAGAATATTTATTCTCCTTTCACCTGCAGAAGAAGCTCTAGCTGTCAGAAGCTGCTTTAACTAGAGGTATAACAAAGAAATTGGGTTCCTGGGGCAGCAGGACACACGGGGGCAGCAGCCACTCCTGGGTACCACTGTGTGGCTACAGCGGCAGCTGATATTCTTCTGCATTGCTCCCCCTCCACCCCTACGTAGGCTTTGAGGAGAGCTGCCCCAGTTGCTCCACCGTAATTACACTACTGGCTTTTAACACTTCCACATATTGATCCCAGACATTTAGCTAGTGATTAATTTAATAATTTGACGCTAAAACTTCAATAGACATGTACTGCTGAATCCTTTTCTTATTTAAGTCCTGCAAATAGATTTTAATCAGTTTAGGCCTTAGCATAGGACCAATCATCACTTTAAATTTACATTTTAAAGTTTTAAATTAAATAAATTTTACTTTCTAAAATCAAATCTTCTTTAAAATAAGACATTCCATTTAAAAAAAAAGGTCACAGAAGTTCATCCATCCTGGCTGAACAAGATCCACATTATACAGTTATGGAGGCCATCTTAACTGCAAAAAAAGGCAAGTGGATTGCCACTACCACAGTCTAAAGAGAAAGAAGTCACAATTGTTGGGTGTGTGGTGGGAGAAAACTCCCTGGGGTTTATTGTCTAGCTGTATAGGAACCAGACAACACAAGTTTTACTGCAGTATATTTGCTCGAGCAATGACCGTTAAGCCAGTAAAGAGGTAAAATGCCCCCCCCCTAAAGGATGGGGCAATCTTTTATACTTTTTACAGCAAGGCAAGACTATAGGGTTAACAAAAGCAATACTTGGGCGGTGCTTCATAGATCTTCATAACAGCATATTTTTATTAAACTGAACTAGTACTTTTAAAAAGCTAAAAGTTAAGTAACAGCAACATTATGATACCTTAGCAAGACCTTGTAGTGGTAGATACTTTTTAAGGACACGATCACTGTACTTAGAGCAATGGATTCTTTGTCTTATCTTGTTCCTTGCTGTAGCTCATTTTACAGCACACAGACACAGATCCACTTGCTGCATTTTACTCAGAAAATGCTTAGCACAGTTAAAATGATTACTTGACACAAGCAAAGGCTTAGCTATCATTC
>JAGPOW010000261.1:119363819-119394316 GCA_030014935.1 Caiman crocodilus | reverse complement strand
TCTTCCTTCTGAATGGTTTCCAGATATTCCAGCCAATTTAAAGCTTCTGAATGGTTCTGATAACATACAACCACTCAGATTCCTTTTACTTCAACTGTCTTTAGACTGACCAATTAGCAGTACAAGCCTTGCATTCCTTTGATAAGGTAATTTTAACTACACCACAGGGCCTTACTACTTCAAGGCTTTTCTAAATTTACTAGGCCTTACTGTATACAAGGCCTCACTACATCTTAAACTGTAATTAGACTCTTAGCAACAAATTACAGCTTAATATCTAAACAAATATAGAAAAACACTTGGTCTAATCTTCATTGGGCCTTCAGCAAGCACCTTTATCACACAGGCATAATTTCAACTGTCACACACAGGTAAAGATCAGGAGAGACCAGATCATTGCCACTGCCTTTATTATTGCAGTGGAAGGGAATCTGCTAGGTTAAAATACATTCAGATTGATCCTAAGTAGATTGTGCACCACTGTTCAGGGAATCACTAAAAAAACCATAGCCCTCCTTGCCAGTCTAACCAAGGGGAAAAATTCTTTCTGAAACCAAATCTAATGATTAGTTGGCTGTTGGGCCTCTCTAGGCAGGTGCATGAGAGTAAGTGCTGACAGGAACACAAGCACATTTTAGCCTGTAGTCAAGGCCAAAGTAGTCAGTGCTTCTGAGGAAGGTAAACAAGAAAGCAAAAAACCCAGAGGTCAAACATCATATTTCTTCTCGCCACAACAGATGACCAGCAAGTCTGGAATATGATAGTACCAAAGACTTCCTCCTTAGAGTGCTTGCATATTTATCCCCAAGTAACAGAACAGAAATACTTATGACCCGTAAAGCAGCATCAGGAAGGAAGGGCAGATGATGACAGTTTGGAGAACCTGCAAGTCCCTGCAGAGGGCAGCCACACCTTGCATGAGGAACTGCCCAGCCACTACAATGAAGCTTGCCAGCATGGTGATCATGAACTCATGCCTAGTAGGACAGAGCTCTATGTCTGGAACAAGATACAGGCAAAATTTAAAAGGTCAATACAAGAGGAGAAAAGAAATCAAGAGTCACAGAAGTGTTCATTAATAGTTTATTGTGGGCCTAGCATTAATATACTCCCATAAATCACAATTGATTCCATTTTATTTAAAAAGAGAACATAATATTCCTTTTATAAATTATTTAATTCAGTCTTGTGCCAAAAACAAGAATTTTTTATTGGAGAATTATTTTTGGCAAGTAAAAGACTTCACATGGCCCAAAGATTTAGGATCCAGGCCTGCAAGAACACCATGCAGAGATACTAAATGGCTTCAATTCTCACGACTCTCATAGGAATTGAGGATGCTTGGCATGTCACAGGAACTAACCTGCCAATCAATTTGAAAAACCACTTGCCCACAAATTCACCACGCTGCTGTTCAAATCTTGTTTCAAACTGAATGTTCAGAAACTGCTTCCAATAGCTGATCTTCCTCAACTTTCAGGTAGCTTCCCATATGTCTTATCTTGCCCTTGTTCCTTCCCTTCCCTCTTCACTGCAATCTGCCCTCACCTTGGTCATCCTCACCACCAGTCTTAATCTTACCACAAACACACTGCAGCTTTGAAAGGGGGAACGTGCTAAAACATACTTACTTGCTGTGGCAACAAAAAGGCTTTTAAAGTAATTGGAAGAATAAGATACACACAGAGTTCCTACTCTATGGCATTATTCCTACTAGTAAAGTGTACTGAGCTTATTTTAACAGATTCCATTTTTTCTTGATGGGAAGAATTCAGCTCAGATTTGTTTCTACACTCAACAAGGAGTAAGTAGTTCTGTATGGTTTCCTTAAAATCATAATCATTTGTACTTCAGTGCTCCATTCTTAAAACCAAGGAATAATTTTATTACTGTACAAACCAAGTTTGCATTAGACGTACACATTCAGTATTTTAATGCCTTATTTTGGATTAATCTTGCATACAAAAATTCACTGAGACAAGAACAGCATTTATATGAAGTCAGAGAGATGCATCAAATAGTAAAATTCAGTCACAAATGCATAATATACAGTAGTTATTCATCTCGCAAAAAACCCTAAGAACTCCAGAGAAGTAAGCAGATGCAAAATAAACTCTTGAACATGATGTATAAAATCAAGTTATGCCCATTTTTCAAGAGAAAACGAAAAATCTATGCAGTTCATGGGTAAGCCTGAATTTCATGTTAACATTACCAGAAATTCAATATCTAATAAATAAGGCATTACTGACACAAATATAATATCCCACTAGATCAATTTCCAACTTGCCAAATATCTCTGAAATTAATCTTAAAAGATGCAAGAAGCCACACAGCAGTTTTTGGTAGACCTATGGCAGGCTGCCATTCTTGATCTTGTCAACAAAGTAGCTGCAACTATGCTGTGCCAATAGGGGACATCCCTTGATCTCATCCCAAAATCCTGATCCCACACTGTGATACATAAAGACAGCCCAAAAATAAAGCTTCACAGGCTCAAAGTAGGCTCATACACATGGAGGATCAAGAACAGGTTCCTTGAAACCTCAGGAAATTTCTCCTGGAACCAGTGATTCTCCCAGAATCTTCTTCTCTCAGCCAAGAGTTGCCCAAACCTACAGCTTTGACTAAGCAGTGCTACTGTAAAGCCTCCTGACATTTATGCAAATTTAAACAAGTTGGTTAGATACATACAAATTTAAACAAGTTGACTAAATATATATTTTTTTTAATTCTGTCCATATATATTAAATGATCCCAAGCAGATGATTAATTAGATTTTTATCAGCTAGACTGAACAGGGCAGATTTGATTTCAATCAGATTGATTTAAAGCCTGATTTAAATCCAGATTTAAATCACTGGTCAGGAAGCCTCAATTTAATTGTTGCTTTCTACAAAAAGTACATTCTTGTTGTTTGATATTCTCTATCCATTTAACTTCTTGAAAATTTGCACTTTTAGAGAGCGGTGAGGGCTTGGACTCTGTGCACACAAACTTACAGACACAATAGGGCTGATGGGTAAGTAATCAGGTCTGTTATCTCACATCTCCTTATACTGCTGTTAACAGGCATATTCTCTGGAGACCCAAATGTACAATTTGAGAACTGAAACTAAGCATCACAGAGATCTAGGCTGAGCACTGAGCCCTGTCAGGTAGAGTGGTTTTCTTCAATCTTTACATAATCTATAGAGAAGCCTCTGGGAATCCCATAAAATTGGGCCCTTAATATAGTCCATGGCCTGTTGTGACCTCTTAACAAAACTTTTCTAAAAAAGTTACATGACTGTATTGTCTCATATAGTATATAATTAGAAGTTATAATCCCTATTCCATGATGATATCTTTGAGAATTAACATATTTTAAAATTAAAATTATGTAGGTTTACAAAAAAAAAGCATCTTAAAAAATTAAAAACTAGGGATGTGCAAAGCTTCGGTCGGTGATTCAAATCGGAGGAGATTTGGCCTGATTTGGTGGCTGAATCTCCAAATCTGAATCAAATCAGGGACCACTCTAAAGGTCCAAATCAGTTCAAAGCTCTCTGAATCTTCGGGAAAGATTCAGAGAGCTTTGATGATTCGGGCAGTCCATGGTGGCTGCAGCAGGGAGCTGCAGCTAACTCCAAACTGGGAAGTATACTAGGAGCAGGGGAGGAAGGCTGGGAGAGTGGGGAGGGGACCATGGTAGGACCCCTGCCAGCCCCCCCGACATCCTCCCCGCTCCCTCAGCACCCCTCATGGCTGCCCCTGGTGCTCACCAGGTGCTGCTGGACAGGGGGGCAATTTCTGCTGCCCCCCCCACTACCCCATGCTGCATGTTGTGCTCTTCCACAAGACCACCCACCCCTCCTCACTCCGCCAACTCCCCCATGGCTGCTCTTCCTGAGCCAGCTACAGCCCTTTAAGAAAAAAAAAACGGAGAAAATCCTTAGGACTCACCACTCCTGCAGCAGCCTTGGGGCTTCAGGGGCTCATGAAGAGCCCCCCACATGGTGTGGAGCAGCGGAGTTTTTTTCTTTTTTTTTTTTCTTTTAAAGGTCCATAGCTGGCCTGGGTGGGGCACCCGTGAGAGGGCAGGAGGAGAAAGGGGGGAAGTTGGGGGGCTCGTGCAGAGCCCCCCATGCAGCATGGGGCAGTAGGGGGGCAGCAGGGATCGCCCCCCTGCCTGGCAGCACCCACTGAGCCAGAGCTTTTTTTTCCCCAAGTGCCAGGAGCTGGGGCAGCCATTGCCAGGCTGGGAGAGGGGCGGGAAATGGGCCTGGACTGGCTGATTCAGAGATTCGGAGATTTAGCAGCAGTCAAATCTCCAAACCAGATTCAGCCGAATCAAATTGGGACAGTGATTCGAATCACTGAGTCGAATCACTGTCCCAAGTCAGCCGAAGCTAAATCTGAAGCGCATACTAGCTGCTTTGCACAGGCCTATTAAAAAAACCACAATTAAATAAAACATTCTGATAAACAAATCCTACATTTTAATTTTTAAAAAATCATTGATTTTTATCCACCCTGAGACTGAGTGACTGCCCATTAGGTTGTTTCAATTGCTATAAATTATTAGCCTCAACATTTGCTGAATTCAAAGTTTCCCCCAAGGTAAGGTGCATGGTCCATACAGGAATTGCCACAGGTCTTTAAGTAGCTCTGTGGATCAATATGCATATCACTGAGTAGAACTGGGATTTTTAAAATATGCATATATACATTCTAGCATAACTTCATGAGAAATTCTAACATGATGTGGAATGACCAGGGTTAGGATGAATATATGCCCACCATTGGCGTGAATCTTGTGAGAGACCAGCTTGAGATGCTGGACCCCCATATATCAGCTGGTCCAGATAGGTTGCACCCAAGAGTGCTAAAGGAACTGGTAGACATCATAGTCCAGCCACTGGCAAGGGTATTCGAAAACTCATGGCACTCAGGCAAAGTACCTGAAGATTGGAAGAGGGCCAATGTGGTGCCCAGGAAATTACAGTTTGACTTCAATCCCTGGGAAGATTTTGGAAAAAATTATCAAAGCAACCATTCTTGACACGCTAACAGAAGGCAACATTCTGAGGGATGGCCAGCACAGGTAGGTTTTGCTTGACCAATCTCATTTCCTTCTATGACCAGGTGACATATCACCTGGACAAAAGGGAAGAGGTTGATATCATATATTTGGACTTCTAAAAAAGCCTTTGACCTGGTGTCCCATGCTGCCCTCATGGAAAAATTGGGCAACTGCAGCCTTGACTATTTCACAGTCCAGTGGCTGGGGAACTGACTGAGGTCAGACCCAGAGAGTGTTAGTTGACAGAACCGAATCAACATGGTGCTCGGTGACTAGTAGCATCCCTCAAAGCTCTGTTCTCAGATTTGTACTCTTTAATGTCTTCATAAACAATCTGGACACTGGTGTCAAAAGCAGACTGCCACTTTGGGGAAGAGTGTCCACACATGAGAATAGGCTGATGATCCAGACTGACCGCAATAGGCTTGCAAGGTGAGCAGATGAAAACCTGATGGCATTCAATATGGAGAAATGCAAGGTGCTCCACCTTTGGAATAAAACCCCACATCACACTTATAGGCTCAGCAATGCTACACTTGTTAGCACCATGACTGAAACAGACTTAGGAGTCATGACTGACCACAAAATGAATATGAGCCACCAATACGATACCACAGCTGACAAAGCAAACAGAACCCTGGCTTGCATCTATCGATGCATCTTGAGCAAGACCCAGGATGTCATCCTCCCACTGTACTGGCCCTTGGTGAGGCTGCAGCTGGAGTCCTGCATCTAATTCTGGGCTCCACAATTCAGGAAAGACATGGAGAAGCTTGAAAGAGTCCAGAGGAAAGCCATTTGCATGATCAGAGAGCAAGAGAACATGCATTATGAAGAGAGGCTGTGAGCTATGGGACTCTTCAGCCTGGAGGAACACAGGCTCAGGGGTGACTTGGTGGTAGCCTATAAGAACATAAAGGGTGTGCATCAGGACCTGGGGGAACACCTGTTCACCAGAGCACCCCAGGGCATGATGATCACAAACACCCCAGGTTCAATGATCACAAACACCTGCAAGACTGTCTTAGGCTGGACATAAGACAAAACTTCTTTACTGTCCGAACCCCCAAGACTTGGAACAGTTCCCCCACCTGAGGTGTTGCAACGCCTACTCTGGAAACTTTCAAGAAAAAATTGGATGTTTATCTTGATGGGATCCTTTGACTCTAGCTGACTTCCTGCCCCTTGGGCTGGGGACCGGACCCAATGATCTTACATGGTCTCTTCCAGCCCTAATGTCTATGAAATCTTGTTTAGACAGAGCCAAAGCTTGGATATTTCAGGCCTGGATTTATCCAAAATGCCAATTTTATAAGTCTTTAAGTTTCAGTGAAGTCACACCTACATCTTAAAACAGCCCATTAAGGTACTAGTAGATTTTACATGTTTTCCTCAGGCTCTTCCACAGGTGTGGCTTAGACAAGAGGGTTAGAGCAGCATTTCTCAACCCATGGGGTCACAACCCAAAAGTGGGTTGCAAGAATATATGAAAGGGTTGCGAACAAACTTTAAAAATGTATTCTCCTTTAAAGGTCTCCTCTTGCAGGCTGGCAGAGATCCAACCTGTGAAGAGTTGCTTGGGGCTGGGTGGAGCAAGATGAAGGCAATCAGATACAGGACACTATATACACATGCACACACCAGGCAACATGAAGAGCAGCTCCTGTAGTACTCCACAAGCAAGTCTATGGGGCAGGAGGCATAGACAATGTATTGTGGGGAGTGGCATGCACACCCACAATGTATCAGGCACATGGCTGCAGCCTGGCCAGAGCAGCAGCAGCCACCTCTGCAGCCCAGTGGCAGGACCTAGTGCAGGAGGGCGAAGCGGTATGGCAAGACTCATTGCTGCTACTACCACTGCCAGGACCCCCACACCAGCTGCACCGCCAACAGTGAGAGGAGTAACAGACAGGGGGAGTTGCATTGCCCTCACCTCCTCCCACTACCAGCTGCTCATGTGCTGGGCCATAACTCTACCCTGCCACCATGGCTGGACCACCAGCACTGCTGCCACTCCCCTCAGGCCACAGCTCTAGCCCAGAGAAGAGGTAGGGTCGGAGGCAGCATGGATGGCTTGAGACGAATGGCAATGGCAGCCAGGCCATGGTGCAGGGTACAACCACAGCCCGGATCACAAGTGGCTAGGAGCAGAAAGAGGTGAGGGCAGCGCAGTCTCTCCTCTCAGCCCATTACTTCTCACACTGCTGGAAGCATGGCTGGCATGGGGGTCATGGCAGCAGAGGTGGCAGCAATGAGCCTTACTGACCCACTACACTACCCTGCACCAGATCCCACCTGCTTGGCCTCAGAGGTAGCTCCTGCCATTGTGGTCCAGTCAGGCTGCAGCCCCATGCCTGCTGTGGGTGCACAAATCTGGCAGGGTACATGCTCTCCCACGCGCCCCCGCCCCCATCCCACTCCCTTCCCCACACACTGGGCAGCTGTTTTCTACTTAAGCTGCTTACTGAGTCAGGACTGGCTGTTGATGTTTACAAATGGGCCCTGGCACACAGAAGGCTGAGAACCACTGGGTGAGACGATATTTTTTCCCCTGAGGTGGATGAGGAATTCTTTATTATTAAACAGACAGAGGTTCAATCATATGTGCATTTTTGATACCCGGAACTAAGAATCACATTAGTTTTATTTATAAAGGTGGAAATATCTGAAGGCTATTTTTTTAGGTGGCTGCATTGCACTATAAATCATTCTGGATTTTCTAAAACACTATTAATGATTTGGTCTTTGTAGCAGGGCACTAGGGTGCCGGCTACTAGAAGTGCTGGGATAACCCTTCAGGTGCCGGTAGCTGAGGCAACCAAAGGGAGCTAATGGCTTACACCTGCCTAGCCAGCTGAAGGAAGGGGCAGGGCCTGGCCCCTATATAAAGCACAGGCAGGAGGCCAGAGGCAGTTCTCTATCAGCAGCTAAGGATGAAGGAGCTCCCTGCCAGAAATGAGAGAAGCCTGAATGCCAGAGCAGTGTTGGTCACCGTGGTAGGATAGAAAACCCGGTAGGCCTGAGCATAGTTATAGCTCGTGGCTTAAGTTTAAGTTGTTGCCAAGAGGCTGGTGTTTATGTTACTGTTTATGTTTGTTATTGACTACACCGGTGGTTTGGGTGAGGCTATAAGAGGATGGAGCAGGCCACATAGGGGACTCACGGTAGTGTGAGGCCCAGTGCCCAGTGAGTAGTGTGTGCCCAGTGAGGGCACAGTGTTTGGGGTGTACAGACCCCAGCTCCAGAAAGGGGCAGCTGAGAAACCCCAGAAGAGGGGGTAGCGGTACGGTGAGCCTAGAGAGAGGGCCGCATTGCCGAGAAGGCGCCGGAGAGAGACAGGGCCACAAAGGGCCTGAGTGTCAGAGGGGGTATAGACCCAGACAGAACATCATCTTTTCCATCTGCAAGGCTTGGGGCACGGTATTGGGGTGGAAGGAGCCACGCATAGCCCACAAGGCTTGGATACACAGAACACCTGAAGCAGGAGAACTGTGGCTAAGTAGAAGAAAGGTAGCCTCCCTATAAAAACACACATACAATCAAAGTCACGGCAGGTGAGAATAGGAGGGTATGAGTCAGAAGCTTGGCACAGTAAAGGAGGCGACAGGGGATAACACGGTAACCCTGATGTCGCTCCTGTTACAGTCTTGTTACATGTTATAACAAGGTTTGTGCTAAGATAAAAAGTTGTGTTAACAAAACTGCATGAGAGAACTAAATATCTGAGTTCCAACCAAAGCAGACTTTGTATGAAAAAGTCAACAATGTGTTCTCTTAGTCCTTGTGACCCATATTCAGACTCTAAATTATTAAGCAGGATTTCAGAAGGTTGAAATTACTTCTCTTATTTAGGACAGTGGAACTCAGTCCTTTTTATTTCCTGAACATTTTTCTTGCCATGGTTTCATTTAATCTCACAGCACTGTATGCAGCCTTTAAGAAGTAGAAAGCAGGAAATCAATTTTAAGTTGGAATTCAGTTTTAATCACAATTTAAAATTGGCAAACAAGAATGTTAATATTTAGTTTTTTTATTTTGGGCTGGCTTTTTTTTTTTTAAACCAGGCTGTGTGTCAAGTTCTGTTTGACAGAATTTGGAATTATAAATGCCCAAATATGACTTTTTCAAATAAACTACTCGTTAGATAAATCTACTTTAAAGTATGGGTTATACAAGAAAAAGTAGTATTCCTTCTAATGAGCAAACTGATTGTTCCTAGCCACCCTGTTCTTCAAGATTTCAGAACTAGTAGATCTCATCCTCCAATATCTAGCATTTACGAAGAAAAGCTAGAAGAAAAGAAACATTTCCAAACAGTACATTCATAGTTGAGAAACTAATTGGGAAGCAATCTGTGAACATAACTAGTTGATTATAATGAAATAAAGAAAATATTCTCCCTCCACCTGCAGAATAGCTGTCAGAAGCTGCTTTAACTAAAGGGATAACAAAGAAATTGGCAGCAGAACACATGGGGCAGCAGAGATTCCTGGCAGGCACAGCTGCAGCAGCAGCTAATATTTTTCTGCATTCCTCCCTCCAGTCCCCAGGTCAGCACCTGGGAGAGCTGGCCCAATCACTCCAGCCTAGTTACACTACTGGCTTTTAACACTTCAACACACCAATCCCAGACATTTCACTAGTAACCCCTCTTAGTCCCATGATTTGACACTAAAACTTCAGTAAACATGTACTGCTGAATCCTTTTAAGATCTGTGGACAGATTTTAATAAGTTTAGGCCTTAGCATAGGTTTATCACTTTTCATTTAAATTTAATTTTAAAATAAATATTTTTAAATCAAATGTTATTTAAAATAAAACATCCTATTTTAATAAAAGTCACAGAAGTTTGTTCATCCTGGCTGAATAAGATCTGCATTATACAGTTGTGGAAGCTATAACTCTGAAAACTGCAAAAACAAAAAAGTAAGTTCATTCCCACTACCCTGGTATAAGGAGGAAGAAGTCACGACTGTTAGGTGGTTTTACAAATGTATCCACTGTGCTACAAAAAGTAATGCCTGAAAGCCATTAGTAAAGTCAACATATAATGATTACATAGAGCAGAACTGCCCAGCTGCTAAAGTGGGCAGGGATCAAACGCTCCATGGGCTGCAGTGCACCAGTGTGAGCTATGGGTTGCACAATAATGCAAGCCAAGGGCCGCATGCCACAGGGTGTCCCCCTCTGCTGCACCACACGTGGTTCCCCTTAGCAACCCAGTTGCAGGTTCCCCTGCTGTATCACACCCACAGGGGCATCCTGCACTGTAAGCTCCCCAGCTCCGTGGGCTGTGCTCCATCGCATTGTTGGGGTGGGAGCAAGAAGTGGAAACCAAAGAAGGGAGGGGAAGCCCAGAGCCAGCTGCTGCTCAAAAAGTAAAGCAAGACATGCTTTTGGAGTGTATCAACTGGTAATCAGGAGCTTGTGCATTTCAACATATAATCTTTCAAGAATCTGTAGAGAGCCCTTAGCCTTGAAAGGTTCCATTTTTATAGTTTTTTGCAAGCTATTTGCTCAGCTTCAGAGACAGTGGGATTCTGCATTGTCCTGCACATCACTCATCCACCATCCTTAGTTAACCTGCTAACAAGGATAACATTTATGAACTTACAAACCCACAGACATATGGCCAAATGATTGACAAAATGTATACTGTTCCAATGTAAGTGAGAAGACTTGAGAACACCATGCAGTATTTTGAACAGGATGAGACATGCTTCTGGACTGATGCCTCAAGAAGGATACCAAGTGACCACTGGTACTATTCAAGCTGATGCATCATTTGTGCTAAACATGGCACATAAGTGAGTCACTGAGGCTTGAGATTGGTGTTTGCTGGCAGTACTTTTGACACAGACAACTGTAACATCACGGACACTATAGGCTGCAGTGGAAAGACAGGAACTTCATACTTAAACTAGGTAATATCCACAGTAATTCAGCCTCATAGTGTATTAGAACTGTCCTCCCTTGCAAAATGTTTGTAGATGCTGGAAGTTTTAAAAAATATGTCTACAGAGAAGAGACAACAGTGGCAGGCTGCCTGCAGCAAGGTAAATACCACACAGATTATGAAAGGGAGATTAATTTGAAATAATCATGGATAGCAAAAACAACCCTTTTTTTTTTTTTCAATACATCCCCTAGGGCTTGCAGGTTTCAAATGTCCTACAAACTCTCTAACCCTAGGAACTAGGCCATTTCGTCCAGGTTCATCCTCTCCCCAGACAAATTTTAAAAACCTGGCAGCCCAATCACATTTTCCCTACCTCCCCCAATACATTTACACACTAGTTACGTATAGAGCAGTAACTACCAATACCAAACTGATTACTTTCAGTTATTTGCTCACAACCCAAAGGCTAACATTTGTTATCATGAGGTGTTTGCACCAGTCTGAATAGTGAATATACCAACTAAAGTCACAACTTGTTTGCAAAGCACTGCACAAAGGTCGGAAAGGCTAGGTGGGTTGAACAAGCTTCTTTTTAGGATCAAAGTCCCCACTTTTCATCCCAAGCCAGGAAGCCATTCATGGATGAAACGCCAGCTACACTGAAGACCCTGAAGTAGCAGCAAGTACCAAAAAACTTGTGTGTATCTTTGAAGCTCTCTTCGTCCACTTCCAAATTTCAGTGTATGGACAGGTAAGATTGCTGTGACATGCTGGGACACTGCAATGGCCAACCTGGAGACAGAGAACTAGGACAAAGCATGATCAGGTGAGAAGTATGAGCTATGGAATAAAATTAACACGAATCTTCTGATCTTAAGAAACATGGAAAAATTATTTTTGTTTTTTCTTCCTGATATCTGCCACCCCCTTCATTTAAGGAGCTTCAAAAACAAATCAACCCAGTTAAAAAACAAACAAGCTCAACAGAGACTGAGTTTGTAGTCCTGAAGAGAAGCTGGATGAAGTCCAGTAGACTGGAGGGGGAGGTTAAACTCTGAGGTGGGACCAGCCCAATAGCCCGGTAAATCTTATGGGGCTGGCCTATTAGGCATAACACCCTGCTCCCACCTCACTGCCACTGACCACCTTCCAGGCTACAAGTGTCACCCTAGGGGTGCCTCATGTCCGACTGACCCCCTTCCTGGAGCACACTTGTGAGCCTGGGGGTAAAAAAAGCCACCACCACCCAGAGTCTGGAATGATTATGGACCTGCGCCCTCTGGGAAACACAGGCCTATAGTCCTTGAGGGTACTTGATCCGCTACAAGAAGTTGGGGTGCTTTCCTCAGTCTGAAGCACAAATAGTGGTCTCCCTTAGTCAGTTGAACCAAGTGGACCCCAAGGCATAATCTAGACTCTCCCAATAAGTCTCCCACACTAGGTACAAAGGAGAACTTTATTGGTTACAAAAAGTAGATTTGGAATAGGGTACAGGGTAGAGCAATATCAGAGAAATACCTTAGAGCAAACAGTGGCATGGTGGCCTTTGATCACGTATCTGAGTTACTGCAAGCTATAAATCTAGTTAGGTCTCAGGTAGCTTACTCACAAGTATCATCCAGAGGCAGGTAGAGATTCCCTCTGGAGGCAAGCAGTTCATTGAAAATGAGTTTCAAGAGAGAGAGCGAGTTTCAGGTGATCCAGCTTCTCTTTTTCATCATGGCTACTGCACCTTCTCCTGGGCAGTTCTTCACTTGCATAGCCCTTATGACCTCATTTACCTGGTCCAATGGCTGCCAGCCAACCAATTTGAAATGTGTCAATGGTTTCCGGCTAGACTGGCAGGGTCTTTAGCCCCCTCCCAATCATGTTGGCATTGCTTAGAACAATAGGGAGTTTAAGCCCCCTCACCCAGGTATGTGATGCCAGTCATGTAGGCAGAGGAAGCAGGTTTCCTCCCTCCCTCCCTCAGGAATGTATCCAGCTCAGGTTACAACTCAGGGTTACCTGAAGAGATGGGGCAGAGGAGTCTACCCTTCACAGTGACCATGGTAACCAAACTGTCAGACAGCAAAGTTTGGGAAGAGACAGAGATGGTATTATGCCACACCCCCCACCATCCTACACACACACACACACACACACACACACACACACACACACACACAAACATACACCCCCACACACACGCATGCTGAATCCAGTGCTAATTACAGCAAATTTGGAACTTGTATTGCATACCCACAGCCAGACGAGGTACCATGTGCGGCTTGTGTCCCAGACCAGCTGAAGTGAGCACCCCATGCAGTTCACATCCTGAACCAGCCTGATCAGGTGCCAATGTGGAAGACATCCTGGGCCCTGCATGAATTGTGTGGGTGAACCATGAGACCCAGGAGCAGCCCTGAAGCCAGATAATGGGGCTCTGTGGGCCGGATCCAGCAGATGGGCTGTCTTTGACACCCCAGCACTAGACATAGCTTGCTATCAATTTGATGGGGAAGCAACTCACATAGTACACCAATAGACAAAGTTAAATTTCTACGGTTCAAAACCAACTTCCACAACTTTTTAAAAATATTTGTGGTGTTCACTCTTCTGCCTCCCATGCTTCTAAACAGTGACAGGATAGACAGATGCCAAGCATTTGTACTCTACTTATGGAGGAACAGAACAGCCAGAGGCAGCAAAACCTGCGTCTCTGTAGAGCTTTGAACTAGATGACCCTTAAGGTCCTTCTGAACCTTAGGACTGTGGGACTAATGCTACAAATGCCTTCCTGTGTTTCTCATCTAATCAGACTGGGGACTCAAAATCAGAAGACTGAGCACCTAACCCTAGTTTTGCCACTGGATTATTTTATACCCTGGAGCAAGGAAAGGAGGGATCAGTTGGTGCTGCATCTGAAAGAGCTAGCTCAAGCACAATTAGGGCTCTATGGTTCCTTCCACCCTCTGTCTGTTTTGCCTATTTAAATTGTATGCTCATTAGGGCAAGGATACCTAACAGTGTGGTCACACAGTGCTCATTATAAAGAGGCTACATGCCGGATTGGTTTCTCTTGACACTACTGCAACAGAAATAATAATTAATACACTTAAGAGCATACAAAAAAGACAAAATAAATTGATTTCTACATCACTCCTGCAAACTCAAGGTTTCTAGATAAATACCCACATTTCCAGATGGTTATTAGACCCAAACTTCCAAGAGCTGCAAGCTTCACTCATGTGCTAAATTTACCTCTCCCCTCTGCCTGTACAGCTCTAATTCAGCTTTGTTGCAGTGACACAGGCTGAGTCTGTATTCACTCCTGGATGAGTTAAGACAAAAAGCATTCTCTCTTGATCATCTCTGCTGTCACCAGGAAGCACCAGATGCAATGTCTAGTAATGATAAATGCAATCTGCAGTCTATGCACTGACAATCAGCCAAGCCATGTAAAGAAAAAAGAGAAACAGAATGAAAGACAGAAAATAAATTCAATCCTTTGTCAAATAGAGGGAGTGGTAATAGCTTAAACTCCCAATGACTAAATAATAGGCATATTTTTCAAAGGTCTTTACAACAGCACAGCTGAACAGAAGTTATTCTGAAATCCCTCCACATGTGATGAAGGTTGCTCTCTATGCAGCACAGCTCATGCTCTCCCCTATATATACTTACCTATCATTTATATATAATGAACAGTTCTGATGCAGGTTAAATCATCTCTTCAGGCACTTTTTGAAGTCTGGGTCAATGCTGCTCCTGAGTTGGTTCTAAGCTAGTTGGCTCCAGACAGATCCATTTATTGAGAAGTGACAGGGGGGTTCCAGATATCTAGCCTATCTATTTCTACCTAATCAGAAGGTCTCTCACACCCAGAACTGGATCCAGTTCAGGACAGCCATTTTGTACGTAAGTCATAGGATGATGCTAAAACAGGTGCTAAAATATATCCCAGCCCACTTCCTTCCAAAACTCCTCTGTCTTCCATGGAAGTTTCCCAGTGAGGCCTTTGGCCGTTGGCACATGCAATGGGGCTGTCCAACTTCTAAGTAGTCAGGGGCTGCACACCCTGTGGGCTGCACCAGTGGGGACCACATGTTGCACAGGCCACAACAGTGCAAGTCATGGGCCCCCTAGCCCACTTGTCATGAAGGCACCCACTTCGCCTGTACTGTGTGCATGGGGGGCTGCCTCTATGTAGGCTCTCCCACTGCACAGTTTCCCCATACCACAGGCTGCTCAGTGCTGCTCCATTGCAGCCCCTGGGGCAGGGGCAGGAAGTGATCATTTTAAACGAATGAAAGCTACTTTCTCATAGGTACCAGGTAGTAACTCCAAGCAAACAGTGGTTTTTATTTATTTATTTATGTTTTACTGAAAACCTCTGCATGTGACTATCAGCAATATAAAGAGAAACAGGACAAGTGGCCTGGGTTGTCCTAAGACTCATACAAGAATCATCATATACCTACACTTCCTCTCATCCTACTGTCCAGAAGAAATGTAATATAATTAATCATAATAAAAGCAGCAACGCTCTCCCTCAGATCAACAGCACAGGTGTTACCTGCAATTTATAAAATGCACCTTTTAACCTTTCACTTGATACCAAGGGTGTCAAAGACATGGCCCATAGGCCAGATCTGGCCCACAGATCCCTAATTTCCAGCTGTGAAGCCAAGCCTGGTGCATGATGCACGTTGGGCCAGGGCTGTGGGACATGCATCTGCGAACTGGATCCAGTATGCAAGGTAGGATGGCCATCATAGAGGACATTCCAGCTTTCTGCTATTCTATCCTCCCTTCAAGACAAAAATAGATGAAATAAAGGCATCCAGTTTCATATCAATAAAGAACAGAGGACCACCTCTGCAGGCTACAAAAGGCAATAATGAACACCCACCCCTCCCCTCCCCATGCAAGAGGTGCCAGAAGAGTTCCTTTTCCTTTACAGCTGGTGGGCTGTTTCATTTGAAGCACATCGGTTCCAGAATTTCATCAGTATTAGTCACCACATTACAATCACTGCATTACACACAGCAAAGCAACCTCTTAAGTGCATGCACATACACACGCACACACAGCAAGCTCCATTTGAAAACTGCAGTTAGCATTGCCTTCATTTCCACCACATTTGAATAGTGCATAAGGGTTGGGGAGAAACAGAAGCAGACATCTTCAAAAGGTAAGAACAAAACTACAGTATCTTGTTTCAGGTCTATAAAGCCTCTTCAAGCTAATTGAGATAAGCAGGGCATAGGGAAAGGGGTCATCTTCATCTCTATCAACAGGGTTCCAGAACCATGCTCTCCAAAAGAGAGAACTTTTGCATCCTAAATGTCTCTCTAAGCAGCAATTCTACACTTGCATAGCAGAACCTGCTTTTGGGTTTCTCTCATCCAACTGAGCAAGTGAATAAACATCAGACTTTTAATTCCAGTCTTTTCCCAGTGGGACTGTATATTACTGGCAAAAAATCAAACAAGGGGATCCTTAAAATGTTCTGTTGTCCAGCTTATCAACCAGAGAGGTAAGCATGGAAGAGACCTCTAAATGGACAGCCTTGATGTGTACTGTGTTCTGAAGCACTCCCTAGACAGAAACCAAGTATTCTCTCCCTGTTCCAGGGATTATCCTGTGGCCTGAATAAAAGTGTCCTGACTATAGGACTGTGCATTACAGTGCTGCTCAACCTTTTTAGACTCAAGGTACCCCTTGGAAAATGCCAGCTCTTAAGTTGAACTTAGGTTTGGCTTCAGAAAATAAGGCCAGAATGTTCTTGACACTATGGAATCCCATTTGAAGTCTCAGGGGTTATCTAATGAATTATGTACCTGCACACCTAACAGTGCTAATATTGTGTGGCATCCTTACAAGGGAGAATTAGCTACGTTAGTCTGAAATCAGAGGCAAGGTAGATGTGCACCTTTATAAGCTAACTTAATAAGGTTTATATAAACACAAACTTTTGTGGGCTAAAGCTCATTTCCCCCAGATGCCAACCCTCAAAAGGATCTCATAGCAGCCTGGGGTACTGTAGTATGCTGGTCAAGAATCACCAGTGTATAAGATCAGTCACCCCAGAAGGGCCTCATCCTTGTAAGTGTTGACTTAACAGCAAACAGAAAACAAATTTTATGTTCATGTTTTATATAAATTTTTGTATTTCTGCAATTACAAAACACTTTACCTTCAAATCCCTTATAATCACAAGAAAAATGTGAGTCACACACTCATGCCCAACAAGCACTGCAAAAGGGAAGAAATCACCAACCTGTCAGCTTCAAGAAGAGGTCATGTTAATGTGAAACAGCCTGAATGCACAGCCAGGCTACCTCAGCAATTTAAAAGAAAGCATTTAGTAAACATGATGTAAAAGGCCTCTGGAGTATATTTATTTTAAAGATTTATGCCATGCCCTCTGGATAGACTTGTCCTAAAAGCTATCAGAATTGAACTTGAGAGATTTAGACATCACCAACTATTACATTGGTTACTACTGTCAGCATGCATTCAGTGTTCACACTGCCACTCATACATTACTTTTCACATTAACAGGTACTTCTGCCTTTGGGAACATCCCATCCCACTAGAAGTACTTAAGAGTTCAGTACTGAAGAATTTGTAGGTAAATTATAAAAATAACGAAAAGGGACTAGGCTGAAAAATAAATGTTGTAGATTTATGACAAAAGACTGAGGAAAACCAGGCATGTGCTTCTGCCTCCCAAAACCCATTTCATTTCAAAATGTAGCACTGGGTAATATTATAAAGGAGACAATGTCACTTTGCTAATAAAGCCGATTAAAAAACACCCAGCAATACAAATTTGACAAATCACCTGAAAAGTATGGATGATGTTTTCCACCCTTCTCTTTCCCAACAACCTCTTATTTTGTGGTTACTGCATCTGTGGGAACACAGGAAAAACTGTTTCTCTGGAAAGAAATTCAATGAAAGGAAGCACTTTGATTAATATTGCAGATGACATCCATACCCAGAGAATAAAAGATTTATTAAAATTAACACTACAGGGTTGTAATATTTTAAATGAAATTAAAACTTCTCTTTTGTAGGTCTTTAGGTGTTAATCTATTATTTAGCTAACAAGCCCCCTTGAGCAGGAGCTGTCTACTGTTGGGCTGAAATACATTCAAGCCCTACTTCTCTGTAGGCAAGGAAAGCTCTGTGATTAACAACCGGCACTGGTCTGACAAAGTCAGAAGCTTTATTGACTACAAAACATCTACTACGCACAAAACAATTCATCAGCTGGGACTGCCAGAATACAAGTAGTCAACTTTACTGGGACTGACAGAATATAAGCAGACAGTTAGCGAAGACTGAGCGCGTTAACATGACTCTTCACGTGACTCTTCGGTCTGTCTAGAGCTGATACGCAGGAGTTACTTCCCACAGCTAGCTGCCCTGGGAAAGCTTCCTGGGTTGTGCTGCTCCCATCTAAAGACTTGATCTTCTCCTTAGAAATCCATGCAGACCTCTCCCTCAGAAATCCATACAGCAAACAGTGAACAGCAAACACTGACTTCACTTGCTTAGGCTATTTAACCTTTTAGTGATGTCATCATCATTAATGCTAGCTAAGTGGATTATAATATTTTAACTGATAAATTCTAAGTTAAACAATAGCATATCCTTACACACTCAGAATATTTTCTGATTACATTTCCTGTTATTATCCTGTTCTTACATTTAATTAGTCCCAACGGTCCTCATGGTATACTTCTATTGTTCTGTACTAAATGTGCAAGTCAGCATTTTACTGGGGTTAGGTTCAGGCCCCAATCATTACCAATTACGAATCATCTCAAAAAGGCTTCTGGGAGTTCGGTCAACTTGACTTGACCAAATTTAATTTTTCTTGCAACATTTACTACTGCATTTTTCAAGAGCTCAGCAACATGAGGTCTGTGCTGGGTCTCACAACTGCTGGAATGACCACAACATTTTTAGGAAGCCAGACTTATTTAAAAAAAGAAGTTAAACAGAAATTTTGTTAGGCTACTTGATTCAAGAATATGGTTTTCCTTCTATGTAAACAAGGTCATATTTCCAGCTAAATACTGAATATTCTAGTTTGATGATGTCTAATTTTGATGATAGCGTGAAGGAGTGAGACAGAACTTACAGCATGGAGGGCCAGCAGCGCTGCAGCTGCAGCCTGGAAAGGAAAGAAAATACCCATCCAATTTCTGGAGCAGCATCTCGCTCAGGATTGGCAGAGGGAAACTGCTCAAAGGTATTTTCTGGCCCTGGAGAGGGGCAGAGAGGGGTCAGTTCCCTGCAGGCTGCAGGGAGAGAGGAGCAGCTGAGCATCTGGGCAGGCAGAAATTGCAGAGCTGCCTGAGGAATCTGGGGAGGTGACCCTGAGGTAGGCGGAGGCCTGCAAACAAGGGCTAGTGGGAATCTCCAGAGTAGAGCTACAGGTGAGGATCCGGAGCGAGGGAGTCCACAAGGCCTGAGAGAATCTCTGGAGTGGTATTGTCCAACACAGGATCTGGAGGACGGCCTGAGGGAAAAAATCTATGGTCACAGGTAGAGCCTTCCTGCACAGGGGGAAAACCCCAAAGAGGCTGTGAACGTTCACAGGGGTGCAGGGCAGGCTAGCACACAGCAAAGAATGGACTAAGGGATTGTTTTGCCTGAATTATGGTGATTGGGAGGTACAGCACCTGATCACGAGAAAAGGGGACATTGCCAGAACCTGACAAGAAGGCTGAGAAGCAGCCAGGGTTTTTCTGTGATTTCTTGCAGTTTATTTTGATTTTTTTTAGCACAGGCCAAGACCAGCCCCTGGAAGGGTGCACCCAAAAGAGGCATCACAAGCAGGTCCAAAGAGGTGATCCTCCCCCTGTATGCAAGTTGGAGTAGTGCATCCAGTTCTGGGTGCTGCACTTCAGGAGAGATGTGGGCAGCATCGAGAGGGTCCAAAGGAGGGCCACTCGCATGATTAGGGGGCAGCAAGGCAGGTCCTATGAGGGGAGGCTATCAGACCTGAACCCTGAACCTGTTCAGCCTCCACAAGAGAAGGCTGAGGGGGGATCTGGTGGCTGTCTATAAACTGGCCAAGGGGGACCAGGGAGTGTCCCTGTTCCCCTGAGCACTACCAGGAGTAACAAAAAATAATGGCCATAAGTTGACTGAGAGCAGATTCAGGCTAGAAATCAGGAGGCACTACTTCACAGTCAGAGTGGTTAGGATCTGGAACCAATTTCCAAGGGAAGTGGTGCTCACTCCTACCCTGGCGGTCTTCAAAAGGAGGCTAGATAGACACCTTGCCAGGGTTGTTTGACCCTGGCATTCTTTCCTGCCCATGGCAGGGGGTCAGACTTGATGATCTGCTCAGGTCCCTTCCAACCCTACCAACTATGAAACCATGAGGCACTAGGACACCCTGGGGTAGGGGCAAATAAGATTACAACAGGCAGCACTGCAACCTGGCTGTGGAAGAATATCGTAAAACATCATCTGGAGAGGCTAGGCTGGGGTAAAGGGGAGGTTTGGAGCCCCACAGAAGACACAGAGATCAAGACCAGGCAGGATCACTGTGGACATTGCCTCTCGGGAATATATAGGTCATGGCAGGAGTGAAAAACGTAAGAACCATTTCCTGGCAGACCTGGTGATCCAGAGCCAAGGTGTACCAAAGCCTGTCACCACCTGTAGGCAGACGAGCACAGGGCAGTACTAGACAGCCCTATAATACCTACAGGCATCATAGATAGCTTCTAATCTTTTTATACCTTAAAAGGTAAAAAGCTGTAGTTCTATGGAATATCCAAAAAGCAAAAGATTGCCCAAAGGGACAGTGCAATTTTTCTTCATACTGTTTTGCAAAACAAAATCCAGCATTTTCTCCCATACCACTCAATGCAAGTCCCAACTGTTCAAATGAATCTATGCTGACACACTCTCTGTACCAACAATAAGAATCCAACTGGCAGGTCAGAGCCATAAAATTATGACTTTGGAAGGGGCTGTCTAGTTCAGTTAGCTAGTCTTCCTGACTTACTGCACTACCTGCAATGGTTTTAAACCTAAGAAATTAAATTAGATTGGTTTCCATTAGGAAATACCCAGGCAAGATCAGTATTTTCTGGTCAGGAAAGACACAGAGCTGTGTTACTTGAGCTTCACAAGTTGAGGTTTCAGAAACATTTTTGAGGAAGTGGAAGCCACCTTCTAGCTCCTGTTATCATTTACCTCCATGCACTTTTTAAAAAACGTATGTCAGTTACAGTCTGTGACAGGGGGCAGACTCAGGGCCAAGTCTCTAGTCAGCCTGCCCACCTGTCTCTATGGGGCAATCCACCCAGTCTCGCCTGCCATGACTTTGTTGTTCCCCTAAATGGTGGAAAATGCAGGAGACTATCCATTACATTACAGCTTAGCCCTCACTGTCAGGCCTCTTTCACATGCACATTCACACCACCCTCCTCTCACTAAAGCCTCTTGCACTCCACCCCCAATTACAGAGTCTCTTTCTTGCATCAACAATTTGTTCCACCCTGCTCCCTCTTGGAGCAGCTTCTATATGCCTTGGGGCTTTATCCAGCTCATGCCTTGGGTGACAGATGTACAGTCTTTTGGGCCTCTCCCACAACCTTCACCTGGGTAGTGACCCGCCAAGTTCCCAACTTGGGTCAAGCTTGCCCTGGCCCCTCTTAGGGCAACTCTAAACAAACATATGCAAACATACTCTGGGCCCCTGGCCCCACATACTAGTCTCCCAGCCACCTGTAACCCCTCACTGGGCTCCACACTGCCCCTCACTGGGGCTCCACACTGCCCTGAACTTGTTCTTCAGGGGGTTGGCCCATGTACTGCCCTTCAGGCTGTCCCTCAGCCCTACTCAACCCTCATCAGGGCCCTCGCTACCACCCCCCTCTCTGGGGCTACACATCTATTCCCTCCCTGGGGCCTCCAGGGTCTCATTCTCTTGTGGGGGCTCAGGAGGCCACAGCTGCGCCTGACCCCACGTGGGGTCTTACACCTCCTGGGCTCAGGTGGCCATAGTCATGCCTGGACCCTTATATCCACAGTGTTGTGGGGGCTAGGGATTATTGTGGTGCTCCAACCCACCTTTCACAAGGGACATGAGTGGTTCTGGTGTGTGAATGAGGCTGCCACACCACCAGCAGTCCCACCAGGCCTCCCTATCCCAGCAGGGTAGTTTTAGGTCTTGCCCAGGACCCGGATTCCCCTGCTTTTACTTGCCAGATGTTTCATAAAACAGCTCGGCCAAGCAATGTCTCTTCCTGGCTGCCAGCTGTGTTTATATAGCTCACCTAAGTTTTAAAATGGCCACTGCAACCTGCTGGCTAAATGACTCAGCCCTTGAAGTGGCAGGCACGACACGTGCACTGCCACACAGCCATTTCTGTGAGGTCAGTCTCTTCAGCACTACATTCAATTCCTGTATGAGGCCTTCTGGTGCAAGATCTTCATGTACTAGGCATTTGGGCTATGCGAAGCTTCCATATCCAATTGGATTCAGAGGAGATTCAGTCCAATTCAGTAGCTGAATCTCCAAATCCAAATTGAATCAGGAATCCTATTAAAAGGTCCTAATCAATTCAAAAGCCTCCAAATCAATTTGGAGAGATTCGGAGATTCGGTCATAGACTACACAGGCAGCAGTCCTTGATGCTAGATGCAGTTGCCTGCAGCTGGTAAGTCTGTTGGGGTGAGCGGAGGGGGAAGGGAAGGGGTGTGGGTGATGGCAGATCAATGCCCCCACAGTGAGGGAGGGATTGGGGCTGGGGCTGAGCCTGGGACAAGCTGCCCAGCCAGGGTGTGGAAGCATAGGATTTAGGGAGGGAACTCCCACCATTGTGCATTGCCGTGCTCTGCCAGTCCAGGAGCTGCTCTTCCAGCAGCTGGAGCCTGGGCTGCACTCTGGATGGCTAGGCCCAGCCACAGCCTGGAGCATAGCCCTGGCTCTGCCCACCCTGCAGTGCACAGTAGAGCAGGGACTGTGGCGGGGACTGCAGCCACCCTAAAATTCCCCATAGCTCCTGCTGCACCTGCCCCCATACCCTGCTGCTGCTTGCCCAGCCAGGGTGAAACCTCAGCTTGTCTGGGAGATGTGGGGAGGCTGGAGCAGCTACTGTGCATTGCTTGTCTGAGGCAGCACAGTGGCACCATCCCGTGCCTCCCCACCCTGGCTGGGCAAGCAGCAGGAGGGTATAGCCCCTGCTCCCAGTGCCTTCCACCACTCGTCCAGAGCGCAGCCCAGCCCAGCCCAGCCCACACCACACAGATCTGGGGGCACACAACCACCCCCATGCCCTCGTGGACCGGTGGTGAGAGCTGATGGAGGAGCCACCAGAAGAGGAGCTCCTGGATTCATGGTGCAAGGCAGTGTGCAGTGGCAGAAGCCCCTGTGCTCGAGTCCCACGCCCCCCCATCCCAGCTGGGCAGCTTGTCCCAGCCCTAGCCCCAACCTCTCTCTTGCTGTGGAGGCATTGATCTTCCCCCTCTCCACCCACAACAGACTTAGCAACTGGAGGCAGCTGTGTCCAATGCCATCGAGGACTGCTGTCTGTATAGTCTATGGCCAAATCTCCAGATCTGAATCAGCCAAATCAAATAGGGAAAGTATTTTGAATCACTGAATCAAATCACTGTCCCTCCAAATTGGCCAAATCCAAATCTGAACCAAATACTTGCTGCTTCGCAAAGGCCTACTAGACGTTTTCTAAAGGCATAACCACATTCCCAGATCCACATGCTACTGATTTACATGTACAAAGAGAAGCAAGATTTCTTTGGTAATATCTTTACTGGAACATCTCCCCCAACTGTACAGTTGGTCTAATAAAAGATATTGTCATTCATAAAGCTAGGCATCTGTGTAACCACCTGAAGAACAATGGCCTAACAATAAGGTGGAGGCAGCCGAGGAATACAAACCAATAGGGGAATCAGAGTTAAGTGGAAAAACCTTGATTGGTCAAACAGTGCTGATGAAGTAACTACTCAAGTAAGTATGATATCTCTGGCAAACTTGTCTGTCTGTTCCTTTTCCCCAGAATAATCCTCTACCAGCTTTTATAATTTTCTCAGAATTAGCTTTGAAAATTCTATCCAGTTGCTCAAGTACAAAACCCAGAAGAAATATATCGTTTTCAACGGATAAAAGACTGCTGTTGTATCAGCCGCTAGGTCATTCTCCTTCACAGATGGTGCAAACCACCACAATTTCCTACTGATTTAAAGTAATTACCTCCTGAAACATCACATGATTTCAATCTACTTTATTGGATCTTAGCAATTATATCTGAGCACTACAGCACTTACTTTGCACAACCAACCTTCCTGCAGAAGACATTCATTTTTTCTGTAACAATGTCTGTCTCAAAACCACAATAAAGTACTGAAGTAACCAACAGCACAGAATTAAAAGGAAACGAGTATTTTGGAAAGTGTCAAGCTGCATTACAAGGAAAACCTTACTGGTGTCATTCTGATTTCAACTCTTAAAATCCTTGTGCACATCATGCAATTTTAGCTAAAGGAAGCATAAAATACATATATACTTTAATTGTACAGAGGCAGAAAAGCTGTTGTGACTACTAGCCCACCCACTCTTCTAATTGTCAAATATTTCTTGATACACTTTCATAGATTCATAGATTGTTGCATCAGAAGGGACCACAATGAACCATCGTATCCAACCCCCTGCCCCGGCAGGAAAGAGGACTGAGGTCAGATGACCCCAGCCAGGTCACTGTCTAGCCTCCTCTTGAAGACCTCCAAGCTAGATGATAGCACCACCTCTCTTGGAAGCCCATTCCAGATCCTGGCCACCGTTACTGTGAAAAATTTCTTCCTAATATCTTACCTAAATCCACTCTCAACTAGTTTACACCCATTATTCCTAGTCACTCCCTGGGGTGCCTTAGTAAACAGCGCTTTCCCTATTCCTCGTTGACCTCCCCTAATAAATGTATAGGCAGCCACATGATCTCCCCTCAGCCATCTCTTGTGAAGGCTGAAGAGATTCAGCTCTCTCAACTTCCCCCCCGTTAGGGTCCATCATGAAGGCCACTAATCATGCGAGGGGCCCTCCTCTGGACGCTCTCGAGATTTCCCGCATCCCTCTTGAAGTGTGGCACCCAAAACTGGACACAGTACTCCAGCTGAGGCCTGACCAGTGCTGTGTAGAGGGCCAGTGCTGTGTAGAGGGGGAGCATCACCTCCTCTGTTCTACTAGTCATGCACCTGCTAATGCACGACAAGGTGTGATTGGCCTTGTTGATGGCCTTGTTACACTGTTGGCTTGTGTTTATCTTGGAGTCAATTATGACTCCAATATCCCTCTCTGCCTGCGAGCTGCTATGAAGGACACTTCCCAACCTATAGGAGTGCTGGGGTTCCTCCTTCCCAGGTGAAGTACCTTACATTTATTTTTATCAAATTGCATTCTATTTCTCTCTGCCTATTGATCCAACCTATCTGGGTTGGCCTGAATCTGCTCCCTGCCCTCCAGCATACTAACTTTGCCCCATAACTTGGTATCATCAGTGAACTTGGAGAGGGTGCTCTCCACACCCTCATCCAAAAATCACTGATGAAGAAATTGAATAATATCGGTCCAAGGACCGAACCCTGCAGGACCCCAGTGCCCACCTCCCTCCAGGCTGAAAAGGAACCATCCACCACCACTCTCTGGGTGCGGTCCCTAAGCCAGTTGGCCACTCACCTGACCGTGTAGGCATCCACTCCGCAGTCTGCTAGCTTCCCAACGAGGATAGGGTGTGAAACTGTGTCAAAGACCTTCCTAAAGTTCTTAAAGTCCTAAAGCACTTCATAGACTGCAAATTATAATCACAACTAAACACCATTGTTAAGAAGAATTTATTATTTTTTAGGGTTCTCCATAGTGTGATCTGTTTACCGTGTAGACTAACACAGACTGTACAAAAGAAAAAGTGTAATTAATAAACAATCCATTTTCAGGTTTTTAAGTCTCTCTCAGAACAGTCACCCGTACTGTATCACAATGGCAACATGATCTTTCTCACATACACACAAACTCAAAAAGTCCAGGCCTTCAACCTGCAATGGAATCTTCCAGGGGGTGGGAGGAGGGAAGGAATAACACTGGGACATCAGAGAGACATGGGTTCAATTACTAGCTCAACCACAGGTTTCCTGTGTGACCTTGAGCATGCCACTTATTTTGCCCTCTATCTGTGGAATAAGATGGTACTGTCATCTCTTACAGGTGAGTTATGAGGGAAAAATTCTTGAACAATTTTCATGTTCTCAGATCCTCTGACAATGGCAGCCATAAATACTTAGAGAAGCCCTGTCAGGTAAAGCAAGCTCACAGTTATAAGCAGTCCATGCTATTAGCCTCCAATGCCTTACTGAAGTTTATAAGACATATAAAAAACTAGAACTCTTGGTTCCAAAATGATACCTTTTATTAAACCAACTAGAAAATGGCAAGAAAATTGTCCTTTTGACAAACATTTACAATCACAAAATAAAGAGTTTTCCAGGCCAGCAATAACTCACAAATTCTGACGTGCATTTAAAAGCCTTAGGTACTTGGAGGTTGATTCATGAAGGCATGCAAATATAGAACCCAGTTCTGTCCCTTCACGTGCACAAAAGTTGGCACACACATTCCTGAATTAAGTATGCAGCAATGCACCCAGAATATTCTAAATTACCCTTCCTAATATTCCCTTAAATCTTTTTTTCTCACAAGATGCTCAAGTCTTAAGTTAGCACACAAGCAAAGTAAGATTCAAGGATTCAAAAATTCAGACAGTGAAGAAACCAATTCTTTGCTATTTTGTCTAAAGGTATTTTTGGTAAGAAGAAAGTCTTACAATTTAAGCTTAGTTAACAAAAGAAGGAATATGGGTAAAATGGCAAAAGGAAGCAGCAATTTTTTAGGCCCATTTCAGATTTCATTTTTGCTCAGACTGGCTGTACAGTTCAACAGAAACTTTCTGCACAGGAAAGTTCTGCAACTACAGAAACACGTGTTCACTTACCTTAATGTTAAGTGCTGCTTAGTCCATTGAGGAAGCAAATGAACAACCTGCATCATATTTTACCAAGTCACAAAGTAATCCCTTGCATTTAAAAGGTAGTCATTTCAATTTAAATGCCACTAACTAAAATATAGGTTTCCCTCAATTTATGTGATACATGCGTTCCCAGAGAACGGCGCATAAACTGAATTCATATAAAGCAAACCCACTTTACAGTGTAACAAATACGGATAAGTTCTTATGGCAGTGAGGGAGGCAAAGAGGGAGGGAGGCTGGGGCTAGGAAAGGGACAGGGGGAGGGGTGCTGCTCCCCCAACCGCAAAATGCAGCAAACCAGAGAGAACAGAGCGTCACTCATCCCAGCCCCTGCTGCAGCAGCCCTGGGAGCAGCCAATTCCAGCTGCCTGCAGCTGGGGCTGGAGTGAGTGGGGCCGGGCCCCTTCCCCTCCCTCCACACAGACTTACCTGTTTGGACAGGGAGGGCATCTATGCTGATTGCATAAGAGCAAATTTACCTCACATATAACAAATTATAGGTCTAAATATGCTCGTAGCATAAGAGCAAATTTGCATATAAAGAACCCACGTAATTCAAGGGAAACCTGTAATTAAAGCCTGGGCAAATACACACAAAAAACATTCAAAAGAGGAAAGCAGGGAAGATAATTTATTTTCAATTAATGTTCCCCTATTATTTTATATACATTTTATAGAAACAGGGAAAACACAAACAGTTCATCTATGTCACTGAGTGATGTTTCTAATCAAAAAGAGATTAAAGACTTTTAAGAGTGCTGTAAACCCTTCAGGTATGATAGACATGCAAAAAATTGTGCCAGAGAACAATCATATTTATTACATCAGAATCTGAAATTTGTTGGGTGAAGGATAAAGCTTCAGAGACCCTTATAATTGGGATACATTTTGACTTCAGGGCCAAAATATAAACAGAGAAGTAATCTTTTAAAAACTGAACTGAATTGTAAGTCCCGCAAAAGCATAAGACAAACTGCTAAAAACCTCTATAGTAAAGGTAGTCCACAAAAGTGGTGTCAATCTATGAATCTAACGGTAAGCAGCTTTACAGCTTTTCTTTTTATTTTCTATTACAGGTTTCCCATGCTTTATGCTGTACATGGGTTCCTGAAAAATGGCCCATAACTTGAATTTGCATAAAGGAAACCCACTTTACAATGTAACAAATAGGTATATGTTCCAAGACTTCAACTGTACAGACCCCCAGGCCCATTTCTACCACTTTTACAAGACAATTTTGATACTCACCAACAGCAGACAGTATACATAAGCACAGGGAGGTAGTGAATGTTACCATAATGGGGATGGCAACTACAGAAACACGTATTGCAGACAAGTGAGGAGCTCAGATCCACACAGGAGACTGTATTTTGGTGCACATCTCTCCCACAATGCACTGCACAAAGCAGGTGACTACCAGCTTCCACCACACTGATCGTATAAGAGTGAATTTACCTCCCATATAACCAATTTTTGGTACATGGGTCATTGCATAAGGGTCATTGCATAAGAGTGAATTTGCACATACAGAACCCACATAAAGCGAGGGAAACCTGTATCTGTAAGTGCAGATAATGAAGCAAGAAGCTCTGCAGGCCTCAGGCAGGACTGACTCATGAGGGCAATCCATTGCACTAAAAATGTCAAGGCTGAATGAAGGGCCAGGGGGGAATGCATTTGCCTTATCCAAGGTATCAGACAAAAATGCAATAATCCTTCCTGCCTTTGGGTGCCTGTACACGAGTGTGAAGGCTGCTCCTAAGTGCTGCAATTACAGAGCGACGGAGCATGGTAATTACCAAGTTCCAGCAGCCTCCTGTGTCTCGTGTATCAGTGTCTCCATGCTTAAAAATGGCGTTGAATGAGCTTTAGTTCAAGTGCCCCCACCTCCATTTTTAAGCATGGGGATGCTGACTACATGAGACACTGTGGCATTTTAATTAGAGCAGCTTTTGGAACATGTGTACAAATACCCTTAAAGTCTGCACAACTGCTGCTGCTCCTGATTAGTCTAACCAAACTAATCAATATGCTTAAAGGTCAAAACCACTAAAGCTCACTCTACAAAGCCAGGCAATGGAAGAAGAGCAAGCCCTCATTCAGCTACTCTGAAGATAGACTATAAAAATATTAGTCACAAGGCAGGAGGGCTTTTAACATCAGCAAGAGAGGATTATTATCATAAGGTGACAGTCATACCAATCATTCCTGACAGGACACAAGAATTTATCACTATTTTCCCTTACATAAAAGCACTAGTGCCTCCCTGCCCATGTCAGTGCCCTTCACTCCCACCCCACAGCTCCCCCCTGGTGCCCTCATTCCCACCCCACAGACTTCCCCCCCTGCCCTGCCCATTCCATTTCCACCCCACAGCCACCACACCCTTCCCGTGCCCTCACTCCAGCCCCACAGCCCTCCCCCATCCTGCCAGTGCCCTCACTTCTGCCTCCAGTGTGTAAAGAAGGGCATGTGCAGGGAAGGGGGGCACAGGTCCCCCAGACTCCTGCACCTACCACAGGCTACGTGCGGCTGGCTCAGCGGCACTGCCCATGCTCTGGCCCAGCCCGGTGACAGCCCCGCACCCAACAATGGTGCAGAGATGTGAGGGAGCCATGCCCCAGCCCCACCACTGCCACAGACACTCACCCACTGTGAGCTGCTCACCACTGAGCCCAGTGCCACATGTACATAGGCACAGGGCCCAGCAGCCCCTCCAGCCACAGCGGGGCCACACAGGGCCCACGGCTTCCCGCGCTTCTCTCCTGGCAGGGGGAAGAACCACATTTCTCCTTTAGGAGCCAAGTGGCTGACAACACCTATGGGCACCAGCTGTGTCTCCTGTGTCAGGCAGCAATGCACACAGCAGTTCTCATGGGACATGCATGTCCAAGAGACATGCAGAGCAAGTGCCCCAGCACAGACACAGCCGAAGGCCCAGATCTGTCTGTACCAGCATCATCGACATCTGATTTCTTTCAGATCCGTTTCCTTGGTACAGGGAGCAAGAGGAAGAGAAGGCTCCACTGACATGAATAGTGGCTTCTGAAACACTGCTAGTTCTCTGCAGACAAGCTCCGTGCACTGTAAACACTGGGGAAGGTGTGGACAGCATGAGGGAACTTGGCTCTGTTTTAAACCTGCCCTGGGCATTGGCTCCTAGAGAGCTTGAGGCTTCTCTTCACCTGTACAAACATTGGGCAAACTGAAGTCCCTTGTTTCAATCTTAGAATAGCTTCCCACAGGCTATTTATCCTAAGGGGACCCTTTGCAAAAACAAATTCTTAGAGAAAGGATACAGCACAGAGTAGATACAATCATTTTGTTGGGTTTTTTAATAAAAATATTACTCTAATAATCAGTATTTATAGTTTCAAAGAAATAAAGCTATTTCCATTTAAAATTATGACAACCTATTTTAAGACCTCAAGTCATGTCAATCTATCCAAGGATCAAAGTTAAATA
>JAGPOW010000261.1:119323040-119363719 GCA_030014935.1 Caiman crocodilus | reverse complement strand
TCATCTGACCCCGGTGCTCTTTCCTGCCAAGGCAGGGGGTCGGACTAGATGATCTGCCCAGGTCCCTTCCGACTCTAGACACTATGATACTATGAAGCAAGGGGGAAGACAGCCCAGGTACCTGGCTACTGCTACAGCTGGAGCAATTGTAGGGGTGTAGCAACTGGATGGGAGCCCAAAGGCTGCAAATTAATTCCTTGCAAGCTACCTACAGCCTATGGGCCAGCATTTGGTCAGTTCTGACCTAGAAAATTGTAGCATGCTCTAAACAGGGCTAAACTTTGAAACAATTTGAAAAATGAAGCATGTGCTGCATTCTCCTGTCATTCTTCTTCCGTGTACACCTCAAACTTGGTTAGTACAAATATATCTTTCCTTAGAGCCTCTTTCCTCCATTTATTCCATCACCACATAAACAGGACTTGAAAACACCACCATGTGGGTCAAACTTCCAGTGTGCAATATTTAAGCAGTGTCAAAATGTTCCATAATGAGTTCTCCTATTCTGTCATAAAACAAATGTGCACGTGTGAAACCCAACCCCGCCCCTCCTCCCCCACTTTTACCAGGCTTGACAAGCTACAGTGGTTGCCTTTTTAAATGAATGGAAGCTACACTCTCATTGGTACCATAATTATTTCCCACTATATTCATAGTGCACACTATTGTCACCTATGGTGCTAGGCAGTAATGCCAGGCAAACACTATTTTTTTTCTCTGTATGAGACTATCAGCAATATAAAGAGAATGCCCTTGAATTCATACAAGAAATCACCATTTTAACATGCACTCTCTCTCATCCTAGCATCCAGAAGAAATATAATATTAACCATAATAAAAGCAGCATAGAACTCCCCCAGATCAACAGCACAGGTGCTACCTGCAATTTATAAAATGCATCATTTAACCTTTCACTCAATGCCAGGGGTGTCAAACACATGGCCCAAAGTGCCCTATTTTATCTTCCAGTCCAGGGTGCTGCCAGGGGACTTGGACTGGACAAGTACATTGCAAGCAGTGTCCCAGACTGACCTTAGATGCTGCACAAGGGGCCAGTTTGGCACATGCTGCACACAGTGTGTGAAGCCAGTCTGGTGCACGATGTATGTGGGGCCAGGGCTGGGGCATGCAGTGTCTGTACTAGATCAGTCCTATGAACTGGATCCAGTATGTGGGACCAGTCTGCAGGCCTGCTCTGGCTCGTGGACCAGCCCCACGCTACTTATCCAGTCTGTAGAATTGATGGATTTGACACCCCTACTTTACACCTTTTCCCCATTTCAGGTCTCTGCCCTGCTCCACATTCATTTGTCACTACACTGATATCTTTGCTTTCCCCTGCCCCCCACCATCCTCCAATATCTGAATATTAAAAGAAAAGTGGCTGCTTCTTCCCTTGCTCCCAAAGTCAACTGTCCAAATCTCACACACCTGCAGGTCAACTGCCATCTCCATCACAATGGCTCATCTCCCTGACAGCAAAACATTACGGCGCAGGCTACAAAAGGGAATAGTCAATACCCACCCATCCCTACCCCATGCAAAAGGCACCAGTGGAGCAACTTTTTCCTTTACAGCTGGCAGGCTAGTTCATTTGAAGCACACTGGATTCAGAATTGCATTGTCATTATAGTCACTACTTTACAGTCACTGCATTACAGAAAGCATAGCAACCTTGTAAGCATGTGTGCACGCACACACACAGCAAGTGCCATTTGAAAATTGCAGTTACCATTGCCTTCACTCCCACCACATTTTAATGGGGGAAAGGGGTTGGGAAGAAACAGAAAGACATCTTCAAAAGGTATGAACAAAGCCACAGCATCTTGTTTCAGGTCTGTCAGGCATTTCCAACCAACTAATTGACATAAGCATGGCATAGGGAAGGGGGGCGGTCTTCATCTCCATCAGCAGGGCTCCAGAACCATCCTCTCCAAAGAGACAACTCATGCATCCTAAATGTCTCTAAGCAGTGATTCTACACTTGCATGGCAGAACCCATTTCAAATTTCGGTCTCATCCAAACGAACAAGTGAATAAACATCAGGCTTTTGATTCCAGTCTTTTCCCAGTGGGACTGCATATTACTGGCAGCAATCAGACAAGGGGAGCCTTGAACTGTTCTGCTATTCAGCTTATCAACAAGAAAGATAAGCATGGAAGAGACCTTGAAATGGATGGCCTTTATGTGTACTGTTCTGAAGCACTCCCTAGATTGAAATCAAGTATTCTGTCTCTGTTCCAGAGATTATCCTGTGGCCTGAATAAGAGTTTCCTGACTATAGGACTGTGCATTACAGTGTTTCTCAACCTTTTTAGACTCAAGGCACCCCTTAGAAAATGCCAACACTTAATTTTTACTTAGGTTTGGCTAAAAACTCAGGAAGACTATAGCAGGCCAGAATGGTTTTGACACAATGGAATCCTATTTGAAATCTCTGGGTTTATTTAATGAATCATGTATAGGTATCTATGCATCTAACAGTGCTAATATGGTGTGGCATCCTTAAAGAAGGGAGACAGCTATATCAGTCTGAAGTCAAAGGCAAGGAAGAGGTGCACCTTTATAGGCTAACTAAATATGATTTATATATAAAACACAAGCTTTTGTGGGCTAAAACTTACTTCATCAGATGCCAACCCTTAAAAGGGTCTCATAGCACCCTGAGGTACTGCAGGATGCTATAGTATAAAAATATAGTATAATAGTCAGGAATCACCAGTGTATAAGACAAGAACAACCCAAGAAGGGCCTTGTTCTTGTCAATGTTGATTTAACAGCAAACAGAAAAAAAATTATTTTGTTCACGTTTTACAGATTTTTGAATTTTTGCAATTATTTCTAACACTTTACCTTCAAATGCCTTATAACTCCATGTATAATTATTAAGAAAAATGTGTGTGTCACACTAATGCCCAAGAACCACTGCAAAAGGAGAGAAATCACCAGCCTGTCAGCTTCAGGAAGAGGTCATGCTAATGTGCAAAACAGCCTGAGTGCACATCCAGCGCAGCCAGGCTCTCTCAGCAATTTAAAAGAAAGCATTTAGTAAACATGATTGTAAAAGGCTGTTACACATTTGGCCCCTGGAGCATACTTATTTTAAAGATTCGTGTCATGCACTCTAGATAGACTTGTCCTAAAAGCTATGAAAATTGAACTTGAGAAATTTAGACATAGCCAACTATTAGGTCGGTTGCTACCATCAGCATGCATTCAGTGTTCACACTGCCACTCATAAATTACTTCTCGCATTAATGGGTACACTTCTGCCTTTAAGAACAGCCCACTAGAATTACTAAACAGTTATGTACTGAAGAATTTGTAGGTAAATTACAAAAAAACCAAAAAGGAATTAGGCTGCAAAATAAAGGTTGTAGTTTTATGACAAAAGACAGAGGGAAAACAGTCATTTGCTTCTGCCTCCCCATAACCATTTCATGTCAAAATTTAAGGCTGGGTAATAGTAAAATGAGACAATGTAACTTTGCTAAAAATGCTGATTAGAAAATACCAGTCAATAGGAGTTTGACAAAACAGCTGACAAGTACAGATGATATTTTCTACTTTTCTATTTTTCAGCAACCTCTTATTTGCTGGTTAATGCACCTGTGGAAACATACAAGAAAACACTGTTTCTCCAGAGAGAAATTCAATGCAAAGAAGCACTTTCTGACTGACTGATATTTCCAGACAATATCCACACCCACATGCTTTCCCAGATTTGTACAGTGAAGGTGGGCACGGGGCTGCAGCCTGGCTGGACTAGCATGGGCAGGAGCCACCTCTGTGGCCCAGTGGACAGGACTCAGCATGGGAGGGCAGCCTGGAGTGGTGAGACTCAATTGACGCTGCCACAACCAGTACAGCCATGCCAGCCATGCTGTAAGCAGTAGGAGGAGTAATGGATGGAGGGTGGATGAAGAGGCTGTGCTGTCCTCACCTTCTCCTGCCACCAGCCACTCACGCACTGGGCCACGTGTGTACCCCACCGCCATGGCCCAGCCGCTGTTCCCCTCTGGCCACGGCTCTACACGGCTCACTTCCCACAGAGGAAGTGAGGTGCTAAGCAGTTTTACCTGTGCGCTCCCCCCTTCCCACCCCCAGCATGTCATTTATGACCTCGTTCCCTTTCCCATTCCCCTCATAGACTTACCTGCAGGGAGCTGCAGGGGCTACTTTCCACACTGCCTGGTTGCCACATGCACGTGGCACCCCCTCCTTGACTGCCCGCCTCCCAATCCCTGCAGCCCCTGCACAGACTGGAACTCTGCCAGCCTGCAAGAGGAAACCCACAGATTCCCACATTTTTGTCCTTTAAAGAAGAATCCATTTTTAAAAGTTTGTTGATCCATTTTTTATAGTTTGTTCATGACCCTTTCATATATTCTTACAACTTACTTTTGGATTTTGATCCATGGGTTGAGAAATGATGATTTAGATAATAAGCCCCATAGAGAAGGAGCTATCTATTACTCTGAATTTTTCAAGTGCTCAGCAACATGGGGTCTGTGCTGGGTCTCAGGACTGCTGGAATGACCATAACATTTTTAGGAAGCCAGACTTACTACAAAGAAAAAAAAAAGTTATATAGAAATGTTTTTCGGCTATTTTACTCAAGGCTTTCTTTCTGTGTAAATAAGGTCAAATTTCCAGCTAAACATGGAATATTCTATTTTGATGATGCCCAAGTTTGACGATAGCTTTTAATTTTTTTTTTTTTTTTTTTTCTTCAAATTTTTCTGCAAAACAATATCCAGCATTTTCATCCATACCGAATGTAGAACTCAACTGTGCAAATGGATCCATGCTGACACTCTTACACCTGCATTGACAACTGCCAATTGATCCAACTGGCAGATTCACAGAGTCTGAAGGGATCTCAGTGGGCCATCTAGTCCGACCACCTACCCCTGGCAGGCAAGAAAAGAAACACCAAACCTGGGTGCCTGTCCAATCTCTTCTTGAAGACACCCAAGGATGAGGTGACCACCACCTCCCTTGGGAGCCCATTCCAGATTCTGGCAACCCTGACTGTGAAGAACTTTTTCCTAATGTCCAGCATGAATCGTCTCTCTAGTAGCTTATGGCCATTGTTCCTCATCATTCCAAGGGGTGCCCTGGTGAACAGATTGTTACCTACTTCATGTTGCTCTCCCCTTATGAATTTGTATGCCACCACAAGGTCCCCTCTCAACCTTCTCTTGGAAAGGCTAAAGAGGTTAAGGTCCCTCAGCCTTTCTTTGTAGGGCCTTCCCTGCAGGCCTCTAATCAGGTGAGTGGCTCTTCTTTGGACCCTCTCCAGGTTGTCTGCAACCTAGAGATCAAGGGCATAAAATTACAACTTTGGAAGAAGGTAACTAATGCAGTTAGCTGGTCTTTCTGGCTTACTGCACGTATGCCTGCAATGGTGATTTGGAATGCAAACAATTAAATTAGACTGGTTTCCATCAGGAAACAATGAGGCAAAAATCAGTATTTTCTGGCCAGGAAACACCCAGAGGTGTTAGAAGTTGAGGTTTCATAAACATTTTTGAGGAGCTGGATGAGAAAGCTGGAAGCCAATGTACCATGTTCTAGCCATTGCTATGAGTGATCTATTGTTTACATCCATACACTTAAAAACATATTTCAGTTACAGCTATTTTTGTCAGGTCAGCAACCTTAACACCACATTCAATCCCTGTCTCTACTACACTCAATTCCTGCCTGAGGCCTTCTGGTGCAAGATCTCCACAGGTTACTCATTGTCTGCAGGCACAACCAAAATCCAAGATCTCCATGCTACTGACCTGCATGTATAAAGTTACAGGGGAGTTGGAGTATTGTTGTAACTGGGGAATACATGAGAAGCAAGATTTTTTTGGTGATACCTTTTACTGGAATAACTCCCACAGTTATACAGTTGGTCCAATAAGAGATATTATAATTCATAAAATTAAACACTTGTGCAACCACCTAAAGAACAATGGCCTACCAATATGGCAAGAGACAGCAGGTAAATATAAACCAATAGCAGAAGCAAAGTAAGTGGAAAAACCTTGCTTGGACAAGAGTTCTGAAGAAGTAGCTACTCAAGTAAGTATGATACCTCTGGCAAAATGTATCATATATTTATTCCCTTTCCCGATGAAAAACATGTAATCAATTTAAAAACTCTAACATCCTCTATCAGCTTTTGTAATTTTCTTAGACTTGGCCCTAAATATACTATCCAGTTGCTCAAATACAAAGCCCAGAAGAAATGCACATTATTTTCAAAGGATAAAGGACTACTGTTGTATCAATCTGTCACTAAAAGCTATGTCAGCCTCTTTCACAGATGGTGCAAATCCCACAATTTTCTATTAGTTTAAAGTAAATATGTACTGAAATGTCACATGGCTTTAATATACTTCCTTGCTGGATGTTAGCAAGTATATCTGAATAATACAGCATTCACTTTGCACAACTAATCTTTCTGCAGAAGACATTCATTTTTTGCTAGCAACGTCTGTCTCTATAAATGGCAATGTTTTTATTTAAAGATTCTTAAGGTAGCATTTATTGGTCTGTCCTCAAAAAACCACAGTCCAATGTTGAAGTAATTAACAGCCCAGAATTAAAGGGAAACTGGAGCTTTTTGGAAAGTGTCCAGTTGCATTAAGAAAAAAAACCCCTTACTGGTCTCATTCTGATTTCAAAGCTTAAAAAAAACCTTGCACAGATCATGCAATCTTAGCTGAAGGAAGTATAAAATATGAATTGTAAAGTCGTAAAATACATGAATTGTAGAATGGTAAAAAAGCTGTTGCGGCTACCATCCTTCTTGCTAATTGTCAAGTATTTCTTGATACAATCGTAGACTCCAAATTACAATCATGACTAAAGACCATTGTTAAGAATAATTTAATTTTTTTTAGGGTCTCCATGGTGTGATCTGTTACAGTGTAGATAAGCATCAATTACACCAAAGAAAAAGTGTAATTAATAATCATGCTATTTTCAGGATTTTAAGTCAGAGTAGTCATACGTACTGTATCACAACAGCAACATAATCTTTACATTGCTTCTCACATATGCACAAACTCAAAAAGTCCAGGCCTTTGACCTGCAATGGAATCATCTGGGAAGGCAAGAATAGGGGGAGAGGGGTAAGGAATAGCACTGGCGCATCAGGAGGACATGGGTTCAATTATTAGCTCAGCCACAGGTTTCCTGTGTGACCTTTGACATGCCATTTAATCTGTCCTATGCTTCAGAAATAAGGTAGTACTGTCATCTCTTACAGGGGAATTAAGGGGGAAACACTCATGAGAATTGTTCAAGTTCTCAGAACCTCTGACAATGGCAACCATAAGTACTTATAGAAGCCCTGGCATTCAGGAAAAGCAAGCCCACAGTTACAGAGGGTCCATGCTACTATCACTCAATGCATTACGTTTGACTAACATTTATGATCACAAAATAAAGAAAGAGCTTTCCAGGCCAGAGGAAACTCATAGATTCTTATACACTTCTAACAACCTTGGGTATTCGGAGATTGATGCAAATATAGAAATCAGTCCTGTCCATCCATTCATTCACATGCACAAAAAGGTTGGCACATACCATAATGAATTAAGTATATGGCAATGCACACAGCATATTCTAAATTACTCTTCCCAACATTCCCTTAAATCTTTTTTTCCCTCATAAGATGCTCAAGTCTTAAGTTAACACACAAGCAAAGTAAGATTCAAGAAGTCAACCAGAGAGGAACCAATTCTTTGAAATTTGTCTGAACGGTATTTTTGGCAAGAATAACATTTTACAATTTCAGCTGAGTTAACAGAAGCTGGAATATGGGTAAAATGGCAAGGATAAGCAGCAATTTTTAGGCCCATTTCAGATTTTGTTTGAGCTCAGCTTGGCTGTATGTCTTAGCAGAAACTTTCTGCATGTAGTTTCACTTGACATTTAAGTAAGTGCTGCTTAGTCCATTCAAGAAGCAAAGGAACACCCAATTTTACCAAGACACTAGTTAATCACTTGTATTTAAAGGGCAGTCATTTTACTTTAAATGCCACTAACAAAAATAATTACATCTAGGGCAACTACACTAAGAAAAATTCAAGAGAGGAAGCAGTGAAGATACTGTATTTTTTTTCAATTAATGTTCCCCTATATTTCACATAAAATTTATAGAAGCAGGGAAAACATGAGTAGTTCATCTATCCCACTGACTGATGTTTCTAATCAAAAGGAGAAAAAAACTAAAGATTAAAGACATTCAAGAATGCTGTAAACCCTTCAGCTATGATAGACATGCAAAAAATGGTGCCAGAGAACAGTTTGCATCTGAATCTGATGTTTGTTCAATGAAGGATAAAGCTTCAGAGAGTACTTTATAACTGGGATACATTTTTACTTCAGGTCCAAAAAATAAATGGAGAAGCAATGTTTTAAAAACTAAACTGAATTTTGGAGTCCTGCAAAAACAGAAGACAAATTGCTAAAAACCTTCTAAACAAAGGTAGTCCACAAACATAGTGTCAACCTAGGACTCTAATGTTAAACAGTTTTATGGATTTTCTTTTTAGTTTCCATTATTTGTAGACAATGAAGCAAGCAGCTCTGCAGGTCTCAGGCAGGACTGACTCATGAGGACAATCCATTGGACCAAAAGTGTTGAGGCTGAATGAAAAAAAGAGTGGGGGGAAATTCTTTGGCTTGCCTTATCAAGGGGGTCAGACAAAAATATCACAATAATCCTTCTGGCCTTAAAAGTCTGCAGACCTGATGCTTTTCCTGAATAGTCTGACTAAACTAATATGCTAAAGTTCAAAATTACTAAAGCTCCCTTTACAAAGCCAGGTACTGGGAGGGGAAGAGTGCACCTTAGTTCAGCTCCAGCTCCGAAGATAGACTATAAAAATATTAGCTACAAGGCAGAAGGCAACTTTTGACATCAACAAGAGGGGGTTATCATCATAAAGTGACATAGTCATTTTAATCATTCCTGACAGGACACAAGAATTGATCACCATTTTTTCCCTTATATAAAGCACTAGTACCTGTCTGTCTTGCAAGCTTGGCGCTCACACAAGAGTCAACAGGGCTTGCAGATAAATAAATTGAGTCTCAAGAGAGCTACGGAAGACCATCATTCCAAATCTCAGTCTGTTTTAAGGGCTAAAAATAGAAGCACTTGACTTTAACCATTATAACCGTGTGCTTCTAAGAGGACCTTAGCACTGTGAGGCTTTTCTTTTCCTGTATCTTTGTTATTCTTTGATTTTAATAAACCTTGACTTTTAGATAAATCACAGTAAAATGTGGGAAAAAGGGTTATCAGCTAATAAGCAACATCTCAATTAACTTTTAACCTCCCATTTGAAGATATTTATGCCAGCTGCAGGCTTTAATTTAGCCAGATGTTTAAATTTGATGCTGCTGTAAAAGCAACATTTTCACAGAGGCTCTATTACTCAGTCAGCAAAAATCCACAAAAAACCCTGATACACATACATAAACAAGACATCTAATTAAACCTGCTTCCTATACAGTCTTCTTCCTAAATATAGGAAAAAGCTGTTGTTCACAAACATACAGAACTACTGATGGGTAAAGAATCAGACATTTGCTTCAGAACCTGCGTCCGAAGTCCAAAGAGGAACTTGTTTTATGGAGAGTCCTTTACCCCCTTTCTGCTATACAATTCTGTTTCTGGCACTGATTTACATCACTACCATAGTCTGCTGTGGTTCCAGGATATGATGTTTGATTCTTTTTGGTTTTCTCTCAACTAAGGCTTCTCCATTAGAGTCACTGGATAGCAAGCAGATATTTGCAGTAAGAAACTATAAAATTGAGAATGGGGTTTACCCTGAAACCTCACAGCATGCCCCTATGCCTGCTGAAATAAAACACAGATAGTTTTATACTCTAAAAATAAAAGTAGGACTAACTATGGTATTAATCACTATTTTTACTATGAAGTGTACAAATTTCTGTCTGCTCATTGACAAATGTGTGTGAATAGAACTGGACTTCCCTAGGAAAGAGGCGGCTCTTTAAGTTCTGAAATAACCAACATTAAAAAATATGGTGCATGTTAGCTTCAGCCACCTAGGCAAAAATCTAGAGGTGCACTGAAATATTGGTCGCATATTGGATTGGCACCGATAACAGGAAAATTAACATTATTGGTAAATAGGCTTTTTTTTGGCTGGTATAGTCAATAATGTCACCAATAAATGCTGCAGGCATGCACACAGCCTGAACACGGCCAGGAATGAAGCTGAACAGCATAGAGAGCAGTGCCCTGCTGGTAAGTCTGTGAGGGAGGGAGAGGAGGGAAGATCTAGGTGCCCATAGTGAAGGAGGGAGTGGGGAAAGGGCAGGGCCTACCCAGCCAAGGCGGTGAATGAGATCATGCGGCTGAGGGCTGGATGGAGTTGTGGGCAGCTCATTTAGGGGGGCACAATGGGGCAGGGTGGTGGTGGGGGGCAGCTCCCCACTGCTGTGCACATCCCAAGGGAGGCATGGAGAGGGTATGTATCCCCCTGGATTTGCAGTGCAGGTTCTCCCATGCACACCCCCCCACCCCTCCTCCCTCCCACTGCTCACTCTTGATCAGCCGGGAGGCAAAAACCAGTTTAAATATGGTGCGGTTTTTACCTCCTGGCAACCCAGTGGTGCTGTCAGGGCCCCTTAGCCAATCAGTGTCAAGTGACAAAAATGGGGAGCAGCAGGGCCCTTCTGCCAGTCAATGGTGGGTGGGCGCACAGGGGAACCCTCAAGATTAACGGAGCTGCTGCACAGCCCACTCCCGCTGTCCTTAACCATAAGGTAAAAAAGCCAACTCATTACACACCCCTAAAAAGAGAGAGAGGATTTTAAAGGCACTTTAATACTTTCACTTCTGTCACCTCTGGATTACTGCTAGATTCTATTTACTTTGCACCATGTTTTATATGGGCACCTCAATCTTTGGGCTCTTGTGTTAGAGACAGCAGGACAGAGAACTTAAGCCAAAGACAATGCTCTAATTTGCACAGAGGATTTAGCCATGCAATTCTCTCAGCATTCCCCGTATAGCTTTAGTTCCCTTCCCTTCCTTCAGTAACACTGGAAGGACCATCCTGACAAATAGAAGGACAGAACATCTTCCTACCTTGCTCACTGACCTTTTAAACAGAATTTTTCTCAGTAGATGTCCCAGATGGTAGACTCAAGAGCCATGACAGCATGCATGGGCAATTATTATAGCCTGTGTCTGACGCATGTTCACCAGCCACCTACTCATCTTCCATCACAATGGCAACCAGTGGAAGTCCACAGGCCATTTTTAGAACCTTCTATATTTAACCACCCTGCTTCCTCTCGCTTACTGCACATCAACAGGTCACTCAAAATTTATTAGCTTTTTCTCCAAGTTGGCCACAACTCCCCCACTTCTCACCACCATCCTACACACCCTGTATGAATAGCGTACATTGTGAAAATGATCAGTCATCTTCAGGCTTGCCCACGAGTAGGGAGGAGCCAATAGAAGTGAGATTCCAAAAAATCAAAAAAAGGCAACACATTTCATCACTGTTGGCATGGAGACTGCAATCTGGACTTTAACTTGTCCTGTACTGCTTGTCTATAACATTAGCACAAGGAGGAAGGAGAAAAGGACAAGGATAAAGCTAGCATGTCAGAGCAAGAGCTGCTGGAGAAGAGAGAATGAAAAACACACTTCAGGAACACATGACTGTGAAAGCATAGTTTGCCTGCATAAAACAGGGCTAGGGGAAAAGGAGGGTCTTTTGTTTTGTTTCCAAGTTTCAGTGCTTTCATAACACTGCATTTTTCAGTCTTACAGAGTATTACGAAAGTTCAATGTGTTTTGTTACTGCCCACAAAGTTCAATTTAGTGCATTCATTGCTCTCGATTAAAGTCACGGAAAAGGTTTTTACATTCACGTGCCATTGGGTCTTGCACAATCCATTTAAGAAGCAGCTAGCTGTCATAACATTCCTACATATGCTATAATGTATTCACGTGAACTAGAATATAATGCATACATGAATCATGAGAAAATCCTTGCACTATATATACACCCATGGCAGGTTCGAGCACCAGGGGTGGCCGTGATGTCCCTAGTAGCTATGTGGCTTCTGTCCAGTTTGGATTTTAAGGTGGATCTACCTTAATTGCTTACCTACCATGCCTTGATCTTACTGAGGATTACCTAAGGGAAGCTGCCCATGGGTCTTGAAGTGAGCCTTAATTCATGCAAGTCACTAACAGGGTCTTCCTGGACCTTCCTAGTCTCAACTGGTACTTAAGCTATGTGAGCCCTCTTGGCCTGTCTGCAGCCCTCTAGGGCACCTGTAGCCTTAGGGGCTCAATGCACGGCTCTGTCCTTCCCTACACCACAGCCCATGGCTTGCAGGTGCTACCACTTATGATGTTGATTTCCCACAACTTGGCCCCTTTGGGCTCTTGCTCAGTATCTCAGCTCTCGGACACCCCATGGTCCCATGTTGAACCCCTCTGGGCTTCTGGACCCCTGGTCCCACATTCAGCCCCTCTCCACATTCAGGCTCCCAAATCACTGGTTGAATGCTTAGCCCCTCTCTGGACCCAAGGACCCTCTGGTCTACCTTTTAGCCCTTCTGGGCTTGGTGACCGTATAGTCTTGCTCAGCCCTTTTCTAGGCTCATGGACCCTCTGGTCCAGTTTTCAGCCTCTCCATAGGCTCCTGGACCCCCTGCTGGGCCCCACGTGCAATCTCTGGCCTCCAGGACTACCGACTCTCTAAACAGACCTTGAGACTTCCCCAGCAGAGCTGAAAGCTAAACCCTGGGTTAAATAAATAAAAAGCACCTGCATCCTCTAGCAGGCACCCAAACTCTCTCTGGGCTTAACATAAAACCAAGGCCACCTGCCTACAGATAAGAGTTCCTCTCTGCCATGGGTATATTTCCCTTGCTTTCCCAGTTTGCAGAGTTTCTTATTCAATTCCACCATCAATTCAGATATTCTGTTGCCAAGAGCTAGGCAGCTAGGGAGAGACTGCCTTACTGGCTCAGACCCAGGGCATTTAAAGCTCAAGCCCTTGTCTCTTTTGGTCAGGTGAGCCCCTATTAACTCCCTTGCCACCTGCAACCTGCCTTTTGGGCTGCTTGTTCCCTTAAAGGAACAGGCACACTGCAGTGCCCTGTTACATCACCCATGAAAGCAACAAAAGGCATTAATAAGGATTCCTGCATATACAACAGTACCTGTAAGTTGTCCCTCAACTCAAAGCAGAAGTAATATGCATCCCTAACTGTGCTCTTTAGTGGCAGCAGAATTTCATAGAAGCCTCCTTTCTGGCTGTTCACTATATTCAACAAGCCTCACCCCTTCCTTCATCCCTCCCACAAGGCTCTCCCCATGTGTTCATACTAATATGTTTTGCACACCTTATCTGCCTCTTCTGATAGCTGCTGTTTCTCATCAGTTTCCATTTTTGACATCTATATTTCAGTCTTCCAAATACACATTCCACTCTCATTCCTCAAACTAACTCTATCCTGAGAAGGCAACTCCATTTTTCCCTCTACATGTCCTATGAAAGCTGCCAGAAGGCAAGGAAGTTGAAAGGTAGCTCTGGACTTCCCAGAATGACTGAAGGGTTGGTAACACCCTTAGGCTGCATCCAGACGAGTGTGGCCATGTGGTATGTGGTGCTGCAAACAGGTCTGCGGTGCCACATTCCACATGTTCAGCTGTTCTTCACATTGCAAGGAAGCAGTGTATGTGTGTGCGTGTGTGTGTGGGGGGGGTTCTTGACCCCTGGATATCTGGATTGCTAGGGGTCAAAAAAAACCCACACCAAAAAAAAGTGGTGCAGCAGATGTGGGGGCAGTAAGCACCACTCAAAACCAGAGCCTGGTTGGCTGGAGCTCTGCTGCAGCAGCTGGCAAGGCTCCATGTGGCAGGACTGCTGATGCTGCAGCCCCAGGAGGCCCTTAAGACTCCAAGTAAGGCTGCTGGAGCCACCCCAGTGTTGGCCCCAGTCTTCCCTACCCCACCTGAGTAACCTGGTACATGCCAGAACGTGTGGCACAGACATTCCCTGGCAGTGGTACAAGGCACACGGCCACTAGCTATCCTCAGGGGGCCAAACGTCCACACTCGTCTGATTGCAGCCTAAGTGTCCACTGAGACCATTAGAGAACATGTTCCTTTTCTCTTAGCAGGAACAGATGCTCTGCTCACACAACAGTGACTGCAGATCATCTATGGTGGTGCGACTCCATCTGTAACAAACTGCAAGTACGGAGGTGCCCTGAGCAAGCCCACTGCAACAAATATGCACACCAAATAATCACACTAAAAAATTAAATATAAGGCAATCAGTTAATCACTTGCCCTGTTGGCCTACTCCAGTCCAGTAAAGGTTGTCAGGGATTTTTTTGTTTTTAAAGGATTCCTTCTTTTCTTCCAACACCACCAAGGAATGTTTTTAACATGCACTGCTACTGGATGTTATCCCACTGCACTACAGAAGGCTTTGACAAAAAACAGCACCAACAGAAAGGAAATAGACTTAAATATCACATTGGTACTGTGGATTTCTGCACATCTGTCTCCCACTCAGCATCAACCCAGGCTTCTATCCCAGCACGAAGGCATCTCTGGCTGCCTTTGTGCAACCATTAAAACTTCAAAGGGGACACGATGCAAAGGCAAACAGAAGTCCATGCCCTTTGTTGCACTGCAAATGCCCAAATGTGTGGCCACAACAAAGGGTAACAAATTTGTGCTGTTACTTTGTGGCAGACGTCTGTTTCTTTTCAGCCAGGAGAGTGCGGGCAAGCAGCAACTCCTGAGGCTCAATCCTGCACATGCCAGAAATTCCTCTACAGCAATAAATTCCCTATAGGGGAATTTCCAGGGCACACAGGATGGGGCTCCTGAAGCTCTGAAAGGGCCTTCCTGGGTTTCCCCATTTGCAGAGATGCACCCCAAATAAAATCTCCAACAGCTGGAAAACCTGGGTTTTCTGCTTGCCGGCATGCCCGGCAATTCTAACTCAGGGTGCATGATTCCAACTTATGTACAAAGGGTTTCTCCATTTGCAGAATGGAGTTCACCCTGAGTGCTGTCCTACAGGATTGGTGTCCCAAGGCCACAGAAGTAGCAGGAGTCTGACCCTGAGAGAAAACAGACATCTCTTCTGCCCAAGGAAGTGGATCAGCTGTGCCAGGACACATCCTGACACAGCTGATTCTCTTCATCTGGCAATGTTTGTTTACAGCCTCTGTAAGCTTCCTCCCTAGAGAAGTCTGTTTCATCTACTAACTTGGATACTCATTACCTCCTCAAAAGGAGTAGAAGGCTAGGAAGAAGACAACAGCCAGGGAGGTCTGAAGGAGAGAACCAATTATTCTATATCACCCTATGGCCAATAGACAATATATTGGCTGTCACATGGATTTACAACTACTTGTGGACTACTGTTGGGTCCTTAGCAAAGTATTTCAGAGGAAAACATCCACTGCACAGAACACAACGGGTCTAATTTGTGATTAGTGACCACCATGAAATTTCAATCCAGATCTAGATAAGCATAAAAACCTGGATTTAAGCTAAGGCCAAGGGAGCTGCTCTTCCAGCCTGATATCCCTAAAACTAGCCCTACACACAGGTGATAATTTTCTTAACGTTCTATGGAACACATTGTTAATTTTTTTTGTGTTTAGACAGTAATACTCCTAGTAACTAAAGACAACTGAATATTTCAACAAGGAACAACTATTGTAGCAAAATTGTGGGAGTTATAATTATAGAAAAACTGTGACAAGCTTAAGAAACAGCAAATCCTTGCACCAAACACTTGGACAGGTGAATCTCCTAAGTTATGACTGATATAGGCCCCTTTTTGGATGTTATCCTCCATTTATAAATTACTCTTCTGTGTAAACTGGTCAAAAGCTATTTCCCAGAATATTTTTCATTTACCACTTAATAGCCACAGGTGTTTTAATCATTCGTTTCAAAGGGAAGCCTTTGAATATAGAAACATATTCATAAGGGATTTAAAAGCTTGAGAATCACTGTTCACATTTCCATAGCTATGCTGGCATCAGTGACGCTTGTGCATCGCCAAGGAAGCAATGACAACAGGAAAAGCCCTGATGCCATTAGATCTGTAAGAAACACAGGCTCAACCCCATTGAATATATGCACCCAAACAGGAGGACAAGACTGATGTTCACGCTTCTACAGGTGACAATACAAACTAAACTAAACAGCATAAAATTAAAACACCCAAATATGTCATTCTTTTCCTTTATATAAAAAGTGCTTGCAAACTCAAAACTAAAACATGAATTCAACTGGCTTATAAAGAAACTCTAAGCACTAATGACCTTGGCACCAGTTTATATTTCAGTGAGGCATGAAACCCAAGGACAGACTAAATCTATCACTCCTTTCATGATTTCACAGCTGAAATTAGTATGCTTTCTGGAATAAGGCAACCGGTCCCTCACACCTCTGTCTCATTTTGGGCTCAATCAGTGAAGTGCTGAATGAAAAACAAGAAAATCAGCAGCTCTTGCAACTGGCCCCACGAAGGCTGAGCATTGTTACTTATAACCTTCCCTCATTTTGTGGAGCTCAACTTGGAGCCAATTTCTGAAATCCAGATGTCAACTGGAAAAACTGATACAGACAAGATCATAGAGTTTGAATAGCGGAACCTTGTTTTAACATCAACCTGATGACTGCTACTATTACAGAAGATAAGAATTTGAAGTGCTGAAGCAGCTTCATCTTCAAAATCCCCCCTTCAAAGAGAAAGAGAAAAAAAATAATGAGCAAGTAGCACACTGCAGCCAGAAAACATCTATTCTGCTATGTGCAAAGTAGAAGCTCTGCACATTAATTACATTACAGATCTGATTGGTGGTGTCTGTGCATAGATGTTAAGCTTGTACCGACTAATCATCAGGGGTCTGAGTTTTCCATCCACCATGGAAAAAGGTGGTAAAACCCAGATCTTATCATTTGAAGGAGAAACACCTAGATTGTCTCTTTTAAATGGAGAAAACCGCAGAAAACAGTGGGTTTCTTCTTACAGGCTGGCAAAGCTTGAACCTGCAAGGAGCTGGGAGGCATGGGAAAAGGGTGATCAGTAAGGGATGCCACATGTATGTGCACACATACACATGCTCAGGGCTGCCAGGTAGCCTAGAGAACAGCTCCCTGCAGGTAAGCCTGGTGGCAATGGTGGGGCAGGAATTGACACCCCCATAGTGAGGAGGGATGGAGTTGGGCACAGCTAGGGCTGGGGCTGCTTCCCAGCCAGAGCAGTGCATGGGACTCAGGTCCCAGAGCCAGAATGCACAGCTGTAGGGCCCGGGGAGGGAGTGGGATGAAGCCACAGGCAACTCATCTGTGGGGCACAGGGGAGCTGGCTCCCTGCTGCTGTGTGCACTCTTGGGGAGGCATGGGGGCCACATGCCCCCCAGATTTGTACATGAGTAGGGGCAGGCTGGTTGCTCAGGCTCCCCACCCTGCTACCATCCCCCAGGACCTCTGTAGCCCAGCAGGCGAGACCCAGCACACAAGGGCAGAGGGGGACTGGGTAGGGAAGCTGGCTGCCACTGGGATCTCTGTGCTGCCATGGTGAGGTGCTCCCTTTTCTACCTGGCAGCAGCAAGGGTAGCAGTGAGGGGCTGTGCACCTTGCTGCTGCCAGGTAGGCAGAGGGTACCTTGCCACGGTAGCAATGAGCTTCCCTGCCTGGTCCTGCTCTGCCCTGCCGTGCTGAGTCTTGCTTGCTGGGCCACAGAGGTCCTAGGGGGAGGGCAGCAGGGCAGGAAGCCTGAGTCTGCAGTGTACATCCCTTCCCTCTTCCCCACAATGGACTCTGCTTCAACTGTGCTGTCTGTGGGGAAGGGGCAACTGGACTCTACTTTCCTGCAGTAGCTCCTGGGGCTTGGCTGCTGCTGCAGGGGGCTGCAAACCCAGGCCTGTATCCCTGGCTGCTGAAAGTCCCCTCTGGCTGGGCTAGAAGGGAGCAGGGGGCTGTGGGTTCAGGAGTGCGGGGCACTGGCATGGACAGGGCACTGGCATATCAGGGCTGCTCAGCACCACAAAGCTGTGTGTGTGTGTGTGTGTACACACACACACACACACACACACACACACACACACACACACACACACACACACACACACAGGGACAGCCATAGTTGGACCTGTATTCTGGTGAACAAAGGGGGGAACTCTGATTTTCTATGAAAAACCCAAAATCAAACACCAAAATTTATAGGTATTTATAGTTTATTTTATCATAGTGATCGAGGCACTAGTAGGCTTTGAATTTGCTTTAAAATTGTAAATATATCAATAAAACATTGTGTTCAACTGATATATATAGATACAGTGGTGTATCAATTTTAATTAATTTAAATTAATTAAATTAATTTAATTTACTTGGAAAAATGTGGATTTAGAGGTTCTTAATCAGAGAATTTGCAATTTTTAAAAAATAGCAAACCAGGATCCTTGCTAATCATTGACTGTCCAATAATAAAGTATACTACAGAATATGAAAAGAAATGAAAAATGCTTGCAAAGTCTTTCATTTAGAAATGAAGGGAGCATAATAACTGCTGAGATACACACTCAGACTGAAAAGGCAGCTTTGACTCCAAGTCTACTGGAGGACAAGATGGCCAAGTCATAAATACTGTTTAGATTTAACAAAGTCTGAAATTTAAGAAAAAATCTTGAAAAAGATGCATTTTCTCAGCACCAAAATAACATGAACAAACAAAAGGGCCAAACTTTTAAAATTTAGAACCCACCCTAACACTGAGTACTTCTGCTATTGTGAATAGTCTATTAAACATAAGATTATTTGGATGCAAATATCAAGGATCTAAAGTTCAACACTTCCCTCTATAACAATGCTCCAAAATTAAGTGACTGGTTGTTCAAAGATGCTGCCAATGGTTACACCAGTATGTTGGTTTTGGTGTCTCCCCTGCACCTATGTTTGCCCTAATTCTTTAAATACATGTCCTGTGGCAGATTTTAATTCCTATTAAGCAACTGAAGATTTAGTCATTTAAATTAACTAAATTCCCTGGAAACATTAATAATGGATATAATTTCTTTCAGTAAAGAATAGGAAACTGGTCACTGGAAAGAAATTGTAAGTACCTTCCAAATGTAATAATTCTTTTAAACAGAAACAGTATGGTAGACGATGGACTTCTTAATTAGCAAACAACTCAAATGAAACAGAGCTAAAGAGGAAAAGTGTCAAAAGAATCCGTGCCAGAAAAGCATGCGCTTCCTCATGTGGCTGCAGTATGCAGGGCCTGGTCAGCCAGAGCCACCAAAACTGGAGCCTGGACAGTCAGAGCCATGCTCTGGCTGCTGGCCAGGCTCTGTGCACTCAGATCTCCATCACTGTAGTCCCAGGAGGCCATGAGATCCCCAGGTGAGGCTGCTGGGGCCAGCCTAGCCTCCCTTTCCCCACTGAGAGCATTTTCCCCTATGCTTACCCCATGCACAGGGGCATGCACAAGGGCAAAAAGCAGTGGCAAGAATTTGTGCCACTGCTTTTTTTACCCACAGCAATTTCATGCCCCTAAACATGGGAATGCGGCCAGAGAGTTTATTTCATACACCTTCACCCTGTAATATAATGGGTATTCAATGATAAATAGTAACTCCATCCCTTTGCTCCTTGGTTTCACATAAGTGATTTTATTTAATACTTTAAATACAATTTAAATAACTACTTATCATAATGGCCAGCTCTAATCCCCAAAGGATTCTAATACCCAGGAAGCTGTATTTAAAACACAGAACAGTCAATCTACCTGCAATCATGCTGGTAAAAAATACAACAGCTTTTAATATCATACAGTAAGATTGTCCAACTGGTGACAGGCCAGCCCAGCATGCAGACCTCATCAGGGGATTAAATTGCAATCCTTGAGCTCTCACCTGGCTACCACTTTGCCCTACTGCTCCAGCTGCAGCAGCAGCTAGAGTCTCTGGGCTCCTTTTCCCTCACTCAGATGCTGCTTCCTTGCTGCTTCCTTCCTTCCAGAGGGTGGGACGGTGCAGCTAGAGTGGCCATGATAGGGGACAGTCCGGTTGTCCTCTATTGATACGAAACCGGAAGCCTTTATGTTCTCTATTTTTCTTTTGAAAAAAATAAGAGGACATAAAGGCATCAGGTTTTGTATCAAAAGAGGACAGAGGACAGAGTAGCTGAAAACCTGAATGTCTTCTATTGATGGCCACTGTAAATGCAGCACAGGACACAGATTTGAGGTTAAGATCAAGATAGAGGTATGTAAGAGAGGGGGAGGTAATCAAAACTGGGGAGTGGTGTGGGGAAGTGTCTTTGAGGGTGCACATTGCAGCAAAGAGGGGTGGGAAATCAAACCCACATGGTGCAGCAAAGGTGGGGGAGTCCATGCAGTGCACAGCCTGGTGGGTCTTGTCTCACTTAAGTGTAGCCCACACAGTATGCAACCCTTGCTCGCATGACCTCCAGGGGTTTTAGAAATTGGATAGCCCTGGCATACTGTAATACCTCACAGTCTGGGGAGAGAAGACTATTCTGACTATGTGCAACTACAGTGAGAGCTTAGCTAGACAGAAATGCAAAGTGCAAACCTCCTATTCTTGCACAAGGAATCCTGAGACCTACAATATTGTGAAATGCTCATGATGTCTATTATCACCAAACAAAAATAGAGGTTCAGATTTAGCACCTGAACTTCTAGGTTCCAGACTGACCCTTAGGAGGTTGGATTATCTTTTCAGGAGTGATTTGGGGTAGCTCTTGTTTCAGGTGCTCAGTTTGAGATGCCTTGAGGAGCCTGATTTTCAGGCTCTGATGAGTATATGCACCCTATAAATATGGCTCCTTGCGCAGTGTCTCAGCGTGGGCCACAAACTTGAGGTTGATTGTTTCAGACATTCTGTCCATTGCCCTTATCCATTTTCAGGAGTTTATATTTTCCAATAATATTTAATTTAAAGAAAAAAAAATCTCCTACTGATCTTAAGAGATAACTGACTACTGTAGGATTTGATTCCCTAGGGCAGGGCTGTTCAACAGCTGAGTGGTCGGGGCAAACAAAAGAGGGGTGTTTTTTCTTTTCAAACAAGCATGTGTGTTTAAGAGGCAAGCTATACATATACTTATATAGCTCTACAAATGGAGTCATGCCTGGGTCAGTGTTGGGGTATAGACTTTCTGCTCCTAAAACATAGGAGAAGTTATGATATGCCTTAATGACAGTATCCTTCATCAAAGTCTGCTATCTTTTTCTGTTTTGAAAGAACAGCCAGTTGAGGCTTTTTCCACTGATTAAGAGACAGCAATAGAATCAGTCTGTCAAGAAAGTAGAAGGAAAAGAGATCAAAAGGAAAAAAAAGGGCAATAGGAAAAGTCACCTCTAAAAATAGAGCCATTCTGCCCTTACATAAGCTAAGGCCAAAGCTGTTGCGCTACATGTTGAGGCCAACTTCAACATTTATTGTTTGCTTCCAAAGGTGAACTGTAAAGCTTTAACAAATGTTGAATATGTTTAAGTTCCTGCAATATACCTCATGTGCAAATTTAATTACAGCCAGCCATCCACCTGCCACAGAGAATGCTGAGAATTCTCCTTTCCATACAACAGCTGGTGTTACAACCCCTGGAAACAGAGTCTTTCCTCCACTCCTTGCAATATTTTAAGGCATCTCCCATTAACTGCAGATGAAAGGGAGAAAAATACTTGGTGTAGGTCAGTGGTACATGGATGACTGGTCCGGGACCCATTTGGTGCTGCGGGTTGGATCTGGCCTGTGGGCCAGAGGTTGAGCGCCCCTAGTGTAGGTGATTGAAGGAGAAATGGATTTTCAAAGATGCTTTTGTTTCCATAAAGTCTGCAATTTAAAAAAATATACATAGGATTTCCTAACTTGTCTTAGAACTTTTTAAAATGATTTCAGCTAAGAACGTAAAAAGACTACAGGACATTCTTCAAAGTCAAAGAAGCCAAAGTAGTAAAGAATAATTCAAGCAAATGTGTCCATATGACTGACCACCTTGCTGAATGGATGAGACATTAAAAATTGATCCCTATAACACAGTCTCTGGGATCAAACTGACAGAGAACCAAGCATTTTGCAAAGGATGAGGCAGTTTATACGGGACTGTATTAAGGGGTGTAATGGCTAAAGAGTTCCATTACAAATTAAATTCTCTCTATTCTGGTAGAGCATATTCCACTCAAGAAACCTGTTATACATTTCTATCAGAGTTCCAAATGGATCTCCCTGGGTGGGAGCTAATGCAATATGTTGCGAAAACTTTAAGTGGCTCAGCATCCTTGGGACAAGACAAGGCAAAGCAATGGATAAGTTATTTTTAGTACACTGATAATGCTGGCAATGAAGCAAACCTCAAGATTCCATTGTACTAAATACAAATGCATGCCAACTTGTGTTGATATATTCTCTGCATTATGGGCCAACTGCACCTACTAACAAGAAGTAGTACCAAGACTAATAAACAATCTTCAGAAAAGAGCAGCTTGAACTTCCTTTTTTCCAGTTCCCACTTCACTTCAACTTGAATTGTACTGTATTTTCTCACATACAATGCACACTACAGCAAGATATGCACCATGTTTTTGAAAGGCAGAATGAAGAAAAAGGATCTTTCCTTGTAGTAACTGGGTGCATCTACATGTGCACTTCACTGTGGAGTTGCCCAATTAGCTCTGCAGTACAGCAAAACTGTCTACACAGGTGCCTGTATTAGGGCACAGTGGATTAATTCCACTGTAAGACATACTGTTGGGAACAGTACCATCTTACAGCACAGTACCTACATGTGGTAAAACGCACGTGCAAATGCTTACTTGGGCATACACTGTGCTTGGTAAGCCCAAGCAGCAGGTGGCCAGGTCCCTGCCTGTGGCTTAGCTGTAGGGCTCTGCAAGCTGGGGCACTCTCATGGCCCTGGCAGCTCTGCCACCACCTCCCAGAACCCAGAGCTGGCCCCTCAGGCTACCTGCCAGCCCAGGGCTGCTCCACCCTGGCTCAACATGCCATGGTCCTAGGTGCACTTGAAAACACTGTGCCCAGGAGCAGCTGACTCTGGTTCAAACTGACTCTGGTGCCAGAGTTTATCATGGTACGTTAAAGGCATGTGCAGATGTACCCACTACATCTACACATTCATTAACACATTGTAATTACAGCGCAGTTTTAGTACCTGTAATAACAGGTACTAACTTAATGCACCGTACTCAGCAGTACTCTGCAGTAGCACTGGCGCGTGTTTTTTAGGCGAACAATGCACAGTAGACTCATGCTATAGTACTAATACACAGTAGACTCAATGCACAGTGACTAATGCACAGTAGACTCAACATATGCATTAGCATGGTTCTTGCCTGCCAAACTAATATGCAGTAGAATTGGTCTACTGTGCATTTAACATCTCAGGTAGATGCACCCACTGAGTAGCAGCAGTTAAGAGAGATGGCCCTACTCTCCATTTTGCTCCTTATGGGTCACAGGCACTAGGTACACTTTTGCCTGGTAAGTGACAAACTGCTCTAACCATATTTCTTTAGTATAATATACTTCAATTCCCATCAGCTGAGTGTTTTTGTGGAAAAAAGGTGCATGTTTTATATGAGGAAAGCATAGTATAACACGCTGTTTTCACCTTGCTCTAAGCCATACATAGAGCTCTTGAAATATGTCAGTCACTGACTTCAGAACATTATTCAGTGGTTTCATTTATTTATTTATTAAGCTTGTCTGCACAAAAGTGAAGTTTGCATTCCTCAGTACATGAAGCTGCAGGCAGATGAGGGGCAAGGAACCTGATGATTCCTAGGGAATTTAGCTGAGGGCTGCTACAAGCCTAACACTCAGAGAAGATTATCAGCCCTGGGACAGACTCCAAACTGGGTCAGAATCCCATGGATGTATTCCAAGCCATTTGTCAGTAAAAAAGAAAAGAAAAGAAAAGAAAAGGAAAGAAAAAGATATAAGCTGTTTAGAAGAATTATGATATTTCATTTATTATTGTGCCATCGTTTTGTTCCCCAGCTTTGCTTGGAGTTTTACACACACACACACACACACACACACACACACACACACACACACACACACACACACACACACACACACACACACACGTTGCCTCTTGCAGGTCAAATAGTTAGAGATAATATTCAAGGCCTTGCCAGTTGTTTCTACTAGGTGGAAAAAAAATTATCAGAGTCCTGTTTCTGCTAGGAGTTATGCTTACTTACAGAGAGTGTGTACAAAGTCCTGCTTCCTGAACAGAAAAGAAATAAACAGAGGGGAGTTTCCTTGCTCAGGAATCCAAAGCTTGTCTTACCAGAAGGCAGACAGTTCTTCAGGTAAATCTGATATCTTTTATTAGGATCAACTCAGTTGGGCTAATAAAAGATGTCCGATATACACAAAGAACCTTGTCTGCCTATGTCCTTAGACCAACATGCCTACAACCTATATATACCCATCTTACCAGAAAGTACTCTGCCCAAAAGAAGCTCCATTTCTCTCGGCCACATTCACCACTTCTGTTGCTTCCACTCACAAGTTAGTTTACCCTATGTTTCAGTTTACTATCCTGAGCTCTCAGCTGCCATGGTCAGACAACTTACAGTACCTCAGCAAGGCAATTTATACCTAAGCACCTCCATACCAGATTACAGTCTGTAATACAGATATGTCAGTGGTGGACAAAATGCGGCCCATGGGCCGGATGCAGCCCACCAGGCCATTCTATCTGGCCCACAAGGCCCCTAAAAATTAAAAAAATATATATATATTTAGCTGCCCCCAGCTGCCTGTCATGCGGCCCTCGATGGCTTGCCAAAACTCAGTAAGTGGCCCTTCGCCCAAAATGACTGCCCGCCCCCGAGTTATGTCCTAGTGGGGAAAGGGGTTGGTAGTTAGCATTGTCGCTATAAAATATGTATTTTGCTTGATTTTGAATGGAACACTTTCATTGGTTTGAATTTTTCTGTTAGAAAAAAAAATCAAGTTTTCCATGGAAAAATATAAACTGAATCATTTTATTTCAATTTTCATTTGCAAACTTAGATAAAAACTTTCAATTATGATCCCTTCATTTCAAGTTTTTCCATGGAAAAGAAATATAATTTTTCTACCTTTTTTTCCCCTTTTACAAACATACACATCTTTTTCTGACACTACTTCCTAGAGGCACAGGAATGGTTTATGAATAAAGTTACTGACGTGACATCTACACGCACAATTCATGTTTCCACAGCATTAAAATTGCAACCTCATTAAAAAAACATGTGTAACAGCAAGTATCAGCAAGATAGATAAGTATGATTTTCTAGATTAGTTTTTAATAGAATAATGAATGTTTTATTTATTTAAAATAATTTCCTTTGGTGTGGTGGGGGGCGGGAAGGCAGGGGGCGAACGATTCCACTTGTATGAATAGCAGCTTCTGAAACACCATCCATCCTTTCTCATTTGCTGACAAGCTAAGTGCATTGCAAACATTTGTGATGTTGATAGCTTGAGAAAACTGATCTATTTTCAAACATGACCTCTGCTATTTAGCATTTGTTTCTAAAAAGCTGCAGTTACTTGGGGCTTGTCTTCACTGTTATAAAAGTTGGGAAAACTGAAGTGCCTTGTTTTTATCTTGGAATAGCTCCCCCAGGGGTACTTATCCCAAGGTGACCCTTAGTAGCAGCAAAAACAAATCCTTAGAGAGAGCATACAGCACAGAGTAGACAAAATTATTTTTCTTAAATTAAAAAAAAAAAAAAAATCTAAAAATCAGTTTCATTGTTTTAAAGAAATAAATCTATTTATATTTGAAATTATGACAACCTCCATTAAGACCTCAAAATATCAAATCTATCTAAGTATTAAAGTTAAATAAAAAATATACAAGTGGGACATATTTGCTGCCAACTTTCTAAAGAAAGACTAACCACTGAACTGATGGGAGTCTGGCTAAGCACCTAGAATCAGTCTGGTTAAGTGTTAAATTAATTTTTGATAGTTGTAGCATCTTCTCCAAGCTCAGAGAAAATATCTTCTTCAGTTCTGTTTATTCTGTTAGTTTCACACTACTCAAAAGCAGATTGGGAGATGAAAATGCCAGGAAGACTTTTTCTCATCTTCTAAACTATGTAGAAAGGTAAGGTGTTAGACGATGAAATAGAGAACTTTGTTTTTGGCCAGCATCGCTTTAAAGATTTTCGATTACACACTTCATCTTTTTAATAAATTAATAGGTTTTAAATAAAAGCCATGCTTGGATTAACTTCCTTGTTTCTTTTATTGATCCGGTGCATCTAAAGGAGTTTTATTCCACCAATAACAACAATTTCAAAATGTTGTTTCTGTGGGTTTTTTTACCTCCAAATTTGCATCCAGATGCAGGCTGACAAATCAGAAGTAAAAAAAAAACCCTAAAGGATCTGAATTAAGATATGCTAAGCTGTGTTACTGGTTGCACAAACATATATAGCTACAGACCAAACTCCTGGTTAACTAAAAGAAATACTAAACTCTGTGTAAACGCTCTTTTTAATTACAAGATATCAGCCTATTTTGATCATTACCATCCAACAAGAATGAGCTTTTTCATGTTTAAAAAAAGGAAAACAACTAAAAGAAGAAAGCTTTTTTTTTTTTCTTTAAATCAAGGTTTCCTGCTTTCTGTTTAAATTCAATCCAGCTCCATACTCAAATTAAATAAAAGCTGGTATTTTTAAAGAATCCTAAATAAAGGGTCATTGTCCAGATGGATGGATGGATGCACGTCCACCATGAACTGGAAAATCCAGCCTCTGGTTCCATAGGTCAGCAATCTATGGTCCATGGGACCATAGTCAGATTCAGCCCATGGAGCCATTTTTATTTGGCCTATGGAGCCAGGTGGCTTTGGTGACATTTCAACACTGGGGGCTTCAGCTGCAGGAGGCTTCACCCATGCAGTAACCATGTAGTGGGGAGAAGCTGTGGCAGCGACCTGGGAGCAGTGACTGTGACAACGTGGACCAGGTTGGTCATGGCTCATGCTTAGAGTTAATCTCAGTTAAATTGGTCTCCTGCTCCAAAATGTTGCCAACCTATGCTCTATTCTGTTGGATTTCACAACTGCAGTGGGCTCAACTACAAATTCTCTCTCCGGTCAGTGAGCGTTTCTTCACGCAAACAGTCCTACTGACCACTGTGGGTCTATTCTTGGAAGTAAGTGCTCAACATCTCGAAAGAAGCTTTGCAAACCAGGCCCTTACGTTGCCTATATGCAAACAGCAACGCTGCTCCAATGTGCTAAGCAGGCTTGATTAATCAAGTCACTGGAGCATAGTAATTACTGTGCTCTAGCAGAGTACAGCATCTTACATGCATCAGCACCCCCAAGCTTAAAAATGGCAGTGAGGGCACTTTAAAGCTTGAGCAAACTGCCATCATCACCATTTTTAAGCGCCGGGTACACTAATATACAAGTGCACTGAGCGCTTTAATTACAGTGGCTCTCAGAGCTGTTCTAATTAGTGCCCCCTTGCAGCACATGTATAAACGTTGTTAGTGAACAAACAAGAAGAAAGCCAAACCAGTGCATCCCAAATAGTACTCTGGTTTGTATAAATCATTAAATATAAACATTTCAGAATAGTTCAGTATCTTATTATGTTACTAACAGTAAAAACTGTGATTTCCCCCTTTGAGACTGGGGTTCCATTGTTGTAGGTGCTGTTCAACCACATAAAGAAGCCTGTTCCCCAACCTGAGGAGGACTCTGCCTTCCACTCTCCTCCTCCACAGTATTTGTTTCCTCTCTCACCATTCATATTTATTTTCTTTCTGTCTAGAAGCTGACATTCGCCATGTCAACATTTGTAAACTGAACTGGGGAAGGGTAGAAAGAGCTGAGACAGAATAGTTATTATGCTGGAAGCTATTAATGGTTGTCATAATCCAGTTCATCCATCTATACATGATTAAAAGCCACTGAGTTAAGCAATAGACCTCGTTTCATTCAGCTAATAACAAGCCTCAGTAAAACAGGACAATATGACAATATGCTGCTAATACATATTTATTGAGAGAACGGCTCTTGGAAATTGGACCCTTGAAGTGTTAAGTTCTAAATTTAATATTTAGATGTTTTAAAATTGTGGAATTTTAGGCAAGAAAGTGTGTGTGTATGTCTGTACATAAATATTTGGAGAAGGAAGAGGGTTTGGCTGCATTTAAAACTAAGTCAAACCTTTCTTCAAAGAAGTCTTTTATTTTGTAACGGGGGGGGGGGAGGAGAGGGTTCAAGAGTAAAATTTTACTCCTTTTTGATGCCTCCCTGAGCATCATCTGAGGCTCTTCAAAGTATTGTTGAAAAAAATTAGATCAGGTGCAAAGCATGACAGATCATATTTGTTCCAAATCTATATGAAGCAAATGCAAAAACTATGTAATTCAAAAGTTCCTTAAAAAACAAACAAACAAAAAAACCCCAACAGGCAAACTTTCCCAAGAGTAAATTATAAATGTATTTCTACTAACAGAAAGGATCTTGGAAAGAATGTATGGAGACTTCTGTGGTAAAGAAAAGGTGACCAAACGCCAGACACGAGAGCAAGTTATGCTCACGGCGTGGGGGATGTGGCAAGCGCAGCCCAATAGCCGTGTGATCAGTTCATGCAGCAGAATCCCCAGCTCATGCAGTCCGTTCAGCGTGCCAAAAAGGACTTAATCCTATTGGCTATTCGGGCACTATAAAAGCAAAGCCCACGGAAAAGAAGGAAGGGACCCACACAATATTGGAGAGGCCTGATCACCCTCACCGGAGGTCCTGCGTCCACGATATCCCTTCCCCCCGTACGCCCCCATCATGATCGAATACATCATTCAGATGTGCGTAGAGCTCTCCAGTTCCCCATAAGTTTGGTTTTGAAGCTGCTGTAAAGGGAACTGCCAGCGCAAAAGTGTGAAGTAAAACATTTATTTGTTACATCGTCTTTTCATCTTTTTTTAAATGGGAAGAAATATAAGAGGAGGAAAAACACAGTTCCATAACCCTTTCGTCCCTGGCCTGTTCAGATCTAAGAGTTAACCACCACCCCGTTTCCCTGCTACAGCTTCTATAGTGACCATATTTAAATGGCTTTCTGTAAGATTTGAGCCCTCTTTTTACTCAGAAATGGATATCTATAACTTCAGCTGACCTGTCACTCAACCTGGGTCTCTTCTGGCTCACATAAATCACCAATGACCAAATTTTGCATACCCTAAGAGCACAAGGGAAAAAAAGGCTTTTTAAAAAATGTAACAGTGCTACCAATTTTTTTTGTTTGCTTTCTTCTTTAAATGAAGAGTTTTGATTGAGAGAGGGGCATCTCATAAGGAAAGGTACAGAAGGAACGCAACCATCTTAAAGAAACAAATATGCCAGAAGTGTACTGGTAGGAAGAAACCTGACTTTTGGGGATTTGGATTAATTTCTCTCTTATTTTCTTTTCTCAAGGAATCAATATACTGGTGGAGTAATCAGATACCCTAAGTAAGAATAGAAAACCACATTCAAGAAATGTTTCCCAGCAGAACAAGTACTATTACTCTGAGCTCAGTAAAACAAAGTACATCTATGAACCACCCTATAAATCCTAACGCCAATGGACTAGAGAAAATACTTAGATAAGAGAACTCATATATTCTGTCGTAATGGTCCAAAAGTTCCCCACTGTCTCTTAGTGCTTGAATTTTGGATATTTACTGCAGAATATAATGTATCACTATTATGGGATAGTTTTCTCTTCCTATTTTCAACAGCCAAACTGTTAGCTTTAAGACACATCAGTGAGAGCTAGAAATGCTGGTCCCCCCACACCCATGCTAGGCTCTACCATCATTGAATGTTCTCTCAGACTTAAGGAAAAGCATACATGTCTAAAGTTGTTTTTTTCTCTTTGGATAACAGAAAATGTTTAACATGAGTAAGACAAACTAATTAGATGGTAGGGCTGGTATACAGAACTATTACTGCCTCAATGTGAAACTGAGTTCTCATGTCTACTTAAAAGGCTGTGGTTCACTACAGGTTTCCCTCACCAACTGCTGGGGTTAGGTTCCTGAAAGTTTCCATGGTTGGCAAAACCATGGTTGGCAAGACAAAAGGCTTAACAGAAAAATCACAGGTGGCAGGCTGATGCCCAGCCACGAAAAACCCTGGTTACTCAAAATTGTATACCATGATAGCCGAAACGCTATATAGAATATTAAGTGTGGATACTCAAAACTGTGAGTGGCGAGGGAAACCTGTATTTCCTCTATAGGTTTATCTACTTTTAATATGGAAAAATCTCATCCATGAGAAGTAAATAGGAAAGAAGCTATGCTATGGCCCGGTTTACCAAGAATGTAAATCAATTCCTACTGAAGTCAAAAGAAGCTATAAGTTCTCAGATATTGCCTCACTCAACTAGACTCGCATTGTAGTGCAGCCATGGTTGTCCAAACCCTTTGGAAATGCACCAACTGAAAAAGCCTTGTGGAGAGGTGAATTCACTCAAATAAATTAAACCACAACATCTTATGAGGAACTGTACATGTTTACACATGATACACACGATAAAATCATACCAAACTTGAAAGTACAGATATTAAATACAGAAAAACTTGAGAACAGTTTGTTGCACAAAGCAACAGTTAGTAAAACAAAAGCTGCAGTTAGGATTTACTGCATGAATGGTATACTAGGAGTCATGTGAAGAACATAAAGCATGTACAATTTTTTGTTTTGTTGGATTAACTGTCATACCTGCTTCTTGCTTCAAAATCAAGCTATGCAGATTGGCAGCTGGCAGCTTTGCTAAAGGTTAAGGAGCTAATACTGTGAAATCTATGAAGAAACTAAGGACAAAACACTATGCTTTGCCAACCTTGTTCACCTCAGTCCTTCTATTGTCAATGAGAGAAATGGCTGACTCACCTGCTCAACTATGTCCCGGCAGAAAGAGACATCTGTTTATGGTAAGTCTTGTTGGCACTGGAAGATACTGTTTAACAACAAAATCCACCATCACGCTGGCATATTATTCACATAACTATACTTCACACCAGAGATAAAGTTACACGAGCACTAGATTACCTGCCCAGGCATGGATTTCACTAAACTTCCTGGGAACAAAGTCAGAACAATCATTCTGAAAGCTTCTTACCCAACTCTTTATCTTAATCTGGAAAAAGCTAGAATACTCCTCTATTTCACAGAGCTATACTCACCTTCCCTTTTTACTTGCTACCTTTACCTTGCTTCTAAGATCCAGGGACTGGATGTTTACATGAAAGCAATCTGCCTAGAAGGCTATAAGGAAGGCAGGTATGTCCTAAGACTGGACAGCTATATAGAGAGTCTTGAAAGTACTATTTTAGCTGACTGGAGATCATTAAATAAGCTACTGCAATGACTGTATGTGCAAGATTTATTGTACACAGTTCCATAAATTATATTCTCTCATTAGCCACCTGTGATGGAAGAAGGTATAAGATCTCATGTTTAAAGGAGTATTTGACATTATACGCATGTGGAGATGTGGCAGTGGCCAGCAAATTGTAAATGTCTTGGGTGCATTTATCTACTTTGCCATCCACTTAAAGACTGGAAAACTCTCATTTCTCTCTACCACTAAAGTTAAATGCTCCTTGAAGATCTGAATGCAAATTATTTCAAGACTCTAGGACCATACAGGTGCAAACTAATATCCTCCAGTTCCAACATATCCTGTGTTTAAAGTTTTAAATAACAATGTATCCAAAAGTTTCCTAAACTCCAGCAGGTGTTACATAAAACTTATCCAGCCCAAGGGCCGTTCTGTATCCTGACCCACACTGAACTGATCCTCTGTGCAGTGCTATGTCCAGCCTGTATGCCACATGCAGCACATGCCTGCCCCAGGGTTCACTGTGACCATGACCCCCAGAGCCGGCACGGGGTGTGTGCTGCCTATGACACGCAGACTGGAACCAACATTGCAGGCAGCACAGAGGGTCATTCCAGGGTGCTACGTGCAGCCTGATGTACAAGGTGGATCTACTGATCCACGTGCCAGATCCTGATGACCAGACGTTTGACAAACCTGATGCAGACCCTGCAACGTTTTTCTTTCCATGAAGATTCTTGCTATGGTACCATATGCATTTGTCACCTTGAGATTAGATGAATGTACAGTTAGCTGCGCACCAAGACTATTTGGAAACCGAAGTTCATGCCAAATACAGTATCGTACCTGTTAAGTGATGAGTCATACAGAGCATAACACTTAAGCTTTATAAATTGTGCTAGCTGTCAGTACATTTTTGGGTGGAATTGAAAAGGTTTATTTTCATCTATAAAGCTTTGAAGGGCTTTTGTACTGTTTATCTACGAAACCAGTTCTCCTCATGCTCCATGGCTCCAGTTGCAGTCAACTGGGGTGAAAAAAAGGAGGCTGTTAGCAGGATATTCATAGCATTGGACCTCTTGTTCTGGGATTCACATCCCCTTTTTGTCTGCTTCTCCTTATTACCCTTCAAAGTTTGATGCAAAGCACCGTATCTTCCGTCTGATGTTTGGGAGGGAGTGGGTTGCATAGCTAGTGAGAAAGCAGGACAAATGATTGGCGTCTACACTGCTGCTCCTGTTAAAATACTCAAGATAACATTAAACCAAGTAGCCTGGGTACTGGTAACAACATAGCTGCCAAACCCATCTGATAAGCTAAGTGAATATTCAAGTGGTTAGCCTCAGCCAAATTCTGTGTTACTATGGCTTTAATGCTGACAGAACTGATGCTTGGTAGTTTACAGCCTCTTTGGATACATCTGCATGAACTGTCATCCCAGAAGTGACAGTAGTTCAGATAGTGCTGTCCAACATGCATCCTTGGGCAGCCCATTCTTCATGGATGCCTCTCTCTTTGACCAGGCAACATTTATTTTCCAAGCACCAGGACTGACCAGAAAGAAGCTGATGTCTTATACTGACCAGAGAGTTCCTGTGGGCTGAAAATGTCTCTCCCTCTCTTTCAGCCTAGCAGGGACCTATACCTCAAAGTTACTCCATGTAACAAGAGGAAGGAGAGAGTATCTTGAATTCACACACCTCATGAAACCTACTTTCCAAACCCAGACACCGTCTTATTCCCTTTTGTCTCAGACAGCCGGAGCTGACTTGAGGAGAATCGCTGATTACTCGGCCATCAGGCGGGCTGGTGGATGGAGAGGCAGGACACAGCGTATTAGTTGAAAAAATTAACTTTTACTTTATATTTACTTACGCTGCTGGTGGCCATGACACAGGTGATAAGGTTGCTTACGTAGTTACAGGTATCGAGTTGCTTGCGTAGTTACAGGTAACTGGCAACAAAACGAGCCAGAGAGTTTGTAGACAGAAATGAGCGTGCAGGATGAAGGATACGTCGGGAACAGATGGTGACAGGGAGAAGTTGGAGGATGGCCAGTCTGTCAGCTTTTCTCTGCCATGTGGCAAAGTTCTCCATACGCTACCACGTGCTCAGAGCTCTCTGACTTCAGCAGAAGCTGCACGGACCTTTATACTTTTAGAGTAGCCAATGACAAACTGCCAGATAGGAATAACTAATGAGGTAGAACATACCAAATTCAGAAATAACTACAATTGCTTAGGACAGTTCTATTGTGACAGGGACACTCAACTGATTTAGTTATGACACCTTTACACTCTGCTCTGGATCTGAACTCCAGACCCTAGACTACTATATTGTTCTAATTTCAAATCCACCTTTTTCTCCTAAAAATAACCATAACAATTGGGCTCAACTTGCTTGTTCTTCTGACCTACTGCCCACAACAATGCCACACTTGCAGCATTTCTGTGAAAGCTATAAACAAAACAAGTTAGAAATGTTTTCAGTGTATTACCAATATTAAAAGAAAAAATGGATTTAATCCTTTGGTTCTTTAAGTCTTTCATTTTCCTGTGGGATCTTGCAAGGGCAATAGCATTTCAAGGACTTTGCTGGCACTTATCAACTTTTATTTGTGGAGGGAAAATCTGTTTTTCCTAAAACTAAACTTGAAGATGTGCGGTCAGCTTATCTACAGGGTCAACTAATAACCAGAACAACATGGTAACTTGGATAGCACAGGAGAAGGGAATTGGAAAAAAATAACTGTACGCTGAATATTTTGGTTTTGACATATCATAGTACACCCACCTGGCTTCCAACACCCACTCATGTGCGGCCTTGGCCCACGATGTAGAGGGCGCACGCTCTCTGGCTTTGTGGGTACCATGAGGTGGGCTTCAGTTGTCCCACTGGCGTTCCCTGAACTCACATGCCACATCTTTGAATGTTACTTCAGTGTGGGGGATAGCCTTGAAGGTTTCCTCAGGGATGACCACTCCACTCATGGGATGTCTGTAGGGCTCCACCTTCCCTATGCCCCAACCTTACGCCAACCTCTGGCAGGATGTCAGGTCTTAACACAGCCGCCTCCCTTCAGTGGATGTTCCTTGTGCCTGATTGTGTTCCTCTCTCCTTCTTGAGGCAGGATTTTTGGTTCTTTCCAGCTCTATGACTGAGGCCCCTTTAAGCCTCTCGGCTCTATTCCTGGGGTTGGCATGGGTTCCCCTGTCAAGCAGGGGTAACAAAACGAAATGAAGGGGGAAAAAAAAAAAAAAAAAAGAGAACTCCAAAAGGGACTTCCTGTCTGGTGTCCTACCGGCTCATATTTCCTGCACTGCTGCCTATGCTTGGCAGTACTCCCCCGACGCTGGTTCTGCAGGGTCTCTCTCCCCTTTCTACTCTCAGTCCAGCTCCCCGACCTGGTACCTGGGAGTGTTCAGGTAAAAATCTTCAGCTTCCTTGAGATAGGTCTCAACCTGTTCTTCTAGGTCGCCATGCTGAATGCTCCGTCGTTCAGAACCTCTGCCGCTGAACTTCTTGGGAGGCATGAGGGGAAAGTCACCCCTGACACTCCTCCCCTCCTAGGATCCTGCCTCAGTCCCCTTGGTGTGAGGGAGCCTTATTGCCCCATCTGCAGCCTGTTGCCCCGGCATTCCCTGGTCATGCTGGTTCTGCCCGATGCCGGCATGGAGAACCTCTGTGTCCCTACTCGCTCTCCCTGCCTCACTGCCAGCAGCCATTTTTATCTCCACCAGCCAGCGTGTCTCCGTGACATCACCCGCTAGCTTTACTTGTACAAAAGCATGGCTTGTGAACCACGTAGGATTTTCTTCTCATCCTTCCAGTCTTGCTTTTCCTGCAGGTAAGTGGGTTTTTTGTGTCCCCTTCTTTATTTCACTATTTTTTTCCGTGCTGTGCTTCTTGGGCAGGCCTTCCCAATGCCTCTTCTCTGTCACCCTGGGACACATAGGAAAGCAGAGCTGGAAGAGACCACATATCATCATCTAATCCAGTTTATTTTCATCCCTGACTAAACCAACTCAGTCAAGTACATCAAACCTATTCTTGAAAGCCTACAAGGATGGAGATTTCAAAATTTCACTACATATCTGTCAATATTTAACCACTCTCAAAATCAGAAAGTTCTTGCCAACCTCCAAACTAATTTTCCCCTGCTAAAGCTTGAGTCCAGTTCTCCTAGTCCTCTCCCCTACAGCCACAGAAAAAGCCCAACTCCATCCTATCTGGAGTGGTCTGTTAGGTATTTGAAGACTGTTATAACATCCCCCTTGGTCTTTTCTTCTCCAGACTAAGTAACCCCAGTTCTTTCAGCTTTTTTGCATAAACCTTGCCTCCCAGGCACCGAATCCTTTTTGTTGTTCCAAACTGGACTCTCTCCAACCTGTCCATGTCCTTTTTGAAGTGAGAGGCCCAAAATTGGACACAGTTCTCCAGATGATGCATTACTAGTGCTCAACAGAGCAGAAGAATCATTTCCCTTGATTTGTGACACTCATTAATACAAGCCAGCATTTCTATTAGCATTTTTTTGTGCAATAAGAGCCCATATGTTGGCTCATATTCTGCTAATAGCTCACTGCAACTCCCAAGTTCTTCTCTGCAGTATTGCAGTCTACGCAGTCATTCTCCAATCTGTATTTGTGCATTTGATTATTTCATCCCAAGTGCTGCACTTCTGTACTTGTCCTTGTTAAGCATCATCTGATTGATTGCACACTATTTTTCCAAACTATCCAGGTCATCCTGGATCCTAATCCTACCCTCTAGAGTATCTTCAACTCCACCGAAGTTGGTGTCATCTGCAAATTTGCCAAGCATGCACTTGATCCCATGATCCAAACCATTAATGGAGATGTTGAACAATACTGGATCCAGGACAGAACTCTAAGGATCCCCACTTGATACTTTCTCCCAACTACATGTTGCCCCATGGATGACTACTCACTGAGTACAATGATCCACCCAGTTATGTATCCAATACTTTTGTCTTGTGTGTAGTCTCTTAGCTTGTTAATAAGAACTTTGAGAGATGGGGTCAAAAGCCTTGCTAAAATCAAGGTGCATCACATCCACAGATAAGGAACCCTATAAACAACTCAGTTTACCAAAGTGAGGTTGGGGAGGAGAGAAGGGAAGGAGAAGTATGGGAGGGAGACAAAATTTGGGTGAACCAAGTTCAGAGACAGGGATGTATTTAATGCAAATTTCTCAGAGGTAGGCATTATCACTGAATGGAAGGTGCTATTAGCAGGTTTTGCATTACTAAAGGATTGTTTGTTTTTTTCAACACTGCAGAGAACCTACATATCTGGCTATGCTGGGGTTGGGGGGAGAGGGAGGTAATTGCAGTGTCATATTTCTACCTACTTTGCTGGCTAAGTAGCTAGATAAGGTCATGTTAGTTATATTATCTTGGACCTACATCCCATGCAGGTTTTCAAACAAAATATGTTTCAAGTCTTCTTGCCTCCACTCCTCTATCTTCAATTAGCTGTTTAGAAGTAATTAGTTGTCTGCTCTCACAATTTTGTCACTTTTTTATAATATTTGGCAGTATGCTTAACTCCTAAATTCTAAATTACTATGTTGTAATCCTAGCTTTCATAAAAAAAAGATTTCTAGCCTTCATGGCTGCAGAGAAAAAGAAATGAATATGTGCATCAGAAAGAAAAATGAAAACATCCTGAAATATATTATTTTTTAAGGTCTCATTATTTAATCCATCTACATGGTTGGGGAAGGCTCTAGCACGCAACTAGAATGCTTAGAGCTGGCAATGCAGTAGCAAGAACCTGGAGATTTTTTTTATCAGCAGTATTGATCAGGTTACAAAGTACAGTATGAAAACCTTGAAATGCCGCAATGAATTCCCACAAGTACAAATATCATTAAGGGCAATTAAACTGACCAATGTCCCAGGATAATGGCAGCTGGCAGCTAATGAAATTCCAGCTCCTCCTCTGCTTACTTCATTCCTTATTCTGTTACACAACTTACTGGGCTTCCACAGCTGACAAGCTCATAGCTGCATTTTCCACAGAAGCACAGGAACTGCCCTCTCCCCTCCAAAAATTAAGCATGTGGCAGGCAGTATTTGCTTCCCACTCAGACCCCAAATGCAGTCAGCAGTACTTTGTTTTAAAGCTACAAAATTCTGAAAGCAAGCCTATGAAATAAGCCCTACATTTAAAATTAAATCCAAACAGTCCAGGGAGGCAAATTTGCTAGGTATGTATGGCAATTATCACAAACAATATTCTTTCTTTCTTTTTTTTGTTTTGTTATTCTTGGTCAAAAAAAGATTCTTAACTGGACTGAGCGAAATGAATTCTTTTTTGCTTCAACAGATAGACTACTGTTTAAACCTAGCATGGTACATGGAGAAAAGTAGCCATGAGTACTCACATACTTTAAAAGGGAATTTATAGCATTTTTTAACTATTTACCTTACTCATCTATTTACTTTACTTTTACAGTATGTAGCCTGAACTCAACTTTGAGAAACCAGTGTGAACAAGAACAAAAAGCCTGGAAATTCACATGGGTGAAAGGAGGAGACACAGTGAGAGGAATCACAGAGTTGAAAAGGACTTCAAGCGTCATCTAATCTCACCCTTTACACCCAAATACAAGACACACAACTCCTAAACTGTCCCTGTTCAAATGATTATCTGGTCTCTTTTTGAGAACCATCAATCTAGGTAATTCTATAATTTCCCTGGGCAGCTTAGTCTATTTGTCTTACTATTCAGACAGTCAGGGAGTTCCATCTGAGGTTTAATTTAGATCTGTTTTCCCGTTGTATAAACCCATTATTCTGTGGCAAGGGGAAAAGGTTGTTCTCCTTCTTCATGGCAACCTTTCAAATATCTGAAAAATGCAATAGTGTGTCCTCTTATTACCTTTCCTCCAAAGAAAACATTCCTAGTTCTCTCAACATGTAGGAAATGCAGAAGGTTTATAACAGAAAGACTATTATTAATCATGGTACCATGACCCCAAGCTCTGTTAGCTCAAATTTCTATAGCATCTTTCACACAGAAATGTTCAAGTATTTTATGTACATTTAAATGTATAGTTATAGTTTACATGTATGAACAAAACCCAACCTCTTCTGTGAAGTAGGTGATACAATATCTTCAATTGTGGTGACAAGGCACTCTATACCATGTGATAAGACAGAGGCACAGCTGGAAACCAAACCCTGGCTTTGTAACTCCCAGGACCCCAAACACCACTATGCTGTCAGGAACTAACAGCTGGCTTAATTACAAAATAGATATTAAACAGAGCTGACAGATTAGAGAGTTGCTTTAAAACTACGAAGTCAGGGAAGGATATACCCTTACAAGAAATATTTGTGGTTCTCACAGGAACAGATACTCCTTCAAAACTAAGTGTGACAGTCTTATTAGCATGCCAGAGAGACCTTAAAAGTTTATTTAAATTGCTTAGATTCCACAGAGGCATGGCATACGTGTTGCTTTTGCTCCGAGTAAGCCATGGATTTTTAACTGCAAGAACCACATCCAAGGGTTGAATTTAAGTCTATGAATTAAAATCTAAGCTGCCAAACCACTAAGAGAAATTATACAGGTACACATACATATATACAGAAAAAATACCCCTCCCAAATTACATACAAGCTTGCTGCAACTGCCAGCAAGCCCTGTCAAAATGCTTTTACCTAGTTGACGGTTGTCTGGCATATCTTCATTCATACTTGGGAGACCCCGAAACAGTGCCAACAACTCAGCTGATACAACACCCTCCTCTAGACTGAAAACAGTGGGGGCTGTTGTTCTCCAAGGGTGCAATTCCAACTGTGGCAGCCATGGTGGGCATTATTGTATGTATACTACATAGTGGTAAGAGGATCTCAAGTACCTGTCCAAACCTTTACCTAAGTGGCTGTAAGATAAGAGTGGGTGTTTATGACTTCCCCCTCCCAATCATGATTTTACCTACTTTGCTACTTCATCAGGATCTGTCTTGGAAACAAATAATCAGTTAACTACAGAATGCAGCTGGGGCACTGAAATAAGATGCATCTAGAAGAGATCTTGTCCTCCAAACAGGCTGGCTTGCCACTCTCCAAGAAAGCCTGTACTTAAACTGCACTATACATAACTAAAAGCCAAGAAGGGTATTACAGGAAAAGAAGACTGTGCTGACAGAAAGCAAAGAACAACTTCAGCAGTACAGACTGAGTGGGCTAAGGGCAAAAAAGTGTTAAAAGTTTGCTTGAGCCAGGAAAGCTTAACCCATGTTTCAGTGTCATATATAAACAGGTCCAACAAATTAAGGACGTTTCAATTATGTAGTGCCTGGCTGTTGGAGAAGCAATTTTGTATATACTACTTGGACACTGCCAGAGCTTCATCTAAAACAGCATTTGTTCATTACTAATAGCAAGAACTGCTTGTAACACTAGAAAAGCAGCAACAGAAATAATATTTCTGACTTTAGTTCAGGGTTCAGTTAAATGCTACTCAGTATTATCAGTTCAATCAGGTCCCCAGTAGGTCCCTAGCTAAGACGTTCTCTTACTGCTGCCAGAGACTTCCATTATTCAATTAAAAAAACAGCATTACAATGGAACACCTTACACAAAGCTTAAAAGAAACACTGCAAATAACTTGCTGAAGATGCACTGCTTGCTTTCAAGCCAAGGGTCTCTGGTATGAAGTCGCAACAGAGTATGGAAGGAGGAATGTGAGCCCACTGAAAGGCCAACCCTTGAATGTCTACATCAGTTTTAGTTTCATTTCAAGATTCCAAAGCCCCTGTTTATATGAATAGCTACAAGCATCTACACCTTCAGAAAGTTATACTCGATCTGTTAAATAAGAACTAATATTTAAATATTCGCAAAAATTCATACAAAAAGGAAATTAGGATTTCACTGAGCAATTCAACATGTTTAGCTAGCAACTAAACAAGACTACTAAGGGAAATAATGAGTGTTGCTTATTTTTAAACTACAACTCATTTTATTTCATTTCAGTTGCTTTTACTTTATGCATTACAGATTATACTGTCACCAATTTGCTCATGGATGGCTGATGATTTTATATCTCTTGTGTATTTTATCAGTAATCTCAAATGATTCATACTCAGGACAGAGCAGCTTGTGTCACTTAACGTAGTAAACAAAAAAAGCAGTTTTACTGTACTCCAGCTTTATGGTAATAAACAGAAATGTA
>JAGPOW010000261.1:119270222-119322940 GCA_030014935.1 Caiman crocodilus | reverse complement strand
TACATCTCAGCTGCAGACAAAAACCAAATATGCAACCTACGCAGTGTCCTTAAACACACACAAAAACAACCCACCCAAATGAAAAAAGTCTAATGTTTCCTGCTTCACAGAAGTGAGGAACAAAGATGGACATCAACAAGGCCAAACACAGGCATGGGTGAATTGGGCAGCTGCCTGGGGTGTGGACAGAAAGTGGGCCCAAAAATAGTAATTTATCATCATCATCATCATCTCTGATGAAGGGGGGCCCAATACTAAAAGTTCACCCAGGGCTGCCAGGAGTATAGGTATGGTGCTGGACACCAATTAGCTATCTCAAGTTGTTTTTTCTATACTTTGCAAACTATTCGCAACACCTGAGAAAGTTGGTTGCAGTACATTATCTCATTGTAATCTTTGTGTTACTTGGATATGGTAAAGGACTCATCAGCTTGTTTTAAAGATGCTACAGAATATGGCTGTGAAAAATTCCACAAACATGCTCTTCTAAAGATTGCTTGCCTGTGTTGACAAACTCTCTTATCCAGCTCCACCTTCAACATCATGTCTCTGAATCATTGTATGTAGAACCCTAGTAATATCAATTCAGACTGAATTTTAAAAGGTACAAGGTAGAGACACAGTTCTTTAGCCCCATGGGCTTGGCTCTGCTCTTTCTGATTTGGAAATCAAGCAAGAGGAATGCAGCCAAGCAGTACTGCTCTTTTTTAACATGAACCTTACAAAAAAGGACTTAAACGGTAACGTCACATATCAAGCTCTAGCTTACCATCTTTCATTCCTAAAACACTGGGATTGGTGATGACATCACTAAAACACTGATACATTTCAAAAAGTTACCTTTGGAACAATTTCTTCGTTTCTTAGTGGAAACAGCTGGTACCTTTTTTCTAATCAACTACTGGCATACATAAACAATATTAATCATCAGCTCTATTTCAAGAGCAATTTGCTACAATCACCCTTTCCACTGCAGCAATAAAAAATAAAGGATCTCTGACACATGGACATTCTGACTTGAGCGATGTGGAGGAAAGGAAGCAGTTAGTTTAATCATTTCTGCTGCTTGGGCACCTGGATCATGTTTATCCATTTAATTCCAGCCTCCCAGATGTCATTTTCAGTTTTCAGGATATGGGGAGGAAGGGATGACAAGCCTTAAGCCACAGGCAGCAGCAGAAGATTAAAGCAATAACTGGCAGAGGTCAATCTTTCACAATTTAATTCACTAACCAAACCAAGCTCTTGAAAGCTTTGGTGTTATGGGGCACTCTCACATGCGCTCTGCGGATAGGGGAGGCAGAGCTTTAATTAGAGCAGCTCCATTGTGTCTCGTGTATCAGCATCCCAGTGCTTAAAAATGGTGGTGGAAGCACTTTAGATAAAGCTCTTCAAACAAGCTTTAGTTCAAGTGCCTCCACCACCATTTTTAAGCACTGGGATTCTAATACAGGAGAAGCAGGAGGCTGCTGAAGCGCTGCAATTGCCACACTCTAGCACACATAATTAATCGAGTCTGCCATTCCAGTGTATTGGAGCAGCCTTTGCATTTGTGTATAGGTGCCCATGGATTCCAATACTAAGTCCATTTAAACCCTACTCTTAAGAGCAGGACTTCCACAGCACAAACAATTATGTATCCTTAGGAAAAAAATATGCCCCTATTTTTGCCCTGGATGTGCATAGCCTATGGGATTTTTGGGTCTCAGTAGAGACAGTAACAGAGGTTTTCAAAGCTCATTCTGGGGGGTTTAGAGAAACTTCCAGTAAGTTGATCTTCTATTAAGTTCAAGTTGCATCTCTTTTAGGTCACCAATAAGAACCTGGAGCACTACAATAGCTAGTGATGATGTAAATCTGAAGGTTTTTCAAATTAGATGGAACATTAAATGGGAACAAAAGCCTAAAAAAAGAAGTTACAGCTGATAAGGAAGAATCAATTTTAAGTACATGGCCAACACAGCTTGATACAGGCACTTAAAACCTAATGAAATCGACAGACAATGAACCAAAATAGATCAGCTGATCAAAAAAGCTATTCTGGAATAAAAGGTTGAGAAAATACTGGAGAGGGGATGTGGAAAATTACTTGAACAAGTAGCTATAGTGAATGAACAGCTAAAAACCAAGAGTATCCAACAAAATGATTAAAGTAGTGTTGTAGAACTATTTCTATACAAGAAACACTAGTAACTTCCCTGACTTTTAACTGGCAGGCACCTTTTCATACTTAAGAGGAGTCAGTGAAAGGTGTGCCACCTCTGTTCATCTTTCCACCTGAACAAAGAGATCACTGTGACTTCTCCTATGATCCCTACTAAATGTAGTTTGTCCTATATAAAGGGTTTAACCCTGCAGTGAGCAAAAGCCCAGCTTTGCATTGATGTCTACAGGAAACCTGGCGAGTGACAACAGAAGTTTAAGGAGCTACTTGGAGAAAGTTGGCATTATAGTCACATAACTGTATGTGCCTACCTGTCCTCCTTCTCCATGACTGTCTTTATACCAGGAGTTCCCAAAAGCAAGAATTGTTCTTTACACTTTGGAAAGTAACACATATATTACTAAGGACAATTAAAATTATTAACAAGTTAAGACAGACTGTGATTCTTGCATACCAAGTGGAAAAATTCCCATCCATGAATCAACACATTTTACAGCCTCTCCACTACTGCTGCTACCCCTAGGTCAAGCATTTTGCCTTTTCTGCACCCCATAATGCAAAAGAAACAGCAGAAATCAGTAACAGATATAGGCAAATGGCTGGTTAGAAAGTGATTTTTCTCCCTCTGCCCCTGCTCTCCATAAAAAAAGTAAAAAATATCCAAGTTTTCAGTAAAAGCTGAAAATATGGGGTTTGGATCTTCAACCAAAGAGTTAATTTCTCCATACAAACATTTTTATTTGTCCAAAAAACAAACAAACAAACAAACCAAAAAAACATTTTTCCCATGGAATAGTATGAGAGAAAATATTTCGACCAGCTCTGATAGGCAAACCTAAAGAGGTTTCAAGGTTTTCATTCAGACCATCATCAAAACATTCAGGTGCATATCCAACGCCTCCAAGCGTTGGCATGTTACAGTAGTTCCTAAAATCCAGGACAAGGTATTTTTCCCCATTCACCGTGGAAAGAAAAGCTCTTTGTCTTGAATTCAAGTATTGGGGAGGGAGAGGTAGGCAGCTACTGTGGCTCCAGCCTCAATCTGGGCTCAGTGTCAGAGTCAGAACTACACTTGCTACATCCCTGCACCCTAGGCTCCACCTCCACCTCTACCCCTCTATTGGAGCTCTGACTCAGGGGCTCCAGCCCACAGTGGCTCTGGCCCTGCCTGGCCATGCAGCACCTCTGGCTCTGACCTGGTTTTGGGGCTGGGGGCAAAGCTGCCACTGCAATGGTGTCTGCGTGGCTAGGTGGGGACCAAAAACATTATGTGCTCCCTGCTCTCGGTCACAGTGGGGCTGAAGTCAGAGCCTCATCTGAAGATATTTGGGGGAGGGGAAGGCAGCAGTGGGTGGAGGGCATGTGGCAGGGGGAAAGGCAAGTGGTGGAGGGAGACAGGCATGCAGGGGCAAGGACCAAAGGGTGGCAGCCAAACTGCTCGATTCCCCTGCCTTTCTGCCACTGTTTGCTTCTATGCTCCTGCTTTCCTTCCTGCAGTGATGAGGGGATGAATTTAAGATGATCCCCACAATAATTAGATTCTAGACATGGAAATGATAACAAATGTATACATTTTCCATGTCTAGTGCCAAATTTTTTTTTCTTTGGGGGGGGGGGCACACATCTTACATTCAAAGGGGTCTTGGATTTGGGTAAATGTGGTCCAGGAAGCCATACATATGTAAAAGATAACACAAGATTTCTGCTAATCCCACTCCTTGTAAGGCTAGGAATATAGAGTGACATACAGAACAGACAGGCCTTTCTACAGAATAATTGTTACTAATGAAACAAGACTCAATTCAGAAAAGCATCTATACTTAATAGTGATGAAGAACACCTTGTATTTGAAAGCCTTTCTAACTATATCTCAATTATGCAGTTGGTCCAATGAAAGGTATCATCCTAACGAATCCTTGTCTCTTGCATAATTCCTGGACCATCACGGCTACAACATCATCCTTACAGTACCTACTTATTAAAGCACTTGAGTCCTACTAAAGTTAGTGGAAGTTCAGCATGCTGGTGAACTTTAAACACTTTAAATGCTGTGGCAAACATGGATGGGCTTGAGCATGTGTGTTAATACCTTCCTGAATAAAAGCTACTAGAAGCTTTGAGGAATTCATCAATCCTATCTGAGCTCCTAGAGAGACTTAAAGGGGAGAAATGTTCACAAAGAGGGACTTCTATTGCCTAGTTTTAGCAGCAACCCTCAACGACTCACAACAGAGAACAAAGACTGTACAACACATAATGAAACATGAGATTGGAATCTTTCCATATTAGCAGCAAAAGCAGACAACAAATAAAATGGAAAGGGTAGGAGGAGAGAGTCTCTGCCACTCAGCATCACTCATCTTATGAAAAAAGCTGACAGGAACAGATGTAGACATCTGTCTACTAGGAGTTAAGTGAGACCAGCAAACAGCTAACAGATTTCCAAGATCACAAATTGCTAAACTAAGGGAATGAATCAAATTTTTACAATTCTGACAAGAGACAGATTTAAATACACTTGCATCGTATTTCAAATAATACCTAAAAAGAAAAAGAAGATTCCAACAGGTGGGTGGCAGAAAATACAAACCTACTGGAAAGGAGGTGGGAAATAAAAATCTCATTCAAATGATTATAATTGATTTTAAGAGGATATCAATGAGATAAACATCACCACAAATGTTGCAATACAAAAAGAGGAGAAAAAAGAACAAAAGGCCCCAAAAGCTAATTGCTAGTCACAGGATTTATGATGCTCTTAAGTAACTGACATTGGTGTAATCTAGTACTAACATACACTAACTCCTATTTTATTTAAACTACTAGAAAATCAGAATGGCAATGAAGGTCTGGCATCACTTTTGTGTAGATTGTGCTGACACCTATTGAAACTGCTCAGAATGATGGGATAATTAAAATGCTAGGGTCTTTCCCAGAGATGGCAGGTCTATATTTACATTACAGGTTGCAATGGGGTGTGTAAGGTTTATTTATTTATTTATTTTTGCATACTCCTCTCTTAACATTCCAAAGAATAATTTAGTTCAGATGATAAACCCTTTTGTCTCGTTCAAACATTTCTCAAGGCTGAAGATAACAGCTCTGGGCAGAACCAAAGCATTGAACTGGCTGGCACTTAAGCAATGCTATCAACCCCAGCTTTCCTCCTCTTCTCACAGTGTGCCTGTTTAATAAAAGAGTCACTCAGAATATCAAAGGTCACTCCACCACTGAGAGATTTAAATACCTAAAGAAAACCATAATGGTGCATTACATCAACATAGTTTAAGTCACATGAGACCTGCTTTTTAAATTGTATTTTTTTTTAAATTAAAACTGTACCTATTACTTAACTAAACATTTACATATTATACAGTGTCCTCCCGAATGGCCACTCAATATAAAATGTTCACATACAATGTACCCAGGCAGATTCCACTACAACTCTAGCAGGCCTCTAAAGAGAGGTAACTGAAAATGTAGAGAACTAGAAGAATTATAGCTTCAGAAGGGAGCATTACTAGCTGAAGCCTGGTCAGTAGCAGACCTGCTTACCCTTTGAGAAAGTGTACGTACGCATTGTTTCCCTAAATTCTTATGTTGGTGCCATGTTATGACCTCACTGTTGCCTCTAAAGGCAATTGTTTTATTAATGGTACTAACCATGCTCATCATCATCATTTGTCGTCTATGCTTCAGCACTCGTAGTACAGATATTTCCCACGTCTTTGTTTTAAAAAGAACAGCAGCATATGCTCAAAAGACCAGGTAGAATCTGACTTACAATAGTCTTAGAACAGGTTTCATAGATGTTAGGGGCTGGAAGGGACCTTACAGATGATCGGGTCCAGCCTCCCTGCACTTCAGCAGGAAAGACTGCTGAAATCAGATGACCCCAGCAAGATGGGTGTCAATACGCTTTTTGAAGATAGCTGATACACTCATCTCCAACCCTCAATTTATAATTAGTCCAACATTTTGTCAAGACACACTTGCCACAGAATATTATATGCACCACTCAAAATAGATCTTCAGGGAAGTGGCATCTGGAAGAGGTCTCATGCTGTGGTTGAACAATGGCATCCTACTCCATAACCAGAACTCCTAAATTTTATGGCAATACAAATAATATCAGTTTATTGCTGAAGCCCTGAGATTGCTGCCAAAGGCCCTAGTTTAGCAATTATGCAGAGGAAGGCCCCTGTCACCCAGTGCTAATAAGCCACACAGAAAGAAACAGAGCTACTTCTTGCTCCTCACAACAGGATAGTGAACCTCTTCTGCCACTCACTCATTCAGAACCATTATTTTCCACATGGCCCAAAAGGGTCCCTTCCCTTTTGTAGGGTTCTCAGACTCTACATGAGCAAAAGCACACTGCTGTACTGCAGAAATCTGCTATGATCTGGCTTCCAATTGCTCAGTTTGCAGTGCATGTTTTAAAATATATGTAATAATGTGGCTTTTAATGGGTTAACATTGCAGCATCATTCCCAGTTTGTCCCAGAATGCACTACCACTCTGCCTCAATGAGAGGCCCCTGCCACAAAGTTTAGGCTTTTGGGTCACCAAGTAAACAAGGTTTCAAACACAGGCAACAGTTACTATGCATGTCACAGTTAAACAGCATTCAAGCATAACACGGGTTGTGCTGTGCGACTGCCCAGCTTAACCAGGGATCAGGGATTACACTGAGCCATGACAACAGAAGAATCAATCCAAATCAACCCAAGGCACATCTGTGAAGAGGCTGGTTGAAAGCCAGTACAAGTCCTGAGGGCAGTCAGGGAGAAAAGCAAAGGAACAGAAACGGTAACTACGATGAAATCCAGATTTAAGTGCCTGGGTAATGACTGAGAATGAGAGCATCCCTCCCAACATGTACAGCATTTTCTTCACCCCACTTACATTTCTTAAAAATTAAAATCAGGAGTGGAAAAGTAATGGCATGCTTATGCAAAGTTTCTCCCTGTTCTTTGCTTGATCTCTCTTGATTTCTTTTGAGTTTTCCACCTTGGGCCCTACCACGCACAGTATACAAAGGGTTAAAAGGGTACAAGGAAATTCCTTGCTTGCCCTGATTTGGCTAAATACATTGTCAGAGTCTGCCACAGGAATAAGCAACTACCACCAGGCTGCTAACTACCACTCAGCAGAGAACTGGGCAAAAAAAAAGTGGTGTGGAAAGAGCCTTCACGCCGTTCCCTATTATGCCATCCAGAACTCCAGAACTGGCACAGGAGGTGAATACTTTTTACCAGCAGAATGCTAACGTATTACTTCCTCTCACCATGAGCAAGAAGGAAGCTGTAGCCATTATGAGACTTTCTGGGCCTTGGCCTTAGGATAACACTTGCATTATGCCCTTTAACTGTAGTTACAACTCAGCCATAAATAAATAAATAATGTCATTATTTATTTTTCCATATGTGCATAGATACACAAGCATCAAAAGAGAAAGCAGATCGTTGCTGGGAAGACAGACAGAGTAGGGTATGAAAAAACAGTCACAGTCAATGCTTATCTTTTTTCATTAATTTCTTTAAAACAAAAAATCAATAGTTTTAAAGGCAAACGGAAGTATTTATGATGATCTAGGCATGCTTCCCAAACAAAAATCAGCAGTCTCATTGTATTTGATTGTGAGCAAATGGCCAAGAGTTTCTTTTCCATAGTTTGTTAGTTATATATAGTGAGAATGCCAAAAACCTCCAAGATCAGATTCAACACCAATAAACCTGACATCCTATTTTCTGCCTGCCCCGACTAAGTACACTCATTTTTCTAATGCTGATCAGAAGTGTTACTGATACCACAGGTGAAAGGACACATTAGGCCAGTACAATATTAAGTGGAAATTTAAATCAAAGCACTAGAGGTGCACTGATACCTTGGTCCAATATAGGATTGGCACCGATATAAAGAAAATTGACTGCATTGGAAATTGAGTTTTTTGGTCCGATGTGGCCAATAATGTGGCCAATAAGTGCCTCATTCCTGTATGTAGCCTCAGCACAGCACACGGGTAGCAAGGAGCACCTTGGATAGCTGCATCTAACTGGTAAGCCTTGTATGGTAGAAGGGGCATGGGGAAGGGCAGATTGAGACCCCCTGTGGTAGGGGAAGGAGTGGGGCTGGGACTGGGTCAGGCACTGCCCAGCCAGGGCAAGGCGAGATGGAGCTGCAGCTTGTCTGAGAGGCACGAGGAGGGCAGCTCCTGTCACACGCATGTACCTCACAAGGGCATGAGGGGGTGTATGACCCCCAGATCTGTGCGGGGTGGGGCAGGCTGCATGTGGAGCAGGGCGGGAGGTGGTGCTTGGAAGGGGGTGGAGGGGCTACAGCAAATTTTGGGGTGACTGCAGCCCCCCCCTAGCCCTGCTCCCAGCGCCACCACCACCCATCCCGAGCACAGCCTGGTGCAGCCCTGGTCTTACCCTGCAGCAGCAGCCCATCTCACCCCATGCAGACCCAGGGGCATGCCCTCCCAGGTTGCACACAGTGGCAGTAGCTGCCCCAACCCATTCCTCCTGGATGAGCCACCGTTCCATCCTGTGCCCTATCCCTCACTGGCTGGGCAGTACCTGGCCCAGCTCCACTCCCTCCCTTACCACAGGGACCTCGATCTGCTCCCTGCTTCCCTTTCCCCTCCCCTTCCACCACCAGACTTACCAGCCCGACACTGCTCTTTAAGCTGCTGGGCTGTGTATTAGAAATCAGATTGGTAGCGGCCAATATTCCTCCTTAAAAATTGGCTGTCCGTATTGGCCCAAGAAATCTCTCTCTGTGCACCCCTACAAAGCACTTATTCCAGGGACTAATTAGACACGTGTATGTTTCCCCAAAATGCCTGTTTCATCCAAAGGCAGACAAAGTTCTTTGGATGAATCTGATATTTTTTTATTAGACCAACTTAAATAGTTGGAAAAATCATTTTAGCAAGCTTTCAGATTTAAAAACCCGTAGTCAGGCTGAGGAAGTCTCTGCAGTTGGTGTGTGCTCTTCCCGGATGGAATGAATAGTAAAGAAGGCAGAGGCTGGGCTGGTATGCATGCAAGACAGGCAGACAGTGAAGATGTAAATTGAGGAGTCAGTGGGTGAGAGACAGGCTGGGTGCATGGAAGAGAGAAAAGCGGGATGAATGTAGTAGTTAAATAGTGGAGAGGTAGCTGGGGAGTCAGATGTCAGGTACATTATAATGTGTCATAAATCCAATGTCTATATTTAGTCAATGATTTTTAGCATCCAGGAGGTTTATGAAGTAACGTTCATAGGCTCGTCTCTGACGAGTGTTTTGTAAGCTCCCTTTGAGGATTAGAACTGAGAGATTGGAGAGAGAGTGGTTTTCTTATAATAAAATGTGCCCCTACAGGTAATTGGATATTCTTGTCTTTTTTGGTTTTCAAGTGTGCGTTCATTCTGGTGCACAGTTGTCGTTTGGTCTCTCCTATGTATTTTTCATCAGGGCATTTGGTGCATTGGATGAGATATATAACATTTCTGGAGGTGCAGCAGTAAGATGCAGGGATGCTGATGGCTCTGTTGTGGGTGTAGTAATTGTGAAAGTGGTGGAGATGTGTTGGCAGGTTTTGCATTTCTTGTCATGGCATGGTCTGGATCCATTTGGTGTGTTCTGGGTCTGAGGAAGTTTGCTTCTGGTGATGAGGTTAGTGAGGTTCACTGCTTGTTTGAAGGCTAGGATGGGTGGCTCTGGGAAAATCTTCTTAAAAATAGGGTCTCTGTCTAGTATGGGTTGCAATTGTTTGAGCATTTTCCATACGGGTTTGAGGGAGAGATGATACGTCATAACCAGCGGTGTGCAATACGTGGGGGGTTTTCTTCTGTACAGCAAGCCATACTAGAAAGAGACCCTATTCTTAACGAGATCTTCCCAGAACCACCCACCCTTATCCTAATCCATCATATTTGACCACTGTGATTACTTATGAGAAGGTTGCCTCAGCTCCATAAATATTTGTTTACCTTTTAAAAGGGACAGTGACACTTGAATTCTCTCCTGCTCCTTCCTCTTTTCATGCTATTTTGTGCCTCCACCTGGGGACCGTTTAATTTTACTGTTTCTTTCCAGGAGAGCAGGTAACAATGACAGAGCTGCTCTGTTACTACATGACAGCCATCAAACACCCCTTGCAGAGCACCACAAAAACTTCTGGATACTTCAGATGTGTTGGCATGTGCTAAGACATGTTGGCTTATGTACTTGCTGTAAGACACATACTTCAATGCTCAGACTGGCTTTTCAAGGAGTGCTTCTAACCTCGGCAATAATGGATCCTGGCAAAGTAAGCTCATCCACACCCTAAGCACATCCAAACCAAAAATGTATCAGTGAGGCCGCTCAGCGTTCAGCCTTCCATGCCCACTCTTGATTGTTGGTCTCTGCCAGGCCTGAAAGCAGGTACTAGGGACAAACCCAAAGCAGGTTCACTGGCAAGTTTCAAGATGAGGAACGTACCTACACATGCAAGTGAGCTGGAAGTGCTCAGCCTATCCCCACTGGAAGCTACCACAAATCCTGCATGGCTAGAAAGCAGACACTCACACTCAGGCTGACTTTCCTAATGGGTATAATGTCTGAAGACTGGTCCTACCAGGGTTGCTCACTGGTTGCTACCCCATAAAAAGGGCAAATGTCATCCTGTCCAACTAACTGCTTTTAATGTGACCAAACCCAAACCACAAGATTTACAGGCTTGTTTCACAACAGTTACTGTCAGTGACAGGACAGTGAACTTGTAAGAACAAAATTAACATGTAGATTTTGGGTGTAGAGTAAACTCCACATGGGTTTGTAACAAAGGCTGTGGGTTGCATCAAGACATGGCTAGAGTGTCACTTTAATGATCCAATTTAAATTTGCAACTGTTTTGACATTTTGTGTGTCAAAGCAATTTAAAAACACAAGCACACAGCGCTACATTTCTGTGATCATGGTGAGGAACAGCATGCTCTGCCCTGCAAGAGTATGGGTGCTTACTTTGGCTTTCAGATAAAGTATCTCATCCAACAACATGCTTGGGAACAATGACTAAGAAACAAACAGAAAACAATGCTGTTTTTCTAAGAGTTGCTGATTTTGGCCAATACATTGGTAATAAGTGGGAACAGAGGGAAATGAAACAGCATGGACTGATTCTGACAATGCCAACAGCAATTGAAAAAAAGACTGTTACCTTCCTATAAAGCTACATTAATCCATCACTCCATGTAATTTGCCTCCTCTGGTTTAGAGAAGTTCAAGACACTCTGAATTGTGATTTAAGATGATGAGGTTAGTTGCAGGTTATCACATCAGCCTTTTTACTCTAAACATGTGGGTTGAAACACGGCTTCAGTCAAAAACGTAGCTTTATGATCCCTGATTCAGCTCTCTTGGATATTTGCCTGCATTACAACATCATTGGCTAAAAAAGAAATGCATGGACTTGCATTAATTTTTTTTCATTGGGAAAGGATTCCCTGTTCCTCCACGAAGACACAGAGTTTAACTTAGCAGACTACATCATAACAAGAGGGAGTTTGATCCAGACAGTTTCTATTAGTTGCAAACAATGTAATCTATGACCTGCTAAGAACTAGCTGAAAAAAATTAGAATATTCGTACAGTCCTAGACCTCAGCAGCTAATTTTTTTGCTGTCTTTTCCTACTTCTACCCCCTACATCTGAATTTTCTTTTTTACCTCCCTCTGTTGAGACTTCTCCTCCCCAATCTATATCTTTGTGTTCCTCACCGATTCCCTTCTCCCTCTCAAACTACTTACAGCCTCCTGGATGCCCACCATGGTAGCCACCACGATGCCCATCATGGTATCTCCTTCGTAGATGAGCCTACGAACTTCACTTCATAAATCTACTGAATACAAAAAAAATCATGGACTCAATACAGACATTGGGTTTATGACGCATTATAACCTGCTTTACATCTGATTCACTAGGTACCTACCAGACCTGACCTTTTACACTTTTCTCCCCTTCCCCCTTTTCTGCTCTTTGTCTTCCTAATTTCCAGCTATTTCCTTTTTCACACACAACCTCTTTTCTACCTTTGGCTCTGCCCCCCATTTTACCATCCCTTCCCTGCTTTACCTTTTGTCTTCCTAATTTCTATTTATTTACATTCTCACAGACATCCTGCCACTTTTAGCTTCTCTAATTTCTTGGAGTCTCAGAACTACAAAGACTCCCTATATCTGAAGAAGGATGACTGCACCCAAAGGCTTCTAAGAACTTTTCCCCAACTACTCAGTTGGTCTAATAAAAGATATCGTATCTACTCAAAGAAACTTGCCTGCTTATGTCCTTAGCCCAAGACAGTTACAACCGAAAACCCAGCATCATGGTATCCCTTCTTCTACCCCAGGAGCTGGCAGCAGCTATGTAATGAGGGTCTGATCTCGACCTTGCTCCAAGGCTGCGTCTGATTGGTAGTAAAAGACGTATCCTTTCCCACTTCCTCTGCAACACTCCAATTGCAGCTAGATTTCAGCCATCCAAACCCCTCCTCATCTTCTTTCACCTCTTGATCAGGAAGATGTTGTTCAGTCACAAACCCAAAAAGGTTATTTAAGAGATGCATACAGAGGTTTATGCTACCTATCTTGTGCACAAAACAGTCTAAAATACTTGTATAATACCTATAATCTGCTTCTTAAATTGCATGCATACATATTAATGCAGCTGGTCAAAGGAATCATATTTTATGTCAAAAGGAGCAATAAGAACATTGAGTGGGACAAAAAAATATGTTGAAAGTTCATTTTTTTCTACTATGCTCAACCAGGATAAAAGAAGGCAAAGGGTTCCACACAAAAAGAGGATGATACCATATAGATGTAACTGAGGGTTCATGGGGAAGGAGGAGGAGGAAGAATGGGAAAATGGTAGGTCAAATCTTTTGCCATTTTCACAGCCTGCCCTCTTCTTTTGGGTGCAGATTGTACGGCTTTTAATCTTAGCAGGAAATCAACAGATATAATATAGAAAACACTCGCACAGTTACAGAGGTAAATTAGCAGACACCAATATCATCTCATCACACGGGCCCCCTGTTAGGCCGTGATTCAATCTCAAACTCAGAAGAAACAGCACATTCTCCATGCTGCTAGTCAAACACAGGGTACATACTTTAAAAGGCTGCTACGTACTTTGCTTTTTTTCAGTGTCTAGCTCCCAGAGAACCAACACCTACAGTAGCAGTGCTAAAGAAGTAACTCTTTACTCAGAGAGGGGATGGCTATGTTATAGAACCTCAAGGTTCTGTGTCCAAACCATGCTGTAGGGAATCGTTATAAGTTTGCCTATAAATGTGTTCACATGAACCGGTGATGGAAAAAAAACGGTGATGTGCCCCTCTTTATCAGATTTGCCATCTCCCAGATGATGGCAACATGAGATATTCATTTAATATTATATTTGATCTTAGGCAAAAAGTCTGCTGTCTCCAAAGGGCAAATTAATTATTAAAACAACACCAATGAAAGTAATTCACTATTCCAGAAACAATCTATATCGTATGTAGACAAGAAGCAACAACAGAAAATTTGGCCTTGTTCTTTAATTCATAGGTATAGTCAATTTGTTTGGTTTTTATTTTTAAACTTTAAATTTCACTGTTCTCATCCTTTTTTCTCATTAATAGAATTTCATGAAAAGAAACCGTCAGAAAAAGTAGTATAAAACAAGAAACCCATTCTTTTTCCAAAGATTCTGTTTCTTTCTAAGAACAACAGAGTTTTTGGCTTTTGACAGAAAATTTCAGTTTTAATTTTTTTTGAGAACTACCAAATGCTGGAAAATTCAAGACACAGAAGCTTTGTGTTGACTTCAAAAACAGAAACTATTAACTGCTCAACACTTTTATAAGTCAAGAAACTTAACCAGGTACCTAAATATGGACTTAGAGACATCACTTTAGACTCCTAGTTTTAATCATCTTGCTCAGAGTAGTTTTGGAAATCTGCCCCCACTAAAACACACACACACACACACACACACACACACACACACACACACACACACACACACACACACACACAACAGGTCACCTAGATTTGAAAGAAAACATTCAAACATATTCTATGTTTGGATGTAGAAGATCTTCCATTAACTTACATGAAGCAAATTTCACTTCAACATACTTAAATCTAGATGTGTTCCAAAATACTAATGTTTAAATCAAATATAGGAAAGTATACATAAAAGTTATCACATTTATCATGAATAACTGAATCAAGTGGTTCGAGCTAACAATATTACTCTTAAGTTGAATGGAAAAGCTCGTAGGGAAATTAGATACTTGGTTCTACTCAGTGATTTCTCAAAAGATTAATTTACTGTATTGTATATTGATGTTCCATGAGGGAGAGAGTTAAGTCTTTGATATGCGTATCAATATACATAGCTGGTATTAAACAGATGACAAATCGCAAAATTGGCTGTCTTCCAGCTAATCAGCCTGCCTTGACTTGAATTTACCAATGAATTGCTGTTGAAAACCAACTGCTTGTTTAATGGGGCAGAAAGATTAAATCAATTTAAATATGCATCTTTCAAATATCCCTCATTATATAAAAATGTTTCCCAGGGGACACACATTCCTACTAGATATGACAGTTATATTTGTGATTTGCTATCCCAACAGATGCTGAATTATGCAATTTTAAAGAAAAGTCTTACATATATTTAAATGAGGTTTCATTTATTTAGAACATCTACAGCCATGGACTTGACTCTCCTCCAGTATTTGGCAAAATGACAGTCATGATGTCAATAACCAAGTTAGCAATAATGATCTGTCAAGTATTTTATTAAGACAGTTATGCCAATGAATAAATTTGACACAGTGAGCAATGCTAATGACAACTTTAGCATTCAAGTTACTGCCATGGAATTGTATTAGCCCATAATTCCTAGGACAAAGTAGGACAAAGGAAGAAGAGGTCATTATGCTGGAGGACATTTTAAGGACAGGGCATGTTGGTGTATGTGCAGATTTTGACTGAGGTATATTTCTCAATTAATAAAAAGCAGCCAATGACTTTATCAAGAAATTCTGGTCAATACAAAGGCAGCACTTATATGTTTTGTCATTAAACAAGGGACAAGCAAATCCACTCAAAAGTAATTTGCCAGTCTATCATGTTCCCAATGATCTTTTTACTTCTTAGCATGCAAGGTAGTTCTAAAAACCAGAAATACTTCATAGTTTCATAGTTGTTAGGGTCAGAAGGGACTTAAGCAAATCATCAAGTCTGACCCACTGCCATGGGCAGGAAAGAATGCTGGGGTCAGGTGACCCTGGTATCTATCTAGCCTCCTTTTGAAGACCCCCAGGGTAGGAGTGAGCACCACTTCCCTTGGAAGTTGGTTCCAGATCCTAGCCACCCTGACTGAAGTAGCACCTTCCAATAGCTAGCCTGAATCTACTCTCAGTCAACTTATGGCTGTTATTCCTTGTTACTCCCAGTAGTGCTCGGGGGAACAGGGACCTCCCATAGCCTGCTGGTCCCCCTTGACCACTTTGTAGATGGCCACTAGAATCCCCCCTCAACCTTCTCTTGTGGAGGCTGAACAGGTTCAGGTCTTGTAGCCTCTGCTCATAGGGCCTGCCTTGCTGCACCCTGATCATGAGAGTAACCCTGCTCTGGACCCTCTCAATGCTGGCAGCATCCCTCCTGAAGTGCAGTGCCCAGAACTGGCCACAGTACTCCATCTGCGGTCTGACTAATGTCACAGAGGGGGAGGATCACCTCCTTGGACCTGCTCGTGATTCATCTGTGGATGCGTGACAAGGTGCAAATAGCCTTCCTGACTGCATCTCCACATCGGTGGCACATGTTCATTTTGGCATCAATAACGACTCCAAGATCCTTTTCTGTCTCTGTGCTGACGAGAAGGGAGTTCCCCAGCCTGTAGGTATGCTGCTGGTTCTTCCTCCCCAGGTGCAGTACCTTGCACTTGTCCATACTGAAACCCATCCTGTTCTCATCTGATGAGATATTCCCATCATCTCATCATCATCATCCCTGTAATCTGTCCAGATCTAGTTGTAGCCTGTCCCTCTCCCCCAGTGTGCCCACTTCTCTCCACATCTTGGTGTCATCCGCAGATTTGAACAAGGTGCTTTTCAGCCCTCGTCCAAGTCACTGATGAAGATGTTGAACAGTGCGGGCCCGAGGACTGAGCCCTGGGGGACCCCACAGCCCACATCCCTCCAGGTCGAAAATGACCCATCCACCACCACTCTCTGGGTGCGACCCTCCAGTCATTTGCGACCCATCTGACAGTGTAGGCATCGACTTCACAATCATCTAATTTCTTAATGAGAATGGGGTGAGAGACAGTGTCGAAGGCATTCCTAAAGTCCAGGAAGCTTATTGGGCTTATTTCATGTCCTAGGCTGACCTGTTACACAATCGTGCACAATAAATGAGATTTTTCAGTAAGGAAGAAGGAAAGAACTGTAGCAGCACAGGATTTTTTTTTTTTCTGTTTTCCATTACAATTTTCATGGCACTTGGTGAAAATCATCTATTAACAGTCAAATAGAAAGTGTGCAAACATAAAGGAATCTTAAGATACAGAATAACTGTTTGAACTAGGTGAAAAAATGGCCCGAATTCACCAAAGAAAAAAAAAAGGAACCTACTCTTAAAAAGTCTGTTGTCGTAGGTCTGTCTGATTACTAGGTACGTACACTTAGAGCATGCACACACATACCAGATGCATCATATCAGCCTCTGAGACGGGTGCAAAAACGTTGCTGCCATTTATAGCACAATACAGAAGAATATTTAAAAAACAACCCCTCCACCCTCCTTGTATGAGAATAAGATCCCTTGCCTGCAGCCATCAGGTAGTGGACTCTTGTTCGTTGGTCATATAAGAGGTAAATACTGGGAAATGCATTACTTCCCTGTAGCACTACCCCCTCCCCCAGCCCACAGCCCACAGACTGAGAGTACCGTGAACTATAATCCTGTGCTTAGTCATACCAGAAGGCATGCAGGTATCTATAGAGCTGTATAAGCCTTCCCACGCTGCCTTAACCATGCATTCATTCTAGACCTGCAGAGAAATCATTCAGGCCACACCTCATTTTTCTGCACACTCCCTGAACAATTCCTAAAATGTTTTAGTTGAGGGTTTTCTCCTCCTTAGTGGAAGCAGCCTTCTCAAAACTGTCAGGCTTAATAATAAGGCCATGCATGAGTCCATAAAATGCCTTACAAACAGGATGGCTCTTAATAATAAGCAGCCTACACAGTCTTTTCTTCATTTATTTTGTCTCTTGGTCTGTCTCCTTCCAAATGAAAGTAACCTGGCATTCTTGAATAAGTTAACTTTATAATATTGTTTTCTTCCTCATTCAGATTGGTTAGTTGTGGAGCCAGTATTAATAGTACTGCAAGTATTTGAGAACTGGAAGCATAAACAAAGCTATAGGCTTAGATTTTAGCAACTAAAACCAAGGAAGATTCATATTTGTGCTGAGCATGCCTCAACCTGCTACTGAGCAGGACTTACTGCAGTTGCAGGTTTTGATTATTATGAGCTTTGCCAGGTCCAGGCACTGGTAAAACACCTCTCTCTCTCTCTCTAACTAGCTTGGTAGCATGAAAAAGAAAACTGCCCAAGTCAGTTGGGGCAGGTGCTGGACTTGGGCAGGTATTTGGGGGAAGAATAGAACTGGAAAAAGCTAGGCAAAGAGGCTGATCTGATAAGGAATTGGGCTGCAGGTGTAGAACAGGCACTGGGCAGGCAAGAAGAGACTAGGACAAGGAGGTCTGGGGAAGAAAACAGGACACTGAGGGTAATGTCCAGCAGGGCACCCCAGCATTCTCAGAGAAAGACGATCTCCAGTGCAGAAATATGGCAGTGAAGTTTCCAGGACATCTCCTGCTGCCACTCTTGGGACCAGTGGGGATGTGGTATAGATATGCTTTGAGGATGGATAAAGGTCTGGGGAGGGAAACATGGGGGCAAGAAGACCACAGCTGGAAGACATGGTGAGAGAAGATGAGAAGGTACTGGCTAAGTGAGAAGAAAAGTGCTGGTAAGAAAAGATAAGATTGGTGAAGAGAGAGAAGTAGCACAGGGCCAGATTGGAGGGGACAGGGCAGCTCCATGCTTGGAGCTGACAAGAAAGAGAGCCTATATCCACTGAAGCACAGTCCCCTCCAGAGCCTGGAACAGAATTTAAGTTCCCAAGTCTCACCATGCCTCTACCATCAGCAAAGAGCTGTGAAACCCACTAGGAAAATGTCCCATCCTTTAGAGCTGTTCCACACAAAGGCAGGCAGCCCACTTTCCTACTCCATTAGCCCAAACAACAGAAGTCTGGAGGGAGAAGAGAATGGCTTTAAAGGTGTGCTGTCAACAGGAGCAGATGGGAAGTTGTGGTGGTGAAGTTACATCCCCCTTTGATTCCTGGGCCACCCAAACTTTTAAACCTGCTGCCTGAGAGGACCAGCAACTTCTCTATTCAGACAGTGCTGAGAGTCAACTGATCATCTCCCTGACTCCTGTTAATCTCTCTTCACTCTACAGGTGTTAACAATCTCCTCTCCTTTTTAATGGTCCTGATGTTCCACTATTCAAACTATCCTTTCTTCTACAATGTTGCTGTCTGATAGCCATTCCTGGGAATGTCTCAGTTTTATTTTACAGTCCTGTAGACTGTTTTTAGCTGTAGCTTAGGTGTGGTAATATTAACTAAGGTGTAGAAATGACTGACTGCAAAGCACTGGAGTCACTGTCAAGATGCCAAAGGTGACTAGATTTTATTTTATGAATCTGAATAAGAAATGTACATTTAATTGCAATAACTATAGGAATAATGATACAATTTATTTCTTCACCTAATATCATTTGTCAACATCATTTTTTACTATTTCATCTTAATTTATTGTTTTTTAAGCTATACACACACAAGCCACCTAGTGCACACTCCAACTAATTTACTAACTAGTAAACCTTCTAGTTTCTTGGAGAAAAGTATGTGCAATGATGTGCTACATGATCTGCACCCCTTTTTCAGAATCCTAGAGCTGCCCATTGGCGTCAACATAAGGCTACAACAAAGAATTTCTGTTCTGCTTGTTTTATTATTAAAAGAAAATCAAGTGTACACACGACATTCAGAGAAATTTATGCAAGGAGTGAAGCCAAGCATTCAAAAGTTACAATGTGCCAGAATTAAGGTCACTTAATTGAGTTCCCTTGTGCAAATGCACTACAATACAGCCTAATTACCATGCTCACATACTACTTTCTTCCCCAACACAGCACTTTTCTCCATCAGGGCACAGAATGGACAGTGCTCACTTAACGAGCAGATATGTTGTATTTTCCTTTATCTTACACACAGGCAACCTTCACTCTGGAATTTCCTAACTTTTGATTATTTGACTTTGCAGTGTGAATGATGTTCTTTCTTCCAGCAGTTTCTTGTGGGCAATAATGTATTCAGGATGATAATGTCTCAAATGTTAATTCCACACAGAACTCGGTTACAGGCTTATACCCCTGAAATATATGCTGTAGGTCATATGGATATAAAATAAAGCCAAACATGAAGAAAAAAACACAAGCTGACTCATTTCCCTTAGAAACTGGCACTAGGTCCAAAATGGTTATTAGAAAAATCACTGCTCTCAATTTTAGTTTTAATTCTGCTGTTCTTACTCTCGGATTCCACCTAGATGAAGGGGTGTCCTCATGTCTGAAGCTGTAGGAATGAGGCCATAATGTGTTAATATTTTTCTATAAAGTCTTAATTAATGAGACATTGTCATTAATCTTCATTTTCCAAAAGGAAAATGGTTACATTTTCAGCTCAACCTACATCAGCATTCACTCATGCAACACAAGCATGCAACATTTCCATGCAATGATTTATCAGACACCTTTGTTTGCTTCACCTCCTTCACCCAACTCATCCATCTCCACCAAACTGAACAACTGCACAAACTGAAAACACAAACATCTCAACACAGTCTGTCCTGTAACATTTAGGTTTAAATAATTTTTTAGAGAAATCCAGTTTATTGACATAACTTTTTATATATTTGAAAGATAATATCCCTTTAAAACTGGTATTTCATATTAGTTTGTATAGTTAGCCATTTGGAAATATGTAATGGTAATAATTCTCTAGACAGTTTCTGGGGATTACTGATAATTTAGCAAGTTTTAACTTTGTTATTTTAATGCATTAAAAAAATCCTCAAATACTATTAATTCTAAATTACTATTCTTTGCAATGTCTTGCAAGTCAATGCTCCAAATTCAAAAGCACTAGAATAAATGGATTGTGCATAAATCAAACCTGAAGTGGATGTATAGTTTGCCATGAGCTAGCAGCATACCCGATTAAGGTCTCAGGTGGACACTTCAAGACTGATTCCCTCCCCACCTCCCTCTGCTCTCAAAGGCAAATTATTCAAAGGAAAAATGCTCCTCCCTTTCAGGCTGAGATATGAAAACTCATTGTCTTCAGCACTGTAATTCCAGACAGAAATAGATACATGTGAAGCCTAGCCATATTGTTCCACATTCTTCAGCCTCCATACATTTTTATGCATTGCATGCATAATAAATCCCTTTAGCCTTCCTTTTTCAAATCCATTATGCAGCAATACATTTCCATGTGGCCACCTAAGTGACAATTAATCTCCAACTGATTAAGTAAGAGAAAGAAAGTGCAATACGTCACTGCATTTACAAAGATAGCAAGATTCTGTGGCTATAAATATGAGCAGGGGAAGATGAGACAGGCTGAAAAACCAAACAAATACAGTTAGTCCAGTGACCATTTTTCACCTGCTTCAAACCTGGCACAGACAAATCGTTATGCCTTTACTCATGCCCTACAACTACACACAACAAGCTAAAAGCATTTTTAAACTGAGACCACCTTCTAAAAACAAGCTCACTGAAGCAAAACTAAAAAACACAGCATTTTTCTAGGAACGCATATTCCTTCAGTGCTGCATTTCCATTTCTGTTCCTGAGGGTTCACTGCCAATGATTTACTTTGAGCAATAGACTATTTATTTTCATCTACTGACTGTAAGCTTCTATTTATTATCTGCTCAACCTCTCACACTGCTAACAAAAGCTAGTCAGAGAACAGGAAGTTTAGTAATAGAGACCTCATTATATTTGTTTCTCTAATCAAGTTTCTTTTCATTCCAAGAGCTAAACTACTTTAAATGAAGCACTACTGATACCTGTATTAGGCAGGATCTCCCTTAAAGCATGTGCAAGCTAGGGCTCCCCTGATCATGTAGCTGAAGGAGAGGGCTCCAATCTACTGCCACATCAAATCAAGATAATCAACCTAGCAGGAAGTCTTACAGGGTCAGCACAGGTAAGTTTCTAAGTCAAATAAGGTTGTTAATTACAATTAAGGAGTGATAGAAATTATATTTAAAAACCATATAGTGAGGCAGTTTTGACTCTTACCTGTGCTCCTGAACCGCTCATCTTATAAAGCAAATAACATGAACAATCACTTGACTAGATGATTTTTTTTTTTTTTTTTTTTACCAGTGATGGAAATGTCTTAAAGAAGGCAATCTTACGGTCTGCAGGTCCTCTCTAGCACAGTGACTGGGGTGGGCTGCTTATAGAGAGCTAAAAATTCAACATCTCCTTTAGACATGATTGCAGGGGGGGGAGCGGGGGGCCATGGGGCCAAGCCCTGCCCATACTCCTGTCTGGGGCACCCTGAACCGTTCTCCTGCCTGCACCTACACCCAGCCCCAGCCAGCAGGACTGCGCCCAGTGCAGCTGCCTGGGTACTGCTCTGTACCCCTCACTTCCAGTGGCTTCTCTTCCTTCAGCCCCTGCTGTGCTGCTCCAGAAGGGAGAGCCTCAGCTGAGTGGCTCCTGCCCCAACACACAGGGCTCCAGCTCCCACTTCCAGTCACCTTACACCTCCTCTACCCATCCACAGGTGGCTGCTCATTGCACTGGATATGTGGAGTGGCTGGAAGGTAGCTGGGAGCTGGAGCTGAAACCTCACATGTTGGGGCAGGAGTTTCCCAGGGTTGCAGCTTCCCCCTACCTGACGCAGTGCAGCAGGGGAAGGAGGAGGAGGATGAGTTGCTGAACACAGAGGAGCTGAACAGCACCTAGATAGTTGCAGCCACAGCATAAGCAACCCCGCCAGGAAACTGTGTGTGCTGGTGGGTACAAGCATGGCACAGGCTGCCCCAGGCAGGAGCAGGAAGGGCTCAGCCCCATGTGGCGCACTGCAGGGGCGGCATGGGCTAGATACAATCTACTAGTGGATTGTGTCTTATACCTGAGGGCAGTATTTTGCCCAGCCCTGCTGGAGGCAAAGATACCAGACTAGGAACAGAATGTGCAAGTTGTCATATATAAATAGCGGGAGAAAATGGGGAAATTCAGGTATTTCCTAATTAGAACAGACACCAATAATCCCCACTGCAAACTGGGCCCAACTGGAAAAGGCACAGATCTTCATTGCAGATTTCAACAGATATTTGATTTCAGATTCCTTTGGTGGCTTGTGGTTTCCTAGAAAAGCAGGTTTTGTTTTGGGTCAAAGAGAAGTGCTGTGTCATGTTCCACTTTGGTCAAGAATCCATGGTAAAGGCTGTAGCAGTCCCCAGTTTATTTTATTCCCCTAATTTGGGTCATGCGTCAGTGATGCTCTCCACCTCATCATGTGTAATTTCTCCAAATCCAAATAAAAAATCTCATAGCTGGTCAGTGGAAGTCTCTGCAAGGGATATAGACTTTAGATAGGATTAGATACTGGAATGTAACAGGTCACAGCATGTCAGTAACTGTTATAAATTCCAACAAGACCATTTCAGGCTGGACATAAGGAATAATTTCTTCACCGTCTGAGCCCCCAAGGTCTGGAACAGCCTGCCACTGGAGGTGGTTCATGTACATACATTGAACACCTTCAGGAGAAATTTGGATGCTTATCATCTTGCTGGGATCCTATGACCCCAGCTGACTTCCTGCCCTTGGGCAGAGGACCAGACTCGATCTTCCGAGGTCCCTTCCAGCCCTAATGTCTACGAAATCTATGAAATAAAAGCCAAAGTATGACACAGGAAGAAATGGACCAAATGGATCAGAAGTTCCATTAATGTATCTGATACAAGTTATATTCAGTACTTTGCTCTAGCTGTAGTATAAAATCACCAAGAGAAAGCAAGCAGAGATGAGACCAAGCTTCAGACACATACACAGACCTCTCTATAATGACCCATACCCGAACCATTCTCCTATTGGGGAAGACAAGGTTCCTACTTCAAAAGCTTTCCCCTCCCAAGTTCTGAAGTGCTTACACATGATATTTTGGTTCTGCTCAGCAGAGAGATAAAGATAATCAAGACACAATTTTATACAGATAGAAAAATAAGATGCCTTTTATTATACATTTGCATTAAATTTCCAAGCAGACTACACTATAATGACATCTTCTCAAGAACCATTTGATTGATTTTCTTGCATCAAATTTTGCCAGCCCCCCTTCCCTTCAAATTCCAGACCCAGCCAATTTTCTAAAGCAAAATTATAAGAGATTAAAATACAGTTTTAACCTGAGTTGACTGCAACCATAATATGGACAGGCTACCCTCCTAACATTAATGTCTCACTTCTTTTCCCTTCCTAGCTTCAGTTTTTTTCCTTTGTTATAATAGATGGCAAGATTTTTCCTTATTGTCTTCAGTACTAATATCCTTTTTGCACTCTCTCTCCTTCCTTCCACATGCTACTTCTCCCCTCCCTGCCCACCCTTGAAGCACTGGAGGTACAATACCATTACAGAGGAAGGAGTGTCCTAGGCCACAATTACTATGTAGCCATCTAACTGTACAGTCCTCTTTGCAGGATGGGGCCCTTTATTTGGTAGCAGTGTAATCCCCTAGAGCTCAACTCTGTCTTATGCTGTGGTCCTCTGTCACAGCTCTCTTGCAGGCAGCATGCTTTAAGGGATTTTTTTCCCAAAACCTCCTAGTCAAATTGCTTAAGCACCATTCAGGTCAATAGATCATAGTATCATAGTACCATGATACTTCATTAATTTGTGCTTCAGGCTTTTCCTCCCTCCATCATCCCTCTTTTCTCTAAGAAATTAATTTAACTTGCTTCCCATCCTCTATCCAGGTAAACTGGTAGGCAAATGAATCATTGCTAACTGGGAAGACTAGATGTACATACATTAGGCAGCTTAACCCCTCTGGCTACATTGTCCCTGGTTTATGTTTCAATCACATAGTTTTGTGTTTGGGCACAGCATCCCTGAGCTCAGGTTTTTAATAATAGTATGTTATATCATGTTTAACATGACAATGGCAGGTCTTATCAATGTGATGCCAAAGCATTTCATAAATTAAGTCTCTCAGCACTGCTCTGAGACAAGTGTAATTTCTGATTAACAGACAGGGAAACTGAGGCCAAAAGGGTTAATCTCATCAGGTCTGAATGCTCCTAAAACACAAGCCACTGGATGATACTGCATAATGAAAGAAATCACCCAAGGTAAAGCAGTTACCAGCAACCATACCAACAGGAGGTTTCAGGATTGGAAGAGGCATCCAGGGTCTACCCAATGAGGTGACCAAACTTTTTGCCTATCATGCAACAATGTAAGCCCCACTCTCTCCCCAAGTACCACCCAATCTCATCCCACTGCCTGATCTATTGCTCTGCTCTCCTTCCTGCCTTAGTGTTATTCTGCTTGATCCCTGTGCCAAACCAAACAGTAGCACGTGCTGCTTGTGGCATGCATGCTGTGGGTAATCAACCCCTGATCTAGCCACTAGAAAACACCCCTGTGTATGTATGTCCCAACATATGCAACTGATAACAGGTGATAACAGGTCTAACCACGTTACCAGCCATAATGGTTTTCTACCATAATTTCAAGTTTGATATCACCCATTTTATTATCAGCCAATCAAAATGTCATCTTTAGTGAAATAATTTTGCACTGTTGTACCAGGTACATAAAGCAAAAACAGCAACTTACCATGGAAAACAGCAACAGTCTTTAAAAGCTGTTTGCAAAAAAAAAAAAAAAAAGTACTGCATACCAGCATCCAAATGTCTTGCCCTTTGTTACATTTCTGTAATTCTTATCAATTTAAGGACACAGCCAACATTTGCTCAAAGAGTAAAAACTATGCAACATCAACGTTAGAACTTGTTATGGATGCATCAGATGATTTATTTTACATGAATAACTACAGCGGCTGCTCTCATTTAAAAAAAAAAAAAAAAATGAACTGCCCTGCGGGAGCACTACTGTGCAATGGCAATGTAATAGAACAAAGTTATCAAACACACCTGGCTAAATCCAGAATGTGGGGTCCTTCCTGTGTAGGATCTAGCCTGGGGCATGAAAGCTAGCACTTGTGGCCACTGTGGTGACAGTGGGTCCAGAGGTGGCAGTGGGTCTGGGGACAAGGGTCCAGCAATAAGGAGGTTCTGGGGGCACAATGAAGATTATGGGGTAGTTGTGGCAATAAGCCAGGTTGCCATCAACAGCTCTGGCTGGCAGAGCCAAACAGCCCCACATCCTGCAGCAGGCCACCCATTCCCAACACCCACTTTCTGATAGCTCATGATTAGCCTGGCAGACTGGACTGTCTGACAACCCTGCACTGGAACATTCAATACTTCGACTGAAACACAAATTAAAGCAAAGTGAATTCATGCTTTTATATTTGATGACTGAATAATGATTACTTGCAGAAATCACAGTGCTGAACATTTGCTAAAAATTCCATGCACAGAAGGAAAGAAAGATATAGGAATCTGACAGGGAATTTATTCAGGGTGATATTTGTAAGACAACACCATTTTTTTAAAGAGATGAAAATGTGGCTATTACTGTTAACAGCTAATTTGTCATGAAAAATACGTGGAGAAATCACTGTAAAAACTTGTTTTTAAGACTCAAGTCAATAAAGAAATAGAATTCTTTTTAGCTACGTCTTTCTGATTGTCCTATTTTGTTTCCACTTAAGTTTGGTTTACACGTTCCTGCCAAACTGTGATGCAGAGAAAAGAGGGAACAGCAGCACAACAATACACTGATTTTTAAAAGCTATTCTTTGCTCCCATTCATGCAACAAAAAAAGGTGCACAGAATAAAAATCACTATTTAAATACATACTTCTTTGGGCGGTGCACCTGAATCTGTACAACTAGCCACAAGAAGGGCAGTGGATCACCACAGAACTCCAATTGCCTCATTTCACAGTCTATATTCTCCTTTTTTATGAGCAATGTCAAGACACTGATTCCTCTGTTGTGTGCAGAGCAGCTGAGACTGGATAAGCCAAGAGTTCTACCAGAAAAGAACTGATAAAAAAAGGCTTTGTAAAGAAACAGTAACACAGCACACTGATGTAAAAGATCCTGAGACCAGATCAAAAGAGTTGTCACATTTCTGTTACTGACACATTTATACACCTTTACCGGATGTGCATAACTACAGCCATTGGGGCACTTAATGTCTGGACTCATTCTCAATGGTCTAAAGGGGGGATGGAAGGTCCAGGCAGCCTCCACTTCTCCATACTCCTGCCTAGGCATGCACATCAAAGGTTTTAGTGACTCTCACACATATACCAGGATCCAGACAAATCAACGGTTACCTGCTGCTATATATCTGACAACAGAGTATAATCTCTCAGAACCTGGATATATGGTGCTAAATGGTAACTAATGGAGGGGGGCAGAAATCTTCGTGACCATGAAGATTTAGATAAGTGCCCTCTATAAATTGCAATAACTTAGCATGGCAACACCTATTTTGCTCAGTATAGCAGAAGAGAGCCTTTATGGACTTCCTGAAAGAATATTAAAATAACTGAATACTACAGTTGATTACAGTAGAGATTAGAAAGCTATTCATTTCCTAGAGGTTTGGGTAACATGGACAGTTTGACTTGTAAGTCAAGAGGCTAACACAGATTACAATGAATAGCAGCAGACATCCTGTTAGGACTCTCTCTGCAAAATTAGAGACTGCTTACCTCAATTTGGGAACATCAGTAAAACTTCAGGAAGGACTTGCAGAAACATGCTAAAAAGCTGGCAGCCCTTTTGCTGCCAAGAGCATTGTGACCCTTCAGGAGTCTCCTTGCATCTATAAAACTGTTAAATAAATTACGGGGAAACCTCCTTAGATGGACCACAGAGATGATCTAGTGTTACTTGCTACAGTGAAGTTCTTTGCTCAGTCACACTCTCCTAGGTCTGAGGACTGATAGGATACTTAGTATGGAAATTACACAACTTCCTTTTAAATTTAATGCTTCCTTAAAAAACAGAGAGAAAGAAACAGAGCTACCCAGAGCACTGTTGTTATTCTGCTTTGAAATCCTGTAATCTGGATAGCTCAATGATTACTATCTTCAGCCACCGATATTCATGTTCTGGTCCCTGAGGCAGTCAGTTATCATTATAGGCACAATTATTATGCCCCTACTATTAATAACAATAGCACTGTTAACCGCTTCCTTCACTTTTCTCATCCCTCCCATTCTAAATCTCATCTCAAACTTGTAATTTCTCAGTGTTTCATGAACTCTCCTCTTCTGATTTCAGTTTGTACGTTGCTTTAAAATGAGCACAGTGCATGGGTATGCAGCAATCTTTTATATAAAGAACAGTGGCATTCGACTGGTGGCTCATTGGTAGCACACAGCCCCTGAAGTGTTAGCAGGCGGCCTGGAAGCTCCTGGTACACTGTTCCTGCCTCAGCTCCTGCCATTGCTCTTATTGCAGAGCTGTGTTCTTTGGGTTCTCCAGCACTCCACCAGGTTCTACTTCCTGCCCTGGTCCTGAGGGCAGTGCAATGGGAGGAGGCTGGATACCTCTGCTGCATACACAGCAGGGAAGGGAGTTGAGCTGCTTGAGAGAAAGACAGGAGCCAAGCTGCCTTCACTGCAGGTGGGTGTATGGCCAGGAGGGGATCTGGGCCATCAAGCATGTGGCAGGAGATGGCCAAACTGCCTGTGCTGCAGCGGGTGGTGAAAAGGAATGCCCATGAAGCTGGGAGGGTAGGGGAGAGCTAGGTTTCCTGCGTGGCTGAGAGAGGGGATAAGAAGTCAAACTACTGCACTATGGACACAGTGTGTAGATGTACTAGGTTGCCTAACTGCAGGTGAGAGCCCAGTGGTGGTAGACAGTTGGGGGGAGGGGGGGAGAGACCTCCTGCACAGCAAGGGGTTCTTAGTCTGAAGTCTGTGCCTCAAGCAGCCCCTGGGACTGCAGCCTGAATGATGTGTGGCCCACAGCTGTCTGCAAAGTGGAAAGCCCTAATATAAAATAGTCAAAGCACCAATGCAGAAGGGAAATAACTTTCAAACAAAACCAGAGCTTAGAACAGGAGTAGTGGCCAAATAGACAGAAAACTGTTCTCATCTTTTTTCTAAAACGTAAGTCAGGTACAGGTACAGAGGGGTTAGTTTGCCTAACATACATAAATCAGGTATTACTAGTTAAAAGCAGCTCAATAAAACCAATGTATGAGGGATACAGCAGCATCATTACAAGCACAACAGCTGTGGAGATTTCAGGTCTACAGATTAAGACAAATCTCCCTAGCCATTGTCACAGTAAAAAGAAGAAAAAGAAAATGCATAAAAGTGTGTATAAGGGAGTCACTAAATTATTTTCTCTTTGTCAGTTTGAGACCCAGGGTCTGGTTCTCACATACACTAATGGCACTTTATGCCACTACTAATTTAAAACGGCATTAAAAAGGGACACACAAAAAAAAACCCCTTTCAAAAGTCATGTTTAGCACCCCTCTAACACACTTTCACTCTCTCAAAGTGATTTACAGAGAGAAACTGGACTGCATTCCTCCTTTGAATTTGTTTTTTGTTTCAAATTTGGACTGCAGCAAGTATTTTTTTTCTTTGGGTGCCTCAACTGACAGCTGTGACTGGAGATTTTTAACCATTTGATACTACACTTCCATGAAAATGCAACACTCAATGTGCTGAGCTCTTCTAAAAATCCTGCAGCTTATCTTGATGCCTAAAAGAGAACAAAACTATTTTATGAATCTGGTCTTTATAGCCCAGTGTCTATAGAGTTATCCAGCCACTATGCAGATCTTCCTCATTTTCTTTGCCAAAACTTTAGCTTGGGGCTTTTCTAAGACTATAGGCAAAAAGCCACTGAGAAAATCAAAACGAGCCACACTACATTTCTTTCAGTTTAAAACTACCTTCTGTACATGTTAGGAAACAAAATGTTAAGATGCCCTAACCACAAAGCCTGTTAAATAAAGACGTCACTGCAGTTCTTACTTGCTGATGCATATTGTCTTTGAAACTCGAGATGCAACTACCATACCAATTGCAGGCATCTCCCTTGAAACTGAAAAGGCTTGCTTCCTCCCATTGGGTACCCAAGCACAGGGGCATCTGTCCTGCTGCGCTGACACAAGGAGACAGTCTCTCTCACAATAAAACTATTTTCAGACCCTATTTTCCAGTTCATTCAAGTCTATACTTCCTAATTTTGCAGAGTAATCTGGAACTCAGTCACCCATAAAATTATTGAATGCTCTATGATTGTGTGCAAATCTGTGCCATTGCTTACATTGTCTGGGCCCAGGTACAGCCAGGCATGTAGCATTTTAACAGGATGCTTGTTAAAGCTATCAGCAGCACCTACCAGCAAATAATTCTCCCTCTTCCCCCACAGTTTAGACACCTCAGTGAATATCACCCTTCTACTTGGTCATAGTACTCAATGACTCTTTTTACCTTGGTCTTTGCAGGCCAGATCAACTCCCAGACTACTGCACCAGGAAGCACAGTTTTCGGAGAAGGTAAGCAACCCTCAGTTGTGAAAGAACAGATTAGAGATTATGTAGAAAAGCTGGATGTGTATAAATCCATGGGGCCAGATGCAATACATCCGAGGGTGCTCAGGGAGTTGGTTGATGTGATAGCAGGGCTGCTGGCCATTACCTTTGAGAAGTCGTGGGGATCAGGAGAGGTCCCAGATGTTTGGAAAAGGACAAATATATTACCCAACTTTAAGAAAGGGAAGAAGAAGGATCCAGGGAACTAAAGACCAGTCTGCTTCACCTCAGTCCCTGGAAAAAGTCATGGAACAGGTCTTCAAGTACTTAGAAATGGATTATTTGGAGAAGAAAGTGATTTGGAACAGTCAGCATGGATTCACTAAAGGCAAGTCATACCTGGTCAACCTGACTGCCTTCTATGATGACGTTTCCTGCATCTACAGAGCCAGTCAAGTAGTGTACATAATATACCTCGACTTTAGCAAGGCTTTTGATACCATCTCTAACAGCATTCTTTGCAAGCAAGCTGAGGGAGTGTGGGTTGGGTGAGTGGAATGTAAAGTAGATAGAAAGCTGGTTGGATTGTTGGGCTCAATGGATAGCAATCAGTGTCTCAATGTCTAGCTGGCAGCAAGCATCAAGTGGAGTGCAAGTATTGATCATGATAATCTTAAAAAAAAAATGATTTGACAGAGCAAGGAGCAATGGTCTCAAGTTGTAGCAAGGGAAATTTAGGTTAGATATTAGAAAGAATGTTCTCATTAGGAGGATAGTAAAACACTGGTACAGGTTACCCAGAGAGGTGGTGGAAGCTCCATCCTTGAGGGTTTTCAAAACCTGGCTAGACAAAGCTTTGGCTGGGATGATATAGTTGGGGCTGGTCCTCCTTTGAGCAGGGGGTTGGACTAGATGACCTCCTGAAGTCCCTTCCAACCCTAACTTTATATGATTCTATAAACTGGGTGTATTTAGTTTGCAGAAGAAAAGACTAAAGACGATTTGATAGCAGCTTTTTTCTATCTGAACAGGGGTTTAAAAGAGGATGCACCACTGCTCTCAGTGGTGACAGGTGACAGAACAAGGAGCAATGGTCTCCAGTTGCAGCAAGGGAAGTTAAAGTTGAATATTAGGAAAAACTCTCACTAGGAAGGTGGTGGAACACTAAAACAGGTTACCTACAGTAGTGATTCTCAACCTTTTTGTACCAGAATCCATTTGTAAACGTGGATGGCTAGTCCCGACCCATTGCCACCAGGCCTCCCAGTGTGTGGGGTGGAGGGAGGGGGAAAGCAGCCCCTCACAGGTTGGAACTCTGCCAGCCTGCAAGAGAAAAGCCATGGTTTCCCATGTTTTTTCTCCTTCAAAGGAGAATCCATTTTTAAAGTTTGTTTGCAACCCTTCCAAATTTTCTTGAGACCCACTTCTGGGTCGCGACCCACAGGTTGAGAAATGCTGACATAGAGAAGTGACGGAATCTCCATCCTTGGAAGTTTGTATGGCCCAGCTTCACAAAGCCTTGGCTGGAATGATCTAGTTGGGGATGGTCCTGCTTTGAGCAGGGGGTTGGATAAGGTGACCTATGAAGGTTCCTTCCAGCTCTAATTTTCTATGATACTTCCTACTATAGTAAAGTCACAAAAAATCAGGAAAGCTTAGAGGAAAGCTCCTGCAAGGACTCAGAGGGCAGGAAGAAGAGCTCCATTTTAAGTGGTCTCTTGCCATATCGTTTTTAGTTTCCTGTTCCATTTGCTTTGCTCTGTGCCCCATTAGGCAGCTTTCCAAATCTGCTCTTCACTTCAGGACTCTATAAGGGAAGAACTACAAACAGTATTACTTTCCTTGTAAGAGCATAAAATGCTCTGATGAGAGATAAAGGACAAATGGTGTACTACCGAGACACCACCAGCTCTACTTGGCAGAAATATATTTTCTCCTTCCACATCTTTTGCATGGGAGGCCAGTGACCTCTTAATGAATATGGCATGTGATGTACCCTGGCATTTTAACAATAAGACAAACAGTCACACAGGGAGTGCCATGTGTCTTTACCCTGCAAGTGACTCCAAGGCATCTGACCCTGAACCTACATGGAATCCTAATGAAACATCCCAGGCAAAGTTAATTGCTGCATCTGAGCTTTCACCACATTTTCCCCATCTACCAAGGCACTGAAGTTACAAGAAGAGATGGGGCCTGCACACTAAGCTTAACCCCATGAGGTCACAGCAATGTCTTTATAAGACTAAATGATCTAAAGCTAGGAATTGGTGTCAGAGGCAAAAAGTAATCAATGTCCTCTGCTCCATCACCTACTCAGTTGCTTTCACATTTGCTGAGCATCCTCTGTTCCATACAACTAAATCTGGGGAGGCTGACAAGCAGACCAATTCATAATACTTTGGGTAGGGAGAGGAAAGGGACAGAGAGAGTGAGAGAGGAAGCAAGTGAGCACATTACTTGTGGCTGCTGAAAGTTTACAGATACAGACTGAAGAGTGATGTATGCATGTGTGACAAGAGGAAATCTATGCAGGTGAAGGCATCACCATACAGAGATACCCCATGTTAACCCACTGTATGCATTAGCTCCAGGACCAGAAACAGGGCAGTGGTATTAGCATGGCAGCCCCATGCCAACTCAGCTATACTACTCCCAGTTCTGGAGCTCATGAGAGCTCCTGCTGCATCAGACAGATATACCAACCAAGTTCTAGGCTAGCTGGTCCTTGGTCCCCCTTCCTCTGATCTTCACAGGCCGCATCCTTTGAACATCAGGCCTTAGAAAGGTAAAGGGACTTCACCTTTCTAAGGTGGAATCTCAATTGTTCCATTCTTCAACTAGTGATGGATTATAGTGCTAAGTGCTTTAAGCAGGCTTACTCTACAGGCCCAAGTGGGTTCTGTGACTTGTCCTTCTCCCCCTTAAGAACAGAGACCAGATCTGAGTACCCAAAACCCAGAACAACCCAATTAAAACAAAGAACAATTTAATCTTCATAGAAAGGACACAACATAACAACAACAAATCATGCCAGTTACTTGATCTCCTTCTCTGATAAGGTAGCTAGTTTGGTGGATGAAGGGAATGATGTGGATATAGTGTATCTGGATTTCAGCAAGGCTTCTGACTAAGTCTCACATGACCTTCTCATAAATAAATTAGAGAAATGTAGGCAAGATAAAACTACTATAAGGTGGAGAGAGAACTGGCTCAATACCCGGAAGTAAAAGGTAATTATAAATGGATCTGTCAGCATGGCAGGAGGTTTCAAGTGGAATCCCACAGAAGTCTATCCTGGGCCCAGTGCTGTTTGAATGCTGGAATAGAGAGCGTCTTGAGCAAATCTGCAGACAACACAAAATGGGAAGGACTGCGAACACCCTGGAGAGCAGGAGTGTAATTCAGAATGACCTTGACAGATTGGAAAGTTGGGCTGGAGCCTCCAGGATAAATGCTGACAAATGCAAGGTGGTACACCACGAGAGGAATCATTAAAAACACAAATACAAGATGGGCGACAGCTGGCTGGATGACAAAACTGCAGAGAAGGAACTAGAAGTCTTGGTGGATCGCAGGCTCACTGTAAGTCTGGAACATGACTCAGACACCCAAAAGGCAAATGCAGTTTTGGACTACATGAATAGGGGCATTAGGTACAACATATCAGAGGTCACAGTGGCTCTCTACTTGGCACTGGTTAAACTTCATCTAGAGTTACTGAATACAGTTTGAGCTTCACATTTTTTTCTGCCTTCTTCAGAAGCACTGGGTGTTGGTTGCAGCCAGGACTGGGGATTCTGTCTGAGGTATGCCAGTGCTCCTGCAGGGACTAAAACCCAGAGGTTCCCAGCTATTGGGTCTTGCCCTTCTATTCAAGGGCAAACCAATCACCACATTTGGGGTCAGGAAGAAATTTTACCTCATGGTCAGACCGGTATGCCTCTGGGGGTTTTTGCCTTCCTCTGTAGTGGGGTGCATGGCCATCTTGAATCTCTCGAGCATATTTTAACAATCCTTGCAGCAGCAGGACACTGACCATCACTGTCTCCCTGCTCTACCAGTGGCAGGTTAGGGAGCTATGCTTTGTGGCTGTGTGGCAGCATTCATTGCCTGTATAGTTTTAGTATAGGTTACACAGGGATTTGCTTGTGATGGTTTGGATAGGAATGATCCTTCCTCAGGCAGGGGGCTGATGACTAAACGACCTCTAGAGGTCTCTTCTAGCCCTACTTCTCTATGATTCTATGAATAGAAAAGGACTTAAATTTATCTTCCCTGCCTTGCCCAAAACACCATATGAACCCTGGGCTCAAACTGCACCCTAACACTCTCTGCCTGTCTCCTGCTTCATTTTCTCCCCCTCCAGTGGAGGAGTTTTGATCTCGGCATCCCCCACTTCCCCCCAACAAGGGCTGCTACAATCCTGGAGAAACCTGTTTAGCAAACCCAGGAGGGACTCCAGCCAGCATACCACAACTAATGTCTCCAGCATAAGGTATGCTGCAGTTACCAAAAGTGGTGCATCAGCATCTGTTTCCCCCGCCCAGGGTGTTTCCTGACAGAGAATGTGTTTGTTTTTCTGTGTAACATATACATATAGCACCACATGCAGCAACCTCAGCTAGACCATTTCCTTTCCAGAACTCGTCTGCCTGAGATTGCCAAAGTTTTCCTACTCCTGATCAGGATAAAATAGACTTACAGAGTTTCCTTGAAAACAACAACATACACACACCATCCCTTTCCACAATACCCAGTTCACCTCTCCCCAGTACATTGCAGCCCAAGGGCCAGGGGACCTGCATATGAAATCTGAGTTCATGTCTCTTCCCCACCAAAGATAGAACAGGCTCTTGAACCTGGGTCTTTCATACCCCAGGCAAGTATGCAGCTGCCTGTTGTTTTGACCAGAAGTCCCATCCTAGACCTGAGAAACTTCCCCTATGACAAGAGTTCCAAGAACACAGTCTACACAAATTGTCAGCTTTACTAAATAAATGGTTTCCAACAAATTAACAGGTTTCATCTGCAAATGCCCAACCAGCACTAATCAGGCTACAGCATTCATTAGCTACAGGCATCCCAGGGCCTTTCACAACATGTATTCAAAAAGAAAAAAACTGTGGAACAAGCAGCAGAACACAAGTCAATCAGTCTAACCCCTGTCCTTTCAAAGATGTGAGTATTTCCGATCATTACACATATTAGGAGGATTGGGGAAGAAAGTCATTAGCTATTCTGATTCCACCACTCCAAATGCCTCATAAGGCAACTCCCCTCCTCCCCCCAACTTAGTAGCCCTGTATTTTAATTTTAACACACTTTGGTAATTTTCCCTTTCCCAAAGCATCCGAGATGGTTATTTACAATTTCCCTTAGGCAAGCAATAAATCCAATGATAACTAGTAAGCTCAACACATCGTAAACAAGATCCTTATGGCAGGCCAATTACTCCTGAGCACTGTTCAACCCTGTATAGTTTATTCCTCCACAGCAACACTAGGAACTGGGACCCAGCTCACCTAGTCACAGTTACTATGTAGATCAAACTTTCCATTTCCCATTGTTGTGCTCAGGGAGCCATTTGGGAAATCTGGAGCAGTAGAGATCCAGTTAAAGGAAATGAGGTCACTGGAAGAAGGATAATATGGATAATAACATTGACCATTTGTTGTTTTTCTTGCAGTGGGGGTGAATGCAGGCATCTACGCCCAAAATTTACCCACCCACCCATCTGTATGGGAGCCCAGCAGCAATTACCAACTTGCTGGTTAGTGGCCATGACAGACACAGGCTCAAGTCCTCTCTCTCTCTCGTTCTGCCACATCTCAGGTAAGTACAACAGCCACAGGCTACTCATAACAATTGGATGGGCCTGTATCAGTATCTCCCATTCAAACTTTTTCTCTCTGCATGATAATAAATTGTTCATAGGGCCAGAGAGAAAAAACAAATTTGACTTTAAATCTCAGTGGTTGGGGCACAAACCTGGAATGAAGAGGTTTAAGACCTTGCTCCTAATGAGGCACAGTACAGATGTGAACAGATTTACCACATAAAAATGAGTGGAAACTAATGTCTATTTCAGGACAATAAGCTTGCTGGTTTTGATCAGATATTTTACCCTGGACCCAAGAAACCAATTTCCAATGAAGATTTCACCAACACTGTTATGCTCCAATAAAAACAACAAACCAGTTAATTCCAATTAATCAGCATTTTCCAACAAAAATATTTCATCCAAATAGTTTCCACTGTTTGTAAAGTTGAGAACAGACATGTCACACTACATACCGCTAGGTGGGTGAAGTCTCATTAACACACACTACAGCAGAACAGATAACTGGACATTAGTTCCAAAGAACATCCACTGGTTAACAATGTGGGTTTAAGACAGGTGCAGACACAGGCTTGAGGATGCTCAGACATGACATGCTGGTTAGGGCTCATCTGTACAAAAGCTACCAAGGTGGGCAAAGTAATGAAGCCAATTAGTCAGTGTGTCCTTCCTACTCTTGAGTAGGAATGTAGAATGATTTGTGCAAGAATCAATTGTGAACCGAGGACAAAACTGTCCTCGAGGACAAAACCTGTTCTTCCTTAGCAAAGGACATTTTTCCTTCGTGGGCAGTTTTAAGGATCACAATCAGCAGCTGAAGTTTACCCTAATGCAAGGTGATCAGCCTCCAGTGTGTGGGCCAAACACAGCCTGTGCAGTCACTGCATCTGTCTGCAGGGCTCCCCATGGGTCAGGAAATTTGGCAGTGGGCATTAACATACCTCAACCCCACCCAAAACCCAAACGCCAAGCCCTGTATACCTGGTCAGAACCAAGCCATGCCTCCTTCCCCCCATGGGGCCAAGTTGGGGCCAGATCGCACCCCATTTTCCACCTCAGGACCAGGTTGGGGCTGGGCCAAGGCCCACTCCCAGGGCTAAGTCATGCCCCCTTCACACTGCTGGCCAGGTTAAGTCCCTTCTCTGTGGGGCCCAACTGCAGCCAACCTCAGGCTGGGCTGCTCCCCTGCCCTCCTCCACATGGCGAGACTGTTCCCGCTGCACCGGCCCTGGATGCTGGATCGAAACCACCTGGTAAAAGGGTTGGGGCTTTTGCTTTCCATTCTACAACATAAAACAGCATGACACATTTATGCTACGAGTATTCCAAACACATCATAGTAATTCAGGTTTATATACTGCCCTCAAAACGGCACTTGATTTGTATTTTCTGATACATAGTTACGGTTCAACTTATATGACCAAAGACAAAAGAAAAAGAAAAATCTATGTTGGATACTACATAGATGATTATGGAGTACTGAAACGCTGAACAAAATCATAAAAGTCACATTGTCACTCCTCTGTGAAACCTAAAACACAAAACATATAGCAACCCAACACCAGGAAGCAACTTAATAATGGTCAAATTGGAGATACTGCAAAGTCCAGCTGGCCTAAACACCATTGGCTTTAATACAGAAAGTCAATAAAATATTTTGTATGTCTGAACAGGTCCAGGATCTACTTTTTCCAGTGAAGGAAATAAAAAGAAAAAGTGTGTTACAACACACAGCATAACCATGTGCATAATTAACAGCTAGTGAGAGGAAAAGTATGAACTGCATCCCATCAGTGGGCACAGCTGACAACAGAAATAGCTTGTCTGGCTCCTAAAAAATGTGCATCTCTTTCCTTTTGTTCCAAAATAGCTCCTGCAAAGCAAGATTTTTGAAAATACCAAACTTAGGGATTTTCTCTATCATGCTATTTTTTGTATCCTAACTAAACCAAGTTGAAGAAAGATATTTAACTGGAAATCATCATTTAAAGCTTTCCTTAAACAACTGAACTTTCTAATCGAGAAAATCAGCGCACAATGTTTTTTAAAAGTCACTACTTTTATATGCATCTGTGTAATATGTATTCAACTCCAAATGACAAAAAGGAACTTGAAATGTTGAAAAGTGCTGAGCACATACTTTCTGAAAACCTGACCTCCTTAAAGTGCAGCTTTCAAAAAACTTGGCTAGCAAGTTCGCCAAATGACCTGGGAGCACTCTCCAGATATTACAATGAGAGCGCATTACTCTCTCACATGATTTTCAACCAGTTTAAAAAAAAATGGAAAAGCATGAGACTTCCCCTTTCAAATTTTTGCTCTATTTCATTTGTATTTTTATTTGCCTTTAAGTTCCCAAAGAAGAATAAAATGTTGCTACAAATATCAAGGACATATCCGTGCCAGCAAACATACTGACACAGATGCAAGGTTTTTGAGAATATTTTAAAGAATTCAAACATTTTGAACTGTCCTGAAAGCAGCTGTAACAGAACAGGCAACTCCCAGGTTTAAAAAATAAAGACTAAGAATTATTTAATTCTTGCGTGTGGAGATACACAAACTCATAAACATATTTGTGGCACAGGCTGTTCTCCAACAACTCAAGAAATAAATAACAATAATATCCCTATTTCAGCACAAAACCATAGACTAAACAAGATCTTAAAGTATCTTTTTTTTTTTTTTTGTATAAACCTCTTGAAAGAGATGCTGCAGGAAACATAACATAGGTCAGGCTACATATTTAAAGCAAAATACATTTGGGATGATTTATGAAGGGAATACTCACGCAGTGCGTACAAGGAGAGGATTATTCCAGCCAGGCAAAACCCCTCAAAAAACCTGAGTGTGCTGAACATTGTCACATTCACTGAGAGTGCCACAGTCAGTCCAAATATCAGAATAAATATGACAGAGAAGAGGAGAACTGGCCGTCGACCAACCCTAAAACCAGGAAGGCAGCAAGGGAAAACAGTGTTAAAACCCAATATAGAGAGCACACTAGAATATTTTATCTTTCAGAAGATATTATTAGCATATAAAAAGAAATAAATTACACAGTTCATCCCAAATGCTGCTTCCAGTTTTTAATAGCAGCCAGTACTTTTTAAACACGTTTCTCATTTATTTGCTTATTAAATTATATTATAGCTCTGGTAGGTCTTGCAAAGCTTTCACTGAAAAATGCATTTATGAAAAGCTTAAGGGAAACACCACTCACTAGCTGTATCATTATCTGACCCAAGAGTCATTTCAAAATGTGAAAGTGAACCACATGTGAACTGCAATAAAGAGCAGGCCATAAAAAAAAATGTCTTAGGATGGGAGATTTAACATATGTAAGTGAAACAAATGCCTATTTTTCTATGGCAGAGGTATCATTAGATTAATATAAGCCTCTCAGGAAGACAAGATTTTAAAGGTTCATATAGCTATTTTGCTCTCCATATTCTGCAGCCACTACATTTACCAAAAACATTTTATTTTCCCCACAGACTCATACTCCAGAATCTCACATGATTTCTCAACCATACAAGAGAAACTCATTCTCACAGTTATGAAGAGACCTTCAAAAATGAGACAAATGTAAAATGGTATCATGGTCCCAGGTATTCAGAAAGCCTGCATACAACCCTTCCATAAGGAATGATTTGCTCCATTCATCTCCTTCAACACCCCAAATTTCATAGCTGGGGCAATTTTTACAACCTTCTGCAGACGTCTGCATTATTGTGGCCAGTTACCTGCCAGCCCATTGGTTTTACCTCCCTGCTCTATCCAGATATGCCAGCAGCTGCCAATGCTCTTCAACCTTCTCCACAAGAGAGAAATGATTGGTTTCCAGTGCAATCTCTGTACCCTCCCATGAAGCTAGATACCAAGCTAGATCTGGAACCCATCTCATAACTGGATGGAGGAGATTTGCAAGTCAGGAACCTTCTGAACTACAAGTAAAGCAAACAAACAAAATGGCAAACCAGCTACCAAGCTGAAGACCCAAAGTTAACTACAATCAGCCTTTTCCCTTGGAATACATGCGAGAAGAAGGTTATGAGGCCAGACTATCTGGTCAATGCTGCGACTGCCAAGGCATAGAGCCATGCTGCTTGAGGAGCAGAGTGAAAAGCACAATAAAATAGTCCCTGATAAGTTGGACATGCTACATTTCAATAATGACTTTCAGTTATGAACCACAACTGTGAGTGCACGTAGGAATCAGGATGAAGAATAATTCACAGAAAAGATTGGCTAATGTTGCAACAGAATTTAGGGGTTTGTGCCAAGCATGACACAGCAGATTTGGAAAGAACCAATATGCACTGTGAAGAATGCAGAAGCTAGGCATTATCCTCAGATCAAAGTCCTATAGTTTAATCAGGTCTCAAATGTACTTAACACTTCTATTAGGTCTTTTACTCAGATGTTGCTGGTTACCAGGCAACAATGAAATGTACTGCATACATGCATCAGTGATCAGAAGGATGCTTTGCTTTGTTTAAGATGGAATAAAAGCAATAAAGACCATGGCTGGGTGTTGAGAAGAGGGAAGGGAAAGTGGGTGCTTTTCTGAATATAATTTTAAGATTTAGGGAAACTGAAAGACCTCACTGGAAAATTCATCATACTTTATATGGAATTCACACTATTTTCTGAAAGTCACATGCAAGTAAATTAGTTTATGGCCTTTTCTAAGACAGCAAGTGCACTAAAAAGGTTTTAACTGTAGCATCAGACTCTTTGACCCCTCCTGCAAAGAGCTGTAACTCATATGCAGTATTACTGCAGATATTTTTAAACTAGAAGGTACAATTAGGCATGTTCAGGGCAGCCAGGTCAAGGCAGGTGGTTATTAATCAGTATTACAAATCCAATCAGCGCGCAGCTGCATTGAGAACAAATATTTTCAAACACAAAGAGAGGAAATAACATGATGTACATCTTGCATGCTACACTTCCAGGGATTAGATAGACTGCAGCTCAAAATAAACTCCTCCTCCCAAACAGTGACGATCTTGGTGTCATTTGAGAACTTGGAAAGAATTTTGCATCCTCTCCCCAAGACAAAGCTGCCAATTCATAATCTTAAACCTGTAATTCGTAATAACCGACATTTGCAAAAGTCCCTTATACATAAAAAGCATAAGAAGTGCTAAGAATTCTCATCAGAAGCCTGACATCGATCTTCTGTCCAACTACAAAGCTAGGAAGACTTTTGATTTTGCCCATTTCTACTCTGATCTGCTGCCTAAATATAGCTTCAAAATCAAAACTTATAGAAACACCAGATACGTCTTTTTTTTTCTGCCAGGGGTTACCTGCTCTTAAGAGTAAGCAGTCATTTTCTACTCCGCTGGAGTAAAAGGCAAGTACATCTTGGCTTGTAGTCCAAATCCTTCCTCCCTTCACGTCCTTGTGTGACAAGGTATTTGGCAGAATTTATGGGTTCACTGGAATCTGACAGGCCATGCAATGAGCTCTTTTGCTATGGCCTTAAACTTGCAACCTCTAGGCCCTATGACTATCCAAGCACGTATGGGTGCTAATGAAGATCATCCAATGGAAAGGAAGAAGGAAACCAACATTTCTGGCCTGAATATATACAAAGATAGTGGATAGCTTGAAACCATCAATTTGATACAAAATATCATAAAGGGGCACTGAAAAACATAAGCAAAATGTTGACCTTTACCTCCTTTCATAATACTCTGATGAAAACAAAAAGGAAGTCATATAAAAGGAAAATAATATATCATGTGTATATTTAACTATGCCCAGTAAAATCCAAGTACAATAAATCCTTTATCCTTTACAGACAATAAAGAGGTCCAAGCACCTCCTATATGGTGAAATCCAGATATGAACAGGTATGCCCACTGTAACCTGGAATGATCTGTGCCTCCTTCCAGCAGTAGACTTGCCAACATCTTTGAAAAGCTACAATAGTGTACTCAATGCCAAACCTCAAAGAAACTGACTCTCATTGTAGTGATCTAATTTATCAAGAAAATGTTTTCATACTATGAAGTAAAATACCACAGAAGAGCCTTTCTCTCTTGATAAATGTTTTTCTGGCTTACAGTTGCTGGACTCAAAATACTTTCTTTTGCAGAGAAGCTACTGTTGGAAATGGAAACGCATGGTACTTCCACAGCAACAACATCCTTGGACACATCTACACATGCTATTAATGCAAAGCAATAAACTCTGGTACAGTTCTCACCTGAATTTATTACTCCTGGGCACCTTGTTTACTCATGTGTCCAGGACTGCAGCACGTTGATCCAGGTCAGAACAACCCTGACTGGCAGGGGACCCAGGGTCTGACCCCATTCAATGTGCTGTATACAGGCTGGCAGGGACACATAGGTGTTTCAGGCCATCAGGCAACCCCTGCCCTGAAGCACTTTCATGCCCCAGCCAGCCCCATCAGCATCTACGTGTTGCAATGCAGGAAATAATGCTGCCATAGTGTTTACAAGTACTAACCTACAGTGGAGTTAATTAGTTTACTGCAGCCTAATAGAGCTAATTATGTAGATGGTGAGACTTTACTGAGGAGCTAATTAGTCAGGTCCACAGTAAACATCTAGTGTAGATGCACTCCCCCAGTTGTAAAGCTGAGCACTTCAAAATGCAACACTTAAAGACTTCTGAACTGCAGGGATGTGCGTACACAGCAGGCTAAAGGATGTGCACACACTCAGTTCAAGTCTGTCTGCACAGATAAACAAGGACAAAGGATGCAAGCAACCATGGACCCTCTTGCAAATGGCAAACCATATGCCCAAATGCTCAAGGAGATATACCCATCTAACACTGAGACATTCACTGTTGTGAATAGGGAAATGGTGTTAAGGGCAAAGTGTGGGAGACACACAGTGTGTATGATTAACATGTTAATGTTGACATTTGTAGAAAACTGAAAGCAGCACCAAATCAAGCAAACATATTCATGTTGCTCTGGAACCGAGGCAGAATTTAGTTCTGATAGTGTACTGTGTCCAATGAAAAGCATGGCTATGGAAGGATGTCATCAGCAGGGGATTCACCACTGCATAACAGAACCTAATGCTGCTCTTTACACCACACTTGTTGTAGGTTCAAATAGTTTATTCAAATTTAGGGCTGCACATGTTCATGGCTCTTTCTTCCACAGACCTTCCACACGAATGAGCCCACACAAACAGAAGCAAAGCCTCCCTTAATATACCCTTCTTACTTAGCTCATTGGCTGAATGGATTTGGGCACATTGCCATGCATCCAGCAGTTAGAGCCGGGGGGAACCAAGATATGGCCACCAGATCCAATCTAACATGTAGAGCTGTGTCATCTAGCCCACAGGGCTCCAAACAGGTCCAAAAATTTGGTGGTGATTCCTAGATCCCCAGCAATTTAATACTACTCCTGCCACCAGATTTCCAGCCCCACGGAGAGTTCCACAGCCTAGATGCTGCAGCTCCATATCCTGGATCAGGACCACAGATCAAATTTGTGTACTGAATTGGGCCCAGGGACTGGTCCTGTCCTATTTTTTCTATTAGCTTGTAAATCACTATTTATAAGGCCCTTTTGGTGTGGCTGATCTAATATACCAGTGATTCTCAACCAGGGTACTGCAGGCTCCTGGAATGCTGCAAAGCCCTTCTCAGGGTGCCGCACAGTATCAGTAATGTGAGGTATGCAAACACCTAAATGTGATTTATAACAAACCCAGAGACTGCAAATAAGAATGCATCATATTAAAATTATTCTGAAATAGGTAGCATGTTGCCATGTAAAGAATCAACAGTGACCAGAGCACTGATACTCATCGACTGGGACAGCTCATGCCAGAGAGCTATTGTTTCAGGCTTTCTGCAACCTCCAGGTGTTATCCCTGAGGTCACATTCTGAAGTTTTTCCTTTGTAGCTGTGACAGTTAAAATAATGTTGCAAAAACAAAAAAACAAAAATTTATACAACTGGAGACTCTGGAGAGTAGTTGAGACACCTGCCAATGCTCTCATCCCCCATTAATCCAAAGGAATGAACCCCCTTTGAAACTCAAGCACTTCAGTATTAAGATGACAGAGCCCACTACTAGAGGAATGATTAATAACTAATTTTAAAAACAGATGAGCAACTGAAAGGCTTAAAAGGAGGTTGGGGGGGGTTCATTTATTTTTAAATCAGATGCATCATTGGGCTGAACAGGAGCTGACACTATCACCAACATAAAGGATTAAGTACTCATTTCTGACATTAATACGCATTTGAGTAGACACTAGAGATTGTTACCATCTCAAACAGGCTTAGTTTTTAATGAATTGGAAAATATTTAATTTTGCTTTAGCATTCTACCAGTAATAAAGTACATCAACAATGAAAATGAGAACAAAGTATTTAAATTCAAATTTTGCAATTAAAACAGTTTCAAAGGGTCAACTCATACTACTCTCTTCAGAGCTCTGTACCTTTCATAAGCATTTTCTTCATTAATGGTAAGCTAAGGAAAAAAATCTATATATATATAGCATATTTATTTATTTAAAGTTAGATAGCATTAACAGATTTTCACTTACCAATCAGCTATACATCCTGTTATTAAGTAGCCAAAGATTAATCCTACCAGTAGGGAGAATTTTGCAATGTGGACTTTCCAGGAAGATTCACAAACAAGGTCCCACTGCAAGAAGAAGAAAGAGGTACATTGAAACATATGTGGTTCTTTGCAGATGCACTTGAACATACTGGCATGGTTGTAGAAACGCTTACCACCTGAATAGCAAACAAGTAATAACCTTAGGGACAAAACTAGCTTATATTAAAATGATTTTAAAAATTCCTATTTGCTTCAGCAAGCATTTGATCAGGTCCTTAGTTCTAAATTCCAGTCACCAGCCTTTGTACCCAAGACTGAATTTAAACAAATGTAATACACACATGGCTATCTATGCAGATATTTTAAGTGCTCCTGACAGACCTTAAAGATGCATCACTTAAATCATACCACAGTGCATCTAAAAATGTAAAAGCAGAATTCCATAAAACCCACCTCCAGCTACCTAGATTATTTTAAAAGTTCAGATTCCCCATTTCAGTTGTCAAGTGCCTGGGGAGGGGGAGAGAGATAGATTTTTTGTATATACTTTAAAAACCTTTATTACACAAATATTAAAAACAAGTGATGAAAATACAAAAGTATGTGGCCCTCCCATGGGCCAAGCATGAAATATCTGTCAGTGGCAAAAACACCATGTTCCTAGAGACTGAAACTCCCTTTCCCATGCCCCTCATGGGGTTATACTGCAGAGTGCCCCTCTTTCTATGGCTTGTCAGGGTTGCTATCTTGGCCTGACCCAGCAGAAAACTGGCCAGGCAGATTATACTCCCCTTGGCTACTCAGTATGGGACAGAGAAGATGAAGGTGCACATGCAAGAGCAACTGCATGAGAACAAGAGAGCATGTGAAAGCAAAAGGGATAGGGTTTTGCAGCTGGCCCTATCATCAGGTCCAGGTAATTGCCATCAGGTTACTGTATTCTCCTCCACCACTACAGGTACTCCTCACTTAATGTCATCTCAGTTAATGTTGTTCTGTTATTATGTCACTGATCTATTAAAGAACATACCTGTTTAAAGTCGCGCAATGTTCAGTTATAATGATGTTGTTTGGCCGCTGCCTGCGAACAGGTAACTACTGTGATGTAACTGGATTCACTTAACATCACTTTGCTTAAAGTTGCATTTTTCAAGAATGTAACTACAAAGTTAAATGAGGAGTAGCTGTACTCCACTTTCTCTAGATTAGGTTGGACCAAATGCTGGTGTAAGAGGACTGCACACAGTCAAGTTCTTTTGATAAGCTGGACAGACAGTAGAACCACTTGCATCAACATGATTTTGGTGCTTCCACAGTGGTATCTCCTACTGCAATCACAACTAGAGAGGGAACTGTCCTTTAAAGCAAAATCACCTCAGTTACTGAAACTTTAGTACTCCAAATGGGGAAATATAGTTTTTCAGGAATATCCTCACTAAAACATTACTTAGTGTCCTGTAAAAAAAGAACACACCAGGGAAACCTCTTCATTTATTTCCAAACATTTTTCTAAGGTAGGAAAATCATGTGGTTAGAGCAGTAAATGGAACCTGGGTTCAAATCTTGATACTTGGCCAGACTTCCAGTGACTTTAGGAAAGTAATTTAATTCCTCCTTGCCTTCATTTGTTACCTTATGATGCCTGCAAGTAACAAGAGCAGTCATTTAAATACAGCAAACAGCATTAGCCATTTGCCAAATCCATTTGATTTCTTAAGCCAATTGATTCAATTCAATCGAATCCAATTGATTTCTTGGCTAATTCATGCAGGGAGCAGCAGGGGTTCAGCTGTTTGCACCTCATTACCTTGTTATGCAAGCTGTACTCAGCTGTTGGCATCTCATTTTGTTCTTCAAAAGAGCCTCTCCTCTAATACCAGCCTTGAAATTGACAGGACCTAATTAGTTTCATGGCTTCGAACACCACAGCTTTAAGGTTTTGAGATGAGACAGAAAAATTAACTACCCATCACACAGCTACTTTTCTAGTGGCTTAAGGAGCCCATCACTGTCTGAAGTACTACCATACCATGCAACATTGTTAAGAAGGTTAGTTTATTCATGATTGTGAAATATTCAAATAAGAAAGATGTGGCTGTCTCTCAAGGAACTGATGTCTCCCAATCAGGAAAATGGGATCAATTCTAGAGATGGCTTGTTGCTTTCCACTTTCACACGAATGGGGCATGACAAGCTACACAGGATGTACTGGCAGTACCCAGCCAGTCAACATTTTGGAGGCCAAGACTGCAAGGCCAAAGAGAGTCTGAAATTTGTCACACACTTCTAAGATGAGACAAGTTTACCACTCCCAAAGGAAAATTAAATTACATGCACTTGAGGTTTTAAGTGGACCAGCAGGGTATATCAACCTTATAAGAGAAGGATAGATCTGACAACAATACAGGAGGTGCTCGCCAGGTGATATGCTCACTGAATCATATCATTTGACTAAATATGCAATCTTTTCTTAAACAGCACCATCCTTACAAAAAACAGAAGAAATCATTTTGGCAACAGCATGGTCCTAGTAATGTACCAGTCATTTCATTATGTTACAGGTATGCTTTATAGCAGGGGTGGGCAAAGTCCAGCCTGCAGGTCAGATCAGACCTGCGGTAGACTCCGTTTTCTAGCAGCCCCTGCAATGAATGGCAGCTCCTTCTGGCTGCCACCACTAGACCCAGCCCCCAACACCTCAGCCTGTCTGCCTTGCACCCACAGCCAGAGGTGGAACCCGTGCAGGCAGGGCACACAGCCAGGCAGCTAGGATGGGATCATGACCAGGGAGCAGCTTCAGGGCCAGGAGACCTGGGATTTTGCAGTGGTGACAGTGCAGGGCCAGGGCCTGGGCAGAGACACAATCCGCTCCCTGCAGGCTCCTGAAACAAGCATAGATTCCATGAGCAGGGGCATGCAGGGAGTGGATCGCAGCTCTGCCTTGGCTCCAGCCCTGTGCTATCACCACCACAAGATCCCAGGTCTCCCTGGCCCTGGGATCCACTCCCTGGCCAGCCATGCAGCCTGCCCATGCCATTTCTCGCTGGTTTCCATGGAGACACCAGGAACGTGGGACCATGACACCATGCAGCTAGGGCAGAGCCCTAGTTCTGCCACCCCATGCTGTCATGACCCCTCTGTTCCCAGAGTCTCCATGGAGATGGCTGGCAGCCACATGGGCAAGGGCTGAAGGGAAATGTAGTCCAGCCATGGGCTAGGTGCATCATTTTGTCCACCCTTGCTCTACAGGGTACAGTACCTTTTGCAATTTGTACCACATCACTGCAAACACACCTGGGCTCAGGGTTCTATATTCACATCTGTTTTTCTCTCTTCTGCTGAACTGTAACTTGTATGGTAACTATGTGCTATGTCTCAATGTATCAAAGGCATCAGGATCAAGAGCTAATAGTACAAGTAAATATTTTTCATCCAACAATTGTAAACAATGGAGCAAGACACAGTAAGATCTGCTCTCTGAAAAGGCTTTCCTTATCAAAAGGATACATTTTAAATGGTGTTTTTGTAGGGAGTGGCAGGAACTATAACCAATATAATTTTGCACATATACTTGAAATTTCAGAATTTTATGGCTAAGAACTTCAAGGCAAACCAGTTTTTTAAAAAAGAAATGTTACATATGATCTCTATAAATGGTTTCAAAGTAAAAAAGTGCATCAGTTACATTGATAAACCTTAAGTTGTATCAATCATGTCTAGTAGAAAGTATAATTTCTGAAGGCAGATCATAACCTGATCTTAAAGTTGCATCAGAATAATTATAATAAGGTCACAACACCTTATTTTTGTAAAAGACCAACTATGCAAGTCTTTCATTTATATTTTGTTACTTCCACAGATATTAGTAACACTGCTAGGACTGCACCAATAAAGGTTTTCTTGGCCAATACTGATAGTCAATTATGAACCAGCCATATCGGCTAATACTGATCCAATAGCCGATTTACAGGAATGCAGCCTGGCAGCTTGGAAAGCAGCATCTCGATGGTAAGTCTGGAGGGAAGGGGTCAGGGGGAGGCAGATTGAGGCCCCCACAGTGAGGTAGGGAGTGGGGCAGGGGCAGGCACTGCCCAGCCAGGAGAGGAATGTGACCCAGGGGCTAGGAGCAAAACAGAGCCATGGGTGGCTTGTCCAGATGTTGGGGAGAGGAAGGGGGGGGGGTCTCCCCACCACTGTACACACTACTGGAGGAAGCATGGGGGGCATGTACCCCACCCCAGATTTGTGGGTGGGGCAAGGGCAGGCTGTCCACTGACAGCTCAGTGCCAGGGGCTGCACCAGCCTCTTCCTGGCAGGGAGACCGGAGTGGGGCAGGCTGAGCTGCAAGGGGCAGGTAGTGGCAATGTTGGAAGGGGTGGCTATGTGGGGGGGAGGGGGGACGGACGACACGGACTATGGGGAATTCTGGGGTCGCTACAGCCCCCCAGGACTGCCCCGGCTCGTGGCACTTCACACTGCCGCCTTTCCCCTGTGCAGCCAGCATGGGGCTCCCGAAGGAAAAAGGCAGCAGAACGGAGCGCCCCGAAAGTGACCTGCATTCCTGGCCATGTGCATGCTGCATCGCTGTGCACATACATGCAACATTTATTGGTGACAATAATCTGTTACACCAACCAAAAAAAAAAAAAAAAGCCAATTGCAGATAACGTCAGTTTTCCTTCTGCAGTTTGTATGGCCTGCAGAGCACAGGTCCCATGACCATAAAAAAAAAAAAAATTCACAAAAAGATCCAGGAGATGGTGAAGCTGAGGGACATCATGTTGCCCATGGACCTCCTCCCAGGCAATGTTTGTCAGGCCGTGTTGGAGCACATTGACCATAAGGACCTGAGCAAAGATCACAGAGACTTGAACTAATTGATAGCCCACCGAGCCCTGCCAGTGAGGGCCCAGAGGCATAGAGGGACAGCCAGGGAGACCCAGCTGTCCATGGCCCAACTGCCACGGAACCACCAAGATGATCAACCACCTCGTCTGGCTCTGCGTCTGCACCAAGGAGGTATGGAACAGGGTGAAGCAGCTCTGCAAAGCAGTGACTGGTGTCAGCCAGATAACTAGGGAAGCGGTGCTGTACGGGCACCTCCCCAAACACCAGGGGAGCCTGTCGGCTCATTTAGACCAGCTTGCATCCTGCATCAGGAGTGCCCTTTGGAAAGCTAGGAACCTCCCGATATACAGACACATGGACGTAGAGATGGAAGACTGAGCAAAAATAGCTCTGAGCAAAATTCAGACCTACTACCAGAAATCAGTAGTGGAATGGAGAGGACACAGCCAAAGCCACTTGGCACAGGATCTAGCAACCCCCTCCCATTCTGTCCTCCAGGAAGTGGGCTGTGACAACAAGGAAGAGGAAGAGACAAACAGAACTGAGGACAGCGACAGGAGCAGCGAGTCCTCCAGCAGGAGCTGGAGCAACGGCAACATGGACAACAGGTGAACTGAGTCTGTGACCCTGCAAGTGGGGTGGGGATGAAGGGAGCGGGTTTCCTGGTCTGAGACCAGCGTTTGTGTATGGTGCGTGGGTGTGGATATCGTAATGGTTTCAGGTAGTCAGCGGGCCTTTATACGGGTGCAAATATTGTAACAGGTTATGATTTTTTTCAGAGGTGTAATACTAGGCGTGTAGATATATACGATGAGGCTGCAGCTGGAGTACTGCATCCAGTTCTGGGCTCCGCAATTCACGAAGGGTGTTGAAAGCTTGAAAGAATCCAGAGGAGATCCATGCGCATGATTAGAGGGAAGGAGAACAGGCCTTATGAAGACAGGCTGAGAGCCATGGGACTCTTCAGCCTGGAAAAGCACAGGCTCAGGGGGGACCTGGTGGCTGCTTATAAGTAGGTAAGGGATGTATATCAGGATCTGGGAAAACAGCTGTTCACCAGAGCACCCCAAGGAAAAACAAGGACTAATGGTCATAAACTGCTACAAAACTGTTTTAGGCTGGGCATAAGGAAAAATTTCTTTATGGTCCGAGCCCCCAAGACCAGGAATAGATTTCCTCCAGAAGTGGTGCAGGCACCTACTCTGGACTCATTCAAGAAATGCTTGGATGCTTATCTTGCTAGGATCCTTTGACCCTGGTTGACTTCCTGCCCTGGGGTAGGGCGCTAGACTTGATCTTCAAGGTGCCATCCAGACCTAGCCTCTATGAAATCTATTAAATATAACCTTTTTTTTTTTTTAAATCTGTGTATATAAATAAGACAATTTTCCTTTTTATCAGTGCCAGTCTGATATTCCACCAGTAGATCAGTGTGCCCCTAAATGCTACTGAAATGAGGAAAAGAGTAGATATTCTAATGTATTTTCATCTTCATTGCATGTTACTGTCAATCAAATGATACCTGACTTTGATAGAAACAGTGATCCACGATTCAAGGGTTTAGCTTTCAAAGATGCACAAGCTGGATGTTTAGGACCTACGCGAGGATCTTCTCCAATGCTTCCAAAGCTGATGCTTAAATCTTGAAGGTGGAATTTTATGTTATCCAATGAAATGGAGGCTTTGACCTCCTGAGTGTACAGACAGTCTGTGACAAGCTCTGAGCAGCCCAAAACTCTTAATGAATTAGTTACCCTAAGCCACAGCATTAACAACTTAAAATAGTCTGTATTTTAGCTGTTTCACTTCTGACCCTTTTAGCAGAAACTTTCTGCTCTTGATCCTAAAACATCTCCCATTATGCTAAGAGCTTCCCCCTCTAACAACTTCCATTTACTAGAACTATGTTGCATCAAATTATACAGAGATTACTTAACACAGAAAGAAATCATTAGAAGGTCTATATAATACCATAATTATTTAGGTAGAGCTATTTGTTTGTTTCACTGGGGAATCCTGTCTAGAGAGGGGTGTGTGAAGATGTCTAATGGCATACTCAGTGTGCTACAATAAACAGCTGCTAATATAAGGCAACTATTTTTCAATTAACAAGTTAATTCTTGATTCTTTTTCTTTTCCCAGCACACAGTATAGTAGAAATAAAACTGGCTTTATGAGATTCAAAAGTTAAATTTAAGAGGCTCAGAATTCTCCAGACTTCTGTACTGGAGATTTTCAATCTATAGGCAAAAATCATGAAAAAAATAGTTTAGCCAAGATCAGAAAACAAACACAGGGAGTTTTTTTCTGGCTAAAACCTACTGAGATAAAGTTAGAAACATTTGAAAATAGAAGGTTGTAAAATTGTAAGTTAACATTAACAACTGTTTTTGTTACTGCTCCACTGATAGGGGAAGGTGGACTTTATGACCTCCTGAGGTCCCTTCCAACCCTAATTTCCTATGATAGCATGACATACATACATGTGTTATGCACAAAAATGCATGGGTATTAAGCAGCTTACATATTGAAGCATGTGTGCGTGTATGTAAAGGGATACAAAGTTGACTCACAATCTGAGAACTTACTTCCTCAAACACTACATACTACTAATGACATTGCTGACAGCACATGGAACATTTCCTAACATGCCACAAGTGCTTTTATGATGTAAGATGTTTTAGTTTTTTGTTTTGTGGGGTTTTTTTTCCAAAACCTGGGTCCCCATTGTTTAATTGAAGTCAATGAGCCACCACTCCATGCTGTGGGCTAAAAACAAGAGGATGACTTTTTTTCAATGCCTGAAAAGTAACTATTTCATAACTTCTTTACCATGCACCCAACCCATGTAGGTCTTACTCACTATTTATGCAGTCATAACTCACTCAAGTCAACAAGAGCTTTGTCTGAATAATGAATTTAGAATTTGCTCTATGTTTGTTAATAATTAAAGGTGGCTTGTTTAAACAAGGCTTCCTCCCTTACAGTCAATCTTCTCCTACACCAGAAGCCATAATGCTGCCTACATGATATAATCTTTTTATAGTCTTAGACTGTAATTTGTTTAAATGAATCCAGCATTAGCCAAAGTCTTTTCTTGATAGTTTAGGCCTTGTACTCCCAGAACACTCTAGCAGCTCTACTCTACAATGGACTACTAGTTCAGGTATTGAGACCCTTTCATTGATGGGTCAAGACCTCAAGTAGCAGCGGCAAAGCTACTCAAAAAGAAAGGAAGATAATGAATGCATATGAATGAAGTTTATCTAAAATAAGATACGAACAATGTGTCCATAACCTCAGAGTCTGCCTGACATTTGGGATCCTGGATGTAATAAAAATATGCAGAATCTAAGAAGCTTTCAGACGGGGTGTGTGTAGGTGTATAGGTATATAGATACCTATACACACACAGAAATGTATGTATG
>JAGPOW010000261.1:119254396-119269822 GCA_030014935.1 Caiman crocodilus | reverse complement strand
TGTATGTATGTGTATCTGTAGATAGATACACACACAAATACATGTATACCTATATATTTGTCTATATAGAAACACACGTAAAACAAATATGCACATAGGCAGACAAGGTTATTTGAATAAATGTGATATCTTTTATTAGATCAGCTGAATAGTTGTAAAAATTGTTATTTACAAGCTTTCAAGCATAAGCACCCTTCTTTAGGCATAGGGAGAGTCTGCTGGTGTTTGTCTACTCCCTAGGGTCGAATAGAAGCTTAAGCCAATATAGAAAACACAGGTCTGTAAAAATGCAAATATGTGGCAGGGAAGATCAGTAGGGACAGGAGTTAGTAGATATGAGACAGGTAGGTGGGAGGGAGAGAATGCATACATAATTAGCATATATGTAGAAAGGTATAGCCAGGCAGCTCTGTGTGTTGGACAGCTGCACAAAAACCCGGGGCAGCTCCCTCTTCTTCAGTGCCAATAAGAGCAGTACGATCAACTGCTGCTGCAGTTGCAGCTATTTTTGCACCTCTCCCCAAAGGTAGTGTCCAGGGTGCCTCTCTCATTTGTCATCCCCTCCAGCCCACCCCCTCAGTTATGCTACTGCATATATACCTACAAATATGGTTTGCTTGTGAGCTTGTTCCACTTCAACATGCTATGGTAGCTAACAGCAGACCAGTTTTTAGCACTGGTAATATATATTTAAATCTTGCTGACTGATTATGGTTCTTATAATTGTAAACTATAGAAATACAAAAAAAATGAGAAAACCTGAACATTTTGTAATCTAGTTTGGAACTGATCAGGGAGACAGGGAGGCCAATGCATAAAAATGACACTGAGGAATGTGCCTTTGTTCTGTTTAGGCTGAGGCATAGAGAAGAAGAGAATAAAGCAGTACAGTACAAGCTTTATAGATGGCAAGTCTGGCTCCTAAGAACAGTTACTCAAAAAAGCAAAATAAGAACACTAAAAAAAGGATCAAAGTGTAAAAAGAAAGCAAATGAGGAAATTAAATTGCCATCCTGAAAATGTTGGAGTAACTGACATTTCGGTTGGACAAAATGAAGGAGAGTTTAAAAAGCTGCTTAACTGCATGTACTCAAGAAGAAGCAGGAAAGTTGCATCAGCAGAGGCAGGCAGATTTGAAAAGTGTGTATTGAGGAGTTCAGGAACAAAAGAAAGATACAAAAGAAAGGCACTTCCTTGATCAGTCTGGATGCTGAAAGTGCAAAAAATATACATTTTAGGGGACAGATGGATGCCTTAATTTCCACTCTATAACCCAGCGCACCTCCCCTTCCATATAGTAGTGGTAATAACAAAGGAGATGATTACGAATATAACAACCTTGGAGCTTGGAAAAAAAAAAACAAAATGCAAAAGAATTAGCCTGTACAACACCACAGCCTTTTCATGCTCCCCACTCATTTCTTACTTTCAGATTTAGTTAAGGACAGACAAATAGCTAATGTCTGACTTGTTCATCAGTACCACTGACCTGTGAGAGCAAATCAGTAACTATCCAGCTTCATCATTCCTCATTTCATCCACCTAGATTCCTGTGAGAAGGCCTCACAAGTGTCCTTTGCTGGCATATCCTCCATCACTAACCCAAGCTTTTTCATCATCTCCTCTGTCAGTCAATACTTCCAACTGCTTGTGAATCACAGGATCTGCCCTAGGAACCAGAATTAACTGTAGCAACAGAATAGGTGTATGAAGGTGATTAGCAGGGATTCAGGCTTTCCACTTTCCATATAAAAAAGTGAAGATTTTCCCCTTTACCTGAGAAAAAGGCAGATTTTTCATTTTAACAGAGAAACATGAGGATTTTGTACTTTTGCAAAGAGCTGTCTGCAGGCTGGCAGTTCTAGCCTGCAAGGGGCTGCAGGGAACAGAAGGGCAGTCAGGCAGAGGACACCATGTGCATGTGATCACATAGACATGCAAATGGCTGCCAGGCAGCCTGGAGAGTCATTCCCACAAGTCTGGTAGGAGCGAGGGGAATGAAGTACCTGTAGGGACAGAGGGAGGAAGGCAGTTGGGTAGGGCTGGGGCTTCTGCCGCTGTCCAGACTGGGTAGCGCATGGGTCTTGGGGCTAGAATGCGCAGCTGCATGGCCCAGGTGAGGAGCAGAACACGATCATGGGCAGCCTGTCGGTGGGGCAGGGGGGCAAGTCTGGCTTTACACTATTACACACACTCCTGGGATGGGGGGGAAGCAGAAGGGCACGCATCTCCCAGATCTGTGTGCAGGGATTGGGTGGCCTATCCACTACAGTCCCAGGTTCACTACCCTGATACCCTTTCCACATAGCCTCTGCAGCCCAGTGGGTGGGACCCAGAGCAGGGCAGAACAGGGAGGGGAAGCTCAGTGCTGCCACTGCAAGCCCCATGCTACTCCAGTGAAGCATCTCCTGCCTGCCTGGCAGTGACAGGGGTGGCAGCACACAGTTTTGCTTCTTGCTGCTGCTGGGCAGGCAGGGGGTACTTCACCATGGCAGCACACAGCTCCCAGCAAAACCAAGGAGCTACCCGATGTGGCAGTGCTCTGCCCTGCCACGCCAGGTCCTGTCTGCTGGGCTGCAGAGGCCCCAGGGGGGAGGTGGGGGCAGGGCAGCAGGGCAGGAAGCCCAAGCCTGCAGCAGGCAGCCCTCATCTTCCCCTACAATAGGCTCTAGTCTGGCCATACCACCCATGAGAGAGGGGAGCCAGGCTCCACTTTGCCTCCTATAGCAGCAGCCAGGGCTCAGACACTGCTGCAGGCGGGCAAGGAGCTCTGGATCCAGGTAACTGGCCCTGCAGCCCTGGCAACTGCAGGGTTCCCTCTGGCAGAGCTGTAGGGGAGCTATGGGTGGGGAGTGAGGGACACTGGCAGGGCTGAGAGGCTGTGGCTTAGGAATGAGTGACTTCAACCTGCATTCTGGTGGGTGAAAGGGACAGGAGGAACTGATTTCCATGATAAAAAACCCATAAGTCAAATACCAAAATCTACAGGTGCTTAAAATTTGTTTTATTATATTGATTGAGGGACTGGTAGACTTCCAAATTGCTTTAAAATTGTAAATATATCAATATGTTTAATTGATATCTGTGTGTATATATCAAGAGAGAGAGAGAGAGAGGTGTTCCATTTTAATCACAGGGTTTAGGGTTTTAAATCAGAGGATTTGTCATTTTAACAGAGAATCTGTTTTAAACACAGAAAACCGGGATCCCTGCTGATAATACTATAATTTGGGGAATTAGAGCCATTTCGTCCATGCTGAACCCTTTACAAGGAGAGGGAAAGCCTGAGCCTTCCCTTATCTTCACTTTGTGCAGCACCCTTCAAAAAGATCTTGTAGCCTCCCAGGGTACCCCATCACCCTGGTTGAGACTCACTGATTTATAGACCACACTAAACATTAGAAAGGTGAACTAGTCTCTAGTTACTTATTCCCAAAGGAAAGACTCCAAGACAAATCTCACAAAGCAGATTTAGTTAGTCTATATAGGTGCAAATCTACCCTATTTTCTGCCAGACTTCAGACTAACACAGCTAACTACCCCTCTCAAATTCTACTGAGACATCATGGAGTTTACCAGCTGAAGAGTTTCCAAAAGATGAAGCAGACAAATACTCCACTTTCAGGTTCTCTTACTCCTAGAAGAGACCAGTGATGTGACATACAAGCCGCAAGCCAAGCCATTCAGGAAACCACCCTCTCCCAACAAAGAAAAACAATACAAGAGTTAGTATATTGCACTGTAAAGTATCAGCGCCCCATTCAGAGTCTTTTTTATTCATTTATATTTAAACACAGCTAGAAAAACATTTACCAGCACTACATAACATCAGGAAGGCATCTATCCAGAACTGCAATATCGCAAGACACAGATGCTAAAGTCATATTAAACCACTAATAGAATTCCCATTGGTTCCTTGACAAACTCCCTTTCCACTAGACCACAGATTTTGCAAGAGAAAACTTTAAACAACATACAAACACACTAGAAATGTTCATATAAATAAATAAATAAATAAATAAATAAATAAATACCTAGTTCTGGGCAAATCCCCATACGGTTAAATGACATAAAAAAGACCAAAGGAAAAATCTCCCACTGGGACATGCCAGACCAACTGTAACATTTACATTTCTGATGGTTTACTGACACACATTTCTGAAGCCTAATAGAGGCACTAAGGGATGACATTTGTTAATGTTTTTTTCTACCTCTAGGTCTACACAACCCAAACACTACACATTCTCTGCAATCTAGTCAGCAAAAAGAACATTTACAATTGGCAACCTATAGTTCTGACCTTCTATCTTCAGCAAATGCCAATCAATTTTAACTAGCATAAAACAGCCTACTTTCATCAACCATACCACCTATAGTTTTCAAATTAATAGCTATGACAAAATGGGGGGAAGAATTGCTTATTTATTCAGTGGAAAGGCAATGAGAGCCCTAAACCAGCTCACTGTAGCTTAGTAGTTTTATGAAATGGCTTGATAGATTATATGATTGGGCAAGTCAGTAAAACTAAGCAGGGGAAATTCGAGTGTGTGGGAGAAAACAACCATCAAGATTAGAACTGGTCAGAGAATTTCCAAGTTTGAAAACCTGGAAAAGGAAGCAATGTGAGAAGCCTGTTGACACCCTTAATGGATTTTGAGAGCCAAAAGAGGTCAAAAAACCACTCCCACCAAATTAAATACCCACAACATATCCGCATTTTTAATAGCCACTTCAATCACAAAAGGGAGATATAAACTACCAAATCAAATTGCGATTTCACAGAAATCATGGAATCAGGCAATGTCTACAAAATCTGTGGGGTGGAAAAAAAAAACTTACTAAAAATAAACTGCTGGTTCTCTAGTGGGAGCCAGCAGTCCTCATGGTTGCTGTGGCCACCAGGAAAAAGGAAAGAGGAGGACCGAATGCACAAAGGCGAGCACCCAAGATGGCTGCCAACCCCGCCCCTCACTATTGATTAGCTGAGGGCCAATCAGTGTGGGGTGCATGATGGACAGCCTTCCTGGCCAATTCACAGAGTGAGGGGGCAGAGCCACATGCCAGACAGCTCTCAGCCAATCAGCAGTGGGGGGGGGAGTACTGGGGGCCCTCAGCCAGAGGCATGGGGAGCCCCACCACAATAAGCCCATGAAAATGGTGGCCAGCAGTGAAATCTGCCTGAACAAAATTGGCCACTTGCCTCCTCGGTTTGGTTACATCCCTACAGATAAGGCATATTAAGCAAATGATTAAAATTGTTATGCATTGAGATAAATGTGCCTTTTATCAATCTTATCAGTATGTGAAAGCAAAGTAATATTAAAATACCCAAGTTCTAAAGTCTTAAAAAGCCTGTAACAGATGGCTATCCTGTTAAAGAATGGGCCTTCTCACCAGGGTTTCAGAACTGAAGGCATGTACACATGTGCTCTAAGCCGTGATACTTTCCACAAAGTGCCATGAGTTAGAGCACTATTGAACCAAACAGATGTTCACATTTTGGGTGGGGATGGCTCAGAGCCTGCCTGCACCAGCTCTAGCCAATAGGCAGGGGTGCTCTGGCAACCTCCCAGGAGGCTGCCAGACCACCCATCTCCCCAGCCCTGCCCCACCCTGACAGCTAGCAATTATCAGCAGCAGCTGGGGCAGGGGGGAGCAGGGGGAGGGATGGAGATCCCCTTGTTGCATGTGCCACCCCTCACTGCCCCTGCTGGGATCTTGAGGGGAGCCAGGCTGGTCCTACACAGCAAAAGGGGCTCCCCCCATGCGATGCCTTGACAATGGCAGAGGCCGCTGCACCCAGAGCTGTGGTGTGGGGGGAGAAAGAAAGAGCCTCCCCACCTTGTGGGCCCAGCTTGGCTCCTCCATAGGTAGCTTGTGGTGGGGAGGAGGTGAATGCATGGCAGTGCAGACTCCCTCCCTGCCCTTGCTGCACAGGGAAGAGACTCTGTCACCACTCTGTGACAGCCCCAAGGGTGGGGCTGGGCTGGTGCTCACCCATATGAGCACCAATCCATCACACAAAAAGCCAGATGGGATGCAGGCAGAATCACTCAAAATTAACCTTTGCGCTCTACATTCATGTCCCCCTGTCTAATATTTCATCAGATAAGAGTTACATGTTGGGTATTCAGCCATTTTAAAAGTGCTGTGCAGCCAGGAATGGTTGTTACATTATGGCTGTTGAGTAGAGTACTTTCAGTGGCCTCATCATGCAAAAAAATGTAATTTCTATAAGCTCTCTAAAGTTTCTAAATAGAGCTAACCAGGTACCTTTGCAAATGGACAATTTAGCAAGAACCGTAGTTCAAAACTGAAGAGGAAAATCTCCAGAGTAGACCCAGATTTTATACTCTATATTTGGCTAAAATATGAAAAAAAAAACCCTTACTAAATAAGGTAAAGAAAAAAAAGAAGGTAAAAGGGATCCTAAGCGGTGCTAATCTAATTAATATGCATATGCCTATTCTTATTCCCCACATTAGCATTATCTGAACTAAAATTAGCCTGGTCTATCTTTAAACCACTAAGTGTACCTGAGCTGACCTCACAACCTTTACCCTAGTTTTTGTTCCATCCATTTTACTCAATCTTTCTAAAATGGTTCATGTTTTTGCAATCTTCTCTCACCTAAACATTTCCTTTGCCTGTTCTCCTCTTAGCCATACAATAGTTCAAACAGATATAAGTAATGCTGTACAAGTCTATCATTAAACAGCTTAAGACTACTATGGTCTACAAAGCTACTGTGAAAGTACCATTTTTACCAGCTACACAAGTGGCTCAAATTTTGACATTTCAACAATGATTTGGACAGTGCAACTTTTAGGGAAACAAAATTGGAAGCCTTTAAAAGAAACACTAAAATATTCCCACTTTCTTTGAACAGCAACATTTGAGGCCTTTTCCTATGAAAAGGTTTTTGTTTCCTATTGGTGAGGAAAAGGGGAAAAATAAAAAAATAAAAAAGATTATCATTCGTTCTTCAATCTGGCTTGAAAAGACAGGATTTATTAGAAAGTTACTGAGAGGTATTTCACAAAAACATTAGAAAGTAACTTTAACTCAGAACGGTTATTATAACCACATACTCAGCAAAGCAATACTTTTTAAGCTGATTCCCTGTTCCAGGAACATAGCATGCTAGAATGCTAGATGAAGATGTGTGCAACTTCTCAAACTCACTATCACATGCTTGCTACAAACCCATTATTAATGTCCTGAATGTCTTAGACTTGCTCTGTGCAAAGATGTAGCTGTCAAACTCTAACACATTATATTCTCCTGCAAAAATAAAAAAAGGATCTCTTTATGTATCAACCACTTTCCACTGAATGGACTACCATGCCACTTCTATGTACAGTGGGATAACACAGACCCCATTCCAACCATCAGCACTAGCGGAGTCTAAAACAGATGCATTACTGTAGGTTCCTCTGATTGCTCTCCCACCCCTGCACTTGTTTAACAAACACCATGCCTGCTGGAAGCATTGCCCTAGGAGTCCTCTGAACAAGGCTATTATCTGCTTTGTTAGAGAAATGGAAAAAATGCTGTACTGTAGGCCTTGACTGATTTTCTCGTTCTTATGAGATTCTGTGACTTGCATTACACTTCATATGCTATATTTGATCTTATGGCTTCAGCTCAGCTTATAGTTGCCCTAAAATATGGTTCACTTGTTCAGGGAAAAACATGTTCTCCCTCCTAGTAAGCCCAATTCTAAGCCATTCAAGTATCAAGTACACACCCGTGAGTCAAGTGACTCAAAAATACACATATACAACTTGAAGTTTGTTACAGAATATAGAAGTGGGATCCCGGTTTCTCTTTTAATACAATAACTCTTCTTTTCCTTGAACCAGAGGAAAAAGTTTCTCTTAATCCACTGATGTACAAACCAGACAAGAAAGTTTATTTAAAAATGTGACCGCCCCACTAACTCATCATCAGTAGCTTGGAAACCTAGGGTGAAGACAACTTTAAGAAATGATCCAGTGAACATGAAAGATCTTGGGGAAGGAAGTTAATTTCTGAAATTCTAATATCATAGAAAAGATCAGCAATTTGGGAGTTGCACTTGGATCAGGAGCAGTTGCACATATCAAACAACAACTCTGCTCCTCAGCTTCACAAAGAAGAGAGGTGCTTCTGCCATGCTTTTCATAAAAAAGGAGAGAGAAAGTCAGCAAATTAACTGGTCATTGCTAATACAGTAACAATTAAAATATGATTTGTTAAGCATACATATGGCAGAAATATAGTGCTTTGAAAGCTCAGAGTAATTACAATCATTCCTGGAGGCATTTATTAGCCTCGCACTATGCTTCACCTCTCCTTTTAAATCTTCAGTGGCAGGAATCTCTCTTAAGCCCCTTACAAACCAGTGAGCAGTGGGACCTGGCTTGCGTTTTCCAAGTCCACAAAATCACCGCTGATTTTGGCCCAGGACCAAAGTCTTCATTCGATGATACCTAAAACAGTTGCTTTAAATAATCTTGCCTGCACCTTTCATACACATCAGATCTCAATGTTGCATTTCCACAAAAAAGGGGTTGGGCATTTTCTTCTCATTTTCTCTCCCTGCTTTTCCCCCCTTCTCCTTATTCATTCTTAACCAAGGTAACAAAACAAACACCTTCCTTTAAAAACATCTACAACTTCCGTGTGGTGACTCACCCTGGGCAGTGCACCCTGAGTCTATATGAAAATTTAGTGCATGTTCTACAGCAGGCGTGCCAAACCCATCTGGTCCCACAGGCCAGTCTACAGGCCATATCAGAACTAGGCATCAGACCAAGCCTGGAGGACCAGTCTAGTGGGACATCACACATAGCACGTGCTCCACACCAACCTTCTCCCTCCCCCAGCACATGCAATGCCTGCAGCACTGGGTCCAGCCCACTCACCAGACCAAATTGTACACTGCATGGAGTACACGAGGTTAGTCTAAGACCTGCAGGCTGGATCATAGGTCTCAATGCACTGGATCCAGCTTGCAGGCCACATGTTTGACACCTCTGTTCTATAGTATCTGGTATTTCTTAATCTCCTGGAATCCTCAGATTATATGAAGATTGTTTAAAAAAAGAAAGGCTATTCTAGCTCTCATAACTTGTGAAGAAAACCTGAACCAGAAATCCAAGAGGCAAATAAGAGAACTTAAAATCATATTTTTTTTTAAATGTTGATTATTTCAGGCCCAATTCATAAATATTTTGCCCTGAAAGCTAGTAATGCAGTGGCCTTCTCCAGAGCTAAGGCCCTGATGCTTCAAGCACAGCTACATGCTTAAAGGTACAAATATATTTAAGTATATAAACAATCAAGGTCTAAAGCTTCTTTAAAAAAAAAAAAAAAAAAAGTTTTTCTAATTTCTTCCATCCCAGATAAAAGTCAAGTTGATTTCCAAAGCCCAGGGCTCCTATTAGACAAAAGCAATGAATGCTACTCTTTTGCCAGGAGGCCAGAGTCTATTATTCCATTTAAAAAGCATTTTTAAGTTTAATGGAATTCTTTCCATATTAAGAGCAAATCTGTCTGCATCTTGTTTTATCCTTAATATTTATATCATGCATACATAAATCAGTTTGCTTCTTGTGCAACATCACTTTCTAAGGTTTCTCCTAGGTTAATTTTCACTGTGGACTCAAAAGTGACCAATGGGGGCAGGGAGGGGGAGAAGCGTTTTTAATGTTTAGCCTATATTCCACCCTGTACCATTAAACAATAAATAAATAAATAAAAATCAGTCATCTTGTGCTAGTCAAATACAGTTATACAAATATTTTAGAGTTTTTCAGGAGGAATTATTTATGTTACTGTCACAAAACTTATTTAGCTTTCAAGAGAAGGTTTGATTTAAATGAAAAGACAGTCACAGTCATCTGCTTGTCCCAGCAACATGATATTTCTGCAAGCAAATACGTCATTCAGAATCACTTCTGAAACAGAGTGGAAAACTAGGTTTTACAATCATCACTCTTCATTTTCCAGCTGCTGCTGCTGACCTTTTCTGTAGCACCTCTTCTGTGACTGCCTCTTTATGGTTAAATGAAGTTAAAACTTTGCTTTATTTTATTAATTCTAGTCACCCTCTTAAATTGTTCCATTTCTCTTACTGTAAGTGCCCTGAACTTTTGTTGGGAAAAGCAGCATATAAACTGCATAAGCAAATAAATACACATACACTTAGATCTGCTTTAATACCTGTTTAACCATCATAAATATAACTTTTTTTTTTAAAGTGCAAATATTTTTGTTAAATATTAACATTGGTTGTTCATTTAATCATTAAGCCATTTTTTAACACCTTAAATGCTGGTGTTTTCCAGGTTGCCACACAAACCATTGCTTGCCTAAGCAGACATTTATTCCCTGTCTAAAAAGGACTGACATGGAACAGGAACTGATTTGCTCCCCATATGCATTTCATTATTCAAAATTCTAGCAAAAAAAAAAAAAAAAAATGGAAATACCAACTGTAATTTAAAGTTCTGTGAAAAGCAAATCACCCCTTCTGGTTAAAAATTCTTGATGGCCATAACTTCAGATTTCCCAGCCAAGTTCACTTACTACTCATTTACTCTACATAAAGAGTCAAGCTCAAGGCTTCACATAAAATGATGCCAAAAGAAATTGTGTAAACAAATCTTAGGGCTAGATGCTGCTTTCCAATACATGCATTTCATTCCAAATTATTGTACAAGTCAAACCGAAATATTTAACTTTCCTAGTTTGCATTATAAAGAAAATCTTTATACCATTAGCTGGCTATATATGTGCTCTGAGGTTGGGGGGTTACAGCAGCTCCCGGATAGCCACTCTAAAATGGCTCACAGTCATATGCATTCAATGTCCCTGCAATGAGGTTTAGATGCCTCTGTGACCACTTTGAAATGTGTGTGTGTGTGGGGGGGGGTTAAAATATGTGATAGCGAGGCAATGCTAGAACGTTCCAATTGATTAATCAAGTCAGCTCTGATGCATTCTAATTAGATCATGAACAAGCATGTCTACAGGCAGCCATTAAGTCTAAGGATGCATCAATACTACAATCACAGAAGCAACTATAGTGCAATTTAGAACTATTTGGTATTGGGTTTAAACTAGGTAATTTGGATATTTCTAGTAGTCTAAATCCTGGCAGCATTAGAGCAAGCTAATATACTCTGCCAACAGAGGTAAATTCTACACAGTTGTCACAAGCATATCCTAAATGATTCCAAAATAAGTGGTTATGAAGATATTTTATATATATATATATATATAAATATAAATATAAATATAAAGCACTGACCAAAAAACCTCTCTCAGACTTTTTAAATTAACTTTAAAAATTTCCATTTTTAATCTCTGGTAATATTTGCACTTCAAATCTTGCAAACACACAGGAATTGTAGTCTGGAGGGGACAAGCAGTGATGTAACAATTCTTGGTTGCTGTACCACCACAGAGAGGCGGCATTTATTCAAAACTGAGACCCTGAAGAAATATCTGGAGTTTGAGCCCCTTTGGGGACAAGCAGAGTATACTGTTTTCATAAATTATTTTCAGAAGAGACAGAGATACCCAAATAAGGCATATTTTATGTTGCAGTGCTAATTTAATATATTCCTATATATGTTGCTCCCAGGAATTTAAAATAGTATTCCTTATTCTATTGGCTTTGTTGCTAGTGGGTATGAACAAACATTTCAGATATTAGCAACATTTACCATCTTAAATGTATTTGTTTACTTGGTTTTTGTTCTTCTAGGTCAGTTAGATAAATTGGCCCCTTTAGCACTCCCTTAGCTATAATGTAAAAGGAAACAAAATATCCTACCAAAATCAACACAGTGTAGTGACTATGCAACTGTCCCCCTGGGAGAGGATGAGAGAGAGAATGGAAGTTGTGTGACAGATATGTGCATCAAATTTCAATGCTGTATGCAGTACTGGAAGGTGTTCAGGCATCACAATACAAAGTGTGATATTAGAATTTATAGAAACTATTAACAGACCAGTACAGTTTGTAGCTATACTTGGCTTGAACAGGAGGCTTACAGACCATTTGAGATCATTAAAACAGAGTTGATAGTGAACATCAGGGGAGCAGGACAGGATTAACGCATAGGCAAACTAGACACATGCCTAGGGCCCGAAGTGAAGAATATGCCCAACTGTGCTTATTTGACATATTATAATTATTAAGTGAAAAAAGTAACATAAATATACAGTATTAAGTAGGGGCCCATCAGTTTGTTTGCCTAGGGTTAAACAAGTCCTGAAGGGGAGCAGCAACTGTGGTAGCCCTCTCAGTCAGGGGCAGCACACCCCCTGAGTGTGCTGGTGCACCCCTTGTTTAGCCGGTGGGAGCACCAGTGCCCCCTGCAAGTGCCAGCCAGGTAGCTAGGCTGCCAGGAAAAGCGGGAGTTCTAGATGTGGTGCAGCTGCAGGGGACCTCCCATCCACCCTAGTCAGCAGGACTGGCCGTCCCCCAGTCACTGACTCAAGAGGCACCAGACACCCAAGCTCTCAGTGGAAGTGACTATTACCCCTGATAACTATGCATGTGGCTCAGCAGGGCTTGATCCTAATTTTGTTTGTTAATTTCTTCCCCCCCACCCCCAGTCGACATTAACAGAGAAGGTAGACTGAATGAGAGAATATACAAGTCTGCTTTCCAATACACACATTTCACTCCTGATTCTGTTACAAATCAAGTACCAGGGTGTCCACAGACCCGAATATTCAAAAACTTTTCCTTTTATATTATGAAAGATATCTTTCAAATTTAGACTGTCAAAGTCTAACACATTTTAAAAGGAAGGGTGCAAAGTTCATTCAGAGTAACTTTGATGTCAGCTGTTATCTGGTGAAGTCAATGGGACTACTTGCACATTGGTAGTTAAGCATGATCCTGTTTAGAAAACCGGAGGCTGCGGCCAAACAGAGGTACTCCCATACGGAAATCTGATGCTGTGACTTTCGAGTAGTGCAGTTTTTGACATGGTACTATCTCTGCTCTTTTCTGAGTTGCATACTGTGACCAGACCTCTTTCCATTACAGCAAGATTTCAGAGGTCAAGAATCCAGCAAGATTATTAATTATGAACTTAGCATTGTGCAAGCCACACTGAAGAAAGAAGGAAACGTAAAGAATAACAGGACATGATCAAAAACAATTGCGGTTAGACTAGCCCATGGAAGGAATGAGAGAATTCAGAAAAGGAGGCAGAAAAGGCAAAAAAAAGAAGCAGCAGAAAACAAGGTATACAAAAGCATTACATCCGTATTGGCATGCTCTAATTCAATACCACTAAAGATCTTTTTAGAACATTTAAATTCATAAATGTAGTTTGATTTGGATGTATAACAAACATCTAAGCTGAGGCAACTGACAAAAATCAGACAGAAACAGGAACTAGTTCCAATGTTATCAACTGAAAAATAAAGTTGTACTCAGTTTGGCAACCCGCAAATCTCACTTCACCATTACTCTATTAAGCACATGAACGCTGCCTCCAAATTTGTTACTGTCACAAGGATAAGGACAGCACATGCCCTCTAGCTCTCCAGTGATCACTCTGTAAAACCCTGTGTGTGCCATATAAGAAAGATCTGCACTAGGAAGTTGTGTCAACAGAAGTGCCTTACTGTTAACACAAGTTTGCTCACACACACACTCAAAATGCCCATAAGCTGACAAAAGTTTAGGTTTTGAGTCAGACAGGTAATATCACCTCTTTGTGCAGCATAAACCCTCAGCTGCTTCACAGTCACCACCATAAAGCTGGTGTAGATGTGCCTTTGAATGTGTCAGCTGCACAAGTCCTCCACAGCAACAACCCCACAATACACTGCATAGCCGCACTAGCCACAATTCTGAACTCTAACTTGCCGATTTCAAGTTGACCAGAAGCCGGTCACCTCTCCAACCTTTAAAAGCTTTCTTTATTTTGGAAAAGCTTCTTTTCTTGCCAAGGAACATGTGCAAAAGACAGTTGTGACCTCCCACAGAGAAGTGCATGCTAAAACCCTTTGTTCCTGCCGGGGGCAGGAGTGAGGTACTGGACATCCTCAGCCTGCAAGGAGAAGGAGCTTGTACATCTTCAGCACGGGCACAGAGAAAACTCTGAGGAGGTAGCCTGCTGTCCTCCACAAAGAGGTAGTAGTCAAGGGAGAAGCTGTTCTGGACAAAGGATCTTTGTCAGATGTGGCAAGGCAAAGTCCTGAAGAGCAAAAAAAATGAGGAAGAAATCCAGAGCTACCACAGAGCTGGAGTTCTACAAGGACCTCCACATCCTTTTTGGCAGGACCCTGACCAGAGACAGAACCCTCCTTCCTTCTCCAGGTGCCCTACAGCTGTCCAAATGATGGGAGAGACCCAAAAAGGGCCAGCCCTCATGAATGGGGCACAGCTCCAGTAAGCGATACAGGCGAGGGTGGGTTGATTTCTCCTCCCAGTGCATGCCTATCCTGCCACCATAGATCTCTTCCTTCCCCACCTCTGCCCACTCCAGTTTGGTAATTGCACTCTTTCGGCAAGCTTCAAACCACACAAGTGCAGGGCTGTAAGGGCTACTTTAGTTAGTAGATGCCCAAGGAGCAATTGAGAGACTTGAGACCTTACTACTCTTGCCATAGACAGGCATGCGTCTTCCCCACCTAGAGTACAAGTTAGCAGGCATGTCTGGTTGTGTCATTCACGTGAAGTGTAGAAGGTGGGTGGCAAGGGAGGAGGGACAGCTTCAAGACAGGAGCAAAGGCTCAACTGTCTGGGGTTCTGCTTGCTGTCAAGCAACTGTAGATCTGCCCTGGCCCAGCCCATTATTCCTAGCAAAGAATCTTGCTCAAAATGTCTCTTTGACCCTCTAAGACAGCCTTCAGAGGAGCTTTAGTGGGAACTCTCTTAACCTTCCCTTGAGGATCTTGGTCATGGCTGCTTCATTTCTTTCCCCATGACAGGACAGTCTTCTTCCCCCATCCTGGAAGTCCTCAAGTAGGCACTGTTAATAATAACAGGCAGGCTACAAAGTGACTTAGGAGTCATCCAACCATCTGCAGCAATGCAGACATCCCTCATGGCCTGTTCCACCTTTTTTGCAAAGCTCATCCTGGCAGCAAGTAGCCAAGGTATCCCACAACAAGCACCCCTGCTGTCTGGTCTCAGCAGTGCTGCCAGTTGCAACTTTAGGGCAAAAAAGGGAGTTTTCACAGCTATCTTACCCTTTGGGCTATCCCTGTAAATTAAATCCCTGTAAATGGGCCTGCCAGAAGAAGAGAGGATGCTCGGCCCTTAAGTCAGGTAAGTTGGGCGGGCAATGGTGGTGGTAGCTTGGCGGATACACATGAGGAGGGGGTGGCGGCAGTGCATAGCCTTAAGTGCTTCTATACAAATGCACGCAGCATGGGAGGTAAGCAGGAGGAGCTGTCTCTCCT
>JAGPOW010000261.1:119197821-119236896 GCA_030014935.1 Caiman crocodilus | reverse complement strand
TTTTTAGTGATAATAAATTTACTGACAGTTGACAGCCATGCTGAATGGGTAGGACCAAAGAAATAGTGTGTGATACAGAACAGATATCAAAGTTCATTCCCACTACAACATGCTCCCCTTCAGATCCTGGAATTGAACCCATGATTTATGCATCTCAGCATTATTTTGCTGTCAACTCAAGTGGCACAGTTCTGCACACTGGCTGTAAAATTCCAACCCCATTGATAACCTATGTGAATGTGAAGATGTTGCCACATGATGAAATATCAGGGTTTTTATAGCTTGTTGTTCTAAAAGTCTAGGAAATTACCTAATGTATGAACACACACATATACACACACAAACTATTTCAGATCTACATTACTGAAGCTGTGAAGCTAAGTAATCTAAAGTTAAGAAATGCCATAATTAAGACTGTGCAACTTTAATTCAGCTTCTTTGTGCATATGCATTGTAATATAACCTTTAACTATTTTTTCCACCAGGCCCCTTTCTTACTTAATGCATAAATGGACAGTACTCACATAGGCATAGATCCTCAGTGGCCTGTATTAAGCCCTTTAAAAATACCTTTGAGGATCTGGGCCTTATAAGCAGCTATTCAATATTCTGTTTTCTCCTTATTGTTCAGTGTGGAGCTCCATGCCTTACTTAAGCACCGTACTCAAACCCAGCTCTCAGGAAGGCATTATTAATTTCCATATAAGCTATCCTGTAGAGTCCAACACTGCATTTTCCAAGTACTTCACAGATATTATCAGATGCATTTTCACAATGCCTCTGTGAGATGATGTTTTATTGTCCTGGATAGGAAACGGGGACATGGATACATTAAGGTAAAAGTGCCAAATGATTTGGAGATAAATCATTCAGGACACCTAAGAGCTGATTTTTCAAAGTACTTAGCACTGTGCAGTGCTTCATATTTTTCAAGCACAGCTCCCACTGGTCTCACTGGCAATTGTGATTGCTTACCCTCCCAGGGTACCAAGTTAGCTATCCAGGAGATGACAAACACAGTGAATGACCACCACTGAAGAGCTTACTTTTTGCGACTTTCCCAGCACTAAATGGGAACTTCATGGCAGAGGCAGAGATAGAATTCAGACATCAGCCCCAGGTAAAATAATAAAATGATTAATTAAGAACTAACAAAAGTATAATCAAAGCTAATTAACATGGCTTTAAGAAAATAATTTGACAGGATCCAGCTCAATGTTTTATGACATTACAAGTTTGGTTGATAAAGATTAGTCACAGTAGAGACCATGGTTTGGTTGGTCATGGTAGCAACCATCATGTTGTATAGATGCAGAGGAGTCTAAAGCTCAGCTACTAGTGATGGAGCTCAGTACCAGCTGGCAAAACAGCCTAAGGAGTAAGGTACCTTAGCACTATTGTAGTAGCTGGTACCTGTGCCTTCTAGCATGATAGCTGTGATTTCAGGCTATATGTGCCCATCTGGGCTTGTACCACATGACATTTTGATTGAGAAACTATGATGATGAAAAATTAACTCTACATATCAGGTTAATTAAAAACTGAATAGCTAATATGTCTCAAGCTGTGAGTGTAAACTGGGAATTACCTTCAAATGGGGTGAGTGTGTCTGATGGGGCCCTTCTGGAACTGGATATTGGCTCTCTATGTTTTAGACCTGGGAAAAAAACAAACTGTCACTGTTCAAGCACAGGGATGACTACATTTTTGGGGAAGGGTAAGTAATGAAGAAGACTGGCTGCTGATAAAGAGCTCCTTGATTAACTGGGTGCAAACAAATGACATCCATTTTAAAATACACCATGAAGTTTATACCGAGGCTGTCTATACCACAGCAACAGCATTTACTTTGTGTAGCTACTCTTGAGACTGATGTGCTTGCCAGTGGTCTTGTTGGCATACTTCCAGATTTGGAACAGCTGAGCTCAGTAGCATCCCAGCTGGCACATGCTGCTGCTGTGGTATAGATATACCTGTAGGTAAAAAGAATGTAAGCCACACTTCTGGGACTCTACAGTGGACATCAGTAACTCTGAAAAGGACTTGCAGGTCATGGCAAATAAATCACCTAAACAGGAGCTTCCATGTTGTGGTTATAAGAGCTAATATGGACAAGGGAGTATCTAGCCAACCAGGAAGGTTATGCAACCCCTGTATTTTGCTCTGGTGCAACTGCTTGTGTCCATGATTTAAGAAGGATGCTAATAAGCTAGAGAGAGTTGGAAGAATAATCCCAAGAATGAGAAAAGGACTGAAAAACATGCCTTAAGAGTGAGAGGCTGAAGAGGCTCAATCTGTTTAATTTATCAAGGAGGAAGTTAAGGGTAACTTCACCACAGTCTACATGTACTTACATGGAGAAAAGACTTTTGATAATGAGCTCCACAGTCCAGCAAACAAAGATATAACAAGATCCAATAGCTGGAAGTCTGATCTAGGCAAATTTAAACTAGAAACAAAGCACTTTTTTTTTAAACACTGAAGTTAATTAATCACTGGAACAGCTCCCTAAGGGTTATTGAGAGTTCTCATTTGCCAAAATTATCAATTTAAGTCATGATTGGGGTGAGATTTCAATCGAGATGGGAAGGAATGTTCTAGTTCAAACAAGCATTAAATCAGGGAAAGTCCTATAAGCCTGTGTTATTCTGGCTGAACACAACAATCTTTGCTGGCTTTATAATCTACTAATGCAGTTTCTTCTTCCTGAAAGTCTCCTGCTTTATTCACTATATGCTTATAAATTCTACAAGAAATGAATTAGGGGTCCTATGGCCAACTTCTTTACCCAGTTCCAAAAAATCTCCAGGGCAGGTCCATCCTGGATATTGAATGAGCCAGATGACCCATATTAAAAATAGCTTGTGATAATGTAATTAAAAAATGTTTGTCTTGGGCCATATGTCTATGTTTGTCTTGGGTCCAAATGTTGCATGGGCAACATTAATTGTTGTACTTTTGTGTGCTTGACCCTGCAGTCTTAATCATGTTCTTTTTGTGTAGTTATCTGTGCAATAAAATATAATTATTAGGCAATGCAGTACAATCAGGAGCATCTCAAACCGCATTATGTTCAGTAAGTCAGTATATATACACACCTTTTTTGGCTTGGCTTGACTGGTTAACCTCAACAAAAATACATCAGCCAAACTAAGGTGAAAAAAAAACTAGTGCAAAAATCGTTGAATGCCAACATTAAATACCCCAGGTGTTGGAGTTGAACTCCCTTTTTCTATTGTTTGCAAGAGTCTCCATTTGACAGTGCACAAAATGAGATTCAATCTTCAAATGTTGCCAATAAGTGGAGGGTGGGAAACAACCAAACAATTTCTTCCAGCAGCCACCTATGAAGCTGAAGGCTCTTGACTGGTTCTTCCTGGAGATTCTGTTATAATGGGACAGAAGAGAAACCACCAGTTTCAGAGCTAAATGAGTATTTTTTTTGGTAGTGGGAACCATAGACTAGTATATTCAGAAGGCTACAGTCAGTTTTACTGTTAAACTTGATTTTGAAAGCCAAGCAAAACACAAACTGCACCTAGGATGTTTCTTGAGAATGATGAGAGTAAAGTATTTAGAGGATACCCTGAGGGAATGCAGTGACTCAGAGTACCGTCTGAAGACAGATAAATTACACCTTCCATGCAGACTAACTGTACCAGTCTACATATACACTACAGAAAGTAACCAAACAACCGTAAGGCCTGTAACTTAAAGCCTAATTGCCTCAAATATATTAATCACCAGATTCCAGCCTCACAGGACTAAACTGGCATATTTAATAAAAATAGAACCTACAATCACATACTTTATTTACACATGAAATATTTCCATTCACATTCTCCAGGCCTTTATTGCACCTCTGAGTAGGAGACATGCCCAATGGATAGTTTCTTCTTCCAGGAGAAACACAATCTTTAGTTATTCATAGAGTCCTGTGGTAGGGAAGGAAAAGCTGCTTTTTACAGCTGAAAGCTGCAAATGGCAAAGTAGGATAATTAGCTAATTACTATACCTCACTGAACACTAGAGATCTGCAACTAAGCCAGGAATATCTAATACTGGAATAGGAAGCTTTTTGAAGATTGGTAGTAAGGGCCTGTCTTCCCCAACACTTGCTGGCATATGTACTCTTAAAGTAGTCATGCCACTGTTTGACAGGTAAAGGCACAGTGATAGGCATATCTACATGTGAAATTAAGTTAACTGAAGAAACTCCAACACAGTTGCACTGGAACTTCTTGCTCCTGGTGCCACATTTACACATGTGCCCAGGATTGCAGCCAATGCTGAGCCAAGTCAGAGCAGCTCCAGCTGGCTGTGGGAGGGGCCTGGGGCTGATCTGACCCAACTTATTGTGCTGCAGAGGAGATAGCTGGGGCAGAAGGGTGCTTCATTGTGTGGCTATCCAGCAAGCAGCCCCTACACTGAAGCACCCTTGTTCCCCAGCCAGCCCTGTCAGCCTCTATACATGCATTAAGGCACACTAAATAATACCACTGTAGGATAGTACTTGTGTTGACAAGTACTAACCTATGGTGGTGTTTATTACTTTACTGCGACCTAATAGGGCCAGATGTGTAGGCACTGAGACTTACTGTGGAGCTAATTATAGAACAGTAAATGCATCATGTAGATGCAACCAGTTTTGGGAAAACCATGCTGGCAGTGGAGGCTTCTTTCATGTTTTGGAGCAAGGAGTTTTAGGATGAGGGATGGTGATTTCAGAGTCCCTGCTGTCAATAAAGACCCTTCCATCCCATAGAGGAATAGGACAGGGATGTTCTTGCTCCAAAATTCATACCAGTCATTCCTTCATAATAATCAGTCTGCAAGCAAGTTACTTGGGTAGAAAGAATTCTCCCCACATCTGTGCCATGGCTTGCCCCAGTACCCAGCCCACAGATGGGAAAAGGACTAACATGGCAGTTTATCTGGATATGTATTAACCTGACAACACTAAAGACTGAAAGCCCATCCCCTAAACAGATATGGTTGGAGCAGCATTGGTATGAATCACCACATCCCTTGTCTCTCTAACATATGTTTCAGTTCTGATTTAGTAGCACTTGGCTAGTGATGAGATTCTTAGGCTGAGGAGTGAAAAGGCACTTTCTTCTTGAGGCATCCAATAAAAGTACCAGTCACAATGGTGGATTAGATGCTTTCCTGCAAAGGGAATGAAACCTGAAACTCATTTGGCACAGCTCAAATAAACATATCAAATAGCAATGATCATCTTTCCTGCCTTGGGCCGAGCTCACATTGGTGACAAGGAGGTAAATATTTGACGTTTCAGAATTACTAACAGGCTAAACATTGATCCAAAGCAAATTATGAGCATTGGCACAAACTACTTTCTGAATACACTGTGATGTTTGCTATGCCCTCTGCCTTGCACAACAAATATTAAAAATGACCCTCCATAAATATAAATATATCTGTGCTGAAAAATGGATGCAAGCAGAGAATGTCCATTCAACTTTATTTCTAGTAGTTTGATCTCCCAAAGTACTTTGTAGAGTTAAACACTAGTAGCAGATGAGAGAAATTAAGAAAAAGGGAGACAAAGAAAAGTAATGGTGTTGGCCATGTTGATGCTTGTTCTAACAGACACTGTAAAGAAGGCTCTCACTCCAATGAAACCCAGTAAGGGGAGAAGGGAAGGGTGTAGAAGTAAGAAGGCCCAAATTAAGGACTAGCAGAAAGAAAGGTGCTATTCAGCTCAGAATTTGGACTAAGATTTCTTCTGGTTTTGTTACCCAGAGTACAGGTGGCCTTGTAGGTTGGCCATCTATAAACCAGGCAAGAAACAGGTCTACAGCCTGACCTTTTATTGCTTGCATCCCAAAACACAAAAACAGTTATCCCAAAGTTCATCTGACTACCCATGACAGCACAGCATTGATGCTAACATATACTGGCTGGGGAGATCCCAGACATGGAAAGAAGGTGACATGAAGATTGGCAGCAGCTTTTCTTGATTTGTTGAGTTCTCCCAAATTCTCTCTAATCTATGCCCTATATTTATAGATGGCTGGTTCTAGTATTGTAATAAGTGCTCTCTGCTTGGTTTCATTACATCTCTGTTTCACTGAAACTTTGGGGACAGGATTGAGCCAGAGGTCTTGTGGACTTGAAAAGTATCAGTTGGGATTTATATCCTTAGGAAATAAAAGGGAGGGTTTCTTATCTCCTTCCCTTTGCCACTGTGGAATGCTGTTCAGCACTGTCCTTTTTCTACTTTACTTTAGTTTATGGTCTTCTCAGACAAAGCTGTTTTGTCTTTACAATTTATCTAAGATTCTTAAAAATGTGTATAGAGAGCAAAATAGCATCTACTAAATTTGGTTACATCTACTTACATTTTAATGATAAAGCTATAATATAGTATATTTGGATTATTTTAGGTATATTTTTTCCCTGATAATGTCTCCTTTCAAGCCTTGTGTTCTGTTTAATTGGATCTTATTCCTGTTTTTTTGCCAGACATGTTGATTGTTTTCTTTACTTTGCTGACCAAGCTGGTTGTCACTTAAAATAATAGAAGATCAGGGTTGGAGGGGACCTCAGGAGGCCATCTAGTCCAACCTCCTGCTCAAAGCAAGACCTTCTCCAACTAGATCATCTCAGCCAAAGCTTATTCTAGCCAGGTCTTAAAAATCTCCAAGGATGGAATTCCACCACCTCTCTGGGTAACCTGTTCCAGTGTTTTACTACCGTCCTAATAAGAAAGTTCTTCCTGATATCTAACCTAAAACTCCCTTGCTGCAACTTGAGACTGTTGCTCCTTGTTCTGTCATCTGCCCCCACAGAGAACAGTTTAGCTCCATCCTCTTTTGAACTCCCCCTTCAAGTAGTTAAAGGCTGCTATTAAATCCCCTCTCAGTCTTCTCTATATAGAGTAAGCCCCCTCACCATTTGGTTGTCCTCCATTGGACTCTTTCCAATTTGTCCACAGCCCGTGGTGGCGGTCCAAAACTGAACACGTTACTCCAGATGTGGCCTCACCAGTGCTGAATAGAGGGGAATTACACAACTTTTGCAGAGGTTCACTCTACAGTCGCTCAGAAACAGGCTTTGGGGCCTTCTGCTTAGGCCAAGCTGCAGAAGTGTGGCTAGGTTCCTTGCATGTGATCAAAACTGGCAACAGTTTTCTAAACCAAATATAATCTAATTTCAAAAAATTCAGGTGGGAGTGCTTATTTTCTACTCACTGCACACACACCAGGAATAACTAGGAAACAGATTATCAGATCAAGATAAAAGAAGGAATATGTGGAATTCAATACATGGAGGTTCCTAATAATGTTGGGATCCAACAGACTACAACAAAACCTCAAAAATCAGCATATTAAAACAAAATAATAATACAATATCAAGTATTGATATGTTTTATTTTCAAAGAGTTTCATTTTCAGTTAAACCCTATAGTACAAAGCTCTTAAAAACGCCTCATTTTCTAAAAGACATATGGATTTGGCTATACTATAGAAGGTGATCTGCCAGATTTCTTCATTACAGGCATAGCCCAGTGACCTAGGCCTCATCCACATAAAGGATTTAACCTTTTTTCCAGAACACAAGCAACACTGTCTTGTCCCTTATGCCCCAATTTTAGAAACTTTTGCCTGCCTTTTTCACAGTGTTTTTTGGCTTGTTTCCAGGCATACTGAAGTCACCAAGAATATTTCCATGGGCTTTGGAGTAATTCCAATTCATGTTACCAGTAGCATAGGGTATTCAGTTCCTAATAGGTGCTGAGAATTTCACAAGATGAGGGCCTGCTCCTTTTTTAAAGAATGGTAAAATACAGCAGGTTTAGGCTAAGTAATAGGACCCACAGCATATAAAAACCAGTCCATGCATTTACTGTACATGCCACGTATTTGAGGGTGGGCAGTGAGTGTTAGACAAATTTCAGTGGCTTGTAAGATCCACTTCTGTTTTCTCTTCTCCTACCTACCTTACCTCTCCCAGCAGTACCCATTCCTTTCTCCTTCCATTTCCCTACCCTTTGTATTCTATTCACTGTTTCTATTTAGAAGCTCTGCTTCCTGAAGTCCCTTCATATCTGATGAATTAGGCACCACTGTTTACAAAAACTTAGGCTAACTAAACTGGATACATATCTGGTGCAAATCTACATTGCTTTCTTTCATTAGATCCAGTCATCATTCCCAAACTGGCTCTGGGTGAGCAGTTACTCTTACAAATAATTGCATTGACTCCTTGGGCACTTTTATATCTGCTCTGGGAGTGGGGGTAGGGGGCATATTTTAATTAGAGCATCTCTGAGATCTGCTTTTATTTAAGTGCCACATCTCATGTATCAGCATCTTCATGCTTCCAAATGGCAGCAGGGGCGCTTGAATGAAAGCTTGTTTGACAAGCTTTTGTTTAAGCACCCCTTCTGCCATTTTGAAATACAGGGACACCAATACACGAGATGTGGAGATGTGGTAATTACCGTGCTCCAGCAAACTCAGTTAATAGAGTCAGCTCTTATGTACTGTAATTAGAGCATATCAGAGCAGCCTCGCAGCATGTATGCAGGTACCCCTTTTTTGTAGATGGACATTTTGCCCATTCAGTCTGTTCTTGAGATAGAAGAGTGGGGAGAAACCTAATGAACAAGACTAAAAAGTATCTGACCTCTTAATAAGACAGAATAGAAAACAACGTGCAATAATTTTCCATCTGTAAACCTTTGTCAAGATTTTTAAAAGCACATTGTTATGAAAAAAGAAAAAAAACTCATAGAATAAAGTGATTATTAACATAATTTCTTGAATGTTAAAATCAGACCTTCCAGTATTTTAAAGCTAAATAGTAAAACTTGTCTCCTTAGATTAGTTAATTTAAAGATATCCTGGAGGTATTTACACTTCAGGCTATCAAGTGAAGCCTATCTTTTACTATCTAACTGTTAGAAGGGGGGTTGGATTCATTATCAGTGCTCAAAGACAGTATAAACATATCCCCACAAACAATTGCGGCTACATTATTGAAGGAAAGACTGAGTTTGGAGACAGATAGTTTAGTAAACTGTTTTTGTTTAGTATAAAATAAATAAAACAAGGTATTAAGGCATTGCTTTTAAGAAAAACAAAAATGATTTACCAATCCAAAAAAGTTCCACACAATTATCTTTATTCTGGGTATCTTACAATGAAGTATTCTGAAACATTTAAGATTTAAGTCATTTTAGTTTGTATACATATAAAAATCATACATTACTGCAGTTGGGATTGTTCCATAGGGTATGGAAGCCATGTTTAACATGAGCTAGAGCACTGAAACAACACTAATTTTTAGTATTTGTTGTCATTACTGTCAAAGTAATTTTTATTAACAACACCCCTCTGGAAAGCAGCTGATGTTTGCTTTAGCTGGGCAAACAGATGTTTTGAATGGGTTTTCATACTCTCCTGTACAATGAAAATAGGCTTGCAATAGAGAAGGCTAAATCATCATAGTCTCCATCAGTTGAAATCAAAAGCCATGCAGCAGGACCAATCTTGAACTTGTACATAGTGCTTAGGGTTGGAAGGGACTTAAACAGATCATCAGATCCAATCATCAGATCCGACCCCCAAGTTAAATGTAACATGCATATAAAATGTATAGTTACCAGGTTCTCAAGATTTTAAATACTTCTGTAGCCTCTCTTTTCAAACCTTGTTTGAATATTGGACAGCATAAAAAACAACCCCCCCCAAAAAACAAACACCACTTTGAATTTGACAGTTGCGTTCCCATGTCCTTTTTTCCATTTTCTTAGGAACTTTTTTTCTTCCATGGACATTTTTGATAGATTTGTACCAACAATAGGTGGAAGATTTCAACTTATCAGATGAACTAAACTGAATTAAGTGTAGTGCTCAGAAGAGATTGGCCTCTTTTTGTTCTAGAGTTAAACCTTTGCAGAATCCAATGGACTGCCTAGTCAGGGTGAAGTTACATGTTTATGAGGCCAAACTAAATCTGTGGAATGTTAAGCAGTTAGAATGTGCTACATGAAAGTCCCACATTAAAGGTTAATACTATTTCTTGCCTGCACAGCTCTGACTTGCTACTCGAAGACTTGAAAACGGGCTTGACTAGGAGCCTGGGGAGTAGGCGGAGAGGAGCAAGGGGCTAGAAACAATGCATCATCTCAGGATGCTGGAGGAGTGTCATACAGCATGCTGGGGGAGCCTCCCCATGCTTCTCGGCAGCAAACCTGGAAGTGGACCAGAAGCACTTCCACGTCCACCACGGAGCATGCTGGGGAGCCGCCCCGTGCCTCCCCAGCTTGATGACTGGTGCCTTCTGGGTCAGGGGGCACATGGGGTTCCCCTGTAGCTGAATGCCAAGCCAGGGAGGTCGGGGGGGAAGGGGGTGGTCCACTTCCAGGTTCTCTGCCAAGCATGTGGGGGGCCCCCCTCACTTCTGTTGGTTGCCCCATGTGCCCCAGCGTCGTAGTGATCATGAGCCAAGATCAATTTATATAGAAAAAACTTTTAAAACTGTGTCTGTCCGAATCACTGATCCTCTGAATCAGCATCTAATCTGAAGATTCGGATTTGGCCACATAAAAAATTGGGGACAGTGATCCAAATCAACAAATCCAATCACTGTCCCCAGTGCAGGCCAAATCCAAATTTAATAGGGCCTGCTTTGCACATCCCTAATAGACATCTCCTTAGTGACACAAGCATATAGTATAATCCACAATAGTTGTTGAGCCTCAGATACAGATGTAATTATACATATTAATGATCTGCTATATCTTATGTTGCATAGGCTACACTGTATAATCCCACAAAAGCTTCAAGAGCATGCATATCGTTCACATATCAAGCACAAAATTGCTTGTGTTTTTGTCACCAAATCTGTGGTTTCATCCATCATAATTATATTCCACTTCTAGAAATTTTCTTTGAAACATCCCTTATGTTTTTTTAGAACCATGATTTTCATCATCTCATTTTGAATTAGTGGACTTAGTGAATGTATCTTATCTCTTTTAGCCACTTTGAAACATCAAGTTCATGTTATGCTTGCAAACAAAGCAGCTGAGTAAAGTTTAAAGCCAGCCTTTCCAATGAAGCATATAATTTTCACCTTGTTCAGTATAACAGCTTTACTGTGCGAGTTCTTATCTTGTCCGACAATGTATTCTACTTAGTATTTTCATCAGGAACTTCCTATTTTATTCTGAGAGTAATGAAAATTTAAAATGTCACCACTGGTCTTTTGAAGAATTTCAACTGCTTTCCAGGGGGAAAATGAAGAAGGCTGGTATCTCAGATTTGTCTCAGGCCCTTTTCTTTTCCAATTAGAGAATCCACTGTGAAGAAGCTTCCTCTGTTTACTTACTCAAATTTCATTTGGACCTCAAAGCTGTACAATCATGGAAACAGGTATGCCATCACCAGCTTAGAATAGTGAGCCATGCAGGGGGGGTGGGGAACATCAAACCAGGAGGCACAGAAAGAATGACCTTGTTCTCCAAAGTTATACACCAAGAAAAAGTTAAATTATGTCCGATGAGGTGTCTCAGAAATGCTGACAGAATTGGACAACTTGGTTTTTTGTTCCTATTCCAAGAGCTGAAGGTGTACTTATCATTTTAGGTCAACCACATTTTCAGAGATCCTATTTCATTTCATTTCCACTCAGCAAGAATGTGCAGGATTGCAGAGTTAAAAGAAATACTCAGCAGCTGCATTCTGAAATATTTAGCTGGCCTCTTGGTTTTGCATAGCTCTTGCTTTCTTTGTAGAGTTCGGAAGAATGAAGGACAGGAAAGAACATGGAAGCAATGCTATCCAGTCCTCTCCAGAACAAAGGAAACAAATACATCCAAAGACAAATACATCAAAGGATTAGCAGCTGGTTGGAGCTATCCCAGGGAGGAAGGGGATGAGAAGTGTTCATGCAGAGAGATAAAAATGGGGAGAGATGAATAGAAAAAGGCAGTCTGGCTGCAGAACGATTGAGAAAAGCATAAATAGGTGAACCTCATCTGGGTAGATGGAATACCCTTTTTAAGAGAATGAGGCCCTGCTTGAGGGCCATTCAGCCTGGCCTCAATTACTAAGAGCCAGCTGATACCCTGGAGAAGGGAGGAACAGGGGGCTCTTTGTAAAGTCCCCCCAAAACTGTTAGACAACTATACACCTCCTGGGATGAAGAGAACAAGCTGAGTTTCAGGGACTGTTGTGTTACAAATAATCAATGAAAAATGGTATTTAGCAATCATTTTTAACTCTACACTACCCAAAGGAGAAAAAAAAAAGTCTAAACTGAGGTTTGAAGGGCCCCCAGACATATTCAATCCATTTTCACTGCCTGAAAGCTGGAGATAATAAAAGGATTCATCTTTGCTGCCAAAAAGCAGGTGCAATTTTCCACAGTAAATCCAGTGCGTAGATTAGTTGTAGTGCCGGAGCACTAAAAACAAGTAGTTTGACAAGGTCAGTTCTATATACCCACCTGTGGCTTACTTGCCATTTACCTCATGGTACAAATTAGTGCCTTGTTTCCATCAGGATTTTACAGCAGGATAGCCAGTTCAGATGATTTATACTGTGGGGAAAACATGCCTTCTTTGTGGCAAGAAGAAAACTAAAACACAAAGAGGTAAGATCAAAAGAAAACAACGAGAACAAATTGCTTCCAACCATACCACAAATCCTCATGTCAGTAGATCCTCCACCTTAAAACCAGACTAACTGATGTAAAATTGGCATGTGACTTGTTCTGCAAATAAATCAGCACACTAACAGCATCTCACATGGTACACTAACCATTTTGTTCAGTAGTTGCTTACCACATATTTGTAGTCAGTTTTGAGGTTACGTTGCAGGGAAAAAAACCCAACGGAGAAAATCCTTCTTCACTGCAACTTGAGGAAGTAATCTCCAGGGCTGGATCAATTACCTTCTCTTTTGCTTTGATATCTGATGCCTTCCAGCTGGTTTGGAGATTAGCAGGCACAAGTATTAAATTTACTATTATTAGCAAATAGAAGTACCAATTAACAAATGTGCACTGCCATTGCTGGCACAAATAATGCCTCTTACATGTACCTTTAAAATAAATTTGTGAATTTACAGAACAACTGCACTGGATACACAACACTATGGATCATAGTCCTCACTTTAGCTTCACCACAAGCAGTAGTAGTGTAATTTTCTCCATGCCATTTTCTCAAAAGTTTTGATCTTAACTAGGAAGGACGGGCCTGCTCATAGCTGAGAAGATAGTTCCACCCTCAGGACCATTCAGTCACTGGCTTATCTAATGAAGTTGTCACCCAGGATACCAGTTGTGGCGTAATTTGGTTTTGTGCCATCTGGACATTTATCCAGTGGGAATTGGACTGAAACAACCTAACTTGATGCAGTGTGGCTCACATGCCAAATGTGCAGATCTGGCTCTGTTATCAAAGTGAAAAAATACAGCACTGTGTTTTTATTCCTTCTTTCTTTCCACACAACAGGAATTCAGCAGAGCTGCCCTCTTTATGTGCAGCCCCAGATCCAAAGTGACTGCCCTCATCAGGCACCTGCCAGCTGCCAGGTCCTGGCCCTTAAAGTGGCCAGCACACACAGTACCCTGCCACAATGTAAAATGGTAGATTTCTTTGTCATCCTTGCAAACACAGTCTGGGATCCCAAATTCAAGTTGAGCTTTATTTCTTCTCAGGAATCGTTGCCAAGAATGAGGAGGCCACAGTCCAATTTCTACCCTCATTTGTACAGGGGCAACACCATTTTCTTCATATGATGTCTTCCATGACACCATTGGCGCCTGTGGGGTTTTCAAATGTACACAGTATGTCACTGGTTAGGAAACAGTCCTACTGAAGAGTATAATCCAGCTCAGCTGTGTCTTCAAGGCTAGGTGAAATCAAACATTTAAACAAGCAACTCTTCATTTGAAACCAGACTTATATCTCTGCTTAGGGTGAAACCATGCCCCAGCAGAAAGACCAGCACAAAGCCTGTGCACCAGTAAATTTGGACTTGAGCCTTCAAAATAGATCTACATGACAAGCACAGCCTGTGCATTGCTCATTTGCATAGGGGTGAATATCACCCAGAAATGTCACTTGTGAGTTCGATTCATTCATAAGAGGAGAAGAACTGGTTGCATAGGTCAATAGGCCAGTCCTATGTATTGAGTAAGATGGAAGCATTTTTAAAGAATCACCTTTCAAACTAGGATTTCACTGTGTCTGAGGTAAGAGTAAGGAGAGAGCAGCTAAAAGCTTCTTGCAATGCTGAGCAGTATCCTCTGCTTTTTCACATTAGCATTCAGCTTTGATAGAATGCTCAGTCCTTCAGAGTCAAATTCTTCAGTAAACTGATTACAGTTCTCTTTAATTAAGTTGCTGTTGCAGAAAATACAAAACCTATTGTATTGGGGCCCTTAAGCTTCACACATTGACACTAAATAGAGGTTTTCTTCCAGGCTAATTGTCAGTGGCTGTGGGCTAGGAACATTTCAGTGACATCTACTGTCTAACACATCAAGTAATTAAAGGTGGGAAACTGCAGCAGGAAGGCTATGGTTATAACTTGTGTACCCCAGAGGTGGCCAACCTGTGGCATGTGTCACAAGCGGCATGTGGCAGGCTGGCGAAGAGAAAAGCAATGCAGTGGCAGATAGGGTGGGAAGCAGAAAGCAGAGCAGCAGATAGGAAATGGAAAAGCAATTGAAGTGGAACTGCGGAAGAGTGGAGGGCTAATATGTGGCCTGCCAGGAAGGTTGGCCCATATTGGTGTACTCTGTCAAAGTATGTGGTAAACTGCTCTCGTAAGCCATCTTGTCAAGAAAAATCTTCCCATATTAATGATAATTTTAGAGTAATGATTTATATGTATTGCACCTTGCAGCCAAGATTTTTAAATCAATGTCCATGCATTAGCCTATATATCACTTCATTGTATATTATCCCACTGAAATAGCAGTAGAGCTACAGTGAGGGTGAGTGACTTGCTGAGGCCACACACCAGGTTTGCAGTGAGGCTAGAAATAGAGTCTAGAGCTCCTGTTGTTGAGTGCCAGAGTCTGTTCACCAGCCAGCAGTCCTTCCCCTGTGCCAAATTTTAATTGTATCTTCCCTCCAAGTCCACCACAGCTTCCTAGCAAACGCTTCTGTTTAAATGAAAACTTCCCCAAGGACTTTATTGAAAGCAGGTAAAGTAGAATGTTCTGCAGGATTTTGGAATAGTTGCCACAGCTGTAAATAATGCATAGAAATGAAATTCTAATAAAAATACACTGAATACTGTCTGTGCCATGCTGTCCATTTTTGTTAGTTCAATAATGAGTCTCTAGGAGACAGCCAATAAAACCCAATTAACTCCACCCAGACAGTCCAGCTTTTGCTAGCTGGCTGGTATGATTACGGGTTGTACACTGAAGTAACAGCCAAAAATAAAAAGAGGACCCTAAAGCCTTTTTATGGACAAATTAGATCTGGTTAGTTTCTGATTTTATTTATCCTGTGGGTCCTTCATCCGCTGGCTGGAGCTCTAATGAGCCTTCATTTTTCTCTTGCTTTATAACTCCTACAACGCAAGCACTTGGTAGTCACAGTGCTGGGGAAAACTGGACAACATTTCCTTCTGTATATTACTACTGTTCTTTAATTGACTGGAGAGATCACTGAGCAACAATATAATGTGCCTCCTGCCCTTCTGAAGGGAGAACAGGCTTCCCCTGCAGCACATCCACCTTAGGGCCAACTTCTACCACACATCCTCATATCAGAGCAGTGTGAAGTCTAGTTACAGAGCAGAGTGCTAGGTGATATTACTAAGGTGATAGGATCAGGAACATAGTGAGTCAGCATGAGAATGGAAATCAAATCAATTCCTCTGCAGGAGAGCAGAGACCAAGTCACCAGAATACCAGAGTTATCCTGAATGTTAAGTTTAAAATACATACCTTGTTAGCATACTGTTGCTACTTGTTTTAATAGCGTTATTTTTCACAGAGCAGCACCATAGGATGTTAGTTATTTTGCCACAGAAGGTCCCTGAGACTATAGGACATGTGACTCAGTGACAAGCATTTTGTTTTAACAGAAACAATGTGATGCTTCAAGGAGAACAGAGACAACTCCCAAGGGGACTGTTCTCACACATCCACACCCCTGGGCAGGTTTTGCCACCCTAATGCTGTTGGACATTCCCAGGCCTCTTTCATTTTTCTCTGAAGGACCAGGTCCCAATTACCGAAGTTGCATGAAGCAGAATCCATTAAAGCAGAAGCAGCAGCCATCAAAAGGGTAAACAAAACGTTAGGGGATATTAAGAAGGAAATTGTAAACAAAATGGAAACCACCACTATTAAACTTCTCTATAAATCCATGGTGTGTTTACACCTTGAATACTGTGCCTATTTCTGGTCCCCACACTTAAGAAAAGATATTGAAAAACTAGAGAAGACACAGAGAAAGGCAACAAGGATGATCAACAGTATGGAGCAGCTTCAATATGAGACGTTAAAGAGGCTAGGCCTATCCAGTTTAGAAAAGAGGTATTTGAGGGTGGACATGATAAGGGCTCATAAAATACTAAATGGTGAAGAGAAAGGACATAGGAATTTATTAATTACTGTCTCTCATAATACAAGAACTAGGGGGTCACAAAAGGAAACTAGTAGGTAGTATGTTTAAAACTAACAAAAGGAAGTACTTTTTCACATAGGATGCAATTAAAATGTAGAACTCATTGCCACCAGATGTTGTGGAAGCTGACAGTTTAGCCAGATTCAAAAAGGGATTGGACAAATTCTTGAAGGAAAGGGACATCAGTAGCTATTGATCATGGGAGTTAGGGGTACAGCTTCTGAACTTCCTAGACCTTAAATGCTGGAGGCTGCAAGTGAGAGTCACAGTGGGAAAAATACCCTGGTTATACCCATTTCACTCTACTGTGTGACACAGGATACTGGGCAAGATGGACCCATGATCTGATCCAGTCAACAGCAATCATTATGTTCTTATATTTTATGACAACTGTTATTCGTGGCCACTTAGGATAGCATCAAATGATGGTAGGAAATGGATTGATTGACCAACCCCTTTTAAACCAAAATCTCACAGATAAGCACTTCTGTTTCTACTATAGAAATGTGCTGCTGTATGTAATCCCAATTATGTATGTCCGATATATGGATGTACGGAGGTCTCCACCTTGCACATACTGTAAAGTCACCTAGGCCCAGAGGCTACTAAAGCCCAGAGTAAGTTCATCAGACCAACATGGCTACAACCCAAACCTCATCTATATCACAGAATTCTAAGAAATGCAGTTTCTAACCTCCCTTGACAGTATGCAACCTAAGCGCAGTTAAAAATAACCAGCTGGTTCTCTAGTGCATAGTCCTGCAGTGCTAGCAACTTGAAGGCTTGTGAACTGGCTATTGTACACCAAAACTGCACACTGGACAGTTTTAGTTCAGCAGTTTTTGCCTAGTTGTATATTCAGAGCTCCTTTGGATGTATACTGGTGTACCAGGGACAGTTTTGACCTACCGTCTTTTCCGCGCTACCTTTGCCATATATTCTGCTACTTTTGAACCATAATATATCTTTCTAGATACATGGGGCTAGATGATATTCCACAAATGAGGACTTAGACACCAAAATGTAAATCTATTCTACCCTGATGAAGTCCCTGCAAAAATATTAATTTGCTTAGCTTTGCAGCATGCCATCATCTTAGTCTTTAGATCAAGTTACAAGGAACAGAAAGCACAGGGAGGACTCAGTTACCTTTTGCATTAACTATTTGGCAGCTGCTATAGCAGGGTAGAGCAGAAGCATACTTTAGCACCTCATTGGTGGATTAGAATTTGGCCCTAGAAGTCTAGGTATAGACTAAATATTACAGTCTATATAGGGTTTATACAGTCACTCTTGGGGTCATTTTCAAATAGAAAATCTGAAGCAGGAAAATGGAAGTGGGCATATCAGAAGTTACAGAGATGGAATTAAGACCTGCAGATGGGAAAGGGGACGGCATGAAGGAGAGAATCCTACCTCCCCATCTCTTGTTTACTCAGCCTGTCTGAGAGCTTCTGCATTTGAGTGAATCAACAGAAATCATGGACAGTCTATTTTCTGCAGACCACTGGAACCAAATCATACTTAGCCTTCAACCTTGGGGAGAATTTAATGCATTCAGCATCCACTTGCCTGTGCAAATCAGTGTCAGATGCATCTTTTATAGCAAAATAGCCACTTTGTATGTATTTAGGAAAATTAACCAATGCTCTATTGAGGGGGAAAAAAATCAAGTTTATTTTTGCCAGTGCATGACAATGAATACAGACTCTTCAAAGCAGTCCTTTATCCCTTCCCATAGAGTGACTTTGTCTTTCTTTTGGAAGGGAAAAATGTAGTTATGATAAAGAGAAGGGGGTGAAACATGGTAAGAAAAAAGCTTACCCCATTAAAAAAAAATTATTCTAGTACATTTGCAAAGTATAAGGATTCCAAAGTCTTTCCCTCTCCCTTTTAAAAGGTTTATTCTTCACAGAAAATCTTACTTATTGGTATTGTAAATGTGCCTAGGAGCCTGCAATAAGAGCCTAAAAGAGATATAAGCTCCATTGTCCTGGGTACCATCAAACGCAGAAACACCACCCCTGCTCCAATAAGCCTTATCATTTAAATAGAGAGGCAGATAGAATGGGTGTGACCCTTGTGGGTCACATTTTACAGATAGGAAACTAAGGTGCACAGAAATTAAGACATGCCCTTGGACACACAGGAAAGGGAACACTTAAATTCAATTGCTCAGCTGGTTAGGAAATCTGTCTGAAAGTTTTCAGTGTCAGTTCTGACTGGTTTTCACACATCTCTCCACCACATTTCCAGTTTTTGGCATATGAACACACACTAAAATGCCAGTGTTAATTTTTTGGTTTTAAAAATTTGTCAGCTTTGTAACAACAGAAGATGCCAGACTGACAACTTTGAAGACTGAAGTCCTCTAGCCATTTGCTGAGCAGGTACAACACAGAGAGAAGCTTTAGCAGTGTGTTCCCTCATCAATAGGCTTTATTTGAGCAATAAGTCAAGAATATTAAAAACAGCCAACATAAAATGTTTTAAGTCTGTCAGAAGTAGAAAGCCAGTGTAAGAACCTACGGACATAATAGAAGTAAAAGGGTCAGCTGAATAAGATAAGGACACTACAGAGAAGCCAAGACTGTTTTTTGCACATTAAAAATTGATATTTGTCCTGGGTTCTAAAACCAATAAGATCACAAGTTGAGTGAATATAAAAGTTGACTCTTAAATTATATGTAGATCACCTTTGTAAAACCATACAGAGCTTAAAAAAAATGTGTAAGTGCTTTGCTGAACTAGGTTCATAATACTGTGGGAATAAGGGGCTATAGTATGTTGTGGGAAAAGCCAGTTCAACACATTCATTCAGCCCATTTAAATAATGCCATACATACAGCTGGTAGGATTATAATTATTATTTTTTGGGGGGAGAAGCAGGGGGTTTTTTGGCCTGTAAATGCTGATTCACTAAGCCTGAAACTCTTGTGAGAAATGTGCCAGGTTTGACAAAGCTTCTGTCATGAGGATTTCCTCACATTCACCGAGTACAGTTTCTCATCAAAACTTGATGCACCATTCAAGAATAGGCAAGAGCTTGATAGGGATATAACTCACCAGAGCTTTGGAAGACCTGTGGTTCACATCATCCCTAATTTACAATAGGGCCTTTACTTCAGGTGATTGCCCTTACCACTAGGCTATTAGCTATTCTGGGATGATATTTCAGTCTCCCTTAGAACATAAAATTGACTTTCCTATATCCAAGCGAGTGCCAAAGCTACTGCTCTAGAACTACACTCTCTGCTGTTAAATAGTGGAATGTGTCAGATTTTTCTTGATGGAAACAAGAAGAGTTTCTGGAATCTCAAAAATCTTTACAAAAGGGAAAGACTTGTTGTATCCTGTCTTGGTAGTTACTGAGATCAGTCTTTCTTTCTGCCTGCAAGAAGGTATTGTTCAGCAGGTTCTGGCCTGGTGCTTGTTATTTCAGTATCAATCAAGAAGCAGCCATGATTAACATATAGGATCAACCTTCCCCCCTGCCCAGAAATGCTCCATAGTTTATAGGAACTTGTGTGCCAGATTGGGGCTGTAAAAAACAATGTATGAAAACTGTATATAGTTCATTTCTCTGCTCAAACCTCACCTGCCTTTTTCTTCAGTGCAGAAGCTATACTAATTTCAGTCTTCTCAACCATTTATATTAACCCAGGTTTTGTCTCTACATGTCTCCATCCTGCTGTTCCTCCATGTGGTTTGAACCTGCTGTGAAAACTTCACTGCTGTGCTTTGAAGGAGGCACTTCTGAACTACAGAATCCAGCTGTGCTAGGTAATGTGTGCAGATGTACTAGGAACATAGTTATTGATTTAAAGTGCCAGCATTACATGCCCAATATCTCTCAATTCCAGCTGCACATCTGAAATTTGACCAGAAGACAGATGCCTCTACATTGCACAAGGCTTCAGTGTTCTAGATGCTCCCATTACTAAGATGATTACTTATAGTGAACCTCATTGTAAGTAGAGACACAGAGATCAATATACTGCACTTCAAGAACAGACAGTTTAGTTTAACCATCACAGGTTGTGTCCACACATGCTATTGTTATGCACGAACAGACCCTGGAGCTATTGCCCCACACATGCTGCTTGAACATACACCCAGGAATAGTAAACTCTGGAGTAATAAGCTCTGGAGTTTATTCATGCACAGCTCTTTTAGCCAGGTCAGAGCAGCCCTGGATGGCATGGGACCCAGGAGTGGGGGATCAGTTTGCCAGCCCAAGGCTACTTCCCACTGGCTCAACATGCTGCAGAGGGGTTGGCTGGGACAGAAGGGAGCTTCAGTGTGGGGCTAGCTGGCAGGCAGCCCTCCATTCTAGTAGGGGTGCATATGTAGATGCTAAGATGTTTACTGTTCAGCTAATTAGTAACCTTTGCAGTAAATGTCTCATGGTTCAAAAACTAGAAAACCAGGAAGAATGACCCCAGATATATTTATTGCTTTGAAGGCTTGCAATTGAAGGTAGTTCCATGGTTTTTCAATACTTGTGGTTTACCAATACTGATGACTGCCCACCAGACAGAAAGCACTGAACAGAGCAGGGACACTGTCCATTCAACCTGCATTATTCTTTCTCTGTTTAGACCATAAGACAGGCCAAGAGCAGGAAACTTTTTTAATCTGCAAATCTAAAGTTTGGTGGAAAGCCCCAGAGGGCATCAAAATATTTGGACTCTTAACAAGAACCCTGGGATGTATGGATCAGGACAACCTCCAGATAAGAAAAGTATGTAGGACAGTACAACCAAAACCAGATGCATATCTGGGAAGATATGTAAGAATGTTGTAATTAAATAAGTTAATTAATCAGTAAATTGTTAGGTTCATGGCACCCAATGTGATTGATTGTGTGTGGGCAATGATGTGGGCTGGATGTAAGCGCATATAATATATAAAAAGAGTAGACTAGAAATGCATTTTGGATTCGTGTTTAACCCTGCACTATTCCTGCTGTCAGCCAGTCTGTTCACCCTGGCTGACAGTATAAATAAAGGCAACACTGAGTTTATATTCATTGAATAGCTCTGCTGGTTATTTAAATCATGTTGCAGTGAGATTCAACAGGACTTTGGGGACAAGAACACTGTATGGCAAGGCAAGGGGCAGTATAGGTGTGGGTCCCCCAGGTCAGTGTTATTTGTAGATGAGGTCTACATCTCACCTTTGGCGATGCAAGTATTTGCATAGGTGTTCTGTGAGCAAGGTCAGAGAGCTGATGGCTGCCCATTTCTAGCCTGTACAGTCATCAGAATGACCCACTGGCCAGTTCACTTTAGTTCAACCTAAAGTGGTATAGGAACACCCTGGCCTACCTCCTCTCCCATCAGTCTTGGACCCCTATTTCCAATGTTTCCTGTTTGCTGGCTCCAATATGAACAAAAGCTTTATAATCTCATAGTCTGTGGGGCATGGTCTCTGGCACAAATCAAATGGAAATTATTATAAATAATGAAAACAATTTCAAATAGAAATAGAAGAGTGTCAATACAAACATCCAGAGCTAAGCGTTCCCTGGTACACCAATGTCTTACTGGGAATCACACCTATGGTCAAGGCAATGGCTATGCAAGTGTTGCTTGTATTTCACTAAATGGCTCCAATCTCATTTAGCTAAGTGCTGCCAGTGGGCAGACTACCACAATCTCTGTTTCAGATAGCTTAAAAATAAGGATAGTACTACTCCCTCTCTCTCACATTTTTATGTACTTAAATAGCATATATGGGGAAGCAACATACCGGGAAGCTAAATTACTTGGGCAAGGTCACAAAGGAATTGAACTTGTTTCAAGGTCCTACAAAGCCACCTTCCAGAGAATCTTTCAGAAGAAGGGTAGAGGTCATAGTTCACAGCCAGTACAATCTGAGGTGGTCCCGCACAGATAAGCCGTGCTTGCCATGGTCACAGGTGTTGCAGCAGCCGTGTCCTCTGTGGGCCCTTGCCCCAGCTATAAGTGGCTAAGCCACTTTAATGAACCCTACATAAAGATAGACTATTGGTATGCTTTCCAGGTGGGGCAGTTTGTATCAGTGTTTCTCTCAATTGCTTTTCTTGTGATTGTCCACTTAAACAATGGCTTAACTATAGCCCAAAAAATTTCCATAGGACCTAACTTTAATGAAAGTAATGCTAAGTGCCTCTGGGTTCTTGTGTTATTCATTGTGTACCTGTTCTCTAGATCCAACTTTCAGTTTTAAGAAAGCTTTTGAAGCTCCTTAAAAACTACTGGGGGGAGGGGGAAATGGGGGGAAACAAAGTTTCCCCTGTTTCAGAGGACTTAGTTTTTCTTTCAGGAAATGTTTTCTAGCTGCAGTACAGGGAAAGACTGAGTAGTGCAATGAAGTTTTACTATCAAACCTTCCTGTACCAGTCAAAATGTACTCCCTGTTTTTTGTCACTCAGATTATAAACCCTTTGTTCAGGCTACCTGGCAACCCATGATGAAACGAGCTTTATGATTGGCTCTTGCCCAAACTCTGCTTTGACCAATATGAGTCCAGAATTCTAATCAGTCCTAGGTGAGGACTGCACCACTCGCCTGCAGTCTGACTAAATCATCCATCGAGTGCAGCTCTCATGAGCTGAGCCCTGCTGTGCAGAATTCAGGCAAAGTCGTGAAAATGTCATGCACGTAATTTCTTCCTTCTGCTGTGTCTTGAATGCCCTATGAGCCCTCCGCTCCCACCAGGCAGATTTGGTACTGTATGTAGCACAGCAAACTGAGAAAACAAAAGAAGAAACATTGCTTTCCTGCTGCAGCTTCATCCTGCAGTTTGTCGCTAATAAATGCTAAGCTCACAACCATTATGAATCAGGATCTGGGGAATGGCTGACAAGATAAGAAGCATTTGTGTATAGACACAGATAGGGTAATAACTCTGTATGCATATCTGTGCAAGAAAGTGCTGGAACAACACTTTTTTGGATGATGCTGATGAAACTAAGGGTTAATAATGCTTAGAGATTAGCTGCTCCCCCAGTTACGCTGACTCTGCATTATGCTTGTCCATAAATTGGCTCAGAAGCTGTGTAACTTCCTTCTTACTGCAGCACTGTAATGTTACTGAAACAAAAATCAGTGGCCATATTATTGACAGAGAAAACAAAGAAGCAACTTTGTTTTCACTAGATCTCCTTGGCCCTTCATTTCAGCACATCTTTCATTTACAAATAAGAACCTGCAGACCCAGTTCTGCCCATAATTGCACCCAGTAATTAAGCTCTAGTTAAATCATTGGGGCTGCATTGTTGCAAGTGAACACAGAATTTGGTGCTCAGTGGGCATGTCCACAAGTTCATTAATGCACCTTAGTTACTGGACAATTAGTTTAGTACTTGCTTAATGAAGTACTAACTAAATGCATAGTAACTAGAGTTATTTTATGGCACAGAGTTATTTTATGATGCTTACTGCACATTAACCTAATAACACTGTGCAGTAGGCTATTAGCAGTTTTTAACCTCCACACTACTGTACAGTGTTATTAGGCTAATGCGCAGTAAGCATCTTGTCTTCATGTGCTGAGTGTTTGCTTGGAGGTATAAACAACATGCTGACCTGCTGAGTCACCCAGTAAAATTCCAGAGAAATCTTACACCACTCTTGATCCCTTAGTGATGTACTCATTAAAATCTTGTAAATCTCCGGCTGGAAAAGGGGAGTTTGAGGAATGGTGTTCACAATGTACTTGCTAGACCCAGAACTGTGGCCGAGGTTTCCAAGCTGGTATGCATAGACTGCTCTGTGAAGACTTCTGCTCACTGTGCAGCTGCAGTGAAAAAAATGTCATAAGGAATGAGATGGAGAATAATGCAGAAAACATAATGCCCTTATATATTGATATTGTAACCTTATCTGGAATATGGTGGAAAATATTGCTTACCCCCGGAAAACAAGTTGAGAGAAGGGCCACACAAATGATCAAGGGATTTGAGGGAGGAAGGGGATTCAGACAAAATGAGACTGAAAAGTTTGGAATTACTTATTTTAGAAAGGAGAGAAAGAGGGGACATGTTGAAGTAATGAATGTCACACAAGAGGTAGGCTGGAAGCCATTGTTCTCCCTTCAGAATAAGGAAGTTAGGGGGCTGTTCAAGTAGATTAAAAAGAGATGGAAAGAATTCAAAGTCAATAAAAAAGAACCACTGTTACACAACATATAGTTGGAGTGTTGAACTCATGGAGACAGGATGCTTATGAGGACAGGAGCAGGACAAGATTCAAGGGAAGATTAATGATTGCTGTGGCGGACAAGAACAGCCAGAGTTCTAATTAATGGTAACAGTTCTGGAAGGGTATGAGAGGCAGTCCGCCTGCTCAGTCCATGGCTGCTCAAACCAACCCCCTAACAGGCATAGATGCTATTCATATCTTCACCTTTTTTAGGACCAACCAACCAGTGCAAATTCAAGGCAATTCTGCTGAATGGTGGTAACAATGCATCTCTTTAGACTCAAATAGGGATGATTAAAAGAGGGGAAGCAACATTGCCACCTGTGTCTTAATTCTGGATCCTAAATTTCCCTAAACATAACTGCTTCTTACCCTTGCTGGGGGTTATAGTCTCAGCCTCTTGGGTATAGAGCATTGCTTCTTGCTCTTTGGGGTGAAGTTCCTCCGCTTTTCAAGCTAGAAATTAAGTGGATCAGCTGTGCAGCAATGTGTCACAGCACAGCTGATCTGCTTTACTGGGCGAAACACACTTTGCCTCTTGTTCTGCCCTGGATGGTATGGGACAAGAGGTGATGTGATCTCCTCACTTTCCCTGTTCAGCCAGACCCATGCCCTGGGTCTGACTGAACAGGGACAAGTGCTTTCCCACTCAGCCAGACTAGGGAACTGGTTTGGCTGACCGGGGAAACCACCACACAGGTAATAGATGGCTGCTGAAATAAACCAGAAGAATCTGTTACCACCTTTTGTTGCCCACTGGTTTTCATTTCATGTGGCACGATAAATGGTATAGATGTTGATTTGCTTAGCATTTGCACTGCCATAAAAATGTTATGGCAGCACAAATGAGAAGTCAGGCAATGTCCGTTTCCACTCTGAGACTTCCTTTGTAGCCTTCCACCTAGAAGATACCTGCTCTCACAAGGAGCTGTTCAGCAACACACTGCTACCAAACTCAACAATTCTGCAGCCCCAGTGACTTAACTAGGGCTTAATTACTGTGAGCAATTAGGGGCAGAATTAGGTCTCCCATGTGTCTGCAGGTTCTTATTTGTAAATGAAATATGTGCTGAAATGAAGGGCCAAGAAGATCTAGTGAAAACAAAGTTGCTTCTTTGTTTTCTCTGTTAATAATACGGCCACTGATTTTTGTTTTAGTAACATTACAGTGCTGCAGTAAGAAGGAAGTTACGCAGCTTCTGAGCCAACTTATGGACAAGCATAATGCAGAGTCAGCGTAACTGGGGGAACAGCTAATCTCTAAGCATTATTAAACACTCTTCAGCCATCTAGCCACAACTGACTCAGCTTCCCAGCTCAGGACCTTTTGTAGTCATCAGAAGGAGTAAAGCCATAAGTAACCAAGCCACGAAATTTAACGGGCTCTACTCTGGGTTAAAATACTACTTTTTCTGCATCATTGCTCAATAGGATTCCTCATCCCCATTACAAAAGGATATTAAGCCTCTAGTTTACAAGCTTCAGTGAGTTTCTACTAGAGATAAGAATAGGGACAATGTGGGGAGCAAATAGACTATCCAACATGTGCCTGCACATTCCTCTGAAATATATATTGTCAGAGAAAGGATACTGTGCCAGAGGAAACTGGAGTATGTTTCAATATGGCAATACCTAGGCTCATTAGCTTAGTGTTAGATCAATTAAAAATGACCCTATTTTCATAAATGCACAGTATTCATTTCTCATCCATGTCAAAGGGTGTTGCAGATACTCAACATCTTTGGTACCTGGGTCATTTTAATTTAGGAACTTAATTTGAGGCAACCAGGCTTGAAATGTAGGCCTATATGAATATTCATGTGGCTAATCACACAATATCCTTGGAGCCCTTTTCAGCATCAGGTGTTCATTAAGCATTTCACAAATACTTACTCTCCTCTCCACTCCCATAATTTGCATTTATTTAGTTTACAGAATTCTGCTTTTAAATATATTTTGTACATTAGTGTTCTCACTTTGTCTGTTGCCAGAAACCCAAGATGGCAGTCTCATGCTTCTCCAGACTGTCAGTAGATAAGTGTTTCAGGTTGCTACCAATACAATGAAACAGCAGTCTAAAATATGAAAAATACCTAAACACATTTAATTTTTATTAATAAAGGAGTAATGGTCATCAGTAAAAGCATGCTTTAAAGAAGACTGGCCACATGCTGCAGTGCTATTACATATAATCACATATCACATTAAACTTAGTACTTGTCTAATACTGAAAACTGTGTTCACAATGCTAAGCTAATACAACAGTATTAGATTCTGTTTTAGATCAAATCAATTAGAAAACAATTAGGCCTTTGAGTCCTCACCTCTCTTTTTCAGTTATGGTCTCCTACAAAGGTAACTGCTCAAACAATTTGATATTTATCCTATACCAGCAATTTTTTTTGCATTTTAAGGCTAAATTTCAAATAGGAAAATAAGGCAGTTTATCTTCTGACTAATCAGTATGTCCGTAAGTACTACATCAAAAAAACAGGCTTTACCTTAATTAATCATTAATGGTATCAACTGAGCTAGAAAAATTACTTTAATACTTTTAACAAGATACCTTAAAATTATGTTTGCCTTATTACACAGTTATGTCAAATTTTGCAATAGAAAGAAGTAACCCTTGAATACTCTGAGAATAAGAAATTTATCATGGGAAGAAGGTGGCACCTTTTTTAATATAAGCCCACTAAATTAGGATGATGAGTAATGGTTACAATTATGTCTGGATAAATGTGTTCAATTTAAATTAAAAAACCCAACAAAAAACATGTGAATTTTCTACCTGAAGCTTAGATAAGTTCAAGCATCTGCTGCCTGAGGAATGATTCTGCAAGACCATATTCTGCCCTCACCTCAAACTCTGCAAACCAGTTGGAAAGAACAGGCTTGCACTAGTATAAATGAAGACAGACTTCTTCCTGGTAAAGTGGGTGTTTTTTTTAATGCTTGCAAGCTGCTTTTACTTTCCACTGATCAAACTAGCCTTTGTTCTGCAATTCTGCTGTCTGTTATCTGCTCCTGAATGAAGCTCCTATTTCACAGCCCTGCAGATTGTTTTAACTCATTCCAGTGAAGCTATATATTTGTTTTGATCTTAAACTGAATAAGACAATCCTAGGCCCCTAGCATACTAGTAAAGCTTCTAATTTATTTTTAACTGGAGAAAAATGTGTTGTTTTTATATGTGATGATGCACCTCACCATCTGCACCCCCCTTTTTTAAATTCTAGATCTGCCCATGCCCTCACCTGTATGCATTACAGTACAATTGGCAGTGCCATGAATACCCATGCCTCATTTAATGAACAGAATGGAAACTGCTCATTTAATGAGCACATAATTCTTAGTTTCCTCATGGGCTTGTCTGTGGTGCTGCTTACCATCATAGTATCTGAGTGCTTCCCATATACTAACCATTTTATTTATACAACATCTCAGTGTATTGTTATTCACGTTTTGCAGACACGGAACTGAGACAGAGACAGTAAGGACAAAATTTACATTCATTTTGGATGCCCAAATTGAGGTAATTAAGGTCTGCTTTTTCAGAGTGCTTAGCATGACAACACTATATTATAAGCACTGTCCCACTGAGTTCACTTGTAGTGAAGAATGCTCTGCAGTTCTGTAAAAACATACTTTAGGATCTCCACTTGAGCATCCAGATAATTAAAGAGCACACAGTTAGTGGTCACTTGTGAAATGTCTGGTGTAAAGTACTTGTCCAGTACATCACAGGGTCCCCATGGCAAAGTCTAGGATAGAATCCCATTCTTCAGGGCAACATTCAGCTGACAATACAGAGTGCTTCCTTTTCCTGACATCCTCCACCTCGTTCACTACATATTGTCCAATTTTTGCAGACAATGAGTCAGGATCCTAAAGGGAAGACTCTCTTTCACTGCACAGATCCAATTCATTTCCAGAGGAGATCAGTTGTTTGCATTCAACAAAGCATTCATGCAGGAAAAAACCAATGTGATTAGACTATCAGAATGTGTAACAATTAGAGTCATCTAGGGAATCCTAATTCTGGGATTTCCAATCTTGAGTCCTTAGCTTCTTAATCTCCAAAACACTCTTTTAATGTATTTTTGTGCATAGTGACTAGATCCTAAAAAGGACACCAAAGTCTAAGAAACCGACTTAATTATCACTGCAATAGCCAAACAGTAAAGATCTGGTGACAGTCATCCTGGCTCCCTATCCTTGCTCAATAATGTCACCAAAATCTCTTTTGCAGTTCTAAAATTCTGTCTTTGTTGCCTCAAGCAGGCACAAACGCTTCCAGGTGCATGTACAAACAAATACACAATTAAGCAATTGACCACTGATGTTAAGTTATTTTGATGCTGATTAGAAACTCTGCATTAAATTACAAGTTTCTATCCAAACCGTTTCACCATGTGACCAGCTGCAGAACTGACTGCCCAGAGGCAATTACGCTCTTTTAATTTTACCTAATTTAGTCAGAAGAGAAATTAAAATAGTGAAAGTTCTCTCCAGGGAGGGAGTCTGCATGTTGACTGTTCATATTATCAGGATCTTAAGACAGCAGGCTGGATCTTCAGTGGATGTCAGACAACAAAGCTTTTCCAATTATGGAACCATGCTGATTTTTGCCATCCAAAGAACTAGTTCTGCTTATGGATTTTTAGCAGGATGTTTGAGAGTTTCATTTGAATAGTTAGTCAGGGTGAATTTTAAAAACACTGGGTGCATTTGCATGTGCGCATTTACTGCGCCCTACAGGTACACATCTACATGTTCATGCCTGTACTATGTAGGAAATATGATGACTTGAGTGTAAATTTGATATCTGAGTGTAAATTTACACCTGATTAGTTACTGCACAGTAACACACATGTAGATGCCTTACTGTGCAGTAATATTGTGTGTGTGAACTGACTTCGGACTAACTTTAGTCCTAAGTCAGTCCATACACAGCGTTAATGCGCTTTAATGCCTGCATGTATAGACTCTGACTTATTCCCACTTACTGCACGGTAACTTAATTTAAGCCGGGGTGTAAATGCACGTGTAGAAATGCCCACTAGGTGGTAATTATAGAAAATTAGGGTGGGAATGAACCTCAGGAGGTCACCTAGTTCAATCTCTTGCTCAAAGCAGGATCACCCCCAACTAGATCATTTCAGCCAAGGCTTTGTCTAGCTGGCTTTTAAAAACCTTCAAGGATGGAGAGTCCATAACCTCTCTGGGTAACCTGTTCCAGTGTTTTACTACCTTCCTAGTGAGACCATTTTTCGTAATATCTAACCTAAACTTCCCTTGCTGCAACTGGTGACCATTGCTTCTTGTTCAGTCATCTGCTACCACTGAGAACAGGCTAACTCCATCCTCTCTGGAAACACCCTTCAGGGAGTTGAAAGCTGCTATTAAATCCCCTCTCAGTTTTCTCTTTGGTAAATTAAATAAGCCCAGTGCCCTTAGCCACTCCTTATAAGTCATGTGCCTCAGCCCCCTAACTTTTTTCACTGCCCTCTGCTGGACTCTCTCCAATTTGTCCACATCTTTTCTGTGGGGGCAGGGGGGCTGGACACAGTACTCCAGATGTGGCCTCACCAGTGCCAAATAGAATCATTTCCCTTGATCTGCTGGTAATGCTCCTATTAATGCAGCCCGCTATTCTATTAGCCTTTTTGGCAACAAGGGAACACTCCTAGCTCATATTCAGCTTATTATCCATTGTAACACCCATGTCCTGTTCTGCTGAGCTGCTGCTTAGCTAGTCAGTCCCCAGCCTATACTCATGCAGGGAATTGTTTTGTTTTAAGTGCAGGACTTTGCACTTGTTCTTACTTACGATTAGTAGTGAGCAGCTTGTAAAAAAAAAATTAATCTTTCTATCAGCTTCCCAAGACTCCCTGCCACTACTGTATGTTTCTTCAGCTGCAGAACAAAATAGCAACAAGATTCCTTCTGTGAGGCTCTTTTCAGTACTGCTTCACTTCCTGAACCCTGGGACAGTTCTCAGGGCAAAAGTATGGAGCTTGTATGGAAAAAGAATGAGAAAGAGAGAGAGGGGGAGAGAGAGAGCGCATGTGCTAAGTTCAGCACGGCTGCCTTTGTGGGAGCTGGTAGTTTTAGATTAACATAAACATCAGGGCTTAGAGGAAAAATAATAATCTTTAAAGTTTAACTGCATGCATATAGAAATACACACATGGGTGACTGGTGCCTCCCAAGTCAGAAGGGGCATGTGTCGTCCTCCCCACAGTTGCTAGTCTGCAACCAGGGGGTTCTCTCTGAGGCCCATCTCACTGAATGGGGGAAGGGGGAGGTCCCCCCCCGCGAGCAATCTCACTGACCTGGAAGTGCAAGCAGGGCACCAGGAAGTGCCAGCGGCGCTTCTCCTGGAGCCCCTACTCTCCGGCTGGCACTTGCAGGGGGCCACCGGCATTCCCGCCTACCCCCCACCTGTTGCCTAAGTGGGGAGTGTTGGCTTGTCAGGGGGTGCACCAGTGCTCTCAGGGAGTGCACATGCACCGCCATGTACTCGCTACACATCGCTACAGCACACACACACACACCCCCTACCTATCTCATGCAGTGCCAAAGATGCTTCTGTTAAAATAGAGGAAACTTGGCTTTTCAAAAAGACTCCTACAGTTTGCATGCACTATGTGTATTCACTCTTTTGAGAATGGTGTAGCATAAGATTTTAAGATTGACATCGTGTGGGGCAAATGCATTACTAAATTGGCAAAATGGCACAGCAGCATGTGAGCTGTACATCTATAATTTCAAATTGAACATTTGTGCAACCCCATTATCATTCCATATATTCCATGGATTTAATACCTCCAAGTTTCTTAAACTGATGTTTGACTATTCTCCACTCAATCAGCAAAGTCAGCTTTGGTTAATAGCAAATAGTCCAATTGCACAGGGCTCACAGGATAAAATTAAACAAATGCATTTTGAAAAGGTTTAATATGCACCTCAAATAACTCATTACATTATTATGGAGAAAAACAGCTAAAGACCTAAGCTCTTTCCCATCCACAAGGCCCAGAAACAAGCTTCAAATAGGAATAGACAGCCAAGTTGGAAGCAGCATGACTACCTCTAGTTCTAGACTTGCAACCACTAGTCCAGTCAAATCCTCTGAATCAATGTATATAAACACATGGGAATAGAAAAGACAAGACTAGCAGATTCCATTGCTGCCTCTTTCTGACAGGGAGGAAATGAAGGCTACAACACTGAAATGTAATGAGAGATGCTTGTATTATGCTTCATTATTTTTAGCTTTGTGTTAACCAAATCAAGACACTGCAGGTCAAGTTGTCTTTTGGCACAAATTGACATGGTTCCCTCCAGCATGAAGCAGGTGCATTGGTTGGGCAGCTTCCTCCATATGAGGTCCTATGCTTGCGGAGGCATAGAAAATGTTACCTGGAGCAATGTAAAAGGACATCATAGGAGTGATGTAGGAAGACATCGAGATCTATATTTGAATAAGTGCATAAATCTCTCACTGATACCAAGCCAAACCGACATGAAAACACACAGGCATTAAGGAAAGGAGAAATATTTTAGGTCACATCTACTTTATCCATTCAGGAGTTGAAGAAGGACTGCTACAACAGATTTTGTGATGCTTCATTGAATCCAGTTTTAAAGGAATACATCATAGGGCCTCCATCACTGCCTTAGGGAGAGCATCATCTCACCCTTAGCAAACTGGCTTGGTATTTAGCATTAGTTTTCCTCTGCAGAATTTTACTGTGCTTACACACCATGATTTGCCAACCTAATTCATTAATGCATGGTGCCAGGTGAATGCAGCTACATTGCTTCCCATCCAGGAGGTAACACACGTAGAGGAAGCACTGCACATTTCAGCATGGAGTTGCCTGGCATTATAAGTAAAACCTCCAGCAGACAGGTCCGATTATGGAAGAAGAGTTGCATTTCACAAACATCTCTCAACCTACTTGCACTGTACTGTGGTTTTCATGCCTGGGGAACTCTGAATCATAACACAGCAGGAAGTGCATTTGTGAGAATCACACATCACATCCCATTGTTTCTTTACTTACACATTGGCCATGGGCCTCAGCCACACAGCATTAAAAGCCCAGCATGAGGAACAATGGCATTTAAGAACAGAAGAACCACACATTAATGTGCACATGTTGCTGACCCTTTGCTGAGATACACTCTGATGTGGGATCCTGCCTTCAGTCTGCCAAAGATCTCAGTTACTGTTGCCCACTTGTCACATTTTAAACTAAGCATCTTCAAGGCTGCCCCTCATGTTTACTTCCATTTCCTACAAAACAGGGTGTCAAACATATGGCCCGCAGGCCAGATCCAGCCCATGGAGCCATATCATTTGGCCCACGGGTCATTGGACTGACTCCACATGCCAGCCCCACCCCCTCTGCCTGGACCCAGTTCCATGTACCATGCACACAGCACAGTAGGGAGGTATGGGATGTGCACTGCATGAGGCAGTCAGTCCACCAGGCCAGCCCTGTGTGCTAGCTCCAGGACTAGTTTGGATCAGGCTGTGATGAAACTAGTGCAAAGGGCAGTCTGTCAGGGTACTGCACGCCATGCACACTCCATGCTGGTCCTTTGTGCTGTGTGCTGTACACATGGCTGGAACTAGCACTGCAGATGTGGCACAGGGAAGCAGTCCTTGTCTGACCCACAGACCAGCCCAATGATTCTCATCCAGTCTGTGGGTTCAGATGAGTTTGACAGCCCTGCTATGAACATGCGCAAGGCCACCATCTTACTCATATTCTAATTTTCCCTCAAAACTTTCCTCTGCCATGATGTCTACAAAAAAGTAGGGAAGAGGTGCCAAGACTACCATCAATCATGGTGCAGGCATTTTCTGGTACCCTCCCATTTGACAGCATCCACTTGCCATCTTTTGTCTATGCTTAGATTGAAAGCTTTTTGGAACAGAGACTTTTTTTTTCTGTGTTTGAACGGTGTCCAGCACAGTGGTCCTTACTTGGGGGCTCTGGACATAACTGCAGTACATATCATTAGAAAGCAATAGCCTTGGTGACAATGCAATGCGGACACTGCTAGGATTTTGACAAGCTAGAGCTGAATCTAAGGCCACAGATGGGTTTCACATTTATACTAGGAGAGAAGCTTTTCTCTTGGCAGAAAAAATAGAGCATACAAATAACTGGTTCTTCCACAATAAGTTAGATCAGATAGCTAGCAGAAAGATCTCCCTCCTCCTAATTGAACTTGAACGTTTTTTTTCCTCTCAGGACAGAGAGACACCCAGTGGGACATCCAATGGGACCACAGTCCTCTACACTCCCTCCTAGTCTCCCTCCCTCCAAGGAAGGAGGGAAAGCACTAGTACATTAACAGCCCATCCAGGAGTGAGCTGTCAGGCAGCTATATGAGAAACCTGCTTTGTAAAATTCCCCCCTCCTGACAATCAGCTGATTGGCAGGGGTGGGGACATCTTCCTCCAGTGGGAACCCTCCTGGAGCCCCAGGAAGGTTGCCACCAGGCAGAATGCCACTTCCAACTTCCGCACAACTCCTCTGCCAGTGGCAAGACTCCTGGACAGATAGCAATTTAGGAGCTGAGGGAGGTCAGGAACCAAGTTTGAGGAGGCTCTCCCTGCCCTATCTCCTTGTGCCTCTATCTGTAAAACTGCCTGTTGACGGCCTGCTGCGTTCCTAGGCAGGGTAAAAGGCAGACTGTCAATTAATGGTCTCCTCTGAGGGCAAGGATAGCCCAAGGAGCAGCCTCCTAGTGCCTCCTGTCTGAGAGTTGACCGGTGTAGCTCTGTATTCAGGGGGCTTGAATACATATACACTCTGATTCACAGGTTATTTTTCTAGTGGTAGGAATTTCACAGAAATTCTTACTTCTACAAGTGAATGCCTGTTCATGGACTAAATGTTAGCCCAACTCTCAACTTTAAGAGCTCCCAATATTTTGAGCTAGAATTGTGATTCAGGTAAATCTTCATTGAAACTACCAATTTTTTTCATCTATAAGCACTGAACAGCCTTTATGTAGATGTAAGCTGATGACTGAGATGAGAAAAGACCCTATAGTACATTAGTGTAACCAAGGCATGGCTCAAGGGTGAGAGCCCAGCTGTGGAGGGGTTAAGGAATAATAGCCAGTATGTTCAGGGGCCCAGGGCCAGCTGACAGGGATGGTTGTTTAGCCAGAGAAAGTTTAAAGCTCACAGGGAAGGGACCTGAAGGAGAGAGGCAATGCTGTGATGCTGATGAGGTGGCACACAGCTGGGATAGCCCTTTTCAAGTCCAAGGAAGGACCACAGGTCTGAGTTAATGCTTTGTTGTTTGCTCATGTGTTTCTTTTGGTGTGGACATTGATTTTCTTGAAGGGACAAATTTGCCTCAGAGAAAATAGAAAGCTGAGGGACAACCTGCTACAATTACCAATTTTTTCAACGACCTTCCAAGATGGTATTTTTAGTTTTCTGTTAGAAAGTGCTTCTAAACTGGACAGGATAAAATTAAGTGCCATGTTTGCTTAAATAGAAGATGACTTGATTATAAGATGACCCCCCAAAAATTAGACTTTATACCTAGAAAACTTACAAACTGAACAAATTTGTTATAATTTTCCAGGTATAGAATCTACTTATTGGAAGTCTGCCTTGAATCTGTCCCCCTCCCATTGCTATAGCAGGGAAAATAAATCTGGGAATCAGGTAGCCCCCTTGCCCTTTGCCTACCCAATTTCTTCCCCCTGCACCACCTCGCTACCCTTGTACTGTCAGAATTTGCTCTCCCTAAGCATATGGAAATGAGAAGCAAATTTGAGAACACTTAACTTGAAATCAAAATAGATGTATTAATTTGCATATAGCACCCACCGACTTAGTTCAACTGGAACTGATACGTTACCTTTTTTGAAACTGCAGCAGTTGTAGTACAACTACTCTATAAACACATATTTTAGTAGTATTTTGGCACCTGCTTTTATTAGTACAAACTATGCATGATCATTCAAAAGGCTCATGATTTGCCATATAGTTAATTGGGCTGGGCCCCACCAGCCAACAGCATTTCAAGTCATGGTGACCCACAGTTCAGCACTGCGCAGTATGTATGTGTGTGTGGCAGAAATGCCACCGTCTGTGTCCCTCTCCAGAAATCTGTCTCTGCCAGCATGAGAGGCTGGTTTTGAATTCCTCAGGGCAGAGGATCTTCCTCCCTGTCTACATGACAAAAGCCTGGTGCTGCAGGTGTGGATTCTCTGGTCAGTTAGGGAAGGGGAGGGACAAGCCCTGCTCACCGGCTCAGGTAGCCAGTGATGCTTTTTTTCAATTGGTTGGCTAGTGGCCAGCACTGGCAGCTTCAATTGGACCGGGCTGCTGAGGCCAGGAAGAAGGGAAGCCATTAGCCATGCAGTCACCCAAGTGAATCTGAAACTGGCTCTCTCCTCATAACTGCATGCTCAAAGAGTGACCTGCCTCCAGAGGAAAACTCCAACCACCTCTGGATGATGTGTGTGAGTAACCTACTCGAGATCAGACTAGATATTTAGCTTACAGTAAGTCAGATGCGAGATCAAAAGGCTACCTCAGCCACCCTGGTTTGCTCTATGGGATTCCTCTGATATTCCTCTAATATTTCTATGTTACTGCTCTACCTTTTACCCTGTTTTCGCCCTACCCCCTGTAATCAATAAAGTTCTCCTTATGACCGGTGTGGGAGACTTATTGAGGGGTGGGTCTAAATTATGCCAAGGAGTCTGTGGACTAAGGGAGACTTTCCTAATAAGCCCCTGACTTGGGGGAAGTGCCCCAAGTGCCTATATTGGGTCTAGTACCAAGTGGGCAATCAGGCCTGTGTTTTCCAAGGTGCGCAGAGCCAGAATTGAGTCCAGAGGCTTGGATGATGGCAGTGGGAACCCCAGGCTAGCGGGTGTGCTCCAGGGATGGGGTCGGCTGGATGTGAGGCACCCCAGGGAGGCACTCGGAGCTTGGAAGGTGGTTGGGCGCAGTGTGGTGGGCGGCTCAAATCAGGAGTGCCCCCTACTGGCCCGCCACAGCATGTACCCAGATTACCTGCCCCCAACACACACGAATGAACCAACCATGTGCTAATTACTCATGGCTGCAACTGGCAACCTGGTCTGGCTCCACCTCACGGAGGGTGAGATCACATTAATCGTATGCAATAGGCTGAGAGAGGGAGTAACAGAAGGATTCTGGGTGAACTGTTGAACTGTTTGGGGCCTTATTTGGTGATGGTTTCCAGACATTTAATGCAGTTGAAGACACAGAAATAGCTGAAAATGCGAAAGAAAGGCACAGCTCAGCTGTGGGAGTAAAGAGGAAGTTGAAATGTATTCAATAACAGCCAACTGATAAGGGAGACACAGGGGGGCACATGCCCCCCAAGACTGGCCCCTGATTTGGGACCACTTAGGACAGCAAGCCACAGTTCCTCATAAACAGGCAAAAAACCCCTCTCAGTCAAGGACTGTACTAAAATGGGACGAAGTGAGATGTACTGCGTCCCAGGGGGACAATGAGAAAGGATACTCCTCCCATGGCATGGGTCATGGCGGGACAGCCCACCATGACACCAAGAAGAGAAGCCTTGAGAACAGGGCAAACTTACCCCTAACAGCCACGGCCAGGCCAGTGCTGGGGGGGAAGAGCCCCACGCAGTTCATCAGCCACTTTTCTTTGGGGCGGGGGCTGGTGTGGATGATGACATCATCAAAGAACACTTCTTGGCTGGGATAAAAGCTGATGGTAGGGAAACAGATGGGGAGATGCAGCAGGGGAAGAGCTGTAAGACGTCCCCTTGAGCTGATCCAAGGTTTCCTGGCCACTGCTGGGAGAGGTCAAAGAGAGGCCCAGCAGAGGGGCCCAAGATCCATTTAAAGGGGTATGTCACTCCAGATGATGAGGAAGCCGGACCATAGAAAGACGCTGAGGGACGACAAAGGCATCAGATGCAAAACACATGAGTAGGGAGTAGGCTGAGGCCCCTCCCTGAAGTTTCTGTTATTTGCTTCACTTCCTTTTCATTTAAAACCCTAGAGGCCAGGAGAAAGGTCACAGGACACATGTTGGGGGCCGGGGGGTTTTAGCAAGCCAGAGCTGCTTAGGGACCCTTGATACTGATAGGCCCAACCCTCACAGGGGTCACCTAGCTATTCAAGTAAACCTGTGTGGCAGAGAAGAAAACTGTTGCGAACACTGAGGGCCAGAAGGAATGAAAGGGACTGGGACATGACATCCAAGTGGTGTCAGACTGTCCATCATTCGGCTGTCCTAGCAGGCTGGCACATGGCTGGGCTGTAGGGGAGATAGAGCCCCAGAAGCACTCATTGGTGATGACGCTCAGTGCATCCCCCCCTTTAGGTGGGAATCCCACTACTGAGCATAACATCCAGGTGTGACATGCGAGTATTGGGGTATCAGGGAGAACACAACCAGACATTGCAGCGACAGAAGCAGCCTCCATGGTAGACTCTGGGCACCCACTCCAGGGCTGCACAAGAGAGGCTCCAGGAAGCCAGGTGGGTACATACTGGTACCACAGGAAGATGGTAGAAGACAATGGGAAAGAGATGGTAGGCATCATATGGAAGAGAGGGAAATAAGGATAATGATGAGGAACGTGTTGATGACAACAATAACAATGATGAATACGATGATGAGTGAAAGGACTGGGGAAACAGGTTGGGGATTTGGGAAGTGGGGGAAAGAAAGTAGGGAGGGGACTAAGGTAGTCCTTTGTGTAATTGTGGCAGTTTCAGGGTGACGGTCATGGGTGCATGGATGCATGGGCACACGGGAACATGGGTGTGTAGTGTGATCTTTGTAATAGAACTAGCAATGATTTAAGTGTAAAAGTGTTTTTGGATTGTCAAGTGAACCATAGCAGTCACAAGACAGATTCTTAGAGGTCTGTCTGTCTGTCTAGATATAGCTACAGATATAGATAAATAAGATAGAATATATATTATTTCTATCTATTTTTTCCAAAAAGAATGTGATCAGTTCTCATCAGCATCTCAGCTTTTTTAGCTCAGATCAAATGTATCACTTTTAGCACCAAGGGGAGAGTGTTAGGCTCTGGCCCTCCCAGTGCTGGCCTGGTATTGCAGTAACTCTAAACCTGGTGCCAGACCTCTGTAGGGGACACCCCCTTCCCCCAATTTTTTAAGGACAGCAAAGAAAAGTTTCTATCAGCATGTTCGCCCAATATGGATCATGTATTTTATAGT
>JAGPOW010000261.1:119130076-119197406 GCA_030014935.1 Caiman crocodilus | reverse complement strand
ACCTCTGTAGGGGACACCCCCTTCCCCCAATTTTTTAAGGACAGCAAAGAAAAGTTTCTATCAGCATGTTCGCCCAATATGGATCATGTATTTTATAGTCATGCTCAGTGTTGGTTGTATTTGATCAGCATTATAGTTGGTTTCCATTATTGAGCACATGCTACTTTTGGTAGCAGTTTAATAATATACTTAATGGGGTTTCCTTATATATGCGTGTAAGATGTGGGGACTTTCTCCCTATCCTGATTGCAGAAAAAAATCCTCATCTTGTATTTGAATAAATATGGTATTCTACAGCATGGGTTTAGGATATTTCATAATTATTACTACAAAAGCAGTGTGAGTTGTTTTCACATAAGTTAGAAATGCTATGTCAATTTAAAAATGTTATTGGCCATTTTCAATTAATAGCTGCTCTACAGCTCAGTACATTTGAATTACTGCAGAATAATTATTAACACAAAAGTCTTTTCAATATGTAAATTCTTCTAACAGCAGAAGAATCACTGCTAGCAAAACAAAAAACACAAACTTAATAATGAACGTTTGTAAAGTCCTTCTATTTAACTGCTGTTGCAGGCTCAATTATGCATCTGATATCAAGCAACAAGGTATAAGTAATATGTAAACCCTCAGAGCTGCTAGTAGATTTCCTATTAACATGCACAAATTGTATTTCAAAGGATGGCTGTTTCTATAGCTAGAGCTTAGTACAGAGAAAAGATTTGATGCTTTCAATATGAAGCCATCTGCAAGGAAGTGGAACATCAAAATGGTAGCACTGAAATGTTACAGACTACTCCTAAGGGAAGAGATCCTCGATGCAAAATGCAATATTTAAGCAACTGCAAAGGGCTGAGGAAAGGCAGGAAATGTAAGGGAAAATCTATTCCTTTAACAACAGGCAGAGGAGAGACTATAACTCTTTGCACAGTTGATCCTCAATGCTATGAACAGAAGTTACACATAAACCAATATTAGTGATTGGAAACCAGGTCAAATCTGTAACACAACAGAAGTTCAGTGCACATAAGACATTTTAAAAATGGCCCAAACTGGTTTAAGATAAACCTGGATGGATATACTATCAGATTTAACTGATTTAAGTTAAATTAGTTTATTGAACTTCTGTCCAGATTCTCTCCAGATTCAAGTTAACTCACAGTCCCCCAGCATTCTCAGATGCTTTGTGCCTCTCTTGAAAACCTGTCCTTTCAGGGTGGGCAGATATGCTCTAGCAATTCCCAGCTTCTGGCCTGGGCTACTACCAGTAAGTGGCCATGTTTCTGGAATCAAAAGTGAATGTATGTTCAGCTGCTTATCGGTTTAATCTACATAGTTTAGATTAACCTGCAGGCTAAGGACAGACATTCGAAAAGTCTGAGCCTGAATTGATTCCATCTTTGCAGGTTAGTCTAACCTGGCTAGGCTAAATCAGTTTTGTAACTGGACAGACATCCTGAAAATACAAGTGCATGCCTGAAGTGGCTTAGGCTAGAATCTGGGGGGTGTTACAGCAGCCCTCCCTTCCTTCCACAGCATCAGGCTGAGCTGGGCATGGCCAGGCTCTGGCAAGAGCTCTGATTAGACAACACAAGGACATTACTAGCTAGTTGTTGATTCTGCCTCTTGATTCAGCATGGACAGTAACCAGCATGTGATCCGCTAGCTAAAATACAGATACCTCCTCAGCAAGGCAGTAGGGAGGGGGGAATTCCTGCTTAGCAGGGAGTGGTGAGGTGAAGGGGAAGCAGCTTGCAAGTTTCTGTAGCTCCAGCCATGGATCAGAAGGGAGGGGCCAGCACTGTTGTGGAGCAGAGAGCCCAGAGTGCATGGCAGGATGCTGGGGGTGTCTGATTTATCTTAAACCAGCAAGGGGGCTGGGACAGACATTGAATTAACTGGTTTGAGCCAAATCAGTTAAGTATGATACTACATTCAATCAGGTTTATCTCAAACCAGTTTCTGTCATTCTCAAACTGGTTATTATGCACTGAACATCTGCTCTATAACAGGTTTAAACCAGTTTCTAATCACTTAAATTGGTTTATGTGTAATGTCTGTCCCTAGCTGCAAAGACTGAATTGATTCAATCTCAGGCTTTTTGACTGTCTGTACTTAGCCTGTAAAAGTTTAGAACAATTAGTTGTCCCTAACTGTGCATAAGGAAGGGCATATGCTTTATGAAATATACAAGCAAATATCTCTACTTAACACCCAGTGACTACTTTGGAAAATTATACTGAATGTCAGCTAAGAGACTAATGAAAAAAATTGCCACTACAAATGCCATCATTTTTATTTCAATTACAAATCTCTTTCTTTCTCTGGCTCTACATTTGGAAGGGTCACTATAGCAGTAATTGAATTAGTCTTCAGGACAGCAGAGGCCAGAGTGTACCAAATGTTCCAGAATGCTAAAAAGATTGGAAATACACTAATATTTGCATGAAAATTCCCCTTATGGCCCTTTTGAAAACCTCTGTTATTTGTCCAGTAGGGATGTTTAATTGTTAGTCCAAATGTTTATGTATAACCTGGGAACAGGAAAAAAAGAGACCCCCCCCCTGTTTACAAATCTAGGTGATCAAGTGAAAAAAGCAAGCAGTATTATGCTTGCTATTAAAGAGTATAACTAGCTAAATAGGGAATAGTAAATAGTCATAGCAATCAGGTATGAAGATAACAGAATAAAGTTTGTTCCTACAAGCTTTTAGTTAAGCAATATGATTTTACAAGGCTTAATCATGATCCATTTGTGGGAAGTTTAGAATGGAAATTCCAGCTAAATAAATCTATTCCAATATATAACCATAATTATTACTGACCAATGCTCCATTTTGTCCTGAAATGGAGACAGAATATTTCACTTCTAGGACAGGCATATGAGTTGAGGAGATTTAAGTGGGCTCAAAAGGTGAAATATTTGGGCACATGATTTAGGATCCCTCTAAGGTTTTTATATGGCTGCTTATCACCTTTCATATAAAATTAAAAAGCAGTGGCAAAGGATCTAGTGGACTTTCAGTGTCAGAACTCTGCTTTGGGTAGGAGGGAATACAATGGTATTTTACTTGGTACCACTGATGGTATAAAATCTTTTTCTGAAAAAGGAAGGCTTTGAAACCTTACCGAAAGAGGGAGCAATTCTAGATTTGCTCGATCCCTTGGCTAGACCCCTCCACAAAGAATACCTGGTCCTCACCTTTCTTCTTCACCCTGAGCTTCATGATCTGCACTGCTAGAAGACTGCAGCTATTGTGATGGTTCAGAGGTCAAAATTTTTCCAATCCACTGCTCTTCCCCCCAACCCCTCCCCTTTAGTTAGAAATCAAGCAGCAAAAGGATTTTTTCTTGCTTCTCCAAAGATTGTAGAATAGGCTTCACTCCTTGGTTTTGGTTAGACAGGGACTATTTTGCACCAAATCGTTTCCTTTTCTTCCAGCCATGAAAATTATGAGCGTCTATCTCCTCCCAAGAAGCTGATAAACATGGAACTATGTTCCCTTTTCCTGACCAATCACACTATAGACCTGAACAGGTCATGCTTGAGTGGCTTGGACAATGGTGGGACCCAAAACCAGCTAGGATTCTGGAAGTGGGGTTCTGAATCTCATAGGCAGGTAAATGTCTTACCTCCTTGACTTAATTCTAAACTAAAGCAAATACCCTCTTGTGAGACACAGGGTGGAGACAGAAGTGCAGCTCTCTGCTGTAACTTTGAACACTTTGTAGGAAGTGTTCTGAGTTACAATGATCCCCTGGACCAAACAGACGCTCACTGTTGGTTCTAGTGGGGGTGGGGATCTAACTGCTGGCTATGAGCCTGCAGCAGGTTTCCCCTAGCAATGGCCTCTGCTTCCTCCCAGCTCACACTGTTTTCAGAATGGAGGAGGGAAAGGGAACAGAGGGAGCTAACACTAGGGGTTCACCAGCTGGCATTGGAGGGTGGATAGGTGAAATGGAGCTAGTAGGGTTGAAAAAACTCCAGAGCAAAATCCCTCCTCTCCCTTTTCCCCTTCCCATTCTGAAAACAGCTTGGAGGCTGGCAGACACAAGCTACAGAAGATGCTATGTTTTGAAATATCATCTGAACCCTCATGTAATAATGATTCAGATTTTCACTAAATCACCGATTTTTGAAGTGGTCTGCAGCTGTGCACTTGTGTTTGGTCATAGCTATACACTGCTTTCTGTGGCCAGATAGGGCAAAAAACTGTCATTTCTGTCTTTCCCCTTAGAGCTCATTATGCACTGCTTCCTTGAGCGATTGTGCCAAACAGTTGTACATTATGTGGTTTGGAGCACCAGGATGTTATTTAAGAGAAATACTTGCAGGTGCAGAAATCAGCTATCACTCATCAGATCCATCATGAAATTAGCATATAGGAAAAAAGAACTGGAAGAGGCTTCCTTGGCTGTTATGTCCACCCCATGTTGTCAGGCAGCCGCTGTAACCATCCTCCAAAACTGCCACTTCAGACTGTCACAAAAAGGTCCAGGGGACTGTTGTAACTACAAAGCACAAAAACAGAAACACCAAGACCGTAGAGCATGCCATAGGGAAAAGCAGAGAGACAAGGGCACTGCCAATGCCTTGCTACTGGAATGACAAAGGTCATGGGTTAATATATGTTGAGAGGATTTTTGGAAGAAGACCCTAGCCCATGCTACATGATCATAAAAGGACTAAAACATATTAATCTCTGGGCTTAGAAGCTTCCACTTGGCTGATCCAAGTAGTCATAATGCTGCCTCTGTCAGCTAATTAATGCAGTTCCAAAAATAAGGAATCTCCCTTGCTCAAGTTACAATATTGTAACACAGATCATTTGATCCTACTGCTTTATAAGCCTGGGTAGTGACATTTTATGCAATCCTATCCCCTTCTGAATCACTGCCCCCTCCCCCCTTCCTCCTCTTGTGCTGTATTTGTATTCAGCAGTATTTGTGAGAACAAGTCTTCTGGGAATACAGACTGGAAGAGATCCAGATATTTCAAGCTTGCAGGCTCTTTGCATCATGTTCTTTACAAAACAGGCTTCCTTTATGTGAATGAAATAGACAAGCCATTGATGCCTGCTGTACAAGAACCTTCAACCATGCTTCACTAGCAGCGGCAAGCACTGGCTGTTGTGAAGTTTTCCAAAAAGTGCTAAAAACTGTCGGATCATCCACCCAAGCTAGCCTGCCTCAGCAGTCCTCACCTCCTCTGAGTCAGCACTTTCTTCCCATCCTCCACTTCACATTTCTATGAGCCGCATGATGCTCAAATTTATTCCAGTTTAGAGCCAGAATAAATTAGACCTTGAAAACTGACAGATCACAACCATGGGTTGGAGGAAGGTATCTGCATATGTTAAGTTGCTGAGAAAACCCCCAGCCCCTATTTCTACCATTTTCTTTCCTGGGAAGGGATTCATATGCAGACCAAGCTTTTCCAAGGAACTACAATTTCTAGCAGTCATGTATAGGGCAGCCCTCATCATACATACCTCTGCAAGAGGCAGCACACAAATGGCCTAAGCTATTTTATTGGCCTAGTAGCTTTATGCAAATTTGATCTGTTTGCTACCTATGGCAACACAGTCGCTTGCCATTCGTGGCCCTTGTGTGTAACAGCATTCCCAGGAGTACCAGTGGAGCACTTGCTTCACCCAGTGCTGGTCCTTCACCTGGGAAACATAATGGGTTTTGCTTCACCAGAGCCAGCATTTGTGGCAGTGCTCAGTAGGCAAAAGGGAAACTAGCAGGCCTGGCTCTCCACAACTTTGTTCAGGTCTTTACATGTATTTTACATCTACGTTGTAGAGCAGGATTTAAAAAGGCAGCACAATGGAGATTCAGGCCCAGCCTCTTTTGTAGCTGTAATACCAAACATGATCTTTTAGGGAACACTGGGACAACCTATGCAGGCAGGCAACATGCTCCAAAAACAATCAATAGCATTTCCCCTTCACCAGTAAGATTTGCTTCCAAAGATGAGAGTACAAAAGAACATCCAGTTTTGCTCAATAGTAATCAACCCAAGATAGAGCTTGCTGTATACCAGATAAGAGGCATATTTCACTCTACCCTAACTTTCAAGGACTTGTTCCAAAGAAAGACTAAGGCTTGGACTAGTTTTTAATTAAGAATTGTTTCGTGTATCACTTTGAAAGCAAACTATGAGAACAGCTCAACTTCTGCTGCCTCTGGGACACATCCTGCCACCTTCTCAGAAAGATGCAATTTTACGTACACTTTGTCCGACGGGGCCTGGCTGCATAGATGGCAGTAGAAAATAGAGCCCATTTCAGTTTCCCCTCCTCCCCACACCACCCAGGCTAATAAACAGAAATGGCTGCCAATCTCCAGGAAGACTTGCCAGATGTGAAAATAAAGGAAGGATAAAGGAAAATAAAGGAGGAAGTTCATTAAATATGAAAATGCAGAAGGATATTTTGCTCGTCACTTAATGCAAAGGCTCTTTATTAGAAACCTGGCACAATGTGTAGGCGTGTTAAGAGAGGAGGACTACAAATTAGGAATACACTGCAGAGATGTCTCACCTACTGCCACCCTGAAAGGACAAAAACTGGAACTTTAAGAGCGTAGTTTTAGGTATTCTGACTTTTTAAACATTTGGTAGCTTATCTTAGGCTCTCATTTTTAAAATAAACCAACTCATTTTAGCCCTTATGTTAATCAATCATGTTTCAAGCACTACACAGCAATAGCAAAGTATATTTCATGTTAAGCTATGAAAAGAAAAGGTTTTGTTTGGTGGCTGAGTCAAAAAATGTTTGCTTGGCCAAACCAAAATGAGAGATTTGGGGTATGAGTGAAAAATGTTGGACTGGACTGATGAAAGTCGGATTGTTGTTTTACATGACCTTTCACGTGAAAAATGCCATTTTGAAAAGTCAAACTGTTTCATTCTTTAATTGGAGGCATTTGCTGAATTTAATCCAACTTTGTAAATATTTTGGTCTCCTGAAAAAAGCTGGTGAAAAGACTATTTGCCAAACTTGGCGAGACACCTTACAAGTCCCGACATATTAATTAAGACTTAGATGGGAAAGCCAGCAGCCTTTGATTGAAACTAGACAATAGTTCAATGTCTTACATTCCAAACTTCTATTTCCTTTACAAGTTGAAAGTAGATTTAAAATCTTTCAAGGATGATGACTAGATAATCTTTTAGAAAGGAGGTTTAAAATAGAGTGAAATGGAGAGTAGAGTGGGTAGAGAAATAAGAAAGGAGGTTTAGCAAAACTACAGTATTTTCCCTTTTACTACCTTCTAAAAGAGAGTAGAAAGCCAAGTGAAATACAGTGAGACACAGTTGGTCCCCAGTGAAAGGAAGACTATGCCTTATGAACTGTAATGATTTCAAAATCTACTTCTTGGTAAACCCACTCTGCTGACATACTCCATCAAGACTGTTTAAATACAAGGGTTTCACATAGAAATATGAAGAAAAGACATGAAGACAGGAAAATAAAACTTTCTTTCATAAGCCATAAGGGCTCTTTCTGTAGACACAGGGCTTAAATAGAACCTCTATTAGAATTTTGGTCTTCCCTTATTTGATACACATCTATGGTTTTATGTAAGACCCAATAGTGACAAACAAATGATGAGAGACCCCCGTATGTCTTGCCCCTACTCGTATCCTCCAAGAAACTCATCACAGAACTAGTCTAGCTCTAGGATAGTGAAAGCCTTTCAAAGGCACTCTGAATAGGCAAGATTTTCATCTACTTTTATTATAAAGTGAGTTTCCTTAGCGCTTGCGTACATTATGTTAATAGTGCTAACAGTTAAGTTTCAGCTGGGTGGCTCCCACCAGAGGCAAGGGGAGCAGAGCAGCATTTGGTCAGCTGCACCCACATTGGGAATAACCCTGCCAAAAGCTGCACCAGGGCCTAGGCAAACCAGTGGGAGTGCAGCATGGGTTGCCCTGGCAAGAGTGAGTGGGGCTCGGCCCCAGGTGGAACACCGTGGGGGTGGCTTTGGGCCAAATCCAGTTAGTTGGTGGGCCAGATCTGGCCTGCTGGCAATAGATTGCCCACCCCTGATCTACAGTCACACTGGAAAAGATCACAAGTAGTTACAAAAACACATCAGGATTCGGCAGGACAGCCCATGATGCTACCAACAAAGCAGGTGATAAGAGTAAGCATGTAGGCAGCAGTTTCAGTCCTTATCTCAGCACTACTGGGACTCTGCCCAGCATTTCAAAGACTGGCCTGTCATGAATTCTGCAAGAATTCTACAATGCTAGAAGTGATGTCAAACCCTTGGCTATGTTTCAGGTAAAAGCAGTGCACTTTCCTATCACTGTGTTATATCCTGAAAAGCAGGTTTTGTCTTTCATTGCTATTCTTCATTTCTTCTCCAAGATGACATTCTTGGGAGAGGCAAAGAAGAATTTTACTGCAGTTGTAATTTGTTGCATGTTTAACCAACTCAGTTATGACCTTTTTTCACCTGAGAGAGTACAAGCTGCAAGGTAGAGATTTCTCTCCACTTGAAAAGGAATATTATGGTAAACTCAGAAGAGGTGTGATTTTTGTGAAGATTTTGAAGAGCAGGTTACACATGGGGAGCTGCACACAATAGTCATCACCTTGAGTTCAGTGTAGTACTGTGTCCTGCATACTTCGTGCAGCATAGAGAAAGGCTGATAGAGCTGAGGTTTTTACAAAAGCAAAAGCTTTATAGGAACAGAAATGTTGTTTTTCCAAAGTGACATCCTAGCCTTTTGTGCCCTCCTTTAGAAGTGAGAACAGGTTAAAAAAATAAAAATCAGATTTCTAGTATCTTTATCAGATTCCTAGTATCTTTATGTGTACAAAAATTCTGTGGAATATTTGAACTACCATATTGTTGTTTCTTTGCACTATGTAACAGGCAGCCTCACTGAATGTTTTTGCATCTTACCGATAAGACTTGTTTTGTTTAAACTTCCTATAGTATTAACTCTATTTACACAAAGGCACTGTTACTCTGTACTGACAGTGTAAGAGGGCCTTACGAAGGGAAAGTAAAGGGGCCTTAATAAGGATCAGGCCCAGCCTGTTTTCAAGGTTGGTATATCTAAGGGTGCCAATTTTACAGACAACTGAGAAAAGTTGGTGTCAAAAGGCATCCAAGTTGTGGCATTCCATACTGTAGGAGTTCTCTGGCTTGGGCTTTATGTAGCATTATATAATAACATAACATTTTGAAAAACTATTTGTGGGACCTTTGGCTTTTCCAAAATGTTAGCTTTTGTCTAGCTAGCAAACTACATGAGCAGAATTGTCTCTAAAAACAGCATTTAAAGTGTTCATGTGCAGTATCAGTAAGTCACTGAAGTTACAAAATTTAAGGGACAAAATTTAAGACCTCCAGATATGACTAAAGAACCCATTTCTAAAAAGTCTTTCTTTAAAGACAACTTAGTTTGGTTTCTCTCCAACTTTCCCAACAGTAAAGATGAAAGGCTAGATCCTAATTCTTAGATCCTGATATCTCTAGTCAGGAAGCTTTGTGCTGTACTCCAACAACCCTCAGTGGCCCAAATATTTCCTATAGGCTTATACAGCCTGCTGCAAGTTATAAAGGCCTTTGAAAGTATGGAATGGGCTTGTTCATTTAGTTTGCACTATTAAAGAAAGCTCTGCTACCTTTGTTTTGGTATCCCTGGTGACGTAGCCAAATGGTTCAGGTCCATGAATCAAATCTTAACAAACATGCATTTGCAACTTCAGTTCTGGAGCAAGAATAAAATACTGAATCAAAAGGGCATTGACAATGAAAGCTGTGATAGAGTCCTATGTGATTCTTTTTTTTTTTTCATTAAAACCAAGACACATCCAGAAAAATCAGAGTACTGACATCTGGGTTAACTACTAGTGATGATGTGATACTGAATCTCCTTGGAGCAAACTAAGGTGTGCAAAAAGTGAGGGAATGAGAGAAGTTAGTGCATGCCCTTACTCATGCACGCCCGCACTGCACAGTAAATATGGCGACTTGTGCTGACTTGATACTTGCATCACGCAGGTATCAAATTTAGGCCTGATTAGTTACTGTGTGGTAAGGCACATGTAGATGTCTTACAGTGCAGTAACACTGTGTGTGTATGGACTGACTTGAACTAACTTTATTCCCAAGTCAGTCCAAACATAGCATTAATGCACCAAATGCCTGCATCCGTAGATGCCAGCCTGTTCCTGCTTGCTGTGCAATAAATCTAAGCTGGTGTAAATGCACATATAGACACGCCCACTGAGAAGCAGAAAATCCATGAACATGCAGTCCATAACTTCCCTCACTCTGACAAGGCTCCAAATGCTCCTTTGCTACAAGTGGCAATAACCCAAATAAAAGTTTACAAATAAAAGAAATTATTTTTCCCAGCAGATCAAGGCACCTGGCTAAAGCACTTACCATTATGGAACAATCCCAGGTTTCCATGCTGGGTCACCTTTTGTCACCAGACAACAATGTTGGATTGTGAAGTGCTTGTTTTCAGTTTAAATGAATCACCAAGGAGTGAGTAGGCAAGTTCCTTCCAGAGAGGGAAAAAATGTTACAAGTGTAGCACGAATGAATAAGTTAGGACCAGTAGAAGATCCAGGACAGTAAAAAAAGGTGATGGTGTAGTGGCAGTGGAGAGTTCAGTGTGCTTGCATCCAGCAGTTGAGCCCAGTTTTCAGCAGTGAACTGGCAGCAAACAGGGGTCTGAATGCACCCCTCATCCAGACCTACCGCTGTTGGGAACTAATCCATTATTTTGAGTTATATCTGCTTTTTCTAACTATTGTGCTACATATGGGGATTCCCAAGCTTGTTTGAAGGCAATCATGGAACAGGGTTTTTAAAATGTCTATGTATGGGGAAAAAACCTGTGGTTTGAGAAGAGAGGAGGGACTTTTTCATTAGTGCCTCTAGGGACTAGTAGAATTAGAGGAACTAGTGGAAATGTTATGTGTTTTTTTTTAAAGATGCCTCACTGACTTCTTTTCTACTACTGAGCAATGAGTACAATATGCACTGCAGTAATTTAAGTGGCAGAGCTGTGTTATTGGACTAGTATTAAAGCAGCATCTGTTATAGTTTGGGTCCATATTTTAATTGTGTCTCATAACAGAGAGAAGAAGCTTTTCAGAAGTAAAAGTTGGAAGTTGCCTATTGAGAAGAACAAAATAAATGCAGTGTTTCTGACACAAGCTTCTTTCTGGCAGAGGGAACATGGGAGCTTCCCTATTTCTCCCCAGCCTGGAAGAGGAAGCTGGAGAGGGCTTACTCTTTTGAACAAATTATACCCTAAATATTTTTGTGTACTATGGGTATGATGAAACCCAGATAGTTTAAGGGGATAATATTTGCTTTTCTGTGATCAGAGATTTATCTTGAGGGAGGACACAGTATTTAGATTGCTTCCTGAACAATTACCTAGTCCAGTGACAATCAACCTTCCAGCTCTGTGGGCCAGATGAATAGCTCAGGGGTGCAGGCAGGATCAGTCCACGGGCCTGATCGACCACAAGAGCAGCACACAGGGTTGGTCTGTGGGTGTTGAAGCTTTTATCGTAAGTGTACAGACAAATTCCAAAATATTGGAAGGCTACTTTCCAGTGTGAAGAAACACAGGAGGCTTGAATGTGTAAACCAATAACCAGAAAATGTTCCTAAAAAGGGAGCTCAGAATTCCTATCCTTGTGTATTCACACTAGAAGCCTGATTTGAAGACCTATGGCTTTTCTCTTCCTTCTAGTCAAGGAAGAGACAAACATATACTATGTAGGGGTCCAATCAAAACTGACTATTGCAGCTGAAGTTTCAGCAACAGCTAAAATTCTATCCACTTAAACTTTTCAGGCTTCATATAGACCAAGAATCTTTTATTCAGGTGTTTGGCCATCAATTTTTGTGTCTTAGGAAACAAAATTTGTCAGGTAAATTAAGTCACTGAAGTTATTCCACCTAAATCTACTACATTTTTGCAGAGGTTTGTCTTACTAGGCCAGATGAAAGATTTGACAGACGCCATTTAGGATAACTGCATTCTGAATACAGGCCACGATACCTTGTTATTTCCCCCTGTGCTTCTCAATTGCATTTGTTCATTACTCCCCTGTCCTAATAACACTCAATTCTGTTTTTTATTTATTCTCTTTATGAGAGATTCCAAGTGCTGCCTCAGTTCTCACCTCTTTCTCTTTGTTTGACACCTAGTAATACTAGAAGTTCTTTCTATATGCAGTTACTATGCAGCCTGGAGACCTGCAGGGAAAAGAATAACTATTGTTCTTTCTCATCCCCAGCTGCTTTGCGGTATGAAGTAGTGAAAGAGGTGGTAGAACTTCAGAGATGAAGCTGGAGTGTTGGAGGTCAATTCAGACATCTGGCAGATAATCAAAAAACTCAAGTATAGCAGTTGTGGAGTCAAGTGAATAATACCACACTCTTGTCATGCAATGAAGCACTGGCTTTTGTCAACATACCTAGATCAAATGACTGCAGATAACAAAATTCAGCTGCATCCTGCCAACACTGTTGTGATAGTCCTGGCATATTAGAACTCAAAATTAGAACACTGTCATTGTTTTGCTAGAGTAGGGGTTTTAAACATACAGCCCATGGGTGGCATCTGGCCCATAGAACCATTCAATTTGGCCCACTGGTAGTCCAGTGGGCTACTGGAAATGTGTAGGAAGGGACTAGCGGGGCATGGCCTAGGGGGGGGGTAGAAGTCAGGGTCCTGAGTCCAGATGAACATGGCTTTCAGTGACAGTGGGGTGAGAGACAGCTGTGCAAATACAGCCTCCACCCATTCCATCACTGCTGGTTCCAGACCCCATGCCAGTGCCCACATGTGAGCCCATGCTGCCACCTGAATACAGACCTGTTTTGCTACTACCAGACCCATGGCTCTGGCTTAGAAGGAGCCCCCGTGATCCAGGTCTGGCCTGGGGTGACTTTGACACTGTGCACTAGACTAAGACAGGAGTTGTACTAGAACCCAAGTGTGTGCTGGTAAATCCGGATATCTTGACCCCCAGTTTATATTCTGTAGCGTTACACAAAGTGTTAAACTTTTCACTTTCAATGGCTTTTGCCTACTGGATTATGTGCACAAAGCTATATAGAGGAAAAAGCAGTCTGTTCATAATCTTTTGGGAGTGAAAGATAAAAAGGGTGACACTGTTACATACACACAGAAGCCTTTGTACATTAAAGCAAGAGAACTGGCAGAGATATCCCTAACAGTTTACAGTGGTGGGAACAGCTAGGATGGAATTACAGTCATTAATATGTGATTCAATCACGCTGTCCAAAGACAGTTCTGCTACATAATCATTCTGGTGTCCTTTCAAACACACACTGCACTTGGGCTGCTTTTTGATCTGTTGGACTAAAAAGGAGAATGGTTGTTTGTCTGTCATCACTCAGAAAATTGATGGAATATCCCTCCAGTTTGAAATGATATTTCTCTCTCTCTCTCTCTTTTGAGGAGAAATCCTTCTTCAATTTCCTCTGCATTACTGAACAGGAGGAGAGGAACAACTGCTTACTATAAGGGCAGTGAACTGGCGGCTGGTGAACAGCAATTGCTACTTTATGCTAAATAAGATAATTTTGTCATAATAACTTATTCCTTCTCCTTGATCTCTTTTTAGCTCTTCCCCCTACATGTTTGGTTTGTTATGTCTACTTGTTCTTTTCTATCCTTTACTAATACTTAAGCTTATGGGGCAAAAATTGCTTTCATCATTAGGGGCCAGGTTTTATTCCACTTATAATGCATGTAGGTGGACTTAAACACATGAGTGTAATGGTATAGTATTTCACTCAGCTCAAGTGTCTGAAAAACTGCTAAGGAAAAAGGGGGGTGGAGTGGGTCCTCCTTCTCCTTTTCACTGCATTTTATGACTCCTTCTAAAGGAGCAAAATACTCTGTTACAAAAGTGGGTGCACTTATGTTTTTTTAGTACGTAAACAAGGAGGAACAGAATCTCACTTGGGTGACTTAGATCATGTGAAGGCAGGTAAACAAGCCTTTTTTTGGCCCTCCCCTTCTCTCTGGCTAGCTCTAACTACTTTTAATCATATTATTCTGAACCATCCCATGGATCTGATCCAGTTGCCTTGCAGTCAATAGGAGCTTTGCTCTTCACATCATGAGGACCGGGACTGAGCCCTTCTGCAGAGACCTCACACCATTTTCCATGATTCTTTGATTGTTGACTTGGTTCCTCTGGCTGGCATAGCCCAGCTTAGGCCTTTCTATACATTTGTTGTATTCTAGTAGCTATGCTCTGAACAATTTCACTAATCAGTAAGGTTCATTTTTGATTTGCTCCCCCAGGGAACCTGTCAGCCCACTTGTAGTACCAGTCATTTCTGAACAGGATTCTTCAGCACCCAGGAACTCATTTTTTTGTTTTATAAAGCAATCTCACCACTTGCCAGCATCATGCTGGAAGATATGGTTTCCCAGTGATTAAACCTGGATCTGGTGAGGGACCCTAGTATTCTTCTTGAAAGTGGTCTCTCCAGTTTGCTTGAGGCCCAGTGAAGTCCCCATTGAAGCAGCTTGTATGGCTAGGTTCCTATCTGCATGTTCCCATTCTCCTGAGAAAACAAACGTTAGGCTTCAGAGATATCATGTAAGTGAGCACCTGGACAAACAGCTCATAATTCATATGAGAACTAAGAAATAAGATGTGTATATTTTCTAGTCTCCTACAACAATGAATGCCATAGGCTGTATTGAACGGTTTTGCTCAGACCTAAGTTACATTTATTTTATGTTTATTGGACTGAATGAGTCTGTTCCATGGGAGGATCTAGGATTTTTGAAAAGATGGTGTGGCACATCATCATGTATAGCAAAACATGTACTTTTTTCCAGTTAAAGAGAAACTAGAAGCTGTGCTAATATGGTAGGGAGCTATCTCTATACGAGTTAAGGATCAAAGCAAAAAACAAATATAATTGGAATGTGCACTAATTTGCTACAGAATGGGTGTCCCTACACGTCACTGTACAGTACTGTTGCTTTTGGAAGTACTAAGGCATGGTGCAGTACAGGTGGTTACTGCATTGCTGTAGTGGCACATTAAAATAGGGGAGTGTGCTGCTATAGCAACATAGCTGTTGATCGTGCGTAGATCCATGTGATCACTATGTTGCTGTAGTGTGCCATACAGCAATGTAGCACATTGCTACGTCACTGTAGGGTGATGTGCAGATGTGCCCTATATATACAGTTTAAAAAATCAGAAGAAACTTGACAACAAAAAAGAGTCAGAGGATCAATAGCCCTGTAGTCATTCTAGTCAAATGTACATTTCTTATTCAGATCCATAAAACAAAATCTAGCCTTCTTGGGCATCTTGACAGTGACTTTAATACTTCACCATCAGTCATTTCTACACCTGAGTTAATATTACCTCACCTGAGATAAGGATTTTAGCTAGAGCAAAAAACAGTCTGCAGGGCTGTAAAATAAAACAGAGGTATTTCCAGGAATGGCTAGCAGACAGCCATTGCAGAAGAAAGCATAGTTTGAATAGTGGAAGATCAAGACCATTAAAAAGGAGAGGAGATTGTTATCACTTGTGGAATGGAGAAATAACAGGAATTAGGGAGATAACAATGAGCCATAAAGTCAATTGAGTCTTTCAGTACTACCCAAACAGAAATCCTGGTGCACCAACCAGTCAGTCGGTTTTAGTGTGGGTGGAGCAGGAAGCAAATGGTGGGGAGGGGCATGAAGAGGGAGTGCAACTGCACTGCTGCATCCCATGCCCCTTGGATCCACCCCTGCCTTGTGCTTATGTTGTCACTGGTGTCACTTGATTAAACCATTTTTTTTTAAAGACGGTTGCAGGTGTCCATGGAGTCATGATGTATGGTCAGCTGCAAAACAGAAATGGGCCTTTCACTGAAATTCAGCTGATCAGTTGAGGTCTGAGCATGGCAGGCCTCTTAGGTTACTACTGTATTGAGTATCAATGGTGTTTGCCATTGTTCTTTTTCAAAAAGAAATCTTGGTCAGTTGAAACTGTCCATGCAAGTTGCAAGTTACTTGTAATAGCATTAAAAGTTATATTTAAAACATTTTAAAGGACTGTTCTTTAAAATGCTTTAAACACAACTTGTATGGCTACTGCTAGTCCTGGCTATTGCTAGCCAGCTTCTTGGTGATCAAAGATAAGCTGGAAGAGAAAAAATTGCCTTTGATTTTAAAAAGATTCAAGAACAATTCAGTAGAAAGGGGGCTTGTCAGTTTAGCACCTCCTGACTTTGTGAACCTTCCTGGCTATTTTCAGACTAAAGATTAGAGTACACAGCTCAAAACAGAGCAATTAGTACCCAACACTCTGTTCACTGCACAGCAACAGCTGAGCTCTTTCATTCCATCTGTTAGTCACTGGTTGCTGCAGACTCATATCTCCTAGCACAAAGAAGTAAAAAGCCTCCCATACACCGACTGCCTATTGAGCTATCTATGCAATAAGTTGTGGGTTCTGATGTCACAAGTACATTTGTATGAAAGTCAAATGCTACCTATTTCACCCGCAGCTGCCCCTCTAAAACCAAGTCCCAGAGCAGATTTAAAACGAGTCATTAATTTTAATCTTGAACCCCCTCATTCCTGAAAATCAGTATTTTTATTTTCCCTACATTATCAATGCTGCATAGTGACATATTAAGTTTTACTTGAGTTTTGTTTCATAAAAGGCATTCAATGCTGTTTACAAGTATTTGTGCTTGAAGTATTGATGGTGCTATACTGCATACACATATTTATGTTGTACTGTACCATCTGTACCTCTTTAAGGTACTCAAAGAAATTAGTATCCTGATATCAGACCTAATCAAGATGCTCTTAAGATAGCAGACTTAAGGAAAAATCCTTCCTCAGCTCATTGGTCTAGTAATTCAAAGTCAGCAGATGCAGTTCATAAGAAGACAGTTCATTCATAACAGTTAAGACTGAGGAAGAGGCCTTTCCATAAACTTTGAAGTTGTACCTCATTCATCTAGCCTAAGGCAATAGACATCTTTTTTTTAAGAAGCAGTGTATTTATATTTGGTTACATAAACAGTCAAGTTTGCATTCACTGAAAATAATCCCAAACTTGTGAGAGTGTGTGAGGGTGTGAGAGAGGACCTTTAAGCTTGGCAACATTTAAATTACAGGCCATCCCCAAAAGCAGCAAATAAGCAGAGTTAAATGTGTCTTCCCTTTTGGAAATATGATGTATTTGTGCATATTTGCTTTGGCTCCTTTCCATTGGCAGTTTCCTTTTACAGAGACAAAAGGAATCTATTTAATCAATGCATTTACTGTAAAATCTGAAATGTACAGGCCATTTGCACGTCTGGTATAAAGTCATAACCTTAGTCAAGTTTCACCTGACTAAGACTGACCCTAAGAACTTGACTTACGTATGCATGGGAGATTTCAGATTCATTGACCTATGTATAATTTGAGAAAGTGAACACCTTGTAGAAATTAAAGCACGATCATCAAAGGCTACTAGGACTTTTTAAGGCTACCCTTTACTCTGAATGTCAGGCATGTACCTGTTGCTTCAGTTCTCCCAAAGCAGGTGAGGCAGTTTTGCCTTAGAACAACTCAAAATTCCTCCTGTTATGGAAGAACCATAGTCCAAAGGAAAAGTGTAACAAGTCCAATCTTCTTCCACCCTCACAAGAAGTTCTTCTGTGTGTGTGGCATGCTGCAGATCAGGAAGTGTGAAGACAGCAGTGCAGCAGATTGGGCGGCAGAAAGGGACTGGAGTGGCACTCAGAGAAGGTTCCCCTGTGGTAACCTAATACAGCTTAGGTCTTTTTGCATGACATCCAATTCCATGGGGCATGATCCTTAATTGGGCTATCTACATGCTATTGTGTATTATCAATAACAGCAATTAGAGAGGTCACAAAACAGAAGGCCTGATTCAAGCCTACTGAATTTGTGGGGAAATGGGTTTGTGCATCTAAGTGCCAGCATTTCCTGTAAGCTGCGTGGCGTGCATGGCACACTCATGCCATGCTGCCAGGCACACCTGCTTGGCTGTGCGTGCCGCACAACTTAGAGGGAACGCTGCTGGGTCTTCATGCTGGAGATCACCTTATGAATTTGAATAGTTTAGAACCAGAAAGTGCCTGCCCATTTTCTTACTTTATATTGCTTGTGGCTAAAGCTTCCTGAGAACTCTTTCTGAACTAGGGGAAATCTCGGAAGGACAGCTTCTTTATTGTTGAAAATTTCCACCATTCCAGATGGCGAAAATCTCACGTGGCCCCCATGTCACACACTATCTGCTCCAAGATTAATTCTGGCCAAATTCTGCAGTGGTGTGACAGCCCCCATTGTGTGGCCATGGGTCATTACAGAATTAGCTTTTTCTAAAAGGAAGCTAAGTTATCTTCTTCTGAGACAATCACATGCTTGTGTGCTCAGCATTTCTGCCTACCAGAAATCCAAGGCCGCTCAAATAATTCTAGAGCTAGAGTAGTTAATTCTTGGACACATTTTTATATAACCTTGGCTGTAATTTATCCTTCAAAAGACTCTTGAAGTTAAGCAGAAACCACAAGGTGAGGGTCAGGTTGGGTCATCACAAAATAGAAAGAAGAGGGTCTATGATAAAGAAAAGGGAATCTTACTTCTTGGGCATGGTTAAAGTTTCTAACTCTTGTCCCAAGCTTTGGATAACTAAAAAGCTGTTAAATACTGTCAACCTCTCCATGGAAAAGTATTGGTAGCATCAAATACTACCTTAAAAAGAAAGGATGAAAAGACAAACAAGAAAACCGGATCTAATGCCATGAGTGCTAGCAGTGGGCGGAAGTGGACATTCTGAGTTGACTGAGGATTTAGTGGCTTCTCTTTGGTGTTGCTGCTGCTGGCCTTATTTTCCATGTCTGTGACATTTGTCACCTTCTTTGATATCATCACCCTAGACCCGCATATCACTTCTTCCCTCATCATGCGATCTTCAGCATCAGTTTCTGCATTGATTTTTGGTTGCCAGATGAAAGGACAAGGCACAGCAGGGTAAACAAAGTCATCACACACATAGTTGGCAAAGATCAGTGCTGCAAAAAGAGCCTTGTCACTACTGAACTAAAAATTGTGCTGTACTTTCCAGAGTAAGTGGACATTAAAATAAACAAAAAATATGGTAGCAAATGGACTGGGTGAAAATCACATTTTTAAAGCCTTTGTCTGCTGCCCACAAAGTTCCTTCATCCTGGGAGAACCCTGTAAATTTGCGTTTGTCACCTCAAGGGAATTAGAGCCCTTGTGCATTCATGAATCACTTAGCTCAGCCATGACAGAGCAGCTACAGGAATCAGTACTGATCTGCTCTACCCTGACCAATAAACTCCCTTAGAGTAGCTAAGTGACTTGGAAGTCTCATTTTCCAGGCACATTCACTAAGTGTCTACTTATGCTGCTGGAAGGGTCAGAAAAAGAGCAGTATGAAGTGCCAGTTAAAGCTTGTCAGGACTTGTTCACTTGAGAGCTATTTCATTATTTTACATGCAGATGCAAACATGCTTGTGACCCACAGAGGCTAACTTTAATTGGGTAAAGTAATGTTAGCTGGGTAAAAGGAAATAAAGACTTCCCTCCCCCAACACACACAGCAGAAAATTAAGCAGAAAAATCAAGCAAATGTTTCTCAAAAGACATGTCCATCTGGTGAAGGGTATATACTAACCATTACAATCCTTTTGAGGATTGAATGGCTCAGTAAAGTGGTCATTATCACCCGATGGCTGTTTAGTTTCAGTTCAGTTCCCACTAGATAAATTTCCATATCATAAAACTGCAGTCGGCACTAAGTGGCACCTTGTTTGGCCAGAAAGACAAGCGGTGAATAGGTACAGAGCCTGAGTGACCTGTTCACCATGACAAAGGAACTATGCTGACGTACAGCAGTTGATGTTATGGTCCACTACATAACTACAACTCAAGCGCAAATGTTAGCATACAGACTGCTAATATTCAATAATACATGCCTTCCCACTAACACTGTGGGGAGGGACACCAGCAAACCTATTTTCCTGAAAGAGCAGCAGGAAAGCAACTTGCTTGTAAACTAAGGAATCAGAACCAAGACAGAAACTAAAGCTATCTATTATTATTATCGAAACAGGCTACGTAACGGGAAAACATTTGATTTAAAATAGATTTCAGTTTTTATCTTTGCAAGATATTTTTAGGCGCATATGCAGGTAAAAAAATAAATAAATTTCACAACATGATGCATGTTGCAACTTGCAGCCACAGGTTCTCCAGTGAGTAAGCAAGAGAGGTAGTTAGCTATGTTAGTATGTAGTCATGCAGAAGGTAGGACAGGGCAGCACCTTAGGCCAGGTACAGACATTACACTTTTACTGGTATAAGTGATTGGAAACCAGTCTATACCTGTAACAGAACAGAAGTTTGGTGCATAAAACTGGTCTATACTGGTAACAGACCAGAAGTTTGGCACGCAGACACTGGTTTAAAAATAGCAGAAACCAGTCTGAGAGTTACCCCCACACATCAAAGGGTTAATGTGTGCTCTGTTTGCTACACATCTCTAAACTACACTGCTTACAGAAAACTATATAACTTACTGTAACAGGGGGGCTCCTTGGGGCTGATCTCCATGGCCTGCTCACCTGTTCTTGGGCAAACTGCCCGCCTTCTAGCCCACCACGCCTTGATGTAAATTGATTCATTAATAGATGTCACTCAAGCGGGAGGCTGCCCATTTTAGTGCCCCAATGCCAGAGGGGGTGCTCTCTGTGGCTCCTATCCTCCCCAATACCACAGCCCAAGCCTTGCAGATGGCCATCTCCTCACCTGCCCCCATGCTGGGTCCCAAAATCATCCTAAAAGGTCCCCTCCATGATCCCTCCAATCAGACGGCCTCTCTGCCTTCATCCAGGCTACCTAGCCCCCCGAAGCCATTTTCCCTTCTCGGGTGTGGTCCCCGTGGGACCTTCAGCTACTAGCCCTGGCCCACCTCCAGGCCAGTTGGGACCCCAGGCCCCTGGCTCTTGGGCGTCCCTTGCAGTGGGCCCCTGGCCCTTTTGACCTTCTTGGTCCTGGCCCCAGCATGGGCCAGTCGAGGGTACTCTTTTGTTCAGGCTGGGTCTCTAGCCCCTCGCCCTTTACCAAGGCATGCCCTCTGGGTCCCTCAAACAAACACTGGGGTCACCCACCCGGTGGTGAGGGCAAGGGGTTAAGGCACCTCAACCCACCTTTCACCAGGGTAGTAACTGGCCTGGCATTTCCTGGGGACTCCCGCATCACTGAGAGCCCCACCAGGCCACCCACTCCCGGCAGGGTGCAGTTTTAGGTCATGCTCAGGACCAGGAGCCTCCTTGCCTCCAGACTGTTCTCAACAGCCTTCCAGCCAGGCAATGTTGTGCCTGGCCTCCAGCAGCCAAACTACCCTGTTTATGTAGGCAGCCCTTGCCTCCAGAATGGCTGCCCTCGTCAGGCACCTGGTGGCTGCCAGCTTCAGACCCTTAAAGTGGCAGGCACACACAGTGCCCTGCCACACTTACAACGATATCTTCTTGGGCTTTTTGAATGTTTGTACCTAGCTCTAGAAACTAACTTGTTCAGCAAGGCATATACTTTCATAGGTGACAGTATCCAACAAAGAAGCCCATGGCCTAAGAAAGCTTAGTTTATGCCTTTCTGAATAAGTTAGACCAGCGGTTCCCAAACTTTGACAGATTGTGTACCACCAATTTGAAACCATACAGCCTTAAGTACCACCATATTTTAAAGTGCTCACTTTGTCAGTGAGTAAAAAAAAACAAATAGAAACCAAAGATTCTTTATTCACTGCTAATTGGCTGGTCAGTCCAACTGACCGGGGATAAATGCCAGGTTACACAAATGTAAAGCTGTTCTGAGAACATGTATCTTTATGCATACATTTTTCTTTGCTCCACCCAAACATAGGCTAACTCGCATACAAGGGCAGCTGAACGTTATTCCTTTCTCTTGCATATCTGTGTATTACCATTGTAATCTGTCCTCTGCATCCCTTAACTTCCATAGTGCTCAGGAAGCTACACCTGGATGAAGGAGATACTGAATAGAGGGTATTTGCAATTGGTTCTCAACCAATTTCAACTTGAACACCTCCCAGGCCCCCAAGGTAGTCACAGGCTCTTGTTACACTCACAGGGAGGGTCTGACAATCAAGCAATCCCTGGGGGACTTTTCCATCACACTAACAGCCAGCGATGTGTATAACAAGAATTTCTCTTTTATGTGAGCAACCAAAGGCAGGTACAACAATATAAGGAATGAGCCTCAAGAGAAAAGAGCGGGTTTCCAGGGGGACCTAGCTTAATATAACACTTGGCACTCAGAAACGTAATCTGAAGGCCAGGCTGCTACCAAACACTAGCTCTCACTTTCTAATATTGGCCTCTGTGTTGACTTAGGTAAGATCTCTATCTAAGATGACCATATGTTCCATCTTTGCTAGACCAATCCTGTTTTCAAACAGCTGCTCTGGGCATCCTGTCAGTTTCTTCAAATTAAAACTTTCATCCCATTTTCAGAAATTGAGAAGATGCCTGAGGCAGGAGTCTGCCCCAGCTCCCCACAACCTCCTCACTTACACTCCTTCTTCCATACATACTCTGCATATCGCACTCTGCATGCATGCACCACTCATTGATGTGCCCTGCTGAGACCAGAGTTTAGAACCAGCTGAGTGCGCTGGGAAGTAGAATGGGAGGGGAGAAAGATTTGGCCTGCCCCATTCTGAGATTCAAGAAATATGGTCATCTTATTTCTTGTGTTACTTATTGCTAAGGAATCTCTTCAGGGGTTAGGTATTTCATTTTGCAATGCAATAAAACTTCTTAAAAACAAAAATCAAAGCAGAAGTGCCCAGGCTTTAATCAAAGTGTTAGTTATATAAATGGCTGGATTCCTTCCTGCAGTCACTCTTCTCAATGCAAGACGGGAGGGATATTGGGGGCATTGGTTCTGGCCCCAGAATCTGGGTCTGAATCTGTGCTGGACGTGGAATGAGCTGGAGCAGCCCAGAAGATGCTCTAAGTTGAGCTATTAGCCTAAGGTCCTAAAGCAGCACTATACCTATAGGAGATTAGTGTAGCAGGGCAATGATCTGCCATAACCTGCTCTACCCAGCTCCATGCCAGTAGGCCTTCTACATAAGGATGATATGACTAGGGAAGGAGTTTGGGGCCAGTGTGGGATTTCAGGACTAGTCATCTACAGCCATAAGTTGATGCACTTACATTACTGAAGACCAGATCTACACTAGAAAGGTTTGGCCAGTTCTCTGAAATAGCTCCTTATGTCCCATCTTCCTAATGGAAGAGAAATGATGTTGTTAGTTTATCCTAGTTTGCTGAATGAATTAAGTCATACTGGAAAAATGACTTACTCCAGTGTAACAGGGTCTACATTAGTAGATTTTACTAAGGTTGAAATGGGAAGAAAGCCACATCCCTAAGCCATGTGACTGTGCTGCCAGAGATCTGAATAGACAACTCATCTACATGATCTGATGGGAGAAAGACCTTATCAGAAAAACTAGCCCGTGGAGTGGTACATGCTCCTGTGCAGAAGGCCAACATGATGCCTTTGTACCTCTTAAGGTCACTTATGCTCTTGAGACAGGACTTAGAGCAACATTGATATGATGCATTGTGCTTGCTCAGCTGGGATATAATTTATGCAACCAGCATCCTCATTACAAAGTAACAGTGGACATACTCATTACAATTGATAAAGTTAATACAGAAGCAGTATCCTTACTTGCTTTAGCTGGCTTCCAGGACAAACACAGATTTAAACTGTCTCTCATTGAGTGCCTATCACACTGTGATTTTGTTTTAAACTGTCATTTTTCCTAAGGCACCTGCCACAGTGTCAACCTGGCAGTGTATGTATCATGACACCTCCCTGTAAACGGAGAAGTTTATGCAGGGATGGCAAGAAAAAAAATGAAGGCAGAAGCTGCTGAGGTGGAATAGGGTAAATGGTGGAAGATCACCGGGTAAGGTCTCAACAATGTCAAATCCTCAATTCTTGCCTCTCCCTCATTGAGTCACTTGGAACAATTCACACAGAATCCACAACAAGCCTTCATCTGGTCCTACTACAGTCTTGCACCATGTCTGTACTGCCTGGCTGACACCAGGATTGCTGTTGAGAAACAAGCCCTGTCCACTCACCCTCCTCTCTGTGCACCAACAGTTAGGCAGTGTCACTGGCTTAGGCTGGGGGTAAGTGCAAGTGTGGATCTACCCATGGGTGGTAAGGGGAATCTAGTCACATGCCCTTCAGCAATGTGGCACATGTGCTGTGAAGAGAGTTCATTGAGTATGTGTCAAAGAGCCAGACAGAGCATGGCTGTAGCCTCTTCACCAGGATCTGGATAGCAGTGAGCTCTCTAAACAGGTCAGCTTCCTGGAGCTCTGTCTCCGTTCTAGGAGTTGTGGGACTGAGTGTTGCTGATGCCACTCATTCTCTCTTTCGCTCTATTGCTGAATTCAGTAGAGGGATGGGGGTGGAAAGGAGGGGAAGAGTGAACAGCAGTGGCAACCACCTCCTGGGCCCTGGAGCTGCTTGGAAGCAGGGTCTCTGGAGAGACCCTGTGCCAATCCGCCAGTGAGTTCAGCACTCACAGCACATGCAGAGCTGCCGCTGACACACAGCTGAGATCAGGGAGTCCAGAAGATGTGTTGCACATATACTGCACAGCCAGAGCGGGGTATGACTGCTCTGCTACTTTGCTCCTGGATCTGCCCCTGGACAGGCATTCAACTCCAGCACTGCAAAATTTCTAGAAAACTTGCAGCACTGGAATATATGGGATAGAAGCATACAGGAGTTCCAGGCCCATGGCTGGAGAGCGCAGAAGTCACTTCAAAGGTTATTGCAGCCAGGGAAACCATAGGGAACTGCTCTTTCTCCTTGCCCTTCTCCCCAACCCGTGGCAGGCAGGCTTTCTCCAGCTAGTGCCATCAGCTGGAGGTAGCTACATGGGAGAGTCAGGATTCCTGACTGGTCCAAGGGTGCAGCAGCTGGGGCTGTCAAACACAGCCCACAGCAGGGGGGGGACATGTGTTTTGTCACCTCCACCCCTCAGGGTGAACCAGCTGTTCTCACAGGCACTGTGGGAGTAGGAAGACCTGCTGTACTTCTGCCCTGTCCACAGAAGAGTAGCTGTTCCCTGAGGTTTCTGCAGGGAAGGTGGTCAGCTCCAGTCACTGATCATCATCTTGCGGAGACTGGGCCTGCTGTCCTCACCCCTGCCATCCCTCAAAGAGTATCTGGGAGTCCTGGCACTGTTAAAGGCACAGCAGAAGCCCCACCATCCTTTACATAGTATCAGGGCTCTCCAGTGTTGTTCAAGTGTTGGGGCAGCTTTTGGGGCAGTGCCTGAAGTCCAGTGTTGGGGCAGCTTTGGTTGGTGCCCTCCAGCCTTCAGGATCCAGGTTGTTCCTGGGGTCTGCAGACAGAGCCCTGGTGCTTGCTGGTGTTCTGGTTGCAGAGGGGAGAGGGGGCTTCCCCCACAACGGTCACAGCATGGGCAAGAGCCTGTGCTTTAGCAGCCACAGGGGCACTGCAGGGGAGCTCCACACTCTCACAAGAATATGAGGCAGAGGGCAGCTGCATTGGCCAGCCTCATTGAAGCTGGGACACAGCTCCCTATATCTGGTCCCACCAACCAGTAGGACCTGGCAGGGGGGAGCCCCCAGAGCCACCTCCTGCCAGATCTGGGACTGACAAGTACTAGGCACCCTGACAGCTCACTTCTGGGCAGGCTATCAAGGGGAGCAAGGAGAGATGGGGTGCTGGGGATCCTAGGGACCTGTATTATGACCCCAAGCATAAGTGCACAGGGCTTACCAATGGCACTAAAAAAATAAAAGCTTCCTGGAAAGTGCCTTTTTGAAGGAGCTAGCTGTTTGTGGTAGAAGAACTAGGTTCCTTCTCCATAAATTGTTTGAATGCTGGTCCATTTGCTCTTTGTGCTGGGAAAAAGGCATTTTCCTGGCACAAATGTAACACCTGTCCATGGCCTTCAAGCAGTCTTGAATACCTACCCCAGTACTGGTCTTAGATTCCCTGTCTTAGCAAGTAGGCAATATAGACATGGCCTAAATATCTGTAACTGTGCATCATATTTTCCAGACATCTAAAAATATTTGGCCAAGACTGAAGACCATAAAAGACAAGAAGAAACCCATGGATGATGTTCTATGAGACAGCAGGTCAGATCCAAACTTCATTTACAACAATGAAGCTAAAATTGAGTTGCTGGATTTATACTATTGTAACTGAGATCAAAAATCTCAACTCCATAATCTCAACAACCTCCAAATCCGGACCTTTTTCTACTTGGTCAAAGTCACAGACTTTAAAATAAAGCATACTTACATTTGAAATATGCACTTCCTTCCATGCAAATACTACCAGACAATAGTGACTGTGCTTCAGTTAATGAGGACATGCTGCAACACATGCCTCGGTATGTGCTCCCCTGCATAGACATTGAGGATAGCCACAGCATCAGACAGCTGCACCACCTACTGGATTAAGGCAACATTTAAAGATGATTCACTTCATGTTATCCATAAATCAGTTCAATGAAGGATATCCATGAATGTTCTCACTCAGGTTGCTAATACAAGGATGGTTCACACTTTGAGGCTGATATTGCAAGTGCAGGATTTTGAAGTTTTGACATGGTAAGTGTGGAGAGTCGAACTACCTGAAAATGTAGATGAGAGGTTGATGATGATAATTCTATTTCTGTACTTCCAGGGCACGTTAAGTGGAGGGTGATGCATGCTGCATATGAATGCTCAACAACAAACATGGTCCATATTTACTGAAAGAAAATCCATGTAACTTTGCTCTTAGCTCACATGAACGCTGAGATGTTCAGGTGCCTTTGTCAATATAGAATTTATCCCAAATTGAGAACCTTTCAAAAATTAATTCTTGGGAGATTTCTCTATCATTCTTCAAGTTGCACAGTCATTTACAACATTTCAAAGTAGGCACAAAATGCTTCCAGATCAGAACAGTTAATAGTTTCAGACCCACTTTGCACAGTGGTGCAAACAGCTACATAACTGTGCAGGACTACAAAAATTGAAACTGATGTGATTTAAAAATCAGCATGTATCCAGGAAAGAGAGAGAGAGAGACACATTTTCCTTATGGGCCATAGGTCCTGTAAGAGCAGCAGTTAGGAATGTTTGCTGACAGCAGTCCAGAATGGCCTAACTCAGGTTCAAGACAGGCCAATAGTAGGATCTGGTCACTCTTACTGGCATTGTCATTTCTCCCCACTGCCCAGCCACAGTGAACATGAAGCCCTGTACTGCCAAATGCCATCAAAGTCACGACACCTGTGTGGCCTACATCCAATGGTTGTGTGAGCCCTAGGCTGCTAATCCCTGCTGTGGAGAATAATTCAGGTAATAGGCACAGGGAAAAGATCCACTAAATCAAAATTCTTCATAATTTTGTATAACTATTTAAACCCTAGTGCAACTATGAGAAATGACAGTTGGGACAAGATGGATCAAGTGTGAATAATGTCATGAGAGTACTATGGAGTCCAATATCATGAATCATGAGGCATAAACATCTTCATAAAAACTGACCATGTAAATAACTGTATAAGTTAATAGCACATGCTAGTGTCTAACAACAAATTTAGGAGAATATTTGTGTAATCCACAAGGATGCTTATGTAATATTCTTCCTGGGTGGGAAGAAGACTCTTGTACTTAAAGCTCAGACTAAAGAATGGAGAAGATTTGAATTCTATTTTTGGTTTTGACAGACCATTCTTGTGTAACCTGGAGCAAGTCTGATACTTTATACTACTATGACTCCATGTATATAATGGTATAACACTAACACATCCCTATGTTGTAGGAAGTCAGCTGTATTTAACGTTTATAAAGTCAGAGGTGTAACAGAGCAGCTCCACTCCTGGGCAGTGGTGACGTATAGGACAATGTCAGCTGCAGCATTGCTGCAGGGGTGGTGGCACAGCCAGTCATCAGCTGCATGTATTTTTCCAAACACTTCCCAAAAGGTGCCTTTAGAGATTGCTCCCCGGTCATGCTCCTCTCAGTTATGTTACTTAATAAAGTACTTTAAGATTCTGGCATAGAAGGTTCTATAGAAACACAAAGTATTGCTATTCCTGTTTGAAGTCATTCATAACTACGAGTAAGTGGAAACTGCCTCAAATTTATCCTAACCTGTCAAGTTGTGGTGGGAGCAGTAGAGTCAGGAAGTGGTATTAATAAAAACACAACAAGCTTGAAGCTACCTGAATAAATGCAATAGACACAGACCCAGTTGGTCAGATGTAGTCACTCATCCACTAACCGTGCACGTTTTGTAACCATGTGATTGTATCACTATTTTCCAGGTCTTTCTTCTGTAGCTCCTCCTTATTGTTTGTTGCATCTGCTTGTGTCTGGTCCATGCAGACCATAAGCTCTAGGACAGTGAATATTTTTTACTATAAGTTTGTAAAGCAACTGGCAAAATGGGCCCTGATTATGGTCCTCTGAGTCCTACTTATTAATCAATAAAAGTCTTAGGAGCAAATGCCTTTCTTCCCAGCAGTGGAAGAAGCCCCCCCACATCAGAACACTGCCTAAAATTTAGTTCACTAGTCAGATACCATTTCAGCTCCTGCCAGTATAACTGACAGTGTCCTTTACATGTCATAATAGATTTTACACTGACTGTCTCATTATGAGGCTGATGTGATGTGTGGCACAGAGATTCTCCCCTTGATAAAAAGCTGTTTGAGAGACAGCTATGCTAAAATATCAGATGTGGAGGCACATAGATAGAGCCTTTTGCCAGTTTAAAGAAGCTGCCATTACATATGTTTCTAAATATCACCCAATATTAATTTTGCTGCAGCTGTAAGGAATTGAAAATGAATAGAAAATGCAGTTTAAAATATGGCACATTGCTTGTGTTCTGATATCTCAGGCTGCTTCGTATTTCTTGTGAAAGTCATTGTTAACCCAATGAGAAAGTAAGAGAAGATTCTTTGAGGCCTGTAAGTTTAGGCAAGAACACTGAATGGCAAGAGTGGGAGTTGTCTGACATAGGGCATGGTTGCATACCATAAAAACAAGCAGTCCTTTGTGGTCTTGCTATACACCTTATGTATAGCTACTGCATTTTCACTGCTTTCAGAGTCTAGAGAATGGATTGTCTTCCATATGTCTATTCGGATGGAAGGATCAGAAAAACATGCAGTTGTTCTGAACATGACATCTGGGAAAGCTGTGAGCTTGAACACTTACCAAAGTGAGTGTTCTTTAGCCAAAGAACAAGCTACCCACAGATTGCCTCACCAATGTATCTCACCCTGACCTCTCAAAAGAGTTTCATCTCTCTCTCCAATCAGGCCTAACATCCTCTGCTGGACAGTTTATAGGGGCTGCTTATTAGTGCTGACTGTTGTATGCTTTGTGTGACATGGATGCCTGATGATGTTGACAAGCTCATGGGAACCTGTGCCAATTAGACTAGTTCCAATAATGTAAGGGTCATGATGTCAATGGTGAGTCTATGGAGTGAGATGAGCCCAGAGGGCAACAGAATTCATGAAAGCACTCCCATTTTGTGCTCAAAGTCAGGAATGTTGAGTCTACAGCTGACAACTTTAGGGACTATACCGGATCTTTGGTCTACCAGTGGACATGCATTTGACTTCATGCTGAATAACCTCTTTTTAAGAAGGCAGGGCGACTGTCACTTGGCACTCCCATTTATGAATGCCCAACTGAGCCTTGCATGAATGTATGTATGCAAGATGATATAATTATCCTGTGTTGGCTGCTAGCCCAGAAAATCTGATCAAGGCTACTGTCTCTAAAAAGAGGACAGTTTGGCTGAATGAACCCCGCTTCCTCCCAATATAAGATTGGTCCTTATATAGGATTGGTCCTTATAACACTGAGTGCTTTTCTTCTTGCATATAATGGGCTCATTAAGAGAGATTGTTTTTTTTCTGCCATGGTGCAGAATCTTCCTTTTGAATAGGATTGCATTTCAGAGAGCACTCTACCTATATATTCCAGGCCGTGTGTAAAGAAGCAGACTGTATAGTCCCAGGCCTGTCTAAGGGTGAAGCTACACATTACACTTTGACCAAATGAAACCTGTGGAATGTTAAGCAGTGTTACAATTAAAACATGCTGGGTGCATTTACATGTGCGGCTATGGCACCGTTGTTCCTGCACCATCATTTAGTACTTTCTATTGGAAGTACTAAAAGATAGAACAGTAACGGTCAATACTGCGCTGTGCGTGCTGCATGTGGTTATTTTAGGCGCTACATTGCTGTAGCAATGCACTATAACAGGGGAGCAAGTTGCTACAGTGATGCAGCAGCAGCATCACAGGTTTTGCCTGTAGATGCTGCATCTCTGTACAGCATTGTTACAGCAATGTAGCATCACATGTAGGCATGTCCACTGTGAGCAATGTCATGTTAAGAGTTAATACAATTTCTTGCCTGCACAGCTCTGACTTGCCATTAGAGGGTTGGTAAGCAGGGGCATGGCTAGAAGCTAGGACACCTGGGCTCTTATCCATACTCTGGGAGGGGGGAAGGTATGCGAGTGGTGCATGCTGGGATGCTGGAGGATTGCAAATAGCTCATTTTATTTCTATGGAACAGACTGAAGATACCCTACCATGAGGTTGGTAGCATGGCCCAGACTTAACCCTTGCCTGAAGTGGCCTAACTTTGAGATGCTCAGAGGGTACTTTGCATGAGTTAACAAGCGTTAATGTGTAGATGCTTGTGTTTTAAGTGACCTTAGCATGATCCAAGTGCCACATGCAACTTCATCCCAAAGTTATGTTGGGAACCCCACAGTAGAACAGTAACATACGAAAAAGTGACTTAAGTCACCATTGACCTTTTTCTTAGAGGCCACACTGGTACAGTACAGAATTACTTGCCAGGAGCAGACCAGACTTCTTCCACCCTGTGAGGTATATCCTGTTTTCACAGAGGCTTTTGCCATGGCTGTCAGACTCCAGGCATCAGCTTCTAGCAGCAATAAAAGGATTAGTTTTTGTAGATGTTTTTCAGCAATCGCACAGAATCCTTTCTAAGCTGAAAGCTTCAAAAGAAGCTGTGCAAGAACTGCTAAGCAACGCCACACACCACCCTTAGAGTTGGTGCTGTTGTGGTTTTAAATTTTAAACTAACTGTCAAGTAAGACCCAGCATGAAACTGAAGTCTTCCTAGCAAGTCAACAGGTAGCTGGAAAAAAAGAACATTATGAATGAGGCACTTTAAAACATTAAATGTTTAAGGAAGGATTGAGCAGAGCACTCAGTACATTTAAATGAATTCTCTCATTATTGAACAATATTTAATACATTTGCAAATAATTTTCTTTGAAATGTTGGCAGGTTTCTTTTTCCTATTTTGCTAATTTTCCTAATTTAACAAATAGAAAGTCAATGTAAGTTTGAAAACAGGGTTGATCCAGATCTCCAGTTGAGATGAAGCTTAAGGAAAAGACTCACCAGTGACTTAATCCTCACCATTCTGAGTGTTTTGACTCTGCAGGTAGCTGAAGATTAATGATCCTGAGTTGCAGAGGGAGCTATTCCATTGGCTAGGACTGCTGGACCACATGTTCCAGACTGAATCATTGACCTCATTTTGTCCAGGAATGACCCCTACATTGAGGGGACAGGATTAGCACACCTGCACTCCAGGTAGATAAATTACTTCTGAACATGACTATATTTGAGCTGGCCTGTGCATCTCTACCTGCACTGGAAGGATATGAATACATATATCCGCAATGTCTGTTAAGGACTGGGAAATTGTCAGACACTGCTTCAAGGTCCTTTTTTAGGGCTTGTGTCTATGTTCAGGATTGTACTATCTTACCTAAAGAAACAGATGGTTTGAAATCAATCTGGTCACAACTAATGCAAAATGTTTTGTAGATACCTCGGAACAGCTTCAGCTCAAACCTGCTCCTAAATAACTTCAACTGAATAAAAAAAATACCTGCTCACGCCAAAAATCAGAGTGCACCCACACTGGAATTTGCTGATTTGATCAAGCAGGTGCAGATTATGTGTAGGTAAAACTCTTTTCAGTGCTAAAGACAGATAAAGTGTTTTAGGAGAGGCTAAGGATCCCACTCATGATATTTAATCATAGTTCAGGGACAGCCCATCTATGTTTATTATTCATGATGTGATCTCTGGGGTTCAGCATTTCTTCCTGTAAAAATGGTTAGTCATCAACTTGTGAACTCTTCTGTAACAGCTACAGATTCTGGAGTTGGTTTTCAAACAGTTGTTTAAGCTACTAAGCCATCTAGACTGTTACAGTTGGTTTTCTGGTAGGGAAAAAGAAGAGAGCACAGAGAAACCGAATGGAACAGGTACACAGCTGATCATTTGTGGAGGTAAATCAATAGGAGTTCAGAATTACATAGGTATAAAAGCAAATCAATACTAGAAGCAGTCCCTAGTTTATGTCTATAAATAGCAGGAGGTACTAGTGTCATATAGAATAGTAGTATAGAAGAGTAGATACAAGTAGGTACTATTCTAAAAGCAAGTAACCATTTCTGTCCAATTTAGTTTCACTTCAAGAACTCAAAAAAAGCCTCATGGTCAAATTCAGACTTTCTTATACTTCTTCCCAGGCACTGGCTTTCAACTCCTTGTATGACTATGAAAACCTTATAGGGCAGCTCCATTCGACATTTGTGCTGATTTCAATGCAATCAATTATTAAGCTAGTTATACTGAAACCATCGCTTAGAAAAATTTAGCTAAAGTTGGTCATTTGGGTTAGCTTAATAACGTATTGCTTTAAGCTAAAATCATTATAATCTAGGATTTAACTGTGTCTCCATAGAGAATTGCAACATTTGTATGTCCTTCCCCGGCCAAGAAGTTACTGCAGCTCAAGGATGACTGACTTATTTTTAGAGGGAAGGAGGAGAACATAAATCCTGGCTCCCCTCTTTCCTGTGGGAGCAGTGGGTTAAAGACAGACCATTTGCTTGTCCTGCACTATGGATAGAGCATGACCAGAACTGACAGCCAAAGATGATAGGATTGGGGAAAGGGGATTTAGGACTCCTCTACATAATTCATTTGACCAGTTTAATTACAATCCCTTACAACCCTACAGGGCCCAGTTAGTTTGGTTTATAGGAATTATAGTCAGTAGATTTACAACAGGGATGAATGTAGCCTAAAGATTTTCTTATTTAACTTGGAGGGTTAGCTGCTCACTGCTCATCAACCATGCTGTCTATTGTTCTCAAATAAGACACATACCTTTACTCCCTAAATGATTAACCTTACTGTGGATTTGTTTGCAGAGCTGCATATCAGCTACTTAAAAAATGGCATTCTTTACTACTTTTGCCTCAGGATCATTACTGAACAGCACATACCAAGGTCGTGCCTACATTAGATATATTATTATACAGCATGGCATAAATATTTTATCATCCCAGGTACTTTTATGCAGGTGTAACTCTAACTTGGCAAAGACAAGGGCCTCACCTGTTTAAAAAAAATTTCTAACACTGATATACTAAAAAGTTGGTGGTAGCCCCAAGGACTGCAACTGCTTGGTAACTGTCACTTCAGATTTTTACTGTCTGCTGCATTTTCCTACATTTCAGTAAAAGAAGTTTGTACAAATAATAAAAACCTCAAAAGGAAAATATTAAGTTATCTAAGCAGGTTTTTAACTTGACTTTTCTTAGGAAAAGCGGACTTTATGTCATTAGAATACAGAAAAGCAGAGACGCATCCAACACACCAAGAACAAGCATTCTGTTTATTTTAGGCAACTAATTTTGTATGTATGTGGTCCCATTATCACAATATCCAAAGACCACAAGTGCCATTCTAGGCAAGTAACAAATATAAATGCAGACATCTCACAAGCAAAATAGTATGCAACTGCTATCACCCTGCTTTCAGTTAGCAAATGAGAAATTTCTTATCTCCTTTAGTGCTGCATGGCTTTACCTTTTGAAGAATAGTTTTAGTTCCAGATCTTTAAGCAAGGACACACAGTATATATTCACTGTAACCTTTACACTAGTGTCTCCTGTTTTTGCTGTTTAATGAGATGTTCAAAGTTGAAGTATATGTTATGTGTTCTATGTATGTAAAAATAAACAAATACCAAAATGCAGCCCTGACAGCTCCTGAAAATTTTTTTTTTTGAGTCTCAGAATAAATTTGGTGTTTTTCATAAATCCCTAATTGTGAGATTGCATGAAAATCTCAGATTTACTTCTTAAAGCTATTATCTTTTCCACACAGTTGGCAAAAGCTTAAGATTGAAGCAAAATCTAAACAGACTCAGTCTAGTTAGATGATATATTTTTTGGGAGGATATCTTGCTTGTACTAGCAAGAGCATGCCAATCCCATTGGGTACCTTAGGATGCTACAAGAGATATTTAATAATTAAGAGTACCGCTCTCTTGATGCTAGAGAAAAGAATGCGGGGGTAGATCTACTCTGGGGTGCAGTGGTGCAGTAGCACCTTGCTTAGATTCCTGCTCTAGCCAAAGTTTAAAGACAACTGCCTGACAGCGGTACCAGCATTTCTATTCAGGCAACAGTGAGGGGGTCGGTTGACTTCATGACTCATTGTAACCTACTTGATTCCTTCTAAACTCTTCATGCCACAGGTGTTAGCAACTCTCTTCCCTTTTTAATGGTCTTTAATGGTTCACCACTCAAACTATCCTTACTTTTGCAAATCTGCTTTCTGTTAGCTGCTCCTAGTAATGTAACTCCCATTTCACAGCCCTGTTTTTTTAAACTCTAGTTAAAAACATTAACTCAGGTGTGGAAATATTAACTTAGGTGAACATTAGCTCAGGAGTGAAAATAACTTCCAATGAAGCATTGAATGCACTGTAAAGATGCTCAAGAAGGCTAGATTTTGTTTTATGAATCTGAAAGAGACATGCATTTAACTATAATGACTATAGAACTAATGAAACAATCTCTTTTGCTTCTTGATAGGCAATCTTCTATTGTCTTCAATCTTAAACTAAATCATATAACTCCAGGCCCCTAGCTTGTTAGTGGCATTTCTAGTTTATTTTTAACTAGAGAAAAATTTGTACTGTGCTATATGTGATGTTGCACCACACTATCTGCAACCTCCTTTTCAAAATCCTAGATCCACCCATAGAAGGATGCACACGAGATGATGAAAACAAAATAAAAGAGGCATGTGACAATACTCCTTATCTCAACATTACTATGGTAACTGGAATAGGACACCTGATACAAAAGATTTCAGACTCTTCCAATTTACCATTGAAGCAATTTGCTTTATTAGAACCTTAATTGAAGGTTATTTAACAGGGAATGATTTTTGACACATTCAGCATGCTTATCTGGGGAGCTAAACCCCCTGACCTTGTTCAGGTTTTCAGCTGTGAGGCAGATGGACAAAGACCTAATAACTCTAGAGGAAGGGCCCAGTGCTAAGCAGTGACTCCTCACATACATGCCTATGGCTCCAGCAGTGTACCCATTTACCAAGACAGCTGACAGCAAGCCGACTAATCACGTGACGATCATTCCCTCAGGTGTGTCTTTCTTTACAGAAGGAAGTGGGGATGGAAAGAGAGCTTACAGTTTAAAATTTCATAGCATGTTACACTGCTATAAAATACAAAAGGGTATCAAGGAAGCAGTCTAGGGCTCCCATGAGAAACAAAACAATATTCATAAAAGGGAAAATGGTTCTGTTGACTCCTGTCATTCCAGGCCATTACATCCTTTTTGGGCAACATAGACACAAAGGGCAGAAATAAGAGTCTTCTACTCTTTTTGGTCATGTGCTGCTGCTTCCATATGCTCTATGGCCTTGATAAATACTGCCCAGCCTTCCTGGCTACAGAGTCTTCTTACTGTTTCTCTTAGTGGCCTTATTTTCCCCTCCTTATTTGCTTCTCCTTTCTTGACTTCACGTGAGAGTTTGCAGGATAGGATAGCATCCAGAGTTCACATCCCAGAGTCCTTCCCTCTGGTTGATGATTTCTTGGATCTCTTCATGGGATGAAAAAAACGTCCTCATCACCAATGCCCACAACCTTTTTCAGGTGCTTGTTTTCAAAAGGCATCTAGTTTCCTGTGTAATGCTTTGGCAAACCTCCAGCTCTCACAGCTGAGATTATATTGAATTTAGAAAAAAAAAAAAGGCTTCACTTTGTGCTGCTTCTGGGCATCTTTTGATTTCCACAACTGTTGAGTTTAATGAGTACAGTGGGTACTTTGTCTGTTCTTGATGTCACCTTCTTGAGATCACTGTAGGTTAGTACACAAACTTTTCTACCCTCTCAGTGCTCTTACCTCTTCTCATGATTTCTGGGGTCCAAGGAGCTTTGTTTTTGGTGCAATTGATTTTGATCCCTACTTGGCCTGTTATTTTAACCAGCTGTATGTCTTTGTTCATAGTTTTTTGGGGGATGTTTCTTAGTAGTGTGATGACATCAGCAAGATCTAGATTGAATAAATCCTGGCCATGTCCACATGCTATGTCAACTTTTGTATTGCCTCAGGACTTCATTATCCAGTCTGTGGTAATGCAAAATAGCAGCAGCATGAGAAGCCAGCTTTCATTCACAGCACTCTCTGTGTATAACTACTGTTATCTGGTTGTTCACCCATACAGACTTCTTCACATCTCTGCACATGGCCTGGATAAGTACACATAGGTCACCAAATGCCCTTAGGTGGGACAAGGGGTGGGAACCAATGTTATGGGTGTTGTTCTCTGGTAGTCAGAGTCACTATCAGGTTTATGTAGGAGCTCTTGGGCTTGAAATCCAATTTGTTCTTTGAACTACTTATCCACTGTATCATCTAACCTGCAACTCTCAGAGTTCATTATTATAATTAGACAGTCTCTGGTAATAAGCCTTTGTGCTTGCTGACCATCTGATTAATGGTTTCAGTGTTTCCTTTTGATCTCAAACCCTTGCATTTACCTGTGGGAGTTTTTTCCTTCCTCTGTAGTGGGGAGCATGGCCTTCTACCTGGGATCACTTAAGTTTATATTAACAGCCTTTTATAGACACAGGACATTGGCTGCCATGTTTACCTTGCTTAACATATGGTAGGTTAGGAGGTTGTGTTTTGTCTTGTGTCAGAGTTCATGGTAGTTTTATGAAGAGTTCAGGTTAGATATTGGATAGGATGGTTTGGATAGGAATGATCCTGCCTCAGGCAGGGGGCTGGACCCCTGCTTTTCTATGATTATCCCTTAACATCCAGGTTACCTTATAGAAAATTAAGAGGCAACATGTTACCAGAGTTCAGAGTTTTGCCTCAACCGAACAGGCCAGATTCCCTTCTGTGACCAAGATCTGCTGCAAATCTACCAGGTCTAAAAATGTACCCTGCCTTCTGCCTGACTTCAGACTAACACAGCTAACTATCTCTCTCCCCTCAAGATCTGGTGGACAGAGGAGGTAAAGGGTCACAGGTTACAGGCTGGTTCTGTCTGTATGTGATTTGAGGAGTTGCTCTCTAGAAACCCACTGCCACTGGTAGAGTTTCGGCAGGCTTCTACGTGTGCAGGTATTAAAGTGCATTAACGCTGTGTGTGGACTGACTTGGGACTAAAGTTAGTCCCATGCCAGTCCACACACCCAGCATTACTGTGCTTTAACGTGTCTATATGTTCATTAATGCAATGTAACTATTCACACCTAAATTTGATACCTGCATGTGTGGGCATTGGTGATGCACAGCATCCCCTGCGATTGCGGTGCACCCCCTGAGATTGGCTGCCACCAAGGTGCCGGCTGAGCCAGTGAGTGGTCACCACTCCCCACCTCCCCTTCTTGCCGCTGACACCACCAGTGGTGTCTACAGGGGGTTGTCGATTGCTGCTGGCCACTGCCGATGTTACTGGCGGTGTCTGCAGGAGGTTGCCGGTCGGCACTCACCACCCCATCCTCCCTGCCACCGACACTGCCATAGCCACCTGCAGGTGCTTGCCACTCGCTGCCTCCATGTCCCCCCAACCATCACCACTACCACCACCACCACCACCACTTGTGGTCACCATGTCCCCCCCAGCCTCTGGAGGCACACAACGTTCATGTTTTCAGGTATCAAATTTAGGTGCATATAGCCTAAATTCACCATTTTGAAAGCACATTAAGGGTGTGCACATGCAGATGTGTGCCCTAATACACCTTAAAATTTAGGCTAATAAGCCTTAAAGCATCTCTAGTAGATGCACCCAATCAGAACTAAACTCAAGAGAGAATCTGGCCCAATGAAGAACAAACCAGCATGCTAATTTGTTCTGTGGATTCAGAAATACAGGGACGATAAATATCTCCCCTTTATGATGGATTATACAATAGAAATGAGAAGGCAGGGCACGGACAAATAGTTGTAGACTAATTCTGTGCCACCCTCCCTTGCTTTCTGCCTAACTTCAGCCAAGGTTATTTGGGTAAATGTGATATCTTTTATTAGACTAACTGAATAGTTGGAAAATTGTTCTTTGCAAGCTTTTGGGACAGACGCCCTTCCTCAGGCATAGGGAGAGTCTGCTAGTTTTTTTCTTCTCTCTAGGGTCCAAATAGAAGCTTAAGCCAATATGCAAAGTACAGGTCTTTGAAAATGCAGATATGCTGCAGGGAAGATCAGAGGAGATAAGAGCTAATAGGTGTAAGACAGGTTGGGGGAGGGCACGGAACAAAAGAGGGGAATGCTGACAGTTGATAAAAAGCAGCTGAGAAAATATAGAGAAGTTACTTGGGGTTAGCAAATGGCAGGTAGTTTATAGTAGACTCTCCCTAGGCCTGAGGAAGGGCATCTCTCCCCAAAAGCTTGCAAAGAACAATTTTTTCCCAACTATTTAGCTGGTCTAATACAGGGGCAGGAGGAATATATTGGCTTCCATTATTCAGGAGGGCTTCTCCCAAGTTTGACTAATGAGTTTGGTGAGCTGCTGAGGTCTACATGGGTAGTCCCTCCACCCCAACAGCTGCCCCATGTCCTGGTTGCCATCTTGGGATTGGAAGTCCTGCCCCTAACCCCTGACCTTTGCCACCAGAAGTCCCTGCCCTTGCCCCAGAAGTACTCCTATTGGGAAGGGTTGTGGGGGGGAGGGGATTTGCCATCTTGAAACTGAAAAAAGCCAACAAATCATATACAAAAAAACCCAACAATCCAAACATCTACTGTAACTCATTTAAATTTTATTTAAAAAAAATTGTCCTGCTTTATGTATGTTTGTGTAGTGTATCTAGAAGTGATTGCATAATAGCTCAAAATACATGATTACTCTTGTATATTGTGTATGGAGAGGTTAAGGGGGTGTATGTGGGGGCTGTGTGATTGGGTAGTGGTATGAGGCTGTGAGGGGAGTGGGTATGGTGAGTGGGCTGTGTGTGAAGGATGGTGGGGGTGGGAGGGTATGGGTGTGTGCTGGAAATATAGTGGGAGGTGGGGAGTTGGCTCTGCCCATTCCATCTCAGCTGCAGCGTGCAGTTCCCAGCTGCAGGCCTGGGACCCATATGACATGGCATAGCATGGGACTAGCCCAGCCCAGCCTAGCCTGGCACAACACAGTTTTGGCTGCAAGGCTGCAGACCACATGGCACAGCATGGAACCAGCTTGGCTTGGTCCAACTATGGCACGCGGTTCCCAGCTGCAAGGCCTGGACCCATGCAGTGCAGCATGGAGCCTGCCTGATCCGTCTCCTATGTGCTGCACTGTGTGGGTCCCAGCTTTGCAGACAGGAACCATGTGGTGCAGCACAGAGTTGGCTCTGCCCAGCTCATCCTCGTAGCATGTGGTTCCTTGCTGCAAAACCAGGACCCACGTGGCATGGTATGGAGGGGGATGAATTGGACTGGGCTAGTCTCATGCTATAATGTGTGGTCCCCTGCCTTGAAGCCAGAACTGCATAGTGCTGGACCAGGCTGCATGCAGTCCCCAGCCTTGAAGCCAGAACTTCACAGTGCAGAGCCAGGCTGTGCGCTGGTTGGGGTGGGTAGGGCTGTTCTGCTTCCCTTGCCTCCAGCTGTGGGTGCTGTTGCTACTGCTCCTGCCCTTGCCCAGCCACACCACACTGGATGGGCAAGCAGGAAGCTTCAGTGGAAAGCTCCTGCCCAGTGCATGGAGCTCCAGCTCCAATTCTCGGCCACCTTCCACTCTGCCTGCCTGCTCAGCTCAATGAGCAGCCCCTGTTGGTGGGCAGAGAGGGTAGGTGTCCGGGAGCTGGAGCCAGAGCTCCGTGCACTGGGCAGCAGCCTCCTGCTGAAGCTTTCTCCCAGCCACCCAGAGTGGCACAGCATAGGGTGGCATGGCAGGAGCAGGAGCCACAGTTGGAGGCAAGGGGAGAAGAACAACTCTACCAGTCCCAGGTTGGGGGGGAAGGTTCAGCCTGGCTGCTCCCACTGGAGATGAGGGGAGCAGAGGAACATCTGACCAACTGCAGCTGCATAGGGAACAGCCCCATGAGAAGCTGGGCACTGGTTGGGGCCCAGATTGGGGGGAGTGCAGGTGTGGGCTGCCTGAGTGGGTGGGCTCAGCCTTATGTGGAGCATTGCAGGGGCAGCTGCAAGCCAGATCCAGCCAGTTGGTAGGCTGGATTTGGCCTGTGGGCCATGTTTTCCCCAGTCTCATAAAAAAAAGTTATCAAATTTACCCAAATAAACTTGTTTCCCTATATCTTTAGACCAACACTGCTACAACCAAGATCCCCACCTAACTTCAGACTAATGTGACTATGTCTCCCTAGAAACAAGAGGTGAGCAATCCAAGAACTAATTATGTAGTTTGACCTTACTTTGAGCTTCTTAGGAGAATACTGTAGGAGGAACACTCCATACTGACAAACAAGACAAATCCTGGACTCACGGGAGAATTGAGTGAACACAACACAACTGCTTCACAAAAGCCAAAGGCAATGAAGCACAACTTATGAGAATACTGCAGTTCACACATTTTGACCTCAGGACCAATGCTGCCCACGTGAACATTTCCAGGAGATGGTGCTAGTTTGCAATCCAATCCATAAATCTTTCAGGGTTTCCAGGATTTTTTGACCACTAAACAACAGCCCCCTCTCCCTGAACATGCTGTTCTGCACCATGTCTGACTGCTCTGTGTCTTTTGTCACGGAGTGTCTCTTTGGTATAACATACCATTTATAACTAAAGAAGCACCAGCCTGGAGGAACTGGTTCCCAAGGTGTTGACATTGAGTAATAGTATGCTGTGCATCAGTACAACACATCACTTCCTGCTGGGAATAGTGATGAAGGAGCTCACACCTTTACTTCAAAGGCAGCCAGGAGGAAGGTTCAGAAAATAAAAGGAACATTTCACTGACAGAGACATGTCAGACAAATTGTGAGCTGCTGAAAGTGAGAAAGATATCTGAGGCTTAGTCTACACTTTCTGCTTGTACTAGTATAGCTGTTTCAGTTAGGAGTGGGGTATGACTTTATTTTCAAATGGTAAAGTTATACAGTACAATACATTGTACAATATTGGAAACCACACTTCAAGAAGATGTGTTCAGATTGGAAAGAGTCCAGAAGAGGACAACAAAGTTATTGGAGACCTAAGACAACTTACTTAAGGTTGAGAGAGCTAGGATTATTTAGTCTGGAGAAGAGAAGACTGAAGTGTGGGGGGCATTGCTAAGAGCCTTCAAATACCTGAACAGTGATTACAGAGAGGGTGGAGATGGGATTTGCTCTGTGACTGTAAGGAACAGGTCTAGGAACAATGAACTCAAACTGCAGCACACCAGAGGAAATTTAAATTGGATATTAGGATGAACTTTCTGCCTATGAAGGCAACTGTGAAGTCAATCACTGGAACAGGCTACCTAAGGAATTTGTGGATTCTCCGCACCTAGAAACTTTCATGAGCAGGTTAGACAGACACTTAACTGGGATGGTTTACTCAGGAATGATCCTGCCTTGAGCAAAGAGCTGGACTAGATGACCTTGTGAGGTCCCTTCCAGCCCTACTTTCCTATGATCCAATATAGGCACAGGTATACCAGTGTAAAGGTGCTTTATATCAGTCCAGCTTATTCTTCATCCATTACAGGAATAAGCTATAATTGTATGACACTTTTATACTAGTTTTGCCTGTACAGTTGAAGTAATACAAACCTTCTTGGCACAACTTGTGCATGTAGATAAACCCTTACAATATGAACATGGATACCATCAACTCAATGTTATTATTTAGGGTTATGAGTCCTTTAAAAGTACTTTCATAACTAGCATCACCCTAGGCTTTTTAACATTCAGCTTCAGACAGCTGTTTTGTGCTAGTTTTACCCACATCCTTGATAGCCAGGAGATGGTGGTGTTGGTTTTCAACATGGAGCAATGCAGAACTGGTTATTTTGGGAGATGTTCCTTTAGACCCCTGCCTCTTTCTTTTATATAGTAAGGAAGCTGATGGAAACCAGAAGAAGAAATGTAATTATTGATCAAAACTTTGTTGACTTCTGCTAAAGTTTGATTTGCAGTCATTTTTAAAGGATGGAGTATAATCTACTTTGATCCAAAAAATACAGCCCACCAGCACACATGGGGTATACATTAATTCAGAAAGGATTGTTTAATATCAAGTAGGAAGAGAAAGAATTAAAACAGGGATTGGCAATATTTTGGAGCCAAGGACCCACTTCAGTGAAGCTTGGTTTTGACCACGGGCTGCTTCCAAACAAGCCTATGCCGCTGCTGCCACAGCCATAGCCACCTCCCAGCTGCATTTCTGCCATGGAGGCAAAGACCCCTGAAGTCAAAAGTCCCCCACCAAAACCCTCTGCCTCTGTAGGACAGATAAAATGACTCCACAGGCCAGATCTATTCTGAGGCCCATAGGTAGCCAACCCCTGAATTAGAGTATCAAGGTGCAAAAGAAGTGAATTTTCCTACCTCAGATGTTTACATACTCCTGCAAGCTTGAACTCATAGTTCAAGTCCAACTCACTTGGTTCTGGATGTTTTTTCTTGTAAACATGACATTATGCTAACCTGAACAAGGAAACATAGTTCCTTACTTACACCAATATTCAGAAGTCACCCAAAGGAAATGAGAATTTCTGTATTACCTCAATGACTCCCCCTTCTGCCCAGATCACCCTGTGCCCACAGGGTGATTTTAACACCATCTTACTCTTCTAGAACATTTTCTACCCATAGCACTCAAAGCACTCTAGAGACATACCAGTAGTGCCATTTTCCACAGGGGAAACTGAGGCACTAAAGAAAATGATTCATCCATCTCACACCACAGGCTAATTGGAAAAACTGCAATTAGAACCTGGAAAACCTGATCTGGTCTCCCAAGTCAGTGCCCTACCATCGTTTGGCAAAAGCAGTGCAGAATGGATAAGAGCCCTCATTTGCCTCATGTTATAACCTACGTATAGATGGGTGGGTGCAGAAAGGGAGGGAGAGGCCAAAAGCAGTACCATTAATGATGTTTGTCTGACTACTTGGCTCAGAATGGATCAAATTTCCTTCTCTGTTTAGCTTCCCATCTCCTGTCCCAATGTGGACATTTCCTTGGTTCTTTGAAGACAACTAATGAAACTGGTAGGACTGGAATGTCATTATAGCAGCAATGGTCCAGGGAATATGAAAGAAAAAGGCTTTTTTGTAATACCGTATCTTATTGGTCTAACTGGGGGGAGAAGTGACATGAGCATTTGGACACAGAAGCTGTCTCTGTATCCTTAGGTCTAAGAGAAGCAGACAGCTTAAGAAAGCTTGTTTGACATCTCTTCCAACTATGCAGTTGGGCCAGCAAAATATATTACCAATAAATCTTGGATTAACAGGCTAGAACAGTTTAGTTTCACACCTGCTTTCAAAGGGCAACAGGATAGTTTACTTTAGAAATGCATCTAGTTACATTGTAGGGGAAAGCATAGTCTGGAAGGGAAGAGACATCAAGAAGACAGAAATACCCTGAGCTAGCTTTGCACACACCAACCCTCCTGCCACAGACAGGTTGGGGAGAGGAGGGGAGGAGATTTAAAAGTCAAACTTTTTACCCAAATTTTAAAGCCAACTGCTTGAGAGAGACAGCAACATTTCTATTCAGGTGTAGCAAACCCCCCAGTTTTTCTTTCTTTTTAAAATGCATTCCCTCCCCTTCCCCATTTCTGACTCTCTCTCTGCCATCTCTATTCCTTATAAGTAAGTGATTTCAAGTAGTACTAGGTAAGCTAAGTTCTTGTATACTATTATTGTAATAGGCCCTTTTTAAATATATTTTAACTAGTGTTCTGCTATGTTTGTATTGATTTTTACTATTTTATATTGTATTGTATTCCTGTCATCTGTGCATTGATTCTTACTGTTTCATATTAATATTGTATGGTTTAGACTTGTGTCTGTAAAGTGACGTTAAGTATTCATTCCCATCTTGTCCCCATGCCCTTTTGTGTAAGTATGTTGCAATTCTGTAACCTCTTCCATGTAAATTGGTTTTCCTTGAATGCCTGAAACAAAAGAGTGAATGGATGAGTGAAACACAATGATAGCAGGACCCCCTACTAAAAATCACCCCACCATCAAAACCAATACCTGGACCAATGATCCAGCCTTTTGGAAGCACCCTCAGCATTCAAGAAACAGAAGATGAGGCAAGCCACCATTGTGCCAAGGATGTACATGCTCAGTATGAACATCTAAAACCCTCTGGAACAGGACTGACCTTGTCTGGATATGCCCTCCCCATAGGAGATCCTAGGGGGAGTGAAGACTTACTCCTTGGGATGCCATCTTTACCTGGACCAGACCTGCTCCACATCACACTGCCTATCAACCCAGAGGCCCTGCCAGCAACGCCTCGCTGGACAATACCTGCTGGAGAAAGACCCTGATTGGCCATCGAGGACCCCTTCCCAGAATGGATAGGTAGCTATCACTGACATCCTCTCTTCAACCAAGGACTTTGGCTCTGTTTCTCTTCCCTACCTGGACTCCAACCCTTCCACTGAGCCTTTTTTCCTGCTACCATTGTGCGAGTGTGTGTAGGAGTGCTTGTGTGAGTGTGCATAGGAACCAAGCTGTACAGTACAGTGTTCATTTAATAAAACTGTTATTTGGACCCCTGAGTTGGGTTTTGCTTTACTACGGTTCAGCCCTGCTCCAATCTGTGCTCTTTGTCCCTCTAACTTCTGTCTCTGTTCTCCCTCTCCTGGTTCCGGCTCACCGCCACCTCCAACACCTGTCCCATGCTCCCGTGACTCTAGCCATCCTGAGCGCCTCTCTGCCTGCAAACCAGTGTTTCTTTGCTATTGCCCCATCCCCACTGCCTTTCCCCCTGATCTCGGCCACTGCTATTGCCCCATCTCCATTGCCTTTTCCACTGATCTCTGCCACTTACTCTTTAGTTACAAAGCACCCCAAACATAGGTACCACATGTGCACACACGTGCGCGCGCGCACGCACACACACACACACAGAGTCACCTGAGTCAGTGTTTAACCTGTGTGTATATGTGTATGTATGTGTGTGTTGTGTATGATTTCATGTCATCATCATCAGAGCGTGTTTGTGTTTAAAGTAGTGATAGGTATGTGCGTGCTTAGGCTGGTAATTTTGGATGTGTATGTGCCCGAGTTGGTAGTGTGTGTACATGCCTGGTGGGGTTGTATGCACCTAGAATATGTGCATGCATCTAATTGACTTATGTGTGCATGCACAGCTGTACACTGCAACCTCCTGTCTAACAGCGTGATATCGAGATCCTGAGGGTTGGCCTGACCCCACAGGGCAACATTTTTAGCAACACGGAGGGAGTCAACTGACTTAATGGTTCACTATAATCTACCTGATTCCTGCTAAACTCTCTTCATCCTATTGGTGTTAACAACTCTGTCCTTTTTAATAGTCTTCATGTTCAATTATTCAAGCTATCCTTTCTTCTAAAATGTTGCTGTCCGCTGGCCATTCCTAGGAATGTCTCTGATGTATTTCACCGTTCTGCAGACTGTTTTTAGCTCTAGATAAAAAAAAATGTTTACCACTCAGGAGGTGTAGAAATAGTAACCCAGGTGTAGAAATGATAGTCAGTGAAGTACTGGAGGCACTGTCAAGATGCTTAAGAAGCCTAACATTACTCTGTGCCTGAAGAAGGGTGGTTGTACCCAAAAGCTTACAAAGAACATTTTTTCCACCTGTTTAGTTGGTTTTATAAAATATATCACACTTACCCAAAAGAACCTTGTCTTCTTATGTCCATGGACCAACATGGCTACAACTAACAACTCTGAAAAATATGTACATTTAACTATAATGACTACAGGACCAATGAAACAATTTCTTTAGACTATTTTGATCATTCTTGCTAGGGTTTTTTGGGCTTTTTAAACAAATATATAAATGCATATAACTCAATATATGTAAGTAAATTAGTGCATATTCCAAAGTTGGCTTTGATCTTAAACTGAATATCATCACATTACCCCCTTAGCCTATCAGTAAGGCTTCTGGTTTCTTTTAACTGGAGAAAAATGTGGGTCATGTGCGTGAGATGACCTACTTTCTATACCACCCTCATCAAAATCCGGGATCCAGCTTTGCTTGCTGCTCAGCATAATTAACCTAAGTGTAGTACTGCTTTAGCTATACGGCTTCCAGTTCTGAATCTAGATTTAGCTCTGAATCTGCAAGGCTCTGCCTTGTACCATATAGGCACACCCAGAATTGTCTGTAGAAGCAGCTCTACGGAATATGTGGGTAGTCTCAAAGGACACCACTGTAGAGAAGGCAAAGATATGGCCTCTGTGACCCTTTGCAAGGAAAGGAAGAACAGCTCTTCATCTTATAAGTGCCTTCCTTTTGACTCCTAGATTACACATGCATTTCAGAAATGGCATGCTATTATGTACTGAGGACAAGAACTTAGGAATTGTAATGGATGAGAAACCCTTAGAATTTTCTACTTGTGGTAAGACTGTAGAAAATGCATTCATTTCTAATGGTTGGGGGTAGAATAGAAAGAAAGTCTCATACATTATATTCTACAACAGGAATCAGATGCTGAGAAATAAGATCCTTGCCCCTCTGATGCTTGATCTTGCTGTAACCTGCAGCATGATGGCAGAATATATACAGCAAGTTATTTACTTGGGGCAGGAACTTTCTTTGCCACTTATACATAGCTAAATTCATTGTCAGCACTCCACAAATGAGCATTGTTAATAAGACATTGTATAGAGCCCTTAACAAGCCAGCATCTTCATTCCAAAATAGCAGGGCTTGGGAAATGCAGCTCCTAGCTTACATCTCACTGGTGTTCAAACAATAAGGTGGAGGTCATTAGACATTTATAGCTCCAAGGGGACAACTCAGTAACTCAACAATCTGAGCTATTCCAGTTTAAACTGCAGCCTCTGCTTTTATCCCACTTACTGATGCAAAGGTAACAGCACAGCACATCAGACTGAGAAGCATCAAGCAAGGAAACAATTTATAAAGTGACTATTAAAAAAACATAGGAAGAATTGAGGGTGAACTTGTCACTGCTCTGAGTATGTATGTGTAGCACTGTTGAAGCCAAGGACCTGGCCTTGTTTCTTAGTTCTGTTTTTACAACGAATGCCACAGCATGTAGGAAGCTGGAGGTAAACACATTCATTTGGTGCCTGAAAAAATCACTGGACCATGTTGTATGGTAATATTCCAACATTTTTGCTGAAAAAGTTCACTTCCTTGAAAGACTAGTACTGCAAGGTAATCCTGTACGGCAGCAATAATTTCCTTACTCAGTTTGACTGATTTCTAGATCAAATTGACTGATCCGGAGTGATAAAAAAAACATGTTTAGCTCAGCCAGGTTGTGGGATTATTTCAGAAGGTATTATCTAGCTTTACCTTTTAAAAGATAAGATAACCCCCACTGCAAATTTTTAAACTTATCTCTGGAAAACAAAGGCACTTTCTCTCATCAGGTGGTAGGATTTTTCAGCTATTTCAAGAAGGAGAAAGACTAGTTTCTCTGGCAGGTGTTGACAATAATGAAACACTATCTCTTTGTGCTATACTCAGTCCAGGCAAGTACTATGGTTGAAATCATTTAGATCAGCTGACAATTCAGTTAATATTTGGAACATAACATTTTTCATTGCACTTGTGGACAACCAAGCATAGAGAATGCTGTTCTATAACCCTCCCTGATTAATGGATGACTAGAAAGAAAGAAAAAAAATCCCACCCAGATCCACAGAAACATTACTTACAAGAATGGCTTTTTTATTTATCAGCTGTTCATAATGGGTGGTCAATAAATTGGGTGAATGTCATTTGACAGCCAGTGTCACCACCACCCATTTGACACCTTGTCCAGTCAAAGAAGCTGGTAAACCACCTTGCTGCAGATGAAGGCACACTTACTGATCCATCCAGATCAGACAATGACACCCGGACCTGCCTGCTAGCCTGCAATCTGTTTCCTGTGGATTCAGAGCAGCGTGGGTCACTGCAGCTAAACTAGCCCAGTCAGAATCACAGGCTCATTCTACATAACTGACAGCTCTGGCATACAGACAGTTTGGAAATGACACTTGCTTCTGAAAGGAGAAATGCCACTTTCTTTTGAAGATTCTCTGAGCCACGGAAATGGGTAGAAGAATCCAAACAGAATCCAATGGAGTGGATAACTGTGGGTTCCTGTACAACCTCCACAAAAGAAAGTTAAATGAAGAAGGAGTCCAGACAAGAACACTCAATTCCCTGATATTTTAAAATGAAACATTTGCAGAAAACTTGATTCATCAGGCAACCTTCAGTCTGGTGAATGAATGCTAACTAGGATTGTCAATTAATTGCTGTTAATGTGCATGATTAATGCAAGAGACAAGTAACGTATTAATTTTTTTAATGCATTAGTTGTGTGCATGGTTTTGGAGTCCAGCCCTGGGCTTCTGTCCATCGCCTTCACAGCTGCCTCCAGGCTGCCCAGTGGGGCAGTGCTGATAGTGCAGAGGAGCTGCAGGGAAGTATGGACTCCAGGCTGCTGCAGGGGGTGGGAATGACACAGACAGAGACACACACTAGAGGCGTGCTGACATATCGGTGCCATAGCAGGATGCCATGTGAAGGTGTGCAGCCACAGCATGCACACGGCCAGGAATGCAGCCCAGTGGTGTTTAGAGCAGTGCCAAGCAGGTAAGTCTTTGGAGGGGAAGGAGAAGAGGTGGGGGGGAGGGGCAGATTGAGGCCCCCATGGTGAGGGAGGTAGTGGGGCAGGGGCAAATGGGACCCTAGGGCCAGGGCCAGGGCATGGGGCAGCCACAGGAGACTCATCCAGGGACACAAGCTATGGGAGGGGAGGGGGCAGCTCTCCACTGCTGCATGTACCCCTGGGGGAGGCATGGGGACATGCCCACTATTGGCTGAGGCTCTGTCCCCTGTGCCTCAGGAGCCACACAATGCCATGTTCAGCACAGATAGTGCACAAAAAATGTACATGGAAAGCTTGCAGATACAAATTGCTATTTGTGTACATTTGATCCTAATTAGTCCACTGAAACATTATTTCATGATACTTCAAAGTGCTTTAAGATCATATTCTAATGCCATTACTCATAATAGATAAGCACTTTGCCATCTCGACTGTCCCACTGAAATCAGTTGGATGACTTTGCAGGGCTGGTACTACTCAGCATGAGTAAAGATGGTGGAACCAGAACCTTAAATGAGCATAAGAAACTATTAAGCCTTAAATCAACCAACCTTTGGAAACAAAAGTTGAACATCTTGCTCATTGCAGGTATTACTGCTGTTGGAGCTTATGTTGGAGTGCCTCCAATGGTGGAGGAACTTGCAGATGGCAGTGCTTCATTGCCCTCAAACTGAAGCTCTCCTGTTCTAACTAGCAGGTAGAATCAACACTTTTAAATTGCCTGAAATAGCTGTTGTGCCTGGACACAGCGTGCTGCAAATGCATTGCCTGCTCAAGCTGGTCCAAACAATTTGTTTCAGTGACTTCTCATTTAGCACAGATGGGGAAAAATTGAAATCCTTCATTACAAGGGGTATTGCTGAGAATAGATACAAACATCCTATTCTAACACGACCCTCCCCACGGTGCCTCAGCACCAGATCTAACAGCCATCTAAATAACCATTAAAACAAAGAACTTATGTTTTTTCCCTGCCTTGGAAAGTGCACTCAAAATCCAAAACTAGGGCAAAAATTATGGAATGCTGAATTTTAGTGAGAGGGGGAATTCTGCAAGAGAAGAAAAATAGCCAGAGTATTGTAGGTAGAAAAGGCCCACATGCTTAGTGTAAGCCTAACTAGAAGAAACCAGACAATAAGCATATAACTCTAGGGCCTAGGAAAGCTGAAAGTGAGAATTATAACACTTCCTGGCAACAAAGCCCCACTCATATACCACACCTGGAGGACAGAAAATTAGCCTCCAGTGACTCACATTACACACAGCTAACTGAAATAAGCAAACAGACCCTCAATGCAGCTTAACTGCCTGTTAACATAATAAAAATGTGGATCTGTAGCACTGATCACTGAACTGGGTGAGGCTAAAAAGACAACATCCTCCAAAACACAATGCCCCATCTCCCCATTTTAAATAGACACGATTACTGCCTTTTTAGCCATATATTGGGAAACATGCTTAGTGTAGGCTGGCACTTGAATTTGTAGCGTAGCTTTAACATATGTTAGTTTTAAATCTGATTGCAGACACTGTATAAATGTTTATTTAAATCTGAACTGTAGACTAGGCTCAAACACAGCAAGAAACAAGGCTTTTGAAATGCTCACTTAAGAATTTACAATAAAGTTAGTCCACACATATTCATTCAAGCATGAAAATCAGGGGATAAAGGCAAATAAGAACTCACTGGAGTAACCCTTGTTATTCTGAAGCACTATCCTCTCAGGTGGAATGAACTGCACCAAAACAACTGCAGACTCTCAGTGGACGTTTTACTTTCCTCACATTTACTTATCCACATTAGGAAATTTCATTGTGTTTAGAGTACATGACATGAAGATTATCTTCGAGGTTGCCATTCTCCAAAACTTCTTTTAAAAAAAGTGCTGTACCAGAGAACCCAGTGCCTGGGAGAGATATGTGCAAAAGTGCTTTACAGCTAACTTTAGGGCCCCCCCCAACCCAACCCCAGTTCCTGCCTGCTGGGATAGCCTCCAATGTAATTTTAGTCAGTGCCAAGAGGTGTATAATATAGTAGGACTGGGTCCCAGGGGCTGCCATGATGCCCCTGGGTGGCCACATGGCTTCTACCCCTTGACCCCTTGAAGGGGTTTGACCCCTTGAAGGTCCCTCGCTCCCCTTTCTGTTCCCTGCCACACCTTAATGGAGCAATGTTATTTAAAAAAGGGGAGACTGCCCAGGATTCCAGCATGACCCCAACCTGTTTTGGGCAGTGGGTCCTTCCTGTACCCAGCTGATTGCAGTGGCCCTTTAAGCACCAAGTGGGGTGGGGGGTTCCTTCTGGCCTTATCAGTGCCTTAGGGCACCAGGCTCCTGAAGGGTTATTTGTCACCTTCTTCTGCCTCTATGGCCATGCCCACACCACACAGCTGTTATTTTAAGTTGTCTACAGGGCCTAGTGGCCAGGCTCTGGCAAAGCTGTCTTTGTCTGGCTTCTACCCATCATAGACTTCAGCCTCTTTCCAGGTTTTAGCTGCCCTTGGCTTAATCCTACTCTGACTTTAGCCTCCCTACCATGGCCTTAGACTCCCACTCTCTGAGCCCCAGGCCCCCATATGGCTAGTGTCTCTGTCCCAGCCCTCAGCTCCCTAGGTCCCAGGCTAGGTTGCCTCTGCTGACCTTGGATCTCCCTGCCTTGACCTGCATTAGACCACAGGCCTCTGGGGCCGTTTATACACATACTTTTTCATGCTGCAACATGCTGGAGATCTGGCATGTTGGAGCAGACTTGATTAATCAAGTCTGCTCTGCACATGAGCTGAAGTGTACCACCCTGCATTGCTTGTGGTTGTATAAGCAGTGAAATGTTCGTCAGTGCATAGAAAATGGTGGTGGTGCACTTTTGAACTGAAACACCTTTGATGTGTATCCCGGGGGAGAGTGGGGGAAAGGACCCCAAACTATACATGGGGACCTCTGGGGATGAGAACCTCACAAAAACAGAAAGTAAAAACACAAAAATAATAGAAAGAAAATGCTTACCTACAACAGGACCTACAGTGCAGCTGGAACAAGTGAAAAAAACTGTGTGGGTCATGAGCCACACCTTCATACTGTTGAAGCCAGCTGGGGATGTCATTGACAATCACTGGCAGGCAGGAATAAAACAAACTATCAGTGAAGGTGGAGGAAGAGAGAGAGCAGAACCGGGGAAGCCACCAACACTGGGTACCTCCTGGGATCCTCTCTGGGACAGAGAGCCAGCAGGAGCTCCCTGATCTGGCAGAGGACAGCTTGCCGGTAGAATTGAGGAGCCAGAAGAGGCTCCTGATGCTGGAGAAGGCAGCAGAGGGATTGGAGAGACGGACAAGGCTCTCTACACCATTGCAGGTGGAATAATTGGGGGCACCTGGGAGGTGGAAGAGACTCTCCTTCTGGGAGGCATCAGGTGGGAGCAGTGAGAAGGGCTGCAAAGTGAGGTAACAAGAGGTGGGGTGCTGACCCTGGATGTAAGAAGTGGCCAGGCTTCCATGGAAGTGCTGCAAGGCACCCAAAGAGAGATGGGAGGGAAGAGGAAGAGGTGTCACAACCCACAGAGGGCTGAGTAAAGTGGGAGATGACCCAAGTGAAAGGCCACTGGTTACCCTGGCCACACGTAGGGTTTAGCACCCCTTGCACGTTCTTAGGGAGTAAGGTGCTCTGTACTCTGGTGGAAGGACCAGGGGAGGAATGCACAGGTCCCTTGCAACATAGTAGTGTTTTGTTTTTGGACGTTCCTTGGGTTTCCCCTTTTTGGAGGGGTTGAGGAGTAGGACCAGGTGACACTGGCTAGATAGCTGCAGCAGAGTCCTTTTTGTGTTCCACCTTTGTTTGGGGGCATGGGTCAGGCATCATTCCCTGGAGGAAGTGAGTCTCAAGACCCAAGTTAGAGATTGCAGGCAACTCTAGGCTAATTAAGCGTGTCATCCTCTGGGAGCTAGTACTCTAGATGAGAGGGCTACTAAGGCTGTTGTTGCCAGGAGTACAACAGTATCGGGAGTACCAGGAAGACTCAGTAATCTGCCAAGGGTTTGCATGAGGCTGGAGTGTAGGGGAGGTGGATCCCTGTAGATGACTGCCAAACAGACTCTATACCGCAAAGAGACCCCAAGTGGTCAGCCCCCCCACTGGTATAACATTTAAATTTGTGGCAGGCAAGATTGGGGAGACCACTCTGGAACTAAACACCTAGTCACTCAACAGCCTACAGGAGACCATAGGGCAAACACCACCAGCCACTTGCGCCAAGGCCTCATGTGACTGGATGTTTGAGGCCAGGCAGTCACAATGTGTATTAGTTCAAAAGTGGACCACCACCATTTTCTGCATGCTGATAAACATTTCACCACTTATATAAAACTGCATGTGTCACAGCGCTGGGCACTTTGCATGCATATGAGTGTCCTGGGTCCCTGACTCCAGGCTAGGCTGCCTCTGCTGGCCTCAGCTCTCCCTGCCTTGACTGGCACCAGCCCAGCCCTCTAAGTCCCTGACCCCAAGTGAGGCTGCCTAACTGTGAATGCCCTGCCAGACAACCCTCTGTGGCCTCCAGGCCTCCCATGTAGGCACAACCCAGTCCTCTTGCTCTTAATCCAAACATAAATGCAAGACTACTAGCTGTATAATAAAACTCTCCCTACACCGGGTCATAGTTTTCCCACAAGCTCTAAGTCCCCCTTAGCTCTTTCCTTGCAGCTTTCTGGGGCAGTTTGCGTGTTGGTCAAGCCACCTCCTGTAGTCATCTTACTCAGGGGGCAGGTCTACACATTCATTAATGCCTTAGGTACTGTGCATTTAGTTTAGTACTTGCTTAATAAAGTACCTGTAGTGCCAGTGCATAGTTTTTTCCATGATGCTTACTGTGCATTAACTTAATAACACTGAGCAGTAGGCTATAAACATATTTAACTGCCGCACTACTGCAGTGTTACTAGGCTAATGTGCAGTAGGCATCTCTTGTAGATGTGCCTAGGAGCTCCTTTCTCTATGGGGCCAGACTGACTACCTGGTCTCAGATACTGGTTTTATCTGGCTCCAAAGCTCCACCCCTTCCTCTCAGGTGGTTCTCCAGCCCCTGACAGGGGTTTCAATTCTGGGCCTGATGACCAGCCTGTCTTTCTCTGCTGAAGCTTAGCCCAGCTTTTTGTGGCTGTTTGCTTCCAGGCTACCAAATGTCTGGTTGGGTGCAGCTTACTGCTCTGCACCTAGCTCCTGGGATAGTTAGAGGAGCTCCAGAGGTAGCTCCTATCTCCATGGGTTTTGGCCTTCTAGCTTCCCAGAAGTTAGCCTTTGTCCAGCTGCCAGTCTCACCCCCTAAATACAACCTGCTAAAGTAACAGGAGCTTCTGGCTCCATGTTACAGTAATGTATAGGTCCCTCGAATGTACTATCAACCGAGTGCAAACACTTAAAATCCCTGCAGATGGCACCGGTTATAAAGGACTCTCTTCCTACCTTTGACTTTGCCCTAACCTTCACATATTCCCTATGCCAGTGCTTATACGGGGGTCATCTGAACACAGCTTGCAATTCTTTCCTACAGTTCTTGTACCAGGACATTTCTCCCCTGCCCAGACCTGAATATAGTGTCTCCTTTAATATAGTGTGTGCAGAGGTCAGAGCAGTGATGAAAATGTCACACCTAGTCTGGACCAGTAAATTAACTAAGGATGGGCAAGCAGGGCACCAGCCCCAGGCACCAACTTAGAGGAAGCACAAGAGATTGGCAACCATTGCCACTGCTGGTCTGGCCCTGATGCTGCCCTGGGCACAAAAACAGCTCATTCCTCCTTTGGTCTGGATGAAGCACGAATGCCAAACTGCATTTGTTTATCTCATGGTCTAATACAGTGGCTTTTAACCTGTGGGCTATGGACCCCTGGGGGTCTGCAGGTTGTCTGCAAAAGATGACTATGATCATCAAATGTTTGTGAATACTCACACTTACCATTCAAAGGTAACTCACACCTCCATTCAAAATTTCCAAAAGGGTCCACAAATAAAAAAGTTTGAAAACCACTGCACTAATAGGATGTAATTTTTCATTGCAGATGAGGCTTTATAGGACCTCAAGTACACTTCAACCCATGAAAAATTATGCTATATATGCATACTTTGATTAGTGTATAAGGTGCAGATATACTCTTTCTACTTGCCTTTAAGATGCACTGGATTGGAAGAGCTGAACATTTCAATATGCACCAGGATTCCTGTGGTTGATACATTTTATTGGACTGACTACACAGTTGGGATAGACTTTAATCTGCACTTTTAGCTTTCTCAGTATGAGCCATTTGTGGACACTTCAGATACGAGCATCCTGAGGGTATGTTGGCAGTGGGGTCTCAGTCACAACAGTGAGGAAATAAGCCCTACCAGCCACCTTCCATGCTGTGTGCAATGCATCAAGCTTGGAAATGACATGGTATGGGCACCTTAAAGGTGTCCAAGCCATCCTTTCTCCCCTATTTCTGGGGTTGACATAGGTGGAGCATAAGTGAGTGGTGCTTATTTCCTTGAAGCAAGGCTGAGCATCCTGTATCTATAATGCAAACCTCCCTTAAGCATCTACACATGGCCTTTGACCAAAATAACCAAGAGTGGAAATTTAAGGAATCAGCTACTATGGTTTCAGTATGTGTTTGAACTTCATCTTTCACTACACTGCCACAGTTCACTGATAGTTCACTCACATGGTTGGCTCTTATGATTTGTGTCCACATACAGTGTGGTTAGGCAGCATCAAAACTACAACAGCAGAGAAGCCGCAGGGCAGATATGATGAATTGGTTTTTTTTGTATAACTGGTTAAGGTGACAGAATCTCAAAAAAGCTGCCTCTCCACTCTCCTACCAGTACAGTTAGAGTGGTTTCAGTAAGAGCAGGAAAGCTGGGGGAGTCTGGCTGCTGGAGACAGTTCTGATAATTCAGCAAATGGTGCATGGCAATAGCTGCTGACATGATCAATTGGAAATTTAATTTCAGCAGATTTGTTTAAAAAAAACCCTCCTGGAAAAAATCCATGGAGATTCACCTATCTTTTTTTCTATTGTTAACTTGCCAGCTATTGGAAAGCTCTGAATGCTTGCAGATAAAGAGGAGGAGACAGCTGTGAAAGAGGATTTAGAAAAAAGAAGAACTAGAATTCAGGAAGCAATTGTTTAGCTGTTTACTTGCAACATGGTTTAGCACAAAATAGAAGGAATGAAAAAAAAGTTTCTGAAAAGCTAGGAAAAATGTCAAAAAGGTGTCTCTTGGGAATATACAATTTGTAAGCAGTAGCATACTAGTGTCATACTAGGGACCCTGTCTGGAATTGGTATGCTTAAAAGAGTCTGTTACATTATTAATAATCATCAGAATCATCTTGGCTCGCATGCTGATAAAGTCACAGTCAAACCACCAGTCAAAGATGCACTTGAGCAGGGAACTAGAATGATTTAGATATCTACACAAGCAATTTATTCACCTGAATAAACTCCAGTATAGTTTGCGCTAGAGTTTAATGCTCCTGGGTGCTGTGTCTGCATGTGCCAGCCTGGAGCTGCTCCAACCCAGTTCAGTACGCTGTGGAGGGGCTGGCTGGAACACAAGGGTGCTTCAGTGTGGGGCTTGCTGGCAGGCAGCCCCCACAGTGAAGCACCCTCATGCCCCAGCCAGACCTGTCAGTATCTACATACACAGTACAGTAAATAACACTGCTGCAGGATAGTACTTGGGTTTACAAGTACAATTCTGTGATGGCATTTATTAGTTTACTCTGGCTGAATAGGGCTGCATGTGTAGATGCAGACTTTACCAAGGAGCCAGTTAGTCAGCTCTGCAGTAAATGTCTCGTACACATGCCCATTGGCTCCTAATGAATGATATGGCTAACTTCACACATAGGTGCTTGTCTCCCGAGTACCTCTTTACAGCTGGGAGAAAACTTCTGGTCTGAGCCCAAAAGGAACCTTCTGTGCTGTGGACTGGTTAAATCCTTTCAGACGAGCAGCACCTATTCAGCATTAAAAGCATCAAATCACCAGCCAGTCTATACCCATATGGACCTATGTTCATTTAGAGCCATTTCAAAAGGGGAATGTAATAAGTGGGAACTACAGATTGGGAGCACATAGCTGCTATGTTCCAACAGTTCCATATGGATAAGCCAGGAATTACACAAATGTAGAATCACTGCTCTAAATATAACCCTGATGAAGCAGTGTTAAAGCTGGAGCAATTTTGCTACCTTTGTATTACTCCTGGCTTTTCACATCTTTAACTGTAAGCAGGTGCTCTTGCCTACATTAGATTTATGAGTATAAAAAGATTGAGAACTACTAGTATAGAGACACTAGGACAGATTGTGGCACTTAAAGGGCAAACTTAGAGGCAGTGTGGCATTTCCTGGTGCACAGGGGAAACGCACATTTGACCAGCTGACTGATGCACCTCTCCAGCTAGCAGAATCATAACAACAGCTCTTTCACCCTCTTCAGCATAGATTTTAACTCACAGAACAAAGAAAGCATTCATGAGCTTCCCCAGTAGCAGCTAGCCCTTCCACAGGGAGAAAGGGTACTTCCTCTCTTGGTACCTTTGCAGCAGTCTAGGACAACCTGGCTATGAGAGTGCTGTCTGTTTTAATCATAGAGATGATGGAAAGGTAAAGTCTTTGGTAACACAGCTGTATTTTACACCAAATCCTTAATAAAATGAATGCCGTGAATTCCAGATACTGGAAGGTTATGGACAAATGTAAAAAACAGTGAGTTAAAGGTGTGCTCATCCAGTACTCTGCTCATGTGAACACTTTAATAAATAGAAAATACAATCTAGATCAGGATTCCTTAGGGTAGCATAGGTTTCCTTTACCACAGGAAAAGAGCAGCCTATATGCAGCACATCCCTCACCGCTTTAAGCCATTTAATTTCTTGTTTTGTCCATATCCTAAGCATTCAATAGTGATGTTATACTTTGTGGAGTTGACTTGAGAGTGGCAGGTCTCTGAGGTATATTTAAAGTCATAGATAACAAACACAGAAACTTGCACTGCTGCGGGGATGAACTCTGGTTGATTAGTCCTCAGAAGATATGGATCCTTTCCTAGTGAGATCACGGGCTGAACACTGAAGTGTATGAGACAGAAACAGTTGGAATAAGTCAATTGATTTCTATTAGTTCTTTCATATTAGGAATGCTATGAAATCTAAGCCAAGGTTTTTATTCCCTCCCCTTCCCTTTGCTTTCATAGTCAGATCTGTATAGCTGAGAAATGTTGTACAAAACTCATAATGAGCAAGAAATGCATTCTAGCAGGTATCAAAGGATATGGTATAATAGAAGGATGAGTCTTAAACTGGAACTGGAGGTCTACCAGGATGATTCATTATCTTCGTTTTTAAATGCAACAGAGACTTTGAAGAGTAAACAGATGGAAGAGAAGGCAATCTTGCTCTTGAAGTAATGAGACTGACTCACCACTCTGTCACATCAGCATAACTAACCCATCCTGCCCTCCCCCAGCATTTGGGAGAACAGTCATCATCAGTGCCACATTACAGTGAACTCAGTCACTCCACTAGAAGCCAATGCAGTTAGACCAGCCTGAAACTATTGTAGTGAAATAGGCATGAATCAGACCCCAGATTTTGGTTTTGGATGATGAATTGAAATATGGGTTTCTCTGCATCCTCTGCTACCTTTGACCATTTATTGGCAAATAAAAGTAGAAGCTACAAAGTTCCAGGAAAAGTCAGTCAGTGTTTTTGGAAAGATTCACAGAAGCAAGTGGTAGTAACAAATTTCAAACCAAAAACTGAGCCAAAACTATTTCTTTCATCATCAGGAATGGCTGTCAGTCACATTGCTTTCAGCAACCCCACAGTGTATGCTGTCTTAGTGCAACATCATATCAGTAGTACACCATGGATCCGCAGGAGCAGAATGCAAGGGTGCAAATATCACCACTAGGAATGAACATGTAGAATTCCTTAAAACCACAGACGTGATTATCTCTTGCCTTGTATTTTGTATATCTACTTACAGTGGTACAAAGCAGGTGCAAAGGACAAGACAGACTGGCACAGTTTTGCATGTTTTATACCTTTAAAAATGAAAACACAACACACAAAGCAGTGAGGAGGCAGAGCTATCAGACTGGATCTTCAATGTAAAATGGCATAGCTCCATTGGATTTCAGACTTGGCTCAGTATATAGAAACCACAGGGCTCCATTTCCATATTCTTCATCTAGAACATAGCTCCATACAACAGATGAAAATACTGGGAAAGAGAAAAAACCTCTGAAGCAACTTGCCTCTCTTCTCCACCTCATCAATGCTGAAAATTTCCAGCCCTGGTATGGAAGTGTGCCCTGTATTAGCTGGTAAGAACAGCCCAGGGAAATCTTTATGATCTGATCAACTGCAGTTATTCTGATGCAATGCAATTAAAGGAGAATAGGTAATTTAATATTAATATTGACTGTAGGAGAGTGCATCTCACACTAAACACAAGACTACAACTTTGATTTGGCCTCAGTATACCTTCTGTGTGCTGCAGCATTTCTATTCCTCAAGCACAGTGATTATTGTATAACATATAAGCTAGAAAGCAATTCAGTACTGAGAAAGTCATTGATCAAAGCAGGGGAAAAAGATACATGACAGCTGGGTTGAAAAGCAGAATGCAGAGTTCAGCATGTCTTGTTCTGCACTTGCATACAAGATACCAGAGTTCAGTCTCCTATTGTGGCATCTCAGAAGGGTGAAGAAGCAAACAGAATCAAGGTGGAAATATAGTCCCTGACCATACAACAGCAAAATATGTTGTTCTGGACTAGCCAAGAGGGAAGAAAGAAAAATAAAATGGCAAATGTGGTGAGAAATATAAGGGTCATAAAGCAACCAAAAGGGTATGCAAGTATTGGAAGAATTCTGGTTGGGCATAATTGAAGGTTTATTTTGCTAGTAATTTTCTCCTTTCCTAAATTAAAATATCCTCTCCCGGTTTATTATTTAACTATTCATAAGGTTTAATTACAGCACAAATGCTCCAAAAGGACTGTACATCTTTAAAAAAAAACCAAACTGCTATGTGCCAATCCACCATGACTCTTAATTTAAATTAATTAATAAGTGATCAACCAAAAAAAAAAATCCTGAGACATTGCTCTCCACCGGGGGAAAGTATTTTTGCAACCCTATCTTTCAAGCATGATTACTACTTTGACTACCCCCCTCCATACAGTCAAAGCTTAAGTATCTGAGGAATAATTAACAAGATTATTTTAAAGAATACACAAATACCTTTTATCATGAAAGTTAAAAGGATACAACAGTTCTATGCTATTAGGGTGAAGTGAGCAATGCCAGCATCCAAGTCAAGGCAGAATCCAGACTTAGGCCTATTTGTGACCAGCAAATGGTCCACCACAAGCAACTATAACCCTCCCTTTAGAAAGGGAGGCCACTGAGAACAGACGTAGGAACCAGAGGCTTTGAAGTAAGACTCAAGCTGGAAAATTTGCAGCCTTGTAATTTTTTGGATACCAGGAACCAGGGGATCTAAGATACTTGGGAAAGGAACAGAAGCCAGATGCTGGCAATAGCTAGAGATGAAACAGGTTCCTAGCCTTGCTTAGAGATGAAGTGCACTGAGCAGCTATTCGGCCCATTTTCAAAGGTGGGGCTGTAGCAAACCAAGGAAGCCAGCTAAACAAGCAGTCTGCTCATCCCCAGCTGGGGCTAACCAGCTCATTAGGATGCTTGGCCTTGCCCCGATTAATCTCCACACCAGCTTGGGAAACACTTACACTATGGTGTTTATACACCTGCTCTGGGAGGTGGGGTGGGGAAGGAGGGTGTTTTTAATTAAGTGAGTCCAAGAGCTGCTCTAATTAAAATGCCCGGAGCATTATGTGCATTAGCATCCCCATGCTGAAAAATGGCAGCAGGGGCACTTTACCTAAAGCTTGAACAAGCTGTAATTACAGCACATCAGAGCAGCCTTGATACAGGTGTATAGGCACTGTACTTGTCTACTGTAGACAAGAGTCTCTCTTTGTTTTCAAATACTGGTCAGTTTAGATCATCAAGTGTTTCTGTACAAGGCAGCAGTCCACAGATTTATAGAAAGAGGGGATCCATTTTGAAGAGCTTTGTTAAAATCCAGGACACAAGGATAGCATCAAGTACATTACAGGGAAGGGAAAAGAGAGTTTAGGACCCAGGGAAACTGCATAACACTCAGGACAAGGGGAAAGGAAATGAAGTTGGGTATGGATATATTAAAACAGGAAGCAAAGGCTATAAAATAAACTCAGGTGTCCATAATAGGGTGATAAACAAACAATTAATTTCAGTGCTCTGTTGACTTGGTATTTTGAGACTGGGTGCATGCAGTTTATAGAATGCCCACTATCGCAACAGCATCCCAAATCTAGACTCCAATTTTTCCATCTGGGGTTCCCAAAAGGTCAGCAGTCTAACAGTTAACAAAAGCAATACTGAATTCCTTCTGTGATATAGCCACATCAGGTAAGAAGCCCTCCACAGAAGAAATTGAGGTAATCTGAGGTCATCAATTTCATTTGCTGGATTTTAATAAAGAACGTTGTTGAAGGTGAATGAGGCCTGTACAGGTACTGGCATGAATAGCTATATCCAACCAGGAGCTGGATTGCTTGTCAACTGGTATTGCTTATTGTGTTCCCTCATCTAGTCTTTCTGGTTAAAGAAAAGAAAAGAAATGTGAGTTGAAGTAAAAAACCGCCAAAAACAAACAAAAAACCCCTGAACAACAAAAACCTTAAACTTTAGCTGTGACCCACTTTCTAGGTAATATAAGTCAATTTATAGTAATAGATCAAATCGCATCAAACCCAGACATTGCATTTAAAAGGAAATGAGCTCCCTTTTCACACTAATACTTAACATAAAAGATGGGATGCTATTGTAGTGAATGGCTTAATTTAATTTAAGCATCAGTCATCCTTATTTTATCCAGCAGTTTTTTCCATAATAACGGCAACAAGGGCTCGTTAACGATTTATTCTTTAGAAAAAAAGGATGAAATACCATTATAAGCAGCTCAGTTACTACTCTTACATAGCCAGGAACAGGATTAAAGGATTGATTACACTGCCTCTAACCACTGATACCTCAAGTCCCCTCTACAACTGCTGTGCCTGATGTGGATGCTTCTGCAAGTAAATACACAAACGTACACACCCCAGACTGTACCAGCTTCATTTTACAACACTGTACACATTAAGAAAAATACTCTCTTCATTTCTTCAGTGACCAGTTCATGCTTTGACACCTGAGACCTAGCCAATTCTTCTTAAGTATTTCATCATATGTCCTAAAAGTGTCCGCCACTTAAATATCTAAATGAAGGATTTACACCATAGTGGATTGCAGCAGTCTTAGACAACATATGCAATGAATGAAGATGCATATTCTTTGTGCATCTCAAAATGACCCACTATTAACTTAGTCAAGTAACTCACAGCAGTAGATACTTTCCAGCTCTTCTTCATATGGTTTGTTCTTCATTAATTGCTCCTGATTTACTCCATGCATGAACACTCTTATTCTAGAACGCTGTATCCTGCTTAGGTCATGTGACAGAAGAAGGGCTTCCATTTTGATAAAGTGACCCAGTAGGCTTAATTTTCCCAGTTGCCTTATGTTGGCTTTTGTCCATAAATCAGGAAGCCATATTTACATTGGTAGTGCCAGTGTTCAGATACTTTAGCAGAGCAGGCTTAGTTTCACTGGTACCTACTGCTCCTTTTAGTGGTCCCATCATCACAGGTTCCATAGGAAATTGTGCCCTTATGAATTCCAATGTGCATGGGACTCTGACCTTTTAAATATACCAGGTTTTTCTGTTAACATTTTGAAAATAGCTCATTTGTCTCCTTCTCCCCTTAGCACCCAACCTTCCAAAATGTTTTAATAACTCCTGAAATTCAGGCTTTTTTTCCCCTTTTTTTTATTTTAAAGGAAGATATTCACTACATACATTGAAAGGACAGGGTATTCACGGCCAAGGACACTAGGGCTAATTCAACCGTTACAAAAATTTCCATAAGATCTTTAATGTCCTTCACCAAAGACCGCATCCAAAGCCCTTCTAAAGTGAAGTGGAGCTTTCCCATTGATTTTGCTGAACTTCAGATCAACTTTAAGATTTTGGTTTTCATCCAAGAAACCATAGCACTGCAAACTGCATTCAGTGCAATTTATCTACCCCACCCTGACATAGGGCTGAACTGACCCTGCTAAGAAATACAGCACAGCTTCCATGTTAAACTTGGTGTATTGACCAAAACAGGAGTAATCATGAACTTCAGAGAGAGGATAGAAAGAAAACATCATTGAAGCTTTACAGATTATTCCATACCAAAAGCAATGACATTCCAATTTTGTATATTACAGCCACCTGAACATTTAAGAAAATGTCAGTAAAAAACCCCCACAAAACAAAGACTACCACTTAGCCCCTCTCCCAGCCCCCAAATATCGATGCCTTTTCTGATTCTGACACCTTTTTTCTTTTTTTTTTTAAATAGATTTTTTTTAGTACAGAAAACTTTCTAGGTAAAATCAGAACAAAAAAGCAAAACAAACAATCCCCTCTAACCCTACTAAGACTCTTTTCTTTTTTGTGAAATGAAGTCACTTTTTTATCATTCTATTTGCTAGAGATGCTGGTCTTTTAAAGCAATACACCGTCTGCTTCCCACATCAGATTTCTTCCTTTGTTCATTTCCATACAGCCATGTTAATCCTTCAAAAAGATTCAGCTTCAGTAAGTGGAGAGACAAGGATTTGAATCTGATTGGCAACCGAAAAGATCTCTCTTCCCCTCACTTCCAAATGCTTCCCCCCAGGTTCCTTTCTACATCAGCTCATGACAGACTGACCCACTGGGAATGCTTATTGACACGTGCAGCTCTCCAAGGCATCGACCTCACTGCACTTATTTATAGATGGCAAGATTTGTATTCACATTTGTAAATAAGAGGAAAATAAGCTCTCTGGTTTCACTGACATTCTCTTCCTTCCAACAAGACAGCAATATTATGCTTTGAAACATAAGTGTAAATGCTTTAGTACAGGGTGGGCAAAATATGGCCCACAGGCTGGATTCAGTCCGCCAGGCTATTCTATCTGGCCCATGGGGCCCCTAAAAATTTAAAAAATATTTATCTGCTCCTGGCTGCCTGTCTAAGATGACAGGAGTCAGGGGCAGTAGGACCAAGGGGGAGCTGGCAGCAAGACACAGCAACTTAGGCACAGCTCTGTGTGTGTGTGTGTGTGTGTGTGTGTGATACAGTTTTAGATGTTCACTTTTTAGAATACAATTTGTTATTTTTCTGGTTCTGAGATGGCAAGACCCCTTGCTGAAAGAAGTACTTCCGGGGTCAAGGGTTGGGACTTCTGGTGGCAAAAGTCAGGGGTTAGGGAGTGGGACTTCCAGTCAGAAGATGGTGACCAGGGGGCGTGGCACCTGTCAAAGGGTGGGGCTACCCATGTGGCCCTCGATAACTTGCCAAAACTCAGTAAGTGGCCCTCTGCCCAAAATAATTGCCTGTCCCTGTTTTAGTACCTATTTTAAGGAGTCTTCTGCTTTCCATATCATACCCTGCAGTCACTAATCAGTTTTTTAAAAGTTGGTCTTAAAACACTAATGTTTATTGAGGTGATGTATCCCAGAACATTTGGCCATAAAGAGTCACACATGTAACAAAAGAAACTATAGTGGATGATGTTCTACTTGCATTTAATTCACTGATAAAATAAAACTCTGCTCTAGAAGTATATTCCAAAATACAGAATAAAATTAGAAGCAGGGGCTGAAGGAAGCAGCAGTTTATTAAAACTGGAATTCTGGATTACTTCCTCTAGGGTAAAAAAATTAATATCCTGCGGATAGAAGAATGGAAGAATATTCTGCTTAGAGGGTGGAAATCCAATTTCCCATTATACTTAAGAGTTAATTATGGTTTGAATTGACAGGAAATTGCAGTGTTTTTAATTGCTTGTATCATTGTTTGTTTTACTATCACTTGTTTATTATCACATCTTTATTCCTTTGGTAAGAATAACTTAAATCAGCTGCATACAATTCTACTGTATACTAGGATCATATTCATTCCCTGGTACATTTTTCCTGGCTCCGACTTTGATCTCACATACCTTAATGTTGATCAGTGGGCACATCTACACGTCCCCCCACAAAGCAGTTGTTAATACTTGCTTTAGGAAGTACTAAATGACGGCACAATAACAGCTATTACTGCGGATGGCTGTTACTGCACTGGACGGCCATTACTGTGCTGTCCCAGTGGTGCATGGTTATTTTTAGCAGCTGTCGCTGTAGTGACGTGCTAATTGCAAGGTAGCTCGTTGCTACAGTGAGTGTCAGCATCATAGTTTGTGCTGCCACATCATAGCATGTCACTACAACAACAGTGTCACATGTAGATGAGCCCAGTGGATCTCAGCCACGCTTCTATGAGATTCTTTTAAGGCTGCCATACAATATCAGCAATATACTAATCCTCTTACCTGGACTAGCTTTTATAACTTTGATGTCCCTCAGTGGGCTACCCATTTTGTTTTTTCCTCCTTTTGATCTCTTCAACATGTTTTCACTTCTCTTAGCAGTGCCCTCTCCCTCTATCCCTTCCCATCCTTTATATTTAAATTACTTGATTCCTTTCTATTAAGTAGCCTGCTCTCTACAAGGTCCATACATAGTATCTAATCAAGTAGTCTGTCACCTGCAAAAGCTTATGCCTTTCTGACCGAGGTGCCACCCTACTCCGTCTTCTGCCGATGTTAGCACTATAAGGTGTACAAATATCTACACAGGATTCACAGGATAAACCCCGAAGTTTCAAATAGGAATCCATAATATCAAAAAATATTCCAACATGTTGTGGTATTTCTGAGTTCTCTGTAACAGAAGAATTACTTTATTCTTCTTTTGTAGTAAAAAACAAATAAAAGCTAAAAGTTGGCATTTCCCAAGGAAAACTTTTAAAGAGGTTGAGAACCACTGATGTCGGTAAATTATTACTCCAGGATGCCCATGAGAGTCAGATCAGAATTAGATAATCATCAATAGAAAAAATACTGATCTTCCACCAGTTAAACAATTTTTTTTTTTTTCTTTTTGTAATAAAAGTGCCTGATTTTGCATAAATATCAGCTGAAATCAGTGGGGGTTCCTAATCTTAAACTATTTGGAAAGAACCCCCCCCCCCCCCAAAAAAAAAAAAAAAATCAAACCTCATTTTGTCAGAGGAACAATGAAATTGTTATGAAAGATTTGTGCATGAGGCAAAATACATACGATTCTTTTCCTTTTTGCAATGTTAATGCTAAGGATATTTGTCTTTCTGAAAACTCTTAAAATTTTTTAGTCATCTCAAAACAAACCCAGATGAACTGGCAACTCTCAGAAGTAAGAAACCAATTAGATGACCAACTTTGTGTTTGTTTTGGTGAACTAAAGCCTGAGTTTTTAAACATATCCTTTACCATCTGTTTTTCTGCTAAAAGTATTACATTAGGCATCAAAAAATTGATTATCCTCTTTTTTGACTGCTTCAAAATCAGTGATAGGCCTCTCTGTCTGCAGGCCCAGGACTTGCTTATAGTTTTTCTAAATAACAATCCATCATTTTTGCTGTGGTGCCTTCAAAAGCTCCCTCAGTCAATACATGAAATAGAAGTTCCAGTTAGATAGTTGAGGCCATTTTTCTGGTATGTCAGAAATAAATTTAAAGTGTCTACCTAATGACATGCAGTACATATTGGCTTGAGCCTGTGAAGAGATTAAGCAGGACTAAGCTTCCCTTCAGTCTTTGTGCTCTACTTCTTTTTAGACCTGATGTATAACTACATAGATTTCGGGGGGGGGGGGGGTGTGTGAAGGGGTGCAAAAAGAATGATGGGCACCTTTCTCCGGCATAATAAGGAAAAGGGCTCAAGCCAATCATGACGGCAAGGCATTAG